>JAWNLU010001560.1:0-1200000 GCA_035042165.1 Drosophila kuntzei | reverse complement strand
TGTGTGAATATATATCATATTTTTATGGCAACAACAACAACACAACAACAACAACAACATCATGTTGCGGTCAAAGTCAGCACGAAAATTTAAAAAATTTACGTTTTTTTTCTTGGGGTTTTCGGAGCTTTGAGCTTTGGGTCACAAACAGACAAAAAATATGAAAAGATTTATTGTGGTTCGGATTTTTGAGGCCTGAGAAATTTCAGAATGCCAGCGAATTGAACTTGTTGAGAAAGATAATTCATTTGTTTTGTGTTTCGAGTTTGTTTTAAATTTGTTAATTAAATTAAAGTGAAAGGTGGGCGTTAGTAACTGTTGTATAGTTTAAGTTAAATTTATTATGCAATCTCAACTAATTTATTTATGTTTATCTCTATTTTCTTGCAGACAATTTCGGAACGAGTGCAAGTGGTAAGCTTTCTCTTTAAATTTATATTATTATTATTATTATTATTATCATGATATGTATAAGTTTCTTCATTCGCCAATGAAAATTCGTTGGGTAAGCTTCAAATCACGCCCAACTGCTGCAAAATGGCCAAAATAAAAATTATAAAAAAAAAGAATGCGATGTCGAACAAGTTGAAGAAGAAGAATCTGCAACGTAGCGTAACGCTCTCTTTCTCTCTCTCTCTGTCTGTCTCTCGGTCTCTCTGTCTCTCGGTCTCTGTCTAAACTGAAAATTGTATAGCTTGTGACTTGCTGGCTGCCTTTTGATGCGCCCTTCATTTAGTATTTGACAGGACCCATAATTATAAACGGGCATAACCCATCATCAGCATCAGCAACAGCTACAACAACAGCAACAACAACAAGGCTGAAACAACAACTAAATGCTGGGGCCATATAAATTTTCTGATTAAGAGCCATCTTATCATTATTATAGACTGTGCGCACGCTCGTTCTCTGCTGACTCCTCTGACTGCTGAAACTAAAAGGGGGAAAAATAAAATAAAATACCAAAACACACACACACACACATATACACACATGCTCCCCCTCCCGATCCCCCCTCTCAAAAGGCATTATAGGGATTTAGTTTTTGGGATTTCGATTTCTCACACAAGGCAGGCCGAAAAAAGAAGAAAAAAAAAAATTAACAGAAAATGAAAGAAAGAAATAAGAAATGTGTAGAACATATTGTTGCCTGGGTCTCGTTTCCGAAGATTTCCTGTGAAATACTTTAAGCCCCGGCCCTGGGCATGCCAACGAGAGACCCCAGAATAAGTATAAGAACAAGAATAAGATTGTGACTGAGACTCGAACTGAGACTCGAACTGAGACTGGAACTGAGACCCAGAATAAGAAGCGAGACCTCCGTTTCGGTTACTCTCGGTTCTGTTCTGTTCGATTCGGTTCTGTGTTCTGTGTTTTGTGTTGTGTTGTGTTTTGGGTTAAGCATACTTGAAATTCTTGTTTCAACTCAGCGGCGAGTGTTGAGGGCGGGGGTGCCACAATAGTTGTGAGTGTGTGTAATTTAATACGCATTCGAAATTAACAAAAATACACATATATGTAGATAAATATATTTATATATATACATACATATGCACAGATATGTTTGGTAGGCATGAAAGGTCACACAGCGAAAGAAAGATTTAAATTTGAAATTAGTATGGCCGCATCGAGCAACATAAATAACACCACCAACAACAGCAACAACAACAACCAGAACAACAACAACAACTTCAACAATCATGTCTTACAAAGCCTTTGTGACTTAAGGAAATATTTCATTATTATTAGACAGTTGCTGAGCAGTCGAGCAGATTCTTTGGTTCTTCTAACTAGACAGACAGGTCATTGATTTTTGTCTAAGATTCCCTGTTAATTTATGCAGCGGCTGCTTCGTGTTATTAACTGTAATTTGCATATTATAAAGCTGATACGAGTTGTTTTTTTTTCCTTTTTCAAAGATTTATTCTTTTTTTCCATCACTTCGATTTTTTTTACCATTTTCTGCTGCCAAATGCCTTATTTCCCTGCTTAATAAACCATTTTGTTTTTCCACTCTTTTCATATTTTTTTGTAGTTTTGTTTTTGATTTTTTGCAGACTTTTCTTTCCTCTTCAATATGGCCGCGAAGAAGCGGCAAAACGTTTGGCAAAAATGTTTTGCAATTTGCCGTTGAAAGATTTTCACATGCCACATTGAGGGGCAACAACACCGGAAAGAGGGGGATGAGGAGGGGATGAGGAGGGGAGGGGAGGGGGAGAGAGTGGGGCCTTCGTGTCGTGACTGATGCGTTATAATTTTCATGCTGTTAAAAAAGCATTTTCAGTGTATTATTAAAAAAAACTGTTGTGTTCTCAGCTCGGTGTTCTGTGGTGTTCTCTGTTGTTCTGTGGTGTTCTGTGGTGTTCTGTGGGGCCCGCCTTGACTTTTGTCTGCTGCAATTTCGATGTCAAAAATCAACGGCAGACATTTATTTTTGTATTCTCCTTTTTTTTATTTCACATTTTTTGTTGTGCTAAACGAAATTACACGCTTATGAATTGCTTAATATCATGTTGAAAATAATAATATGAATTGCATATAAAAAGCAACGAAATATTGTAGAATGACGTGTCATAGACACAAAGTTGAACTGAAGAAGAGATTTTATGAACGGGGGCTACTTTCGTGAATTTAATTTCATGGACTTGTACTTAATTTACTTTTTTTAATATGACGTATTGTGAATTGGAGTTTCATTACCAAAAAACTTAAAAACACATTTTAGAATAAATTATCGGGGTATCGAATCCAGTTATTTTTCAAACTGAAGAGAGAGCCACGGATCCCATACTCAATTTCATTAGAAACATATTTATTCTAAATATAATACTTTATTTAATTTTCAGAATTAGCTAGTCTATTAGCTTAAGTATGGTTAAATGATGAATATAATCTAAATTTGAAAGAGAGAGTTGAGTTACAAATTTATATAGAAATATTCTTAAAATGTTTATTTTTTAATTATATTTTTAGAATAGTCAAAAGAAACATTAACATATGTGTTTAGTATGCTCTATGGTAAATGTTTTACTCAAACATAATGCCAAGTAAAGAGTCGAGAAATGTTAAATAAAATACTTAAATATTTATATTTTTATACATTGTTAACTTTTAAAGTATTTGGGAAAAGAAAACCTTTATAGAAATATTCCAAATATTTTTTCTGCATAATAAGATTCGACCACAAAGTCACCTTTATGTGATACGAGAAATGTGAACTCTTCGAACTCTGTTCCTTGTCTATCCTTAGACTTCATAAACCACCAGACAGACAGACAGTCAAGGAAGTGTGTGAAAAGAACAACCCGTCCCATCGATATTCTACCTGTGTCTCGTGCTCCGTCCGGTTTAGATGACGTGTCAATGTGAGTGAATTACACTACACACGAGCATGACATGCCATGGCATGGCATGGCATGTGCATAAGATATATGCATAGAGTCCGACTCAATCTCGGTTCCAGTTTCAGTTTCAGAGTCTCAAAGTTAAGCCTAACCCTCGTCTCGAGACTGAAAGAACACCCAAAAACAAATTAAACGCGTTGCCATTAATCTTCAAACTTGTGTGAGACGCACATCATCATACGAGTATATATGTATATATGTATATATGACTGCAGCTCCAGCTGCGGGCTAATAGAGGAATGGGAGTTGGTAAAGTGGGGAGGGGGAGGGGGGGGGTGCGTCTTTGGTGGCTACACAAGACGGCACCACAATCAAGGTGAGATGCATTTCAACATGTCTCATAAATTCGTGCGGATTGAGCGCAAAGCGCACAAAAATCTTGTCCAGACGTTCGTTGTCTGTTGATTTGCATAAACTCCGTGAGCGTCGACCAGGAGAAGACTGCAACACACAGCAGAGTCCATATATATATGTGCGTTTTTTTTATGTACATATATATTTCTTTAACTGCGTTCATAAATTTGCCAAATTTGACAATTATGCGCATTAATAATAAATAAAATTGACAATAATTGAATTTGAATAATTTGATTTTGCATATGTGAAGAGAGCGACAAAGACAGACATATATTTGCATGCATAGAGAGAGAGAGAGAGGAAGACATATGGCTAATCTGCATATAAGGCGGTTGCTCTGACAGCTTTTTGTTGTTATTTGTTGTTGTTGTTGTTGCTGTTGCTCTTGTTGTTTTTTTTGTGGGTAGGCGTGAAAACATGTGTTGGCTTTGCCTTTTTTTTTTTGTATATTTTCTGTGTTGTTTTCTCATTGTTGTTGCTGCCATTTACGCTCGGAATTTTAATAAACTTTTGAGCACTTTAGGCGGCTTTTTTATTTTTGGACTTTTTCTGCAGTTTTTTGTGCAGATTTTGGTTAAGCGCACAAAAAAGTTAACAGCAGCCTGAGAACCGAAACCAAAAGTCCAAGGCAACCGACCTACCAATCTCAACGGACCGCAAAAATCCGTATAAAAATAATGAGGCATGAACATGTTGCAGCATCCAACGTCAGCAACTGCAACAAGCAATATTATTATTATTATTATTATTATATTTTTTGTTGCCGGCAAAACAATGCAACTGACGCTGCAGCTACAAAATATTGCAGCGGATCACACAAATCCGCCATAAAAAATACATATACATATATATGCACATGTGTGTGTGTGTGTGTGTGTGTGTGTGTACTGGCAAACTGGTCAAGCCAAAAGCTAAAGCCGCTTTTGTGTTAATACCTCAAAAACGTTTCTTTCTTTCCTTTTTTTCCCCCACTCTCTCTCTCTCTCTCTTTCTCTCTCTCGCTTTCCTCCGCCTCCTTGAAATTGGTAAGCGCAAAAAATGGCTACAAAAATTGGCTATTGACTTTAGTCTCTCTGTGTGTGTGTGTGTCTGCCATATGGTATATACATGAGTTTTTGGTTAAACCTCTGCGGCTGTTGTTGTTGTTGTTCCTCTTATTGACTTGTTGCCGTTTTATGGCGTTGTGCGATTGGTGATCCATCATCATTTTGAGGCCTGCACATAATTTGCAGGTTTTTCGCACATGAAAATCGTTAGGGAAATTGGGCACATTTAAGTGCTCGCCGGTAAATTGGTTATGAAAAATAATGGCTGTTGAAAAGCCATCTCGAAAGTATCGACTGCAAAATGAAGAGCCTGGGAAAAACAATTGGAAAATGGTTAAGGAAATGAGATTAGCCATTTACCACTTATTTTTTGTAATCAATAAGAGTCACAAATATTAAAAAAAAATACTAGCTCAAATATATCTCTTGAAACTATTATTATTTAGCTAAGCAAAGTTCATTTGACATATATATTTTTATATAATATTAAACTGAAAGTCTATTATAAAAGAAATTTTGAAAAACATACTTTAAATTTTGAATCTTAAATTTATTAACTTATTTGTGACAAAGGAAAGAGGCTTCTTTTTTATATGTTTTTCGGTAAATAAAGCAAGTGTATAAAAGCGAATTGAGTTAACAAAATAATTTGATTAAATTCGGTAACTTTTTAGTAATTGTGAACATTAAGTTGAAGTTTGTATCCATTTGATGACTTTGTCAACTGATTCTAAGCCCCCTCGGCCTCATCAATTGCAATGCAGTTGGAAAATACAAAAAAAATGAAGGCCCGGCAAAGCCAGCAACAAGAACAACAACAACAACAATAACAACAATGTTGCCCATCAATTATTCAGGCGCCGTGCAATTTTTCAACATTTAATTAAGTCATATGGCAAGCACTTTAAGCTTTATTAATTTGCCGATCGTATAAAAGTAATAGCTTTTCATAATTGTCGTCAGCCAGTGGCAACTCACTCCCCTTCACTCCCCTCCCCTTCACTTCACTCCCCTCCCCTTCACTTCAGTCCACACTCTTGACTCGGAGATGTGCGACAAATCCGAGCGAGTGAAGTGTCGGAAAATTAATTGCCGATGTTTATCATTCACGTAATATTCAATAAACTGTTCATATTCATATCGTATAAGCAATGAAAAGCGCTTGGCTTAAAGCGGCGCAGGCGCATAAATCATTTCTCTGAGTGTATGTGTGTGTGTGTGTGTTTGACTTGACTTGGCTAATAAGCGAGATCGGGCCAACAGCAGCAACACCTTGGAGGTCTCACTTGGCTAACAAACCCACAAGTGTTTGTTGTTGTTTAGCCACCCACTTGAACAACCAACAACCAGCAACAACAACCAGCAACAACAACAACAATGACGATGAGGAAGACGCCCCTTTTTAAAGCTTTTGTCATGCGTGAGTTGCACACGGCTTGGACTCAAGTGGCCAAGCTATGGAACTTGGCTCTGTCTTGGGTCTTGACTGAAGCGCAGCTTCTTTGGCCACACTTGAAGACGAAGAGGGGGCTCAAGTGTTTGCATTTTGTCGAGCACTGAGCTGAGCACTTGTGGTTGGTTTGGTTCCGTGTGACAAAACAGTTAGCAGTGGATGCCAGGATTGGATGCCACCCAAGGCGTTTGCTGATTTCTCTTGACATGTTTTGAATTCAATTAAATGCCTCAAGTTGCGAGACTGAACACGTCTCACAAAAGCCGCAAGTCAATTGCTTTAGCTGCTACTCGTAGCTGCTGTTTATTATTATTAAAAGCAAAACTCAATTAGTTGGCCAACCCAACCCCCAACCCAACACTCTAGAGAGACGCTCCTCGACCTGGCCTATAGACTCGAGTCAGCCACATCTCAGTGTGCTGTGTGCTGTGAGTTTAAGCAGACTTCCGCCATGTTCAGTGTTACTTTGGGGGGCTGTGCCCATTGGAAAATGATTGACAGACGATTGGCATGATTTTGTATAAACAAAATGCCTCCAAGTCGAAGGCGCAAAAATTGTTTTAAATTCAAACTCACACACACACACACACACACACATACACTCGCACCTAGCGTGAAAATGGAAAGTTTGGCGTTTGGTTTTCATTTTCTGTGTGTGAAGCAACTAGAAAAAAAAAGTTTATTTTAAAACTAATTGAAAACTGCTTGATTGTTGTTGGCTGCAACTTGCCACGGTTCGTTTCAGCTTGGACAGCTTCTGGCGCACCCACCCATAGTCCCCTCCCCTTCCTCACCCCTGATCCCATAGCCCCATTTCCCCATTGCCTCCATAGTCAAGTGCTCGTTGTTTTGGCTACGCGTTTTTGGCCCAAAGAGTGAAAAAAACAAATTTTCTGTATTTTATTTTTCTTCTTTTTTTTTGTTTCCTTACTTTTTTGTATTGTTGTCTATTTGAAAAGCAATTTGTTTGTTTTCTTTTGCTTCGGCGAACAGTTTGTAAAAGTGCATTTTGTTATTGAAATTTATAAATGCATTTATCGCATATAATTCTATTTATTTTTCCTGGCAATTTTCAGTTCAATTTCCCCCACATTACGCCAGACTTGTTAAACATTTTTCATCTGCCAGCAAAACTTTTAAAAACTGTCATAATAAAAGCAAATATAAATGGATATGTCTGAATATTATATTGAGCTATAATGTCGAAAATAAAAGCATATTAAATAGATTAATTTTATTACTACGAAAAGTTGGTTTGAGATTCATTAAGTTTCGAAAATGAATGATTGAAAAATAATTCATGTTAAATATAAGTAACTACTTAAGACAATATTTTACTATAGATAATAACAAATTTATTTGTGCAAATCTTAAAGTGAATTTGTTGCATTTTGATTGAATTTTTCAAAAGTTTGTGCACTTTTTGGCTATTATTGTTTTGCCGTTCGGTTAATTCAGAGGCTTGTCAAGTGAAATCTTTTAGCAAATGGTCAACAGTCTTCCATTAAACCCATTCACAATATTTATACGCAGTCAACATGCAACTTTGTTAGAATTCTCGGCAAACATATCTCGGATTGGGGCGGTTGGGCAGAGAAGGGGGCGTGGCAGGAGCTCTACCTCTGGGGTCTCAAGCTCCTAGGACGAGGTATCCTGCAATGTGGGTGGTTTTCTTAGTTGCTTTCAACTAAATATGTATGTGTGTGATTTTCCCCTATGTCTGTGTATGTGTGTGAGTGTAAGTAAGAAAAGCCAGCAGGAAACTAAAAATGTTTTGTATGTCCGTATAAAGGAAAAATCGCAAAATTTACTGCAAATTGGAATTTTGCGCAATTGTAGAAAAAATGTGGCAAGAAGCAAGCAACCAATGGCAACATTTTCTCATTGTAGATTGAGGGGGGGCAGGGGATGGCAATAATAACAACATACGTCCGTCTGTCTGTCCGTCTGTCTTGCTGTCAGTTTGTCTGGACCAAAGACGCAGTGGCTCCTGCATCCTTTGTGCTACTTCTGCAGCTGCCGTTGCCGCCGTTTTAAGCCAATAATAAATAAAAATGCTTGTTACAGTGCCACCCAAAAGTACTCCGACTCCAATGGCCATCAAACCACCCGCTACGAAAATTGCGACGGCTTCGAATTTATTTGGCCAACACAAACTTATGAAGCAGTCGTAAATAGGAGAAATGGATTGGGGAGAGGGGAGAAATGGAGAGTGGGGAGTGGAGAGGGGATGGTTCCATAAAGTCGCCAAAGTTATAGTGAAAATTAATTAAGTTTTGCGCTGCGCTTAACAATTCAATTAAAAAATACGCGCCGCTTTATCGTTCCCGCATTGTAAGTACTACAACAAAAAGCACTTTGAAGAAGCTCCCCCCTCTTGAATCCAGATACTTGTTCCCATTCCCCTGTTGCCTGTCCAGCAGTCTGATGTGCTCCCAATCTCTGTTACACGAGTGTGCCGCTCAAGTGCCACAAGTGCTTTTGCACATCGTTATTATAACAATAATAAGCAGCAACAACAACAACAACAACAGCAACAACAACAACAACTAAGCGACTCTGGGCAAAGATTAATTGTGTGTTTTGGTTTGCCAGATCCCTGCCACGAAGTGAATGTAAAATTGGAGCACACTGCCAAAGAAATGACTTCGATTCGAGAGTTGAGAGTCGAGAGTCGAGAGTCTTTGGCGCAAAGTGCAATCCACTTGAAGGAATTTACATATCAGCAGCAGATACCGACGGCACCAGCGATGCCTCCTCCACACTCCACTCTCCACACTCCACTCTCCACACTCCATACGTATCTTTGACTGTGCCTCAATGTTGCAGCCAAATGCATTAATCAATTTCATGTTTTCTTAAGCGCGCGCCTGGGCGCGATTTGAGTGCTTGGCCAACGATGGCAACGATGCCGCCTGGCTGCGTCTGGGGACGCTTTACGTATGAGTGGAATAATCAATTTCGAGGATCATAAACAACTTTTAATGAAGTTGTTAAGTGCCAGCAGCTAGTTGCTCAATATATATGTATATCTATGTGTGTGTGTCTAAAGTGCAGCCCAAACCCGATAAGCATACCACAAAAGAGCAACTGCATCCATAATGGACTTTAGCTCATCTCATCTCTACTCTACCCTATTCGCCTCTTCTCTTCTCTTCTCTTTGGTTTTGGACTGGTCAAAAGAAACCAACAGAATGACAATCACGCATTTCCATAATTGCTAAATTATGCAGACTCCATTCACGGGCCACAAGTGGACGACGCATCCCAAAAAACGCTCACTTTACTATAAAGAAAGCCCAATAAAATGCGACCAACAAGTGCGCACTTTTGGGAACTTCTTTTGTTTAGGCCTTCATTTCTTTTTTATTCTTGTCTGTTTCTGCTAAATTAATTTTACAACTTTTAAGGCATAAGCTAAAACAATGGGTATGTCTAATTCAACAAGCAGTTGGATATAGAAATTTATTTATTAATTATATTAAAAATTTACAATTAAAATAATATTACATTTAAATTAAAAACTGAAAAGAAAAAAAGTATTAACAATATATAATTGATCCAACATTTATTTGCAAAGATTGAAGAAAACATCAGCATGGATATTTTTTACTTTAATTTTTTTAATACATACAGTTAGTTGGGTAATTGTTTTGAAAACATTATAAGTTGACACATTTTATTTAGCCAAAAAATTAAAATTTTCTTGTTTTGTTTTTTCTTTGCTTATATTTATTTATATAAATATTCAAATACATTGAGTTAAAATATGTTTAAATTCAATAAACAATTATTTTTGTTTAATTTACTAAAATAATATTAAAAGTGTAGGGTATTCAGTGTTTCGGTGTCTTTTGTCTGGCATTGGGTTTGGTTTTTATGGGCATGTTTAGAAAATCAAGCACACGGCTCGCCGACCACTCAACAAACGTCTCCATCGGCGACTAAATTAATCAAAACGAACTTCCGGTTTACGCAAAATGGCGTGAAGTCTGCCACCAACAATGTGTGTGTGTGTGTGTATATGTCAGTGTGTGTGTGTGTGTATTTGAGGCATGTGCTACTGTGAAATTTTTTGTAGTGCTGTTGAAAATTAATGAATGAGTTAACTGAAAAATTAATGAAAAGCGAGCGTCAAACGAATGTGAAGGGAAAGCAAGACAGTAGACAGTGGAGAGTGGAGAGGGGTGACAGGTGTGGAGGAGGTGAGGGGGAGGTGGTAAGGTGGCAAGGTAAGGGTGTTGTGCGAAAGATAAAGCATGGAAAATTTATGAAGCAAGCCCAAGGAGAGGAACTCGCTGTCATAGCTTTTCCAAGTTAGACATTCATAGACGCACTATGTTTGGTGTTGAGAAATATTTGTTTTGGCACACTGTGCCGTGGATCGGAGAATGGGGGGGAGGGGGCAAGAGGTTGAAGCGTGAAATTATGCAATATTAGGCCAGGCTAGTTGGATTTGTACGGACAGTAGATAGGAAATTTGGACCTGGTTTATTTTGTTTGCATGTGCGCAACCATTTGGGGCTTCCTGTTTCAGAAGAAGAAAACATTTGAGTTACTTAAGTGTAACTAAAACTTTAAGTAAACACACAAATAACATACTTAATATTAAACAAAAATATACAAAATCATCGCGCTGCTCAAATGCTGTAGATAATGATGAGGATGACGATGATGATGATGATGAAGATGAGGCGAAAGGAAAACAAATGCCAACGGAAATGCTCTAGACTCTAGAGTGGGAGTGGGAGTAGGAGTTGGGGGAGGGTGTTGTTGTTTCCCAAGCAAACAAAAGATAAAAGCTATAGAAAATTTAAATTAACCAAAAATTATGCATGAACATTACCAAAAGGCAAGAGACGCAAAGTCAAAGCCCAAAGACAGCGTATGACAAATATTAATTTTGTTTATAAACCACAAGCAAGGAGGCAGACTTGACAGCAAGAGAGAGAGAGAGAAAGAGAGGGAGAGAGATAGACTATCTGTGGTTTGGACTGACCTGAGTTGTCTTAAACGGCAGCCACAAACAATGTCATCCATATGATTATGATTATGTTTAAGCAGCATCTGGATGAGAGCTGAGTTAAGTAAAGTTATTTTATGCCCACTTGACAAACAGCCATAAACCAGAGCACTAACAACAACAACAACAACAACAACTACTACTTTTGGCCAAAATGAGTAAACAGCACTTGTGAGTTGTGGCAATAGCAAACGGATGCGGATGCAAATGGGAAATGAGAAATGGGGGAGTGGGAAAGTGTTGTAACAATATTGATATAGACCAAAAGTCGACTTGAATTTTCACTCATTTTCCTCTTTTAACTTGATATTTTCCACAGGTGATGCCAGCAATGCCAGCATAGGAAGCGGCGAGGGCACCGGGGAGGAGGACGACGATGCGAGCGGCAAAAAGAACCAAAAGAAACGTGGCATTTTCCCAAAAGTAGCAACAAACATATTGAGAGCGTGGCTGTTTCAGCATTTAACGGTAAGTAACTATAGTATTATATATATATTTATATATTAACAATCATCTGTAATTGCACCAATCACAGCAACAAATTCAACTCTCTATCGTAATCTTAACCCTGTTGAAATCAACATTATTATTATTTAGGCTGTGATAAGTGACCATATTTAGTTTTTGGCCAATTCTATTTGTTGTTACTCGACTGATAAGATTAGCAGCAACCAATTGAAGTCACTGTGGGTGTGGTTACACTTTGACAATGCAAATAAATGGAATTTGTGGGAGGGAGACAAGTTTCCATCTAGTAAACAAAGAGAAACTAACTTAAGAATATACTCGACTCGTCTAAGATAAGATAAAGCTGATGTGTAAACCTGAAATTGATGATCTGATGTGACATCAGAGAGTCCATTGAGAAGCGGTAACCGCAATGCTTAAGTAACCATTTAGGCCAGTTTCTTACTCTGGGCTTATTGGCCGGTCATCGCGTCCAATTAGATTTCCATTTGAGCCATCAAAGTGTCATTTGGACTGTCCCAAAATGCGATACTAAAAACAAATTGCAATTGCCAGAAACTACACTAGCTGAACCAAAGAACCTGGTCAAAGCCAAAGCCAAAGCCAAATCCAAATCCAGTCAAATCAAAGTTCAAACTTCAGACGGAAGTCGGATGTACAAAATACTCGTAAACAGATTTGTTATGCTCCACTTTATGTTAAGCAAAGGGTTTTACTTTTCCTCCATTCGAATGTATCCCAAATAAAATAAAAATAATAAAAAAAGGCAAACGAGTAGAGAGGAAAAATAAAACTATAAGATTTTATGCGCAACGGTCAAGCGGCTGTTAAGGAAGTTCAAACTGTTGGTCTACGTTTTTGGCCATTAGCCACATTTTTCCCTTTTTGCTGCTGCTGCTTCTGCTGCGTATGTAAAATGATAAAAATCTTAATGGAATTTTCTAAATGTGTGTGTGTGTGTCTGTGTGTGTATTGGGAGTGACCAACGACCAAGAACTTAGAGCCAAGGCTGAAACCAATGCCCATTTTGAGGCCCAAGGCGATAAGCAAACAAATCGGAAATTAAAGTTGAAGCTGCTGCTGGAATGTTTATCTGCTCAGCTTCTGAATGTTGCTGGCGCTGTTTTTAAAATAGCCACCCCCACATTTTGAGCACCCCTACCCCTACCCCTACCCCACTATGCTTTTGCTTTTGCTTTTCCCCCCTAAGTAGTGCCCACCCTCTGACATTGATGGATTGCCGTTTAAATCAGCGCATCACTCATGTTTACCCGGCAAAAGGCGTCGACGTCTGCGGCTCGACTTTCACAGCCTCCGCCTCCCTCTCCGCCTCCCTCTCCGCCTCCATCTCCCTCTTCGTCTCCGTCTCCATCTCCATTTACATCTCCTGCATATCCTTGACTGATTCTTTCTTTATCCATGTCCTTTTGGCCATTTAATGCTATTAAAGAAATTGTTTTTACTTCGACATGCATTGAAAACTTTGACGACATTTTTGTATTCAATACTTAATACTTAATACTTAATGCAAATGCAATTTGATTTATCGTTAGCTTTTCCAATTGACATAATTAACAGTTTTCCACACAGTTTTCCACACTCTGGCAAGTGAAACTCGATGCTTGATGCTTGTCAAACTGTTGGCCACAGCCATTGCTGATTCCTCATGATGCCAACGATGGCGTTTCTAAAGTCGTTAAAAAACCAGACCCCAAAAAAGACGACGACGATGACGATGATGGTGCTAATGAAGTACACTGCAGTCTGTGGAGGGGCAGGGATATAGGAAGGGGTAGGGTACAGGGAGAGGGAACAGGGGCTGGGTTAAGCGCACTCGCTGGCCAACCAAAAACAAAGACCAGACCAGAATGGAAGCGAGGGGAGTTTGATGGAGTAGGGAAACAGTGCAGAGAGGGGGAAACGAGGCAATGCAATGCATGGCTGGTTTGTTGTTGTTGTTGCTGTTGTTGTTGTTGTTGTTGTTGCCATAATTATGGCAGGCGCGCGAATATTTTGTTTACATTTGGCGCGCATTGCAGACAGGCAGCGTGCAACGTACAACGTACAACGTGCAACGTGCAACATAAAGGGGCAAAAAGTTTCATTTCGCGTGCTCCGCCTACTCTTTGCCTCATGTGTTGCCAGTTGTCGAGTCGCATACCTACCCGACTCCCCTTCCCCTTGCAATTTTCTTTCTTGTTGCCACAGTTGCCACACTTAAAAGTAACCCCCGAAAAAAAAAACACGCGCAAAATGGCCTAAATGGTAGGCGCATGAAGCGAGGCAAGTTGCAAGTGGCAAGTGGCAAGAAGGGAGGCAGGGAGGCAGGGAGTGGGGGGAAGGGAGGGAAGGAGGTAGTCGGACTGTTGCAAAGAGTTGCATTGTTGTCAGCGCTCATGTTGCATGTTATAGCCCAGAGCGACGGCGGCGCTTAGTGTGTGGCATGTTCATGTGTAGACAGGCAAAGACGAACTCAAGATGCGCTACAGCAAATGCAAATAATGATGTGGTGGGATTAAATCGATGAAAGAGCAGATCATATAGGGAAATACGTAAATGTTAAAGGTTAAAAATGTTTGTTTTTAATTGATAAATGCGGTCAAATTGTGTTTCATTCTTTATGAATTGATAAAAACATTCATGACAGATTATTATTATTATTTATTTAAACTTTATATTGAAACATGGCAAAAATAAAAATTAAATAATTATTTTACATTTGTTTTTAATTGACAAATAAGGTCAAATTGTGTTTCATTCTTTATGAATTTAAAAACACATTCAGGACACATTATTATATTATTATTTTCATGACTCTTTAACTTTCAACCATCATTTTATTTAGGCTTTATATTGAAACAGTGCAAAAATAATAATTAAATAATTATTTTACATTTGATTCCTTAAATAATCAGCAATTTGATTTTTAAATAATTTATTTGAACTAATGAATAACAAATAAGAAAATAATGTTTAAATATATAAAATTTCGAAAATCTTCATTCTTAAATGAAATTAACTCAACTTAAAGTTAAGATTAAATTGAAAGTTTGTAAAATAAAATGTCATTGCTCTCGTCACATGCCTCAGGGCAATTGTAGATACAACAAAGTGTGGCACTTGCTCATTTTAACTCTTTGACCCCCGCTCTCTCTCTCTCTCTTTCGGAAGTACGGATATGCATACATAATTCTGTAATTCCCCTACCTTTGTCAGTTTCTTGACCCTTTCTAATACACATACACACACACATATACAATCATACCAATGGCCAAAGGGCATCTTTATAACTTTGTGTATGCCTCGCGTTTGTTGCAAATTATTTTTTGTTGCTCGCTGTTTTGTGAGGATGAGGACAAAGTTGCGATTAGTGTTGCACTCTCTCCCACTCCATCAGTCTCCCTCTTTCGCTCTATCTCTGTCTCTTTCTCGCTGCATTGCTGTCTCTGTCTTTGCTTGCCACTGGAGTGGAAACACTCTGTTTAGACATGTAGTGCAACTGGAAAAAAATCTTCATAATGGCTGCCACAGGCCGACGACGTCGACGTCGACGTTGCAATGCAATTTTCACCGCCGACGCCACAGCAATTTGCAGTTACTTGTTGTTGTTGTTGCTGTTGCTGATGTTGCTGTTGTTGCTGGTGTTGTTGCTGATGTTGCTGTTGCAGCGTGTTTCACAAATGGCGTCGCATTTGGCGTTGTTAATGGCGGCGTCGTCGTTGTACGTGTGCATTACCGAGTTGCTGTTGTTGTTGCTGATGTTGTTGCTGTTGTTGTTGCTGATGTTGTTGCTGTTGTTGCTGGAGAGTCGACGTCTTGGGCTTGTTGTGCCATGTGTCACGGCATTGCAGTCATGTTGACATCATGTGACCAGCCAGCGAAGAGAAAGACAGAGAGTGAGAGGGTGACAAAGAGAGTAGGAGAGAAAGAGAGGTAGACAATGGAGACATAGGCCTAGGCCTAAAGTTGCCTGGCACTTGTCGACAACACAAGAGAAGAGAAGAGAAGAGGTTGCTGGTGTCCATGTGTGTGCTGATTGTGATTGTCTTAAATTCATTTGCCAAGTTTAAATAAACACACAACACGAGTGAAAATATGCGGAAAAAGTGGAGCGAGTTAAGCGACTAGACAAAGACTGAAACACTGAGTGAGAGAGAGAGAGGGAGAGAGAGAGGGAGTTGACAGCGAAGACACAGGCGGATAGAGAAGGGGGGGGAAAGGGGGGTAACGACATGGCAAAAGCAACTTAAAGGCGTGACAGTAATTAATTATTTTGTCGTATGGTAAATTAATAAACCAAATGGACTTTGTTTCACTTGACATGTTTGCACTCGTTTGCTTCGTTTCTTTCTTTCTCGACTCTGTCGATTTGTGTGTGTTGTGTGTGTGTGTTGTGTGTGTTGTGTGTGTTTGTTGTGCAAAATGCATAATTGCTGACATTAGCGTAATTGGTGCAATATGAGACTTGAATGAAAGAAACACCTCCAGCATTTGGATTAATGCACTTTTGATATGTTGACAATGGGAATTCGATAAGTGCATATAATAAAATAGATAGAATTTCAGAAGTCAAAAGATTGCTTAAGAAAATTTATAAATATATGCAATTCAATTGTGAATTGGTTATACAGCATTAAATAACAGAGAATGTAATAGGGAAATTGATGATTATAATAAAAGATTTATATAAGCATTAAATAACAGAGAATATAATAAGGAAATTGATGATTATTATAAAAGATTTATATAAGCATTAAATAACAGAGAATATAATAAGGAAATTGATGATTATTATAAAAGATTTATATAAGCATTAAATAACAGAGAATAATATAAGGAAATTGATGGTTATAATAAAAGATTTGTACATTCATGTCAACTTTTAAATAGTACGAGAAACTTTGACTGGGATTGTCAGCGACTAAGGTTATAATACTAGAAAAATCAGGTAATTCACTGAGAAGATTAATTCATTTGATTTAATTGTTAAATTGTCAGGTAATAACCACAATTGAAAATGTAGACAATCGCAAGAAACTTGACAGGAAAACTCGAAGTAATATCGATTATTAAGTGAAATATGATATACCAAACGAAAATAATTATATAACCGTGTCAACTATTAAATTATAAGGGAAACTTTTACTGAGAAGTTAAGAAATTCACTGAGAAGAATTACACATGCGATTTAATTGTTAAATGATTAGGAAATTAGCACAAAACTAGATCTAGTAATTAAACTGCCAACCACAAGATATTTTCTAGGAAAATAGAATTGTTAAAATTATGAGATTACTTGAGTTGGTTTCCTTATGCGATCTGGCAATCGGTTGTAACTTATGGCAACCCACAATAATGTCAACCTCAAGCAACTTGCCAGGAAAACTGGAACTCAGACTTGGACTCGGACCCGGACTCGAACTCGGACAAATTCCCAGTCTCGATGGGAGATGTGTAAAAGCATTTCTCTAAATAGATGAGCGCCACAAAGTATGCAATAAATTCCATTTTAATTTACCTGCATGTAATTTATGCCTTTTGACTTCTTAAGCATTTTATAACCCTCCCCAAAATGAGGAGCTGCAACATGAGGTGGCAGGCAGAGGGGCTGAAAGGGTGGGAAGGGGGAGGGGAAAGGCCAACAAACATTGGCAATGGCATGTCCATTGTATTTACATGGA
The DNA here is from genome assembly GCA_035042165.1 of Drosophila kuntzei. Lineage (NCBI taxonomy): Eukaryota > Metazoa > Arthropoda > Insecta > Diptera > Drosophilidae > Drosophila > Drosophila kuntzei. Next base: position 1,182,568 of record JAWNLU010001560.1, on the reverse strand, counting down.
CATCTACGTTTATTTGTCAATACACAAAATTCATATACTAGTTTTAGTATTGGCTATTGTCAGGACTTGAACTCAATGGCGACAGAGGGCAAAGGGGCAAGGGGGCGGGGCAGGGGCATTGGGCGTGCCACAGCAAACAAATATTGTTGTCGGACAGCTCGACACACAGACAGAGACACACACACACACACATACACATAGAATATCTACAACAAGACAACACGCAAAATTTATTAAACACAAACAATAAGGAAAATGCATTTAAGGAGCCAGAGAAGGAGAAGGAGAAGCAGGGGGAGGAGGAAAGAGAAATGGGTGTGCACGGCAAGGACAACAAGGCAACTAAATTGCATTACAGACATTACGCAGGACATGCGGGTAAATGGAAGAGACAGACGGACAGAGACAGAGAGACGGACAGAGAGAGAGACAAGCGACAAGGATGTTGCAGCGTTGCACATTTCGAATGGAATACCAAATTCCTGCCACTTGAGCACTTGCATATTGAATACCGAATGTACAAACTATACAATACACCATATAGTATGTATACAACAAATACAACTATCTTTATATATATAATTCAATATATAAACTTGTATATAAGTGACAATCCGTATATTTTGGAGACATTGGCAACAGGGCGGTGGCATTGTGGGTGTGGCAAAGAAAACGGTAAATTTCACAGTGCAGCATCTAAACAACAACAACACCAAAAACAACAACAACAACAACACCAGCAATTGCTTCCTGTGTGTGTGGCAAATTGGAATTGCAGACAACTGCGAGTACATCGCTCAAATGTTCAATTGCCAGCAACCGCAGACTGAGAATTACAATCACAATGGACAGAGCTGTTGATTGTGAACTAAGCGACGAGTGGCAAAATTAAAAAACGCCCACAGCTGCCGGAAATCTGCCAAAAAGAAAAAAGAAAAAAAAGGGTTCAACAATGGGTTAAACAATGGCAAAGGCAACGCATGCGCCAAAGGATCGAGAGTTGAACAAAAGCCTCGAGATTGACAGGCATTTCCGCTTTTTCAGTTTCAACTCTCGAGAGAGAGAGAGGAGAGAGAAATTAGGAGAAATCCAGGTGGCTAACCAAGGTTTTGATCTGGCTTCATTTTCATTTTCATATTATTATTTTTTTGGTTAGTGTGAAATCATTGAGTCAATATTTGAAATCCAACACGACGACAACAACGAAAACAAATAGAGAATTGTAATAAGCGCCAGCAACGTCAGTCAATGATTAGATTAGCCTGCCACTGCAACTGCCACACACTCCTACACAGTCCAACTACACTTTCACTCGAGGGGGAGGCAGGTAGGAAGGTAGGATGGGAGAATGGGAGGGGAACTGGGCTCTATTTACACACTGACGCCACTGTGGCGGCCCGACGGCTGCAAGATTTATGAGAAGCAGCAACCAGACCCCAGACCCTGTCCCCTCCCTCCCTTTGTGGCTTTGTTTGCCCATTTGGCGCTACAGAAATGCGTTGCAGTTGCAGTTGCAGAGACCGACAGAATTGAGGACATTTCGAGTGGCAGCGCTGATAAGACCGGTCGGGGGGTAGGGGACAGCGATTGGTCAGAGATCCAGATAAACATTTACCCAAAAAAACTAAACTGAAAAAAGTGAGTGAACATAATAAAATAAACGCCATAGAACGCATTTCAAGTGCAGCAGTTCAACAATCGTTGACAGGTTCAACTTTTTCCCAGATACTCCCTATGTATGTTTTATTGGGCCAAACTGGCAATGATTGATCGATCCTCGGCTACTGGATAGATTGTAAATCTTCCATGCCGCCGTAGTGTTAATTGAATTGTGTGTGCTGTAAATTCATTTCTGTGATTTCCCCATTTCTTTTCCTACTTTCAGCATCCCTACCCATCCGAGGACCAGAAAAAACAATTGGCACAGGACACTGGCCTAACGATACTGCAAGTAAACAATTGGTGAGTAATGTTCAAATTATTTCTAGTATTAAGTTGTAGATTAAGTGAGATTAAGTTAACTCTTCATCACTTAAAAAGTGATTAAAAGAGTTATAGACTAAAAAGAAGCTATTTCCACTCCTAAGACAATTTAGTAATGCCGCTGCTCCAAACGATTATTAAATAACTTCTGCAATTATTATCATATCATTCTGATATTTTCAGAATATAAGAACAGTATGATTTTAATCAAGTACACAAAATTACAAAGATATATTTTTGATATTTTTCTTATAAATGCATTTTATTGAAATGCTTGGAGACACATTTTCAAGCAACATAGCAAAAAAATTCCGTTCAAGTTTATATTTAATTTATTGTGTTATAGATACCACTCCTTGTTTATAATACACTTTCCTGTCAATTTCCAATGAGCATTCGTTGCTCTCGTGTCAAGCTGTGAGTCTGATTGCCAAATAAGTTGGCGAATTCACAAATATAATGCAAATACAAGGCCATTAGATACACGCCTTATGTATTGTACCAGCCACCTAAACCTGAAATAGAATCTGAACTAGAACCAGAGCACATACAAAAGCTATAATATCATCTTACAGTTGAAGTCAAGTAAATTTATAAGGCAGCTTTGCGCCTACGCCAAAAAAAAGAAAGAAAGAAAATACTGAGAAAACCTGCAATGCAAAACTGCAACTGCAGGTAAAAGAAATGTGGCAAATAAAGTTATGGGGCATGTTGCCTGTTTTGGTTGGACAAACAAATCCTAGAGACTGTCTGGGTTCGCATTAGGCAGAGCTACGGATCCACAGACTTGTCGAGAGCTTGAAGGCGACTTCATCAAATTTTGCACATTATGCGACATGCAGCAAAACTTGACACCTGGCAGCCAATGCAAAAGACAAGACAAGCTTCTAAGCTGTTGGCTGTAGTTGTTCCTGTTGTTGTTCGTGTTGCAACCAGATCCAGAAAGCCCCAAGCTGGATGGCAATGGGTGGTGCAGGGTGGTGCTACAAAAGCTTGAAGAGAGCCAGTTAAAAGCGTTGCTGAATCTTTTATGCAGTTGCCGGGGCAACATGTCTGTGGCATGGAATGCTTTTAACCAGGGACAGGCCATAATAAAATCTAGCGAAAAATGTGTGAGCCTCAGTTGGAGTTGGAGTTGAAGTTGAAGTTGGACTGAGTATGGATTGGGTTGGGCAAACTCGATGGTCGGAAGGCACTCAGCTCAATTAAATTGAATTTCGCGCTCACTGAAGCACACTGCAAATTAACAAATACAAGGACAGGGACTCGGGACTCTGGCGAGAAAGTGGCAAGGACTGGGCTAAAAGGACCCCTGACCATTTCGCTTAAGCACGCAACGCTGCGTAGACAACAACAACAAGCAGGCAAATGCTGACAGAGAAAGAAAGAAAGCCAGCAAAGAAAATGTAAGACAGGGGAAAAAAGAAAAGAAAAAAACGTTAGCAGAAAATAGCAAAATAAAATGTTGACACTTTTGGTTATTTATGGGCTGGCAGACGACACCTTCGCCAAAGCACTAATCCTTGGGGAATGTCCCTGGTCCTGGTCCTGGACCTGGTCCTGGCCATGGGCATCGCCAGCTAAATGTGTATTTATTTTGCGCAATTTGAGGAGCAGAAAATAAAGAAAGAAACTGCGTAAGAAGCAATTCAAATGACCAACAGATAAAGAGAGAGAGAGGGAGAATGAGAGTGAGTTGGGGAGGGGAGGGGGAAAGTCCATTAACACCCAATAAGAAGAAAAAGTAAGACGGTTAGACAGCAGAGGACTTTAGTTCTGTTACTGCGGTAATCGAAAAAGTTTTGTTGTAGCCAAGTTTTAAATATTAACGCTTACTTACAGCTGCAGATTCGAGAATAAGAGAAAAAAAAAAGTTATAATTATGGCGTAAGTACATAAATAACACTGCAAATGGTACGCTATGGTGTGAGTCTGAGGTTTTGTGGTATTACGAGCACATGCCACATGCCACACATACCCACTGAGTTTATTCCCTGTTCCCAGTTTCCTTTTTGAAACGAGTCAACCAATCAAGTCAGCAGCCAGCGGCCAAATCGATTTGCAGCTTACAACGTCGCATCGTCTCACATTCGAATCTTGGGGCAGAGAACGTTCCCAAAATCGTTTGCAACGGAACTCAATTCCATTTTGTCGTTTTGATAAACGATTCCAGGGCGTTGCAACAATTTCCGCCTCAAAATGAGCAACAGAAATGAACTGCAAATTGAAAAAAAAAAAGAGGCAAAAATAAGAAGAGTATAAAAAAGGAAAGGAATGGAAAGGAAAGAAAAAGAAAAGTATCTTATACATATGTAAGGAATGGGATTTCAGGGGCTGCTTTCAGTGCATTAACCTCTACTAAATCGCAATGAGTTAGCTCATTGTTGTTGTTGTTTTTGGCTAATGTCTGACTCGTTCCTGTTCCTGTTTTTTTTTTCTTTCACTTTTTTATTATTATTATATTTTTTTTGTATGTGTGTTGTGTGTCTCTGTTTGTTTTGTGTGTCAACATCGTTGTTGAGTTGCCCCCAGAACTGACTGTCACTCCTGCAACGGCTGCGATGGCGGCTTTTTGCTTTAATCATTTCATTTCTTTGGTTGATCCTTCACGCAACGGATCAGCAACTGCAACGACGGCCTGCTTATTATTTCTTATTGCATTTATTAAACGACAATCATAACCAAAGTCGGCATTGGGCTTTTGTAAAGGCAACCATACTCATTCCCATTCCCATTCCCAGCTCACAGTTTCCCATTGATCTGGGCCGACTCTCTCTCTAGACTGGCCAGCAAAAAGTGTGACTCTGGCGAAGATTTGGTTTAGTTTATGGCTAAGTTGCTCACATAAAGCAGCCTGCTGCAAATCCCCGCAGTCTACGGAAATCATTTATAAATAATTCATAAATCCAACTTTTGTCATCTCCTTAATTAAATAAATAAAAAATAATAAGAAACTCTAACTAAAATCTCCTCCTCTTTCTCTGTCTGTTTCTTGCAGGTTCATCAATGCGCGGCGAAGAATTGTGCAGCCGATGATCGATCAATCGAATCGAGCAGGTAAATATCGATAAAATCTCCAATCTCCCATTTCCCATTTCCCTATCCTCCTCCTTGAACAAAAAAATAACCATAACTATGAAATGGCGCAGAGCAAAAAAGAAAGAGCAATTAAGAGCTTTGCCTAATTTCGAACGCAATTTCTAATTATGTGCATTTTTTTCTCTCTCTTCCTCTCTCTCTCTCTCTCAATTTGCAACATATGCGAATCTCTCAACAGTTTATACACCGCATCCAGGTCCCTCCGGTTATGGTCACGATGCCATGGGCTATATGATGGACAGCCAGGCGCATATGATGCATCGTCCGCCCGGCGATCCCGGCTTCCATCAAGGCTATCCCCACTACCCGCCCGCTGAATACTACGGACAGCACTTGTAATGCAACGCTAGCGACGGATACGGGATGAATCCGATGGCCGATGCGGCAGCCAATGGCGGAGTCGGAGCCGTTGGCGGAGCTGAAGCTGAAACGGTAGCCGAATCCAAGAACGAAGTGGAAGTGCAAGCAGGCGGAAGCGGATGTTGAGCAGCACGCTGATAGCGACAAAGCCAAAATCATAGCTTAAAATTACTACTACATAGCAGAGAGGAGGATCGGGAACAGGATAAGGATCGGGATCAGCATCAGGATCAAGAAAATTTAACAGAACTAACAAACCGGGTGGCAATATCAGTCAAGTAATAGATCAAAGTAAAATTGTAGTAAGAAAAACAAAATGGAAATAAAATGAAATGATGATATTAGCTAATCAAAAGGCAGACGCAACAACAATATCAACAGCAACAACAACAACAACAGCAACAGCAACAACAACAGCAACAACGTCAACAGCAGCAACTACAAAAATAAAGAGAAATAAAAAACATTTTTAAATGAAACTATTTGTGTATACCTTAAACATAAATAAAACTACAACAAGCAACAAAAGAAGAAAAGAATGGAAGATATTTATGCATAAACAAAATGAAACGCTTAGCTCTAAGTTAAATAAACACACACACACACACTCACACACTCACACACAAATGTTTGGCAAACAACAACAAAAATACAAAAAGGTTTACTAATTCAATTCTTATATGCAAATCTTGACTTCAAAAGCTACAAAAGGCAATATTTCGCAGCATGAATTTAGGCGCAATCCAAAACGAAAACTTAAGCTATATTTTGGCCAAAACTGATTTGATTTGTTTTATACAACTAGTTTTAAATATGAATTTAGTAAATGGCCCCGCCCACTAGCAGCATAGCCCCGCCCACAAAGCAATAGAGAGATCCATACTGAAAACAGACCACAAGCTGCGTACAATTCTATAATTTACAAATGAAAATAATTCAATTAAAAAAACAGAAAAAAAAAATGAAAAATGGAAAATGAAAAATGATAAGGGAAATTCTTTGCTAGAATTTAGTTTCTTTGTTTAGTTATGTAACAAGTCAGTTGTAGTAAACGCTTTTGTTTTCTTATACATATGTATATGTAGTATAATATACTTACCTTTGTTTGTACGTATGCATACAAATGTACATATATTAACAGAACGATAACTAATTAAACCTAATGATAACTGATTAATTACCAACTACTTACTTATATATGTATATGTACATCTTAGGTTTAGCACTCTTATTTAAATTTATTAAATTGTTTTCTAATTTTACGCAATGCAAAACTTAAGCAAAAGATTAAAAAACTAAAAGAAAAACGGAAATTGAATTTAATTTTGATTGAAATAAATTTCATTATTTTTTTTAAATGTATTCATTTTTTTGTGTGTGTATTCGTAGTATTATTTCCAAGAAAATCACATTTTTGACTATAAAAAAAAATGCTAATAACTGATCACTTACATGAAGTACACACACATAAACAATAAACTAAATGCATGCGAGTACATATAATTATACGAGTATGTACACATACGTATATATATATATATACACACACATACATATACATAAAGATAAACATAAACATATAAATAATAATTAATAAATTATGCATAATTTGTAATTGTACTTTAATTTATGTATTTTAATTTGTATGCGTTATATTTAGTTACTATTATTATTATTATTATTATTATTATCATTATTATTACATTTACTTAATTAATGATTTAATTTTAAAAACAATACAAAATGGAAAGATTAAATGATGAAAATACGAGTAAAATGCATCTATGAAAATAATTGCAAAAATAAATTATCTGTGTTTTTATTTGATTTTCGTTTTCCCTTCTTTCAGCAAATGGGGCATTCCCCAATTTCTTTAATTATTTTCAAAAGTTAATTCGGCAAAGAGGCTATGTACAGAGGGACGACTCTCAAAGAGGATTTTATGAAATTTTCTGTTTGATTTTTGCGTTTAATTTGCGTCATTTTCTTTAAATTTAAGCAATTGAACTGAATTCAGCAAGCACAAGTGCGTTTAAATTGAATTTACACAGCTAATAAAAATTAAAATTAAAGAAAGAAAATTAAACTAAAATCGTAACGAATATACGTAAATGCAAAGAGAAACAAACTGAAATTTAAGTGTTGTACAATTTCATTTTGAATATACTCGTATCATATACATAAATGATGTGTGTGAAGAATATGTGAGTACCTTTTTTAAGCTCAGTAATACGAAAGTGAATATCATTTGGCTATCTATACTTATTAAGTAAAAATGAATCGAGAGCTTCTTTTTTGTAGGAATTCCTGATTTCCAAAGCATGCACACATCAGCCATCATCCTATTGAAGGTAAAAACACTCATCTACTTATAACTATACTTGAAACAATCACTCAAACGTATACGAACTTCTCAAAGAATACCCCAGAAAGGAAACTTATGCTATTGTTTTGCACAGATACAAAAATATAACTACAAAAACTTATTTACAAATTGCTAAAGGCAAATGTTTTTTCGCCAGTCCTAAGTATTTAAAAAATTAAAACATGAAAAGGTAAACGCAAATTGCAAATTTTCACTATAAATATACAGAATTATACGATTTATGCATCGATAGTAATATATTAGACTTTATGGTAGTTAAATAATCAATACAAACCATTGACTTGAGAAACGATTAAACGCAAATTGTACAGAACGCCTTAAATGAAAAACCCAATATTGAATGAGCGAAAGATGTATACGAGTCTATATATATAAATATGCATATATAATATATATATGTGTAAGTATATATAGAATTTAAACTATAAATACCTAGATATATTATTATAATTATTAATTTTTAAAGCCCCAAATAATATTAAATATGTATGTATAATGGCTTAAGCACAAGGAACCAAAATTCAGTTAGGATGAAAGAAAGCACTTATCTTCGTAAGACTGTTAACATGTTGAGAGTAACCAAGAAAGAGAGGGAGATAGAGAGATAGGGAGATAAAGAAAGAACATGTTTGTGGCATTGTTTGATTGTTTTTGGTACATTTTATACAACAATTTCTTAAAGAATTAAAAATATAAATGATTTTCGTTTCCTATTGAGGGTTCTTATTTCTCTCTTTGTGCCAACATGTTAACTGCTTCCGAAGCATTCGCATCGTAACTAAAAGCTTGTAAATTAAAACCGCTCTATGATGTATAATGTATGATGTGTTACAAAAAAGAGTCTAGAATCTAGATGAAAGTAATTTAGAAATGAAGTGAAATGAAATGAAATGATATTGAATTTGTATGTGGTGATCGCTTGGCTTGGCATCTTCAAATGTGCCCGTTATGTGTCAGTGTTGATAAACGTTACATACAATACATGTAAGTAGTAGGAAGGAAGCGAAAAGAAGACAAGGAGTAGACTTGAAATACCAATTCAAGTCAATGCAAAATACAATTAAGAATACTGAAGAATAATAATAATAATAATGTATATGAAATGAATCTTAATGCTTTTTATGTTTCAACCTTTTTTCGTATCAGAATTTAAATTAAAATGTGATTTTTCTCGAAACTTTAATGTATACGCCGTAAATATTTAATATGATTATTAAGAAAGACAGCAACATTTATTACGATGATTATATTTACATAAATATATTTAATAATTATTGTAAATTTTTGATAAACTCTCAATGAAAATATTTTGTAAATAGTGCAAGAATTTGCATAAATTATAGCATGCATAATTAAACCAAAAACAATGAAAACAAAAAAAAAGTGAAAAAAAGGAAATAAACTGTATTTAATGCTAGTTTGTAATTACCGGAGCAAATGCAACCCTGAGCATAGACTAAAAGTGCACAAACGATTTATACAACTTACAACTTACCCACGCGACAGCATCGGATGATATCGAAGAGAGAGAGACAGAAATAGAGAGAGAGAGAGACATACACACACACACACACACACACACACAGACAGAAAGTGCGGGCGAGCGAGTGAGCGAGAGATTTTGTGCACTTGATGGAGTTAGAAAAGGAGAGAGAGCTAACTCTATAGATGCAATAAATAAGCAAATTAAACAAGAACATAAAACAACAAGCAAAAAAAATTAATAACAAACCTAATATATTTATATGAAGTAAAATAAATCAATGTTTGTGCGTGTAAAAATTAACTTTAACTAAATTTCTAGGTTTAAATGAAAAAAAACAATGAAAATATAAAAATTAAACTTGAATATATTGAAAAGAAAAGTATCATTAACTTAATAAACTAATTGAAGCTTCTATGTAAAGAAATAAAAAAGAAAAAAAACCCTAAGATTATGGGAATATTGGTAACTAGAACAACAACTCGATGAGAGAAAGATGGAATGAGAAGAGTGGGAGAGCAAACGAAATGCAAAATATGAGAAAATATTGAACATAATTTTCAATTGTAATAAATTATGAAATAAATGATTATGAAAACCAAAATGTTTCTTTGTACCCGCAATATGGATTATTTATTTATTTTAATCATGGGAACTCGCAGCATTCACTACGATTTGCAACTGACAACTGATGTGGGTGTCTCTTCGCCATTTGCCATTTGCCAACTGTCAGCTGGTCAACTGTATAACTATGCCTTCCATTCGATTCAATGCGATTCGATTCGAGCTGACCAGACGGATGTTCAAGGGTTAGAGAGCTCGGCCAATATGTTGCGTGCCTTGGCCATATATCTTGCTCGCCTTCTCGGCCAATATAATTGAACAATAATTGCCTGGAACGTTCGTGCGGGACACACGCTTCATCTGCTCCGGTTTCCGCTCCAGATCCCGCTCCCGCTTTGTGAACTGTCGACGCTGTTGGAGTAGGCATTAGTTGGTCATCAGTTGGTGTGAAGTGGATGCACTTTTCTTTCCTTGTTTTATTTTTTTGGCAGCCGCTGCTAATTTCAAACTAAATTCAATGGTACAACAGCTGTGCGGATTGCCACGCACCCTGCCACCTCACACACACACCTCACACACACACACACACACACAGACACACGCTTGACCAACAAATTCAATTAATATTAATTAGCCAAGGTGCTGAGCTGGTTGCTTTGCCCGCACGCTGCGCTAAACGCTGTTGCTTCTCTCTCACACACACACACACACACACACACACTCTCACACATGCACAACTCCATACAAATGGAGTTTTAATCATTTTCCAAGTGTGAAAATTAGTTGCGTTTAAGTTGCCTATAATTAGTAGCCTGGCACACACACATTAGACACAACATTAGACAACCGGAGGGACGCTCATTTGTGACACCACCATAACCAACACCCCCGCCTATAGGCTCGCCCTCTTTGCCCCCTCTGTCCACCCTGTCCGCAGCTGTAATTACTTTTACGAGCTGTTTACAGCTGCTCCAAGTGCCCATTATGCGGTGGCGTACAAAATTTCTGCTGTCAATTTATGCAAATTTCTTATATATTTTCCCAAAGTTTTTCTTTCTGTCGCGCGAACTGTCCACCTACATAAAGTTCTTAATATTATACATTTGTAGCAATTGCAGTTTCCAGACCCCCCCTCGACCTCCCAACCCCCTGGAAAGTTACCGGTAATCTCATCGACCCCCCCTTCATCCCGGCACTCTACTTCAAGCTTGTTGTTTCTGAAACTTTAATTTATTTTCATTGCGCATTTTGATGCTCGTAATTCCCTCGTTATTGTTGCCTCCTGTTGCCTGCTGATGTTGCCTCCTGTTCCCTTGTTGTTATTGTTGTTATAATGTCACGCTTGGTGTTGGCATCATTACTTTTTGCCATTGTGTTGTTGCTCTCGTTTTGCATATGAATATGATTTGAGAGAACGAGACAAAGAAAAAAACATTGTAAACTGCGCTTACAAAAGCCACAGCCCCTCAACCGAGTTCCCAGACCCTTTCCTTTTCCCTTACCCAGTCCGCGTCCCCGTCCCCGTCTCTGTCCCGTTCCTGCCCAGCCCTTGCCTTAGACTTTCCGTGGTGGTTGCTATTTTAATTTCATATTTTTTTTCCAACATCGTTGCTGCGTACACTCCACTTTTATAATTTCAAAACAGATTAATGTTGCGCATATGTGACACCATTTTATGCGACGGGTTTATCTCTTTTATGGCATCATCATCATCGTCATAGCACCAAGACCCGTCCGTTCCCATATAGAAAGAAGGGCGTGCGAAGACGACTATGAGGAAAAGCGTAGGTCTTGTTTTCAGCAAGGGTATCGGACAGGACTTAAGTGGGATCAGCTCAGCACCCGGCTAAATGCCTTCTCAGATCAAAGCAGATGCAAGTGCAATGCAAGCAGGAAAAGGGATCATCTGTATCCACATATAATAAATACGAAACACTGAGATTATTATTATATCCACGCTTCGAAATACTATATACGCAAATTGTCCGACAATTTCAACGATCTATTACGTAAATTCTTGGGTCGATCTATCGGAATATCATTGATAATTATGCTTGATAGTCAGTTACCCAGTTCATCTGATTCATATCGTTATAGTAATCTAAGTATCTAATTTCCCAAAATGAAGCTAATCTAGTTAAGTAAAATTTTAATTAGTCAATTAACTTTATTTGAGTCATATTAAAATTAAGTGAAAAAGCTTAAAATTGAGTAAAAATATGACCTTGAGTTTCTTCTACTCAAAATATGATGATCAGACAGACGTATAGGAAAAGTGCTACTTATAAGATAAACAGGCAAAAATTTCAAATTGTCGTAACATTAATAATACTAACCGTAATGACGATTTTGTAATAATTTGACCCCATAAAAATTTGGTTCATTTGGAGAAATACATTAACCATTTTTTTAATAACTTTGAGCTGCCATAACTTTGTCAAAACTCAATCAATTCGCATGCGCAATGTAAATTTGAGCATGATTTTACCTCTAAATACGTTCTGCATTTAAATATTGATTATTTTCAAAATTCGAATTTTTTCGAAAAAATCAAAAAATATAAAGGGGTAACACTGTAAATTATCAATAAAATTCGAATTTTCAAAATTTTTGAAAATGAACAAAATTTAAATGCAGAATGAATTTAGAGGTAAAATCATACTCAAATTTACATTGCGCATGCGAATTGATTGAGTTTTGACAAAGTTATGGCAGTTTAAAGTTATTAAAAATCAGTAAAATAATCTAAATTTTCAAGCCAAATAAACCAAATTTATATGAGGTCAAATTATAATAAAATCAATATTACGCTGGACCAATCCAGTAACCAGATAACATTATTTTCCACGCTAATAAGGGCATTAAGTCTTTTTTTTATGTAAAACAATGAATAACGCTTCTTATTTTTTGTCCAACAGGGAATGTCTCTAGCGGCATTAGGGTATAATTAAACTCGGCCAGCATGCAGGTGTGATATCCAGTCACCAATGGGCACGATGCATAACCATCGTAGACATCAAGAACGGACTTCCCCTCCAAAACGGCGAACATATATCGGAACACCACCGGCGACTGTGCAGCTGTAAAATAAAAATCAATTTTAAAAATACTCAATTTTAATTAAATTTAATAATCTCATTTATTAATACTAATATTTACTTATTATCGTAAAATGTTGTTAATTTTTCACATCAGAAGATAAGCACACAAGTTATATATCAATGTTACTCCTTAAGACTAAAATAAGCAAATAATGTTAAGATCAATAACTCTAAAAACAATATATTATTGTAATACTTTTATGAATTTTAAATTTAATACTTATATTAAAATACTGCACTTATATTCTTCATATATCAGAAGATAAGAATATAAATTGTATAATTATGACTTTTATATTTACTGTTTATATTAAATTATTGCACTTACATCCTTCAGATAGAAATTATATGTACTTTTATACTTTTAATTATTAATTTTATATTTAATGCTAATATAAAAATATTTTATCTTTATTCATAATATATCAAAAGATAAGCATAGAAATTACATATCAATGTTACTTCTTAAGGATAGGATTTTAAGAATAAATTGAATTTAAAAATGAAATATTAAACTATTCTTCTTATTTACGGAAAGGGCTTTATTTTCAGATGGGGAAACAAAATTTCAGGATCTTACGGAAGGAAACTCAATAATTACGGGACGAACATAATTTACAGTAGGTCGATAAAGCAAAAAATTACCAGGCGCACAGAAATCAGCAGAAAGCAAATAAACTTTATCGAAGTCATTAAAAATTGAGGTAAAATCTTAATTAACAGAAAATGTTAATTGAGTGAAAATGTTAATTGAGTGAAATGTTAATTAAGTGAAAATGTTAATTGAGTGAAAATGTTAATTGAGTGAAAATGTTAATTGAGTGAATGTTAATTGAGTGAAAATGTTAATTGAGTGAAAATGTTAATTGAGTGAAACTGTTTATTGAGTGAGAATGTCCAAATTGAGCGAAAAACATGACCTTGAAATACTGCTACTCAAATTAAATATCCACCTGCTGCTGATTTCTGTTCGCCTGGTATTTTTACAGAATTTTCGGTTCCAGCGAACCGTTGCAAGCTCACATCCATGGACGCATACTTACACACGTACATCAATCTGAAATCCCTAGAAAAGCCAAAATACCAGTTAAAATACCAGGCGAACAGAAATGAGCAGAAAGCAAATAAACTTTTTTTTGCGCCATTGAAAATATGACCTTGAATTTTTCTGCTTCTAAAAAGAAAAATTTACCTGCTGCTGATTTCTGTTCGCCTGGTATTTTTACAGATTTTCAGGTTGGCGGGAGCTGTTGCAAGCACACATCCATGGACGCATACTTACACACAATATCCAATCTGAAAAACCTAAAAAACACAAAATACCAGGCGAACAGAAATGAGTAGAAAGTAGTATTATAATTGAGTGATATTATGACCTTGAGTTGCTGAGCTGAATGTAATTATTTAAGCGACAGGTAAATTAAATTTTTTGCTCTAACGACCTACTGTAATTTCTGTTCGCCTGGTATTTGTTTAGTTTCCTTTAGTTAGTTCCTGAAATTTTGTCTCCCCATCTGAAAATAAAGCCCTTTCCGTAAATAAGAAGAATAGTTTAATATTTCAATTTTAAATTCGTTTTATTCTTAAAATCCTATCCTTAAGAAGTAACATTGGTATATAATTTCTATGATCATCTTTTGATATATTATGAATAAAGAAAAAATTTAATATTTGCCTTAAATATTAAAGTCATAATTAAAAGTACACAAGTATTAAAATTTTTTTTATTTTTACGCCCCTTTTTTTTAATTATTTAACTTTCATATTGATCTATTGGGTTTTTCTGGGTTTTCAGTTATTATTTTATTTTACCCCAGACCCAACCTTTTTTTCGATTCAGTTTTAAATTTTATATTAATTTTATTTTTTAATATTATTTTTAGTCAATTTTTAATTTAATTCTTTATAATAAGAATCGCTATTTAATGTTTTACACGAAAAATAGGTCTCAATGCCCTTGTTATACTGAAAAATAATATTATCTGGTTACTGGAATGGTCTATCGTAATGTTGATTTTATTATAATTTGACCACATATAAATTTGGTTCATTTGGTTTGAAAATTTCGATTATTTTGATTTTACTGATTTTATACAACTTCGAACTGCTATAACGTTGTCAAAACTCAATCAATTTCCAAGCGCAATGTATTTTTGGGCATGATTTTACCTCTAAATTCGATTTGCATTCAAACATTTCATTTTCAATTTTGAAATTTCGAATTTTTTTGAATTTTTACAGTGTAACCCCTTAATCTTTTTTGATTTTTTAGAAAAAATTCGAAATACGAAAATTAAAAAAATTTAAATGCAGAACAAATAAACAGGTAAAATTATGCTCAAATTTATATCGCGGATGAAAATTGATTGATTTTTGGCAGAGTTATGGCAGTTCAAAGATATCAAAGTTGCTCAGTATCTGCGACGACCAGAACCGAAATTAACCCTTATAAATGAATCTGTTACTAAACGGTTATTTCGGTTTAAAGAGTTTTTGAGTTTCGGTACAGTAGAAAACAAATATTTTTGGTGACGGTTTCAGTTACGGTTACAAATTTCAATCGGTTTTAATCGGTTAAAGGTTACGGTTTCGGTTAAGGTTTTAATCCCTGTTATTAACATAAATATTTTTGATGATATTTTCGAAAAAATATTCAAAATTGAAATAGTATCGTAAATTTCTTTTGATTTCAATGTTTTTTTTCTAAAATTGTTGGTAAATAAAGACAAAAGCAATGAGTTGTTTAAAATTTGCATTAATTGGCTGCACTAACTTAGTGGCTAAAGATCAGCTTAGACTAACTAGTTAAGAAACAATAAGTAAGTATATAGATTGCAACGAAAACAAAAAACTTATACATACTATGATTTATATGGCATAAATAAATACCTAATTATTTAAATCAAAATTCAAAATAAGTGTTATTTCGTAGCTTTAAAGTACAAATTTGGAAATAATTCTTAGATTTCAATTTTTAAACTTATAACAGTCATGGGCCCTGGTATAATTTCGTCAAAAGTGTTGTAACTATGTACAACAACTGCATTAAGCAATCGACAATAGAACTCTTTTGTGTTGTAAATGAAATTTATACCCAATCGGCAAAGCTAATTTGCTTAGCTCACTTTCAGTCAGATTCAAAGCTGCCAAAGTCTCGTTTGGAGCAGTGGCTATTGTCTTTTGTAATGTGATATGAAGCCTATTCATAGTAAAGCTGTCAAGACATCCATCCACTCATTGGAATTGCCTGGAGCTATGAATTTGAGTTCCAGTCCGAGGCTCATTAATGCACTTTACATAATCGCAAAATCATTCAGACGACGATAACAATGGGAGACTGCGACTATTCAGGGACTACAATGGGAATGCGAGGCACAGACGAAGTCGAGATCTGGACGGGATTTTGGGTGTGAGTGTGATTGTGAGTGCGAGTGTGAGTGTGGGTGCAAGTTACAGAATGAATTGAAATGTTTTCGGATAATTTAAATGACTTAAATTATGTAAATTGTCGTAGCAGACAAAGACTCTGCAATACGATGCGATGTTCTCTCATTTGTCCCAGTCTCCAATCTCCAGTCGCCGTCGCAGTCGCAGTCGCAGTTCCTCATTGTCAACTCTTGTGCCGTCTCGTGAAATGCACTGTCCCCGATAGAGTGGGGAAAGCGGCCAGAGTCGTAGCCGTAGTCATTGCCATCAGCCCGCACTAGATTCACTTACAAATTTAATTAAGTTCAATTGAAAGTAACACCACGGCCGTTGTCGTCATCGTCGTCATCGTCATCTGAGAGGAGGAGGAAGAGGTAGACAGGCGGGAAGAGCTCCACGCGAACTCGTCGACTTGGGCAATGTGGCGACAATCCAAAAACTTTGTTTTGACAATTGATACAATGAAAAATTTAGTGCGATAAACGACGAGTCGTCCACTTGCTGCGTGGGCTGACGGGCGGCATCTGTAATAGGTTCGTGTTCATATGCGATGTGGCATGAAGCAGCCTCGATTAGGTTTACACTTTCATTCGAGAGCATAGAGTGTGTACTCATACT
Organism: Drosophila kuntzei; assembly: GCA_035042165.1. Classification (NCBI taxonomy): domain Eukaryota; kingdom Metazoa; phylum Arthropoda; class Insecta; order Diptera; family Drosophilidae; genus Drosophila; species Drosophila kuntzei. Next base: position 1,165,548 of record JAWNLU010001560.1, on the reverse strand, counting down.
TGCCCCATATAAGCAACTGGCATTCCTGGCATCATTCTTTTATATGAGTCTAACCGCAGCTATATTTGTATCTACTCGTACTTGTAGATACACATGTATCTGCACACATCGTATCTGCAGTGTATCTGGTTGATGTCTAAATTTACATAATTGAATTTGTTTGCTTGATTGTCGAGCTGAGCTGTCGATGCGCAGACCCGTGCGGGGGCCACTCACAAAAATGACAATTGCTAGTTCCGGTCGTTTGCAGTTTGAAGTGCCATTGACACAGGCCACAGACTGAAGATACACAGCAGTTAGCAGTTAGCAGTTAGGAGAGATGATAGGGGATGTGGGAGGGAGCAGGGCAACCCTCATGCCGATGCCGATGTCGAGAGTATTCAACGACGAGCGCAAAAATCAACGCAATTTGTCAATAAAAATGTAACTCGAACAGATTGTGAAGTGTGCGAATGTGCTCGAAACAATCGCAGGGCATAAATTATAGTCCACATATTATATATCCGTGAGTGGAACGAGAACGGGACTAACTTCTCTGACTGCGGGTTCTCATTCTCCTGACTGTGATTTGGCGATTGGTTTGACTTTAATGAGTATAATGATTTCCAATGCAGATTAAACGATCAGATTATGCTGTGCTTCAGATTTTCAAGTGGCCCGTAGACTTCATCCGATTGTCTGAATCCAAATTGAGTTATATCAAAATAGACTTCAAGTTGATGTACGCATAAATTCAAATCTCCATAAAATATTATATATGAAACTCATTTTAAGGTTTATCCTCCCACTTCAATGGGGATAAATCGATGATTGTAACTTCTTTTTGGTTTGAATTCAAATTCAATGCCAGAAATAAATTGCAATATTTGTAAAATTCATGTTCCCAGGTGAATAAAATTAAATGCAAATCAATATGAATCTTCCCAAGTTTTCACTTGAGCAACTCGATTTTCCTTGAACTCAGTTTCAAGTGCATACAAAATATTTATATCAATATTAATATTTTATTTTTATTTTCGACATTTAGTTGTAGTATAGTCGTTTTCAAATATTATATACATTGATGATTAATTGCAGTGCATGAAATTAGAGAATCAATTTAATTTGAGTTAATCAATTGCAGTTTGGTAGGGAAACGAGCTCTCATTTGATATGCCATAAATAAAATTCGCAATCAATTTTAATGCATTTGACTGCAATCAAAAATGTTGTCTGCCAGTTGACTTTTAGCCAGGATTTTCGAAGCACACATACTCGTAAAGTCTTGCTAGAAATGTATACAAAAGATTCCTAGACAAGGACCACACCCACTTGCAGTTTAACGCCCACTTTCAGATTGGATGCCAGCAAAAATACAAAAGTAAACTCTATTGAAAACATGGCAGAAACGACAGTTTCGTTTTGTTGGAATGCATCTGCATTTGTTAAGATATTGCAGATGTGGCCAACACCGATACAATAGAATAGTATACAATTTATATATATATGTATATGTATATATATTTATATATATATATTGAATCTGAAGACCAAGGCGAGAATGTTGCAGCACAACAAATTTGTACAACAATTGGAAATGTCTGCGTTGTTTTGTGGCCAACATTTTGCGCATGTCAACAAATTTGTTGTGTGTGGGCAAAATTATAAAAGTCGCAATAATTTCTTAAAATCCTTGAATATTTTTGGCAGCCAAGAGACAGAGAGAGAGAGAAAGAAAATGCAAGATAATAAAGACAGATATATGCATGTTATAGATTGTATAAGGAGTTCAACTGCATTGTTGATGATGATGATGATGGTAATGATGATGATGATGACGCTGTTGCTGCATTTTATTTTATGCTTCCTTCCGTTTTTAAGACGAACTTTGCACAGTTCTCTTTCAACTGTTTCCATCTCTCTCCCCACATGACTCTGTCCTCGACCCACGCATACATTTTTCGGTGGGGTTGTTTATATATCCGCACTTAATGCTTAATTCAGTTACATCTGCTCAGCTATGTTGTTGTCGTTGTTTCTGTGTGGTTGTTGTTGTTAGTATTGCTGCTGCTTCCATTGACAATGACATCATCATTATTGCGTGCTGAGCTTCAGCTTCCTTATAGATATGGATGTGGATGCGGTCGTCTTCTTCTTCTTCTTCTGGTTCTTGTTCTTGTTCTTGACTGTCACATCTTTGTTATATTTTTGCACAAAATAAATGAAGTAAAGTAATATTATTGCACTTAGACCGCATTAAGTTGTACGTGGCAATCTGTGCTGCTGCTGCTGCTGTTGTTGCTGTTGCTGCTGTTGCTGCCACACTGGGGTAAAACGACATTGGGGTTTACTTAGTTTTCAAATTTAAGTGCCAAGGATTTTCTACGAAATTAGCCAAAGAAATGCCAAAGTCAGCGACAGCGACAGCAACTGCGACAGCTAGCAACAACCCAGTGTTAATAAAACCATAATCAAGTATACGCACTTACGATGCTGCAGTTATCCTCCATCTCCTTCTCCATCTCCATCTCTATCTACTCCTTCTACTTCTACTTCTTCCATTCCATTCTCAGCACAAAGATATCTCTCCCTCGCTCTTTGTTAACAATGGAAAATTGCTGTTGACATGATTTTGCACTCTGGCATCGACTGCATTCGGCAATTAGATTTGTCTCCGCTCACTCTCTGCCTTCTTTTGGGATCTATCTAGCAACCATTTCGGATTCGAATTCGGATTCGGTTTCGCATTGCAATCGTTGGCAAAAGTGCAGCGTTGCAGTTTCCATTGCGTAATGTGCGGCTGTCAATTTGTTTGAATTATTTGCCAATCTCCACCTCCAGCACTTCGCCCTCTACCCTCTACACTCTACCCTCTACACTCTACAATCCGCCCTCCATCGAAGCCGTCAGCAGACGAAAAGCGCTTTTAACAAAACTCTCGATACAACAACTCGAATCTCCTCTGATTTGCGCTCACTGGCAGTACTGGGTTCTGGCCTGGTCGATACCGATGCCGTCTAGGTGTCATTTATGCAACAGTTTGTATTTTATGACACACGGTCGGAGCTTCAGGTCCGGGCACTTGACCATTTTTGGTGGGCCGGTCACTTTTGCAGGCCATAAAACTAAAATATAATTATTACCAAGGCTTTTTATGCTAGCGGGCTTTTCAAAAAGCCTGCCACATTCAGTTAGCCAACAGGGCAAAGAGAAAGGCTGGCCCAGCCTTTCAAGTGAGGTTTTAAGTCTTAATAAATATGTGAGGCGACGGAGCCACGATCGTTAAATGATATATGTTCATATAGATAGGGCATAGCCCTATGCTTAGATGTTTAGCTATCTAAGTCACTTCAAATGCCCTATTATTTTAAAAGGCCGGAAAATATTAATTTATATATTCTTTTCACTATATTTCAATTTTTAAAGCAATCGAATTTATTTTTATTAAATTTCATTTGCATTTTTATAAGTGTTTAAATAGGAAACTGAAATGTTTTTAATAAATATAAAGTGTCGCAAAATAAATAAATAAAATATTCTTTCAAGCAAATTAATTTATTTATTTTCTTTCTTTTTCATTATGTTATAAATTTTCAAGCTATCCAATCCAAATTAATAAAATTGAATTTGTATTTTTAGGAGTGTTAAAATAAATATATAAATTTGTAAATGTCAAAAAATAAATACATTAAAAATCAGGGACTAAAACAAAAACGAATATCGGTTTCAGTTACGGTTTCGGTTATGCTCGAATTAAGGTTTTCGGTTATCGGTTATGCAAAATCTTGGAGTATCGGTTTCGTAATGTTTTATTGGCCTGAAAAATAATGTTATCTGGTTACTGAAATAGTCCAGTGTAATCTCGATTTTGTTATAATTTGATCTCACATAAATTTGGTTCATTTGGTTTGAAAATATGGATTATTTTGATTTTAATGAACTTTGATAACTTTGAACCGCCATAACTTTGTCAAAAGGCAATCAATTTTTATGCGCAATGTGAATTTGAGCATAATTTTACCTCCAAATTCGTTCTGCATTTACATTTTTTTCATTGTAGAAAATTTTTGAACATCGATTTTTTTCGATATTTTACAGTGTTACCCCTTTATCTTTTTTGATTTTTTCGAAAAAATTCGAATTTTGAAAATGACCAAAATTTAAATGCAGAACGAATTTGGAGGTAAAATCATGCTCAAATTTACATACCGCATAAAAATTGATTGACTTTTGACAAAGCTATGACAGTTCAAAGTTATCAGTACCTGCGACGGCCTGTACCGAAAGTAACGCTTATAATTGAATCGGTTAAAGGTTACGGTTTCGGTTAAGGTTTTAATCCCTGTCAAAAATACTTTCATAAAATTTGTGTTAAAACAAAAATGAATCTACAATTTCCTTAATATTTTTCAAGTGATATTTGTAAAGTGGATTGGACCAACTGGACTGAACTACTCACTGAGTGTAGGGCAAAAGAATGCCAATAGCTTTGGTAAATGTTATGTCCAAAAAGCCACAAAAATCTCATAAAATGCGCAAATTGAAAGAGGGCCCAAATCGAGTTGGCAACAAAAGTGCCGCTTAGAGCAGAGGGCTAAGCGCTGACAGACAGAGAGACATCCAAGTCGAAGTGGAACTTGAAGTCTGTTCGGAAACTTGACCAAGTTGTCCAGATGCGACTCCGACTGAGATTCGTTGTGCATTTGGTGGGTGGACACCACTTTAATTAGCCTGCGTTCGAGTTTGGCATTGAAATTGCCGACCAACAAACAGATGACTCGATGGATATACGTCTGAATGGATGGATGGATGGATGGATGGATGGTTGAATGGTTGGTTGGCTGCTTCGTTGTTAGATTAAACGAATGAATGAATGAATGAATGAACGTTTGAGTGGATTGGCTCGTTGGCTGGTGTTTGAAGTGCGCCAATGATGATTTGCTTTTGGGATCAGTCTTCAGTTACATATACATATATGTATATGTATCTGTATCTGCTCTTTCTGTTTGCTGATTACTATTGTTGTTGTTGTGTGTTCTGTTTCTGTTGCTGTTGTGTGCGTTTGGCGCGTAATTAATTTTTACAACAATTTTTCATTTCTCAGCGCTGAATGAAACAAACAACCGCAAGAGCAACAGCAACAGCAAAAGCAAGAAAATAGTAGGAAAATGGAAAAACATGCAAAAGAAATGTTATGTTTGCTCAATGAAAAGTGCCAAAAGTAATTAATTTCATGCGAAATGCAACGATGCGCACTAAGATCGTTCCCTCCTGTTCCTTCTGCTCCTGTTCCTCCTGTTCGAGGAGGAGCTGCTGCTGTTGTTGTTGCCACCATGTTGCATGTTTTTGTCATCTGCGCCCATGTGGCGCAAAATTACTCATGCAGGGCAGCCAAAGTCGATTTCCTTGCCACATTTTCTTTTTTGCACTGATAATTGCTTTAATTTTCTATTAATAAGCATCGGAGGATTCAGCGGGAAGCTGCTAACAATTAGCCGCTATGTTGCATGCGACTTATGACATGGCACAGCCAGACTGTCAGACTGTCAGACTGCCAGACAGTGAGACAGTGAGACAAAGGGACAGATTTCAGTTGAATATTCGAAGCGACGACAGCGTCAGGTTCGTGTTGCTTCGTTTGTTGCATGCCCCTCCCCTCGCTGTGGCAACAAACATGGCGACAGTTGCCAGTTGTGGCAATTAATAATTTTGCGCCGCGCACATACGCGATTAATTATGGGACTGGGAAGAGAGGAGATCAGAGCGGGGAGAGCGGGGAGAGATGGAGGAATTTTTCAGGCGAGGCAGCAACTGTGCTGCAACTGTCACGCGTTGCATTTTCATTGAGCCGCTGGCCGAAAATAGACAATGAACTGACCCAGGAGCAAGGGTAGACGGGGTAAACAGGGTTGCGGGGTAATTGTGAAGTTTCATTCATTTTCCAATTAATTGAAGCACGCGCGTTACTTTCACTTCCACTTGCTATGCGAGGAGGAGGTAGAAGAGAAGGAGGAGGAGGCTGCCACCATTTGCAACGTTTCGCTCTCACTTTCTGCCACATGCGGGCGAGGCTCCCCGCCTGCCTGCCTGCGAAGGGGGCGTGGCTGGCTTAATGGCACTTGAAAATCAAATTGGTAAAAGCAATTAAATGACGCCCCAAGGACACATTACAACAGCAGCCAACGACAACAACAACAGCAACGACAACAACAACAACAACAACGACAAAAGGCAGACGCTTACGCCCACACACACACACATACATACACACACACATGCACGTGATTGCCTATAAAAAAGAAAATTCTAATTATAATTTAACGCAAATTCGCTGTCTGCTCTCAATATACTTATATGTTCCCTCTAGTACGGCTCACTGGTGAGAGATTGCTGAGCTCACTGGTTACCACTCACCACCAAAGCTTACCCGTCAAATTACCTTATTGATGAATTTAACACCTTCTGCATTACCAATAACCATTTAATTCACCAGCATACCAGTAACCAGTGAATTCCTATCCTTGGTGAATTCCCTGCTTAGTTTTGCATGATGAAATCACCAACAACATTTGTCGACTGCTACCAGCTGTACTAGAGGGTTAGTGTGTGTGTTTCTAGCTGAATGCCTAATTTTTGCGTTAAAGGCATCAAAGCCAAGTCGAACCAGGGACAAGTCACCCCCAAAAAATAATAAACTGGGTGATCTCTGCAACTCTGGCGCAGCACAAGGACCATAACAAAAGCTAGGAACAAGGAGCAGGACCACGGCGAGGAGCAGAAGCAGGACCAAGACCAAGACCAGGACCAGGAGCAGGAGCAAAAGCTGTCCCCTGTTGCGCGACGGTCGCTTTTGTTGGCGATTCCTAAAAACAGTTGCCGCACAATGCGGACGTCAATTGCAGACCGCAACGTCGACTTCTGTGGTTGACAGCTTCTGGTTCAGCTTTAGTTTCGTTTTGGCAGTGCCAAGTCAAGCCAAGTCATCGACTCATCCAAGTCGACAGCCATTCAGACAGTCAGCCAGCTTCATTCACTTGCAAAGTTATTCATTTTGTGCCAGATTTGAAGTTCATCTTGCAATTTCATTCAGCTTCAGATACATACAGCTCCAATTCAAGCGCAAACTCCTGAAACATTTTCCCTTTTTACTTTTCCTTCGTTTCGCAAATTGGTTCCATATCCATTTTCCATTCGCCCTGCTCCTTTCTGTCGCTATTGTAGTCTACTCCAGTTATTGGCGTCGCCTTTATGCCATAAATCTGCGAGACGCCATTTTGTCTTATTTATTAAAATTAAAATGCATATTTTCTGTTTCGAATCACAGAGGCAACATTGCCGTCATATTAATACCATTTTGTCGCTCCTCGACAATCCCCCTGTTGCTCCGAGCAGCACAACAAATTCTATTTTCCACTCTCCTTTAATTTCTATGTAGTGGTAAACCTAATTCCATGATGGTCCATTCGATTACTCGTACCAGTTTATTTAATTTGATAAGCATATTAGTTGATGAGTTTTATAAATTGAACATTCTTTGAGAATCAATTTGATTAATAACTTTTAAAAGAATTATAAAAATGTAGACCTTACATTACTCGTTACTATATCTATGTATTGTTCTCAAAAACTCGTTCCCTGATACTCGTTACTCGTTAGCTTTGTGAATTCCAAAACTTACAAATTTTATCTGATAGATTCGTTATCTACCGCTCGTTACTCGTTTCTAAATATTATATTACGCGTTAGGGTCTTACATTGTAACTTTACTCTTTTTCCTGATAAGCTCGTTATCTTCAATTTTATACTCGTTATTTTATGCTTCTCGTTCTTTATGAGTTCCATTCAAATATTCTACGTGCTAATATTATTCGTTGGGGTTTCCATTTGTCGAACTATTTGGTTAATTCAAATCCCTTCCCTTACCACAATTCTCTAACTCATTCTATTCCTCATTCCTAACTCACAACTTATCCGAAGACGACGAAAATAAAGCAAATAACTTGTTATGTTAGTCGTAGTGTATTAAATTATAGCACATACCGAAGGTCATGAATTCTTATTTTCCTTATTTTCTCATTTTACGTATTGCTTTTTCCGAGCCGCACGAAGAGCAACTCCAGCAAATAAATGAAAATTGTCTAAAAGCACAAAAATAAACTAAACTCGCATATTCGCATTTTTGTCGAGAGGAACGCAGCAGCAGAAGCAGCATCAGCCCCGCACCCAAATCCCCTCTTTCTATCCCTTCATCATTTCATACTATGACGACCCAAACCCAAACCCATCCCAACTTCAACACCACCGAAGCCAACAGAAAAAGGCAACAAACAGCACAGAGAGCATACAGAAAAACGCAAAAAGTAGCGGAAAAAATAAGAGAAATTGTATAAATTGAAGTCCTTTCGGACCATATATCACTTTACTTGACAGAGCAATTCCCTTATCTTTGAGAAATCCTGTCGACTGGAAAGTGCGCAAGGACGCGGCGTGCAGGCAACGATGCTGAGAATGGGAACGATGAGTACGATGAGGACGATGAGGACGACAACAACCAGAATGAGAAGAACGACAAATGCGGGCCGTGCCCGGCTTGGAGCGCTCCTGACGATGCCAAAGCTGCTAAGCTCAAGTTTAGCAAAACCCACAATGGGGAAAAGCAACGCCAACTGAACCTGAGGCTGATGGCTGAGTGGGGGGAGAGTTCAGGGGAGGGGGAAGTGGAGCAATGGACGTGGGCGTGCGTTTGTAGAAGGCGTGGCATAGCTTAAGATGACAGCGCGCGGTTTATTTGAATTTCTTATTATGGTGAATACTGACTGTGACTCTGGTTCGAGTTCGGGTTCGGGTTCGGGTAGTAGCCTTTTTTTTAATTTTTCCGTCTTTTCCTGTGGGGCAAATCCTTTCGACGAGCAGCGCCTTTATATTGCCAGAGCCGAGGCGTATTCAATTAGAGCACCTTTTTATGCAAATTTTGTAAGTAAAAGTTCAATAATTGGCGATGTTCTACAAGTCAAATCAATGCGACAGGTGAACCAACCCAAACCACGCCCAGATCCTTCGGGGGTCTTTGGTCCTTCGGTGGACTGGTGGATAATTTACAAATGAAGGACGGCGCTTTCCAAGTTGGGGTTGCTTTGGAATTAGTTTTCTAACCTGCGGGCACGTTGCTGATAATTAAAAATGCAATTTTTTATACGCTCCCTCTGAGTGAGAGTGAGAGTGAGAGAGGAGGAAAAAGCAGCTCAAGACAATGACGGCGGCATCATTTGCGTCTGACGCATAAACCAAAACGCAAAATGTCGCCCCAGGGATTGTGGATGGTTTTGTGGGTTTGTGCAACCCTTTGAATGTGCCAGGATATACATATATAAATAGGTGTGTGTGAGTGTGTACCAATCGTGGTAAACAAAACAACTTCATTTTGGCAAAGGCTTTTGCATTATCCTGGCACTGCAAGCGACCTTATCTACCTTTCGCATTGCCCCGAAAATCTGAATGGCAATTTGAGCTGATTTTCAATGTTCCAACTGGGAGTTGAATTCCATTTCCACTCGTAGTTGGCCCGTCAGCTCTTTATCAAGCCATTATTTGAGCCAGTTCCCCCCAGTCAGGCAAGCTGATTAAGCCATCGATAAGTTCCAGAACCGTTATGTGACCGATCCCGCTTCTTGCCACAGCCTCAATCTCAATTTAAATTTCAACCTGTGCACATCTGCATATGCCTCAATCTCTTCCTCTTCCTCGACCTCTTCTTCTACCTGCCCAAAGACGTTTGGCAAACAAAATCGCTGTCTCTGGCATTTTCTCACATTTGTTAAGAAAAAGAAAAGTTGGTCGACTGCGGCTTTATTTTAATGAGGCGTTAATTAATTGCCCCGCTCTCGCGTTTTGACATTGCCCAACCAAACGGGCCAACGGTCGAGCCAAAAGATTTATTGTCTCTCGCACTTTTAGCCCTGTCTTTGCGAAAGTGTTTATTAAAATATTACATTTGACATAATTGGAATTTATGGGACACAGTCTCAAAAAAAGTCAACAACAACAGCAACAATCACAACAACATTGAAACAATAGTGTGAATATATTGTGTGTCGAGCAATTAGAAAACTTTCTTAGCACAAATGTCATTTTCAAAGCTGTTGTCGACAGATTAAAATTTCCTTTTGAGTTAATACAAACAATATTAACATGTAATCGGTAATAAAAATTACTCTATCAAGATATCCTTTTTGTGGAAGCTAATAAACTAATTTTAAGTTATATATAATTTTTAAAGTTAATGCAAATTAAACCAAAGTTTATAATCATATAATTTATACTTAAAAATGGAAATTTGTTGGTCTGTAAAATGGAAAAATCACAGAGACATATTTTCCAAATACATAAATAAACGATGTTCTTTTATTTTGCATCAACAAAATATGAACAGGCTAGAAGATTAAGTTATTTTAAATCGGAATATTAGTGAGATCATGAAGTGCTGAAACTAAATAATTTCATATATTTGTTTATTTCAAAAGTTCTTTTAGAAATATATGAAGACATATCTACAGGAACTCCTCATTTGTTCAGTTAACTTTAAAATGTTGGACATACCCGCAGATATGTAGAATAAGATATAAGATTATTAAGGTTTACTGACGCCCCATTTGCCAATTAGAAATCATTTTAAGCGCCTTAAGCCAATTGACATGGCGACCACACAATGAGCATACAAACAAGCGGCAAGTGAGAGTCAAACAACCGACAGACAACAACTGACAGACAACAAACAACAAACCAGGCAACCCCATGGCCATCTTAAGCGTCTGATCTCTTGTCTAAACGCACATAAAAGTCATCAAATTCACTGAAAACAACATTTGGCTTTACGTTTACGTTTACGTTTTGTTGTCATTGTCACCGGGAAACTGTGACGGGGCGCGTTTGGGCTTTTAACTTTTTTGTTGCCATCAAAAGCGACGCACAACCCCGACCCGCAACCTCCTCCCTCCGCCTTCACTTACTTACTGCCCCCCCGCAGTAATCAACAAGAGTGGCAATGGCGACGATGTGCACTGCGTCCTGGTGCGTCCCGGCGTCCCGGCGGTGTCCCGGCGGCAGTGGCAACCCTCAGGGAAACGTCAAACAAATGACAGTTGATTAGACAAACATCTCGACGGCGGCAACACAAAACGAGCATCAAATGGAAAATTGTGAAATTATGCAATACGCTTTCGCACTCACCGTCGTGTCGTGTCGTGTCGCGTCGCGTCGACTGGAGTCAAATGAAGTAGTTTTGGACCCGGGCGATCTTAGCACGCTGATAAGATTAAACTCCTGCGTACGCACAGAAGTTCCGACATCCAAAAAAAAAAAAACAAACCCACCCGTCTGGCCTAAAGGCTGTCGACGGACAGATACAGATACAGATACATGTAGCTGCAGATACGTATACAGATACATGGAGGAGGCAAACACAATGCCGAAATAATTGAATGCGATGAGGCTCATAGCCATCGTTGGCGTCGTTTTTTGGCATCAAGCCGTTAAACAACAGGCGTAAAGTACAACAACAACAACAACAATGGGAAAATGGGAAATGGGAAATGGCAGAACGGCATCAACGGGGCACAGAATGTGCCTCCAAATGGGCCTCATAATAATTTGTGAAATAGGCAATATCAGTCAGGCCAAGTAGTTACAATTACTTAAGTGCCTGCCAGCAACTTTTATCCGCACTTGAGACTTGAGACCGAAGTGCGCCTCAAGACAGTTACAGTTGATCCTTTGGGGGAGACCTGAAAACATAAATATATCAGATAGTTTTAGTTGCTGGTTCGCTACTTTAAATGAAAGTTCAGGATTAAAATCGTAGTATGAAAGATAGATGGATAAATTGACAGATGGATTGCTACTTAAATAGATAGATGAAAAAATAGGCACAATATATTTTTTCTTAACAAAGCAGGATTTTTTTATGTGTACAATTATTACAGCTACTTTTGTTTTTAACTGTTTTCCACAAATTTTAAACGTTGGCAGTAAATTTTCTAATTGTCTTTTTGTTGAATTTAATTAAATGTAAATCAGTGTTTAATTGCGAAACGAATATCGGTTTTAGTTACGATTTCGGTTATGCTCAAATTAAGGTATTTGGTTATCGGTTATGCATAATCTTGTAGTATCGGTTTCGTAATACCGGTATGGTTTCGGTTCACAAAAAAAAATAAAAATTAAGGTTTTCGGTTGACCAAAATAAGAAGCTTTATTCATTTTTTTACATGAAAAAAACTGGCAAATAATGTTATCTGGTTACTGGAGTGATCCAGTGTAATGTAATGATTTTTAATAAATTTGAACTGTCATAACTTTGTCAAAAGTCAATCAATTTCCGTGAGCAATGTAAACTTGTGCATGATTTTACCTCTTTATTCGTTCTGCATTAAAATTTTGTTCATTTTCGAAATTTTTGAAATTTTTAATTTTTTTAAAATTTACAGTGTTACCCCTTTATCTTTTTTGATTTTTTCGAAAAATTTCGAGTTTTCAAAATGAACAAAATTTAAATGCAGAACGAATTTAGAGGTAAAATCATGCTCAAATTTACATTCCGCATCGAAATTAATTGAGTTTTGACAAAGTTATGACAGTTCAAAGTACCGAAATTAACCCTTATAAATGAATCGGTTAATAAACGGTTATTTCGGTTTGAAGAGTTTCGGCTTATCGGTTTCGCTACAGTGGAAAAAAGATTTTCGGTTACGGTTTCACTTACGGTTACAAATTTGAATCGGTTTTTATCGGTTTAAGGCTACGGCTTCGGTTAAGGTTATAATCCCTTATGTAAATATTAATAAAGGATTTTCTGAAGAGCATTGAAATCAATATTTAGTCTTTCTGTTAAATATTATTAAATTGTTTATTTAAAATTTTTTAATTTATGTTCATCTCTCAATACTTTTTTAGTCAACTGCATTTAGTTGACCTCAAATAAATAAGTAAAATGAGTAGAAAATATATTTGTACATGAAACCACAAAAGTCAAAGACATTACTCGAACGACAGCTGAATCCATTTGCCATTTCAGAAATATGTTCCTCTAGTTCCTCCATGTACATAGTAGAAGTCGAGTCATGTATAAACTACAATTTATCATAGACCAAACACATTTAACGTATGTTTTCAAGCCAATTCAAATTCAGTCAAAAAGGGGCCAGGTACGCAATCACCGAGCACACTCTACAAAAAAGGAAAGAAGAAAAAAATAATAATAGAAAGTCGGCTGGAAAAGCAACCGAAACCCATCCCCAGACCAGGATATGGACCCGGATCTGGACATGGACCTGAGCCACAAATGAAAACAATGCAGAGCGCAGCAGTTTTTAGTTTTCTACCTTTGTGCAAGATTCGCTCAAATGAATGAAATGCAGGAGCAATAGCAGCAGCAACAGCAGCAGCAGGAGCCAGAGGACAGAGGACATAGGATAGCAAAAGGAGCAGGAGCAGGAACAGGAGTAGAGAGACCTCAGCTGCGTTGAGTGGAACGTCTGTTTCTAGAGCGTTTGTTGTTTTTATTGTGGTTTCTGCAGAAGCCATGAGAAGGGGGGACCAAGAGACAGACTCGTCGACTGCAACAAAAGCCAAGCACAAAAAAAAATGTCTCCTTCTGTTGCTGTTGTTGTGGTGGTTGCTGTTGTGGTTGTTGTTGTTGGTGTTGTTGCGTGGGCGATGCTTAACAAACAACAGAAGCTGCCGTTTCCCGTTTTGTTGATGAAATAAAATCCGCCTTTTGTGCATTTAATTTTTAGAATAGCAAACAAAGCGCAGGCAACAACAAAGGGCGTACCAAATATAACGCAAGTAACAGCAGCAACAACAGCAGCAACAACAGCAGCAGCAACAGCAACAACAGCAACAACAACACCCACAATAATAGTCGCTCACAATGGGCAACAGGACACTAAAGCTGTGCACAGTGCACACAAAAACCTGAAAGGTTGTCGTCACTCGTCTCCAACTCATCCTCAGTCTTCTCAACATTAACAAAGGAGCAGCAACTGCATCAGGCTTGCAATTTGATGCCACGGCCAAAAAGGGTTGATCAGATTCGGAGTCGGAGTCGGAGTCGAAGTCGTTGCTTTGAGGGCAACTTAATTATTGGCACGCGTTGCAATTTTTCTCATTGACTTTGCAAGCTCATTCCTCGTCTTTCCTTATTGTTATCATTTTTATTTTTATTATTTTTTGTGAGCGAATTTGAGACGCGCCACGTGTCGTATGCGCAACCTTTGACCGCAACGGTGGAACAATACTCGTAATAGCAACGACAGTTGGGCTGGCAACTATTAAACAATAACAATGCTCTCGTCATAACAGCAACAACAACAACACCAACAACAAAAACAATGGGAACTGAAAAAAACCGGGTATAAAAACAATAACAACACACAAAACAAGTCCCCGTGCGCTCGTTTTGGGGGTTCCATGAAATTGTTGAGCTTTTGGAATCCGCTTTGAAGCGGCGCCACAGAATCTCAAGATGTAACATTGTAAAAATTACATCAATGCCTCTCTCCCTCTCTCCCTCTCTCCCTCTCTCGCTCACTCATGTATTCAATGTGAAAATAATTTCTTTATCCTTTTTATGTGCCCATTTGGCATGTGCCGTTATGCCAAAGCCAAAGCCAAGCCAAGTGCCAAGTGGAGGTTAGGGATGAAGTTGGGCCCTGGCTATTTGGAATGGGGTATACGAGTACAAGTCGGTGGGTTGGCCCGGGTTCTTGTTGTAGTAATAACATCCCCCAAATGGGTCATTTGCGTATCCTCAAACAGCGAATAAAAATCAGTGAATAAGAAAAACAGGAAGTGTCAGAGGACATCCGCATGTTTGTTGTTGCTGTTGCTGTTGTCGTTGTTGTTGCTGTTGCTGTTGTCGTTGTTGTTGTCGCATTGTTCTCACCAGAACTCTATGGCTGTAAATACATATATGTATCTATCTGTCTGTCTGTGTGTGTGTGTGGGACATAAAAGGACCACTGTTTTTGGGTCTCAATACTTTTGATTAAGAGTTCGACATTGTAGCCCTGCTAATTGCAAACGACGCTCTGCCTCACGATTTATGTCGTGCCCGAAATGGTCGTCCTTATTGCTCCGGTCTTCGGTCTGTCCCGGTTCAGCCAGAAGCTGGAGCTGCTCTAAATGGTCATGTCCACTAATTATCGAAGGGCGTGCGATCTCTCCTCCTCAAGTGTGTCTCGAGTGAGAAACGAGTGACTAAAATGGATGAAATTTAAAACACATACTAAATTATGATGGGAAATGGAAAAGTAGTTTATTAAATCTATTTGTGATTGTATATTTAAGTTGCTTATTAATTCTACTAATATTTGAATAAATATAACCATTAAAATATCAAGGAAAATATTTATAAATTATTACATGTCGACTTTTAAGCGATAATTGAAATTTGATGTCAGACAAAAATATATTTATAATTTAACTTAAGAAATACTCATAAGTCAGAAACTACATTAAATGCTACTAATTAGATGTAGGAATAAATAAGGACTTTGAATAAAATAAATAGCTTTTGCACAAAATTGATATCTATGTGAGAGTCGAAAGTATTAATACTTAACTCCAGGGATTAAAGCCTTAACCGAAACCGTAACCGAAAAATTTTTTCGTTGTACGGAAACCCATCAACCGAAACTTTTTAAACAGAAATAACCGTTTAGTCACAAATTCATTTATAAGCGTTAATTTCGGTTCTGACTGAACCTTTGAGTTGTGAATTTTATACTTAATGCTAGCGATAACTTCGAACTGCCATAACTTTTTCAAAAATATAACAATTTTCATGCGCAATGTAAATTTGAGCATGATTTTACCTCCAAATTCGTTCTGCATTTAAATTTTGTTCATTTTCAAAATTCGAATTTTTTCGAAAAAATCAAAAAAGAAAAAAATCGATTTTCAAAAATTTTCTAAAATAAAAAAAATGTAAATGCAGAACGAATTAAGAGGTAAATTCCTGTACAAATTTACATTGTTCATGAAAATTAATTGATTTTTGACAAAGTTATGGCAGTTCAAAGTTATCAAATATCAGTATAATCAAATTAATCGAAATTTTCAAACCAAATGAACCAAATTTATATGAGTTCACATTATAATAAAATCGACATTACGCTGGACCATTCCAGTAACCAGATAACATTATTTTCCAGGCTAATAAGAGAATTAAGTCTTTTTTCATGTTAAACAATGAAAACCTTAATTTTTGTTATATTGTGAACCGAAACCATTCCGGTATTTTTAAACCGAAACTTACAAGAAACTGATAACCGTTACGAAACCGATACTCCAAGATTTTGCATAACCGATAACCGAAAACCTTAATTCGAGCATAACCGAAACTGTAACTAAATCCGATATTCGTTTCGGTTTTAAACTCTGCTTAACTATATAATGTACCAAATTTATTTATTTTCATCGTGATGCGAGTCTGTCCGTCTTTTTCTAGACATTTATGCTATCCTATGAATATATAAACTAATTTGAATAAACTCGAATATTTGTCAATCGTAATAAGGAAGCAGTAAAGCAGATAAAGCAATTTTCCATGACATAAGAATGACATATGAGTACAACTCTTGTATCATATCTAAAATATTCTAAGTTGCATTAATTTACTTGCTTACTTTTATTATGATTGATATGTAGACAAACATATAATATAATAATAAAATAATTCAATATTCAAGTCTGTCAATTGATTGTACCTAGGTGAAATATTCTGTGTTATCTTAAAGACTGAATCTATTGATCGCTGTTGGATTTATTTACTGCTGGCTAATATGCTAATCTGAAGACCTATTCATGCAGTTCAACTTTCTAAACGCTTAAATGTAATCTTCAACAAGCAAGTCCAACCAAGTCGCAACGTCTGCCCGTAATCCTTTTTTCGCAATTAACAACACATACGCATGTCAACACAACAGCGGGACGTACCAGCAACAACAACAACAACAATAATAGCAACAAAAACAACAACCTAATGGCCACAACTCAGAGATGCAGTCACCGCCAACCGACAACCGAGAACCGAGAACCGACGAAGCCATCGCAGCTCCGTGTCTGGGGAAGATTAATGTGCGAGTTGCGTTCCTGTTGTGGCTGGCGCGTCTTGGCGACTTATGGAAATTCATCATTATCTCTCTCACTCTCCCTATCACTCTGTCGCCCTGTCTCCCGGTCACCCTGTCTGCATAGAGCTAACCGCTGTGTGCTGTGCGTTTAATGAGTTCTCAAGCGATGTTCAATTCAACTCATTAGCTGCATTTTCCTGCTAGCCAAAAAGTGCAAATCCCTCTGTCCTGCATTTGTGTTTCTTTTGCATATATTAGCTCTGGATGTGGATGTGACTGTGGATGTGACTGTGGATGTGACTGTGGATGTGGATGTAGATGTGACTGGGACTCGTGTGCGTATTTGTCATTGTCAACATTGGTGTAGAACATGGCGATGGCGATGGCGATGGCAACTTGCAGCTGCCTGGGCTTTCACGCAGGTGATTAACATAAACGCCAAATGTCATGTTTTGCACTTTTAGTCGCCAAATGGTTGAGCAACTAACTTGGGGCTAAGCTTGCTACGCATCTATTGGCCTAACAAATTGTCCAACTGTATGATTTGAAATGGCCAAAAACAAACCCCTTAGCCTTAGCTTTAGCCTTATCCGTTGGCATTCGCAGACCAGCAGGATTCCTAATCCAAGTCTTGGCACGCGTTGAGTCCCACAACAAACGCCAAAAACTTTCGAGGCCATAAATCACGGCGCTTGCCAAACAAACAAAACAAAAACCCGCCCGGAATCCTCCAACCGCAGCTGAGCAAACAAACAAGTCTTGGATGGGGAATGGCCAGAGAAGGAGGAATAGGGATGAGCGGACAATGCCAGCACCTTGATAAATTCAAAAGCACGCACTTTTGATTTAGGCAAATCCCCAATAGGATATGAGAACACGGATACGTATACTCGCGTGAGGGAAGAGATCTGGCTACAATACTACTATATCATGCATTGGCAGCTCGAGCCGGAAAGAAAGAAATCTCCATAATATATGCCGGAACATATTCCGCACACAAATTGCACAGCAAGCGTCCTGACCACTCCTGACCAGATCTACAGAAGGAGCTGTCGTCCCCAAGTATAATATGTACTGAGAGAGCATCGCCATATTATAATTCAAATTTATGCAGCCAACGAAACCCTTTTCACACGCACTTTCTTATCGACACCATATGATTAGGAACGGGTCTCCAACTCCCATTCTGGGAAATAAAAAAAAACTTGTTTTTACCATTGCCATTCCCTATTAAAATTGGTGAGCAGTGAACAGTGGGCAGTGGGAGGAAGGAAACGGAAATGAAGCCAAACGGAACAAGCAAAACAAATTTACAAAATGAAAATGCCACACATACGCGAATCGGAGACGGAGATGGAGATGGAAATGGAGATGGAGAAGTAGATGGAAACGGGTGACAGAGTACAGAATACAGCATACAGCATACAGAAGACAGGAGCTGCATCCCCACGGTATTCGTTTGGCGATTTGCCTGTCACAGGGTTGTATGTAGTATCCACACCCCATTCCCATTCCCATTCCCATCCCCCTGGACAACCCCTAGTCCAAGCAAATAGCTTCGCTGTCGCCGTCGATGCTTGTTTTATTTATTGCTTTTTTAACCCTTTTTTAGTTGATTTGCTTTCGATGTCGTTTCTTGTGTTCCGTGTGTTCCCCCTCGTCCTGTCCACCCACCAGCTAACACCAATGATAGCACCACGCCCACAACCTTCACAGCCTTCACAGCCTCCACGCGATTGGCAAGTTTCACTTTTGCGTTCTGCAATTCAACGGCCGCTTAATGAACTCAACTCCATTCGAAATGCATCGATTTTTAGTCGGCACTGAACTTTTTGAATACCTGCTGCATGTCCTTTGTCCTTTGTCTTTTTTCTCCATTTTCCATTTTATTTTTCGGCAGAGTTGCTTTTAGTTTAATGAAAAGAAAGCTGATAATGTGGGAAAATCAAGTTTTGTTGCATTTTCGGGCATTTGCATAAGTGTCCACCGATTAAGTCGAAAAGAAAAAGTTGGAAATAACAATCGGAAAGTATTTAGTTAATTGTTTAATATTTAAATATTTTTGGTCTGTTTCATTAAATTAAAAAACTAATATATATTATCAGACACCATCAGCTGACATTATTAAAATGATTTTTTAACCATATAAATAAAGTTAAACTACTCGAATAGTTGTATCTTAAAAACTAACTATAACTCTTATAAGTCTATAATTTAATAAAATTGTATTGCTTAATCCGATATAATTAAAATAATATCAAATTATAGAAATAACTAATCCATTTGACTTTATAATTATGTCTTTTAAATGATCAAGGTTTTCGTTCCCAAGTTTCTGGCTCAAAATATCACAAATCGTAAAATGTAAGACTAATAACCAGATCTTAACTCAATGCAACTTTATTAACAGCAGATTTTTTTGAGATTTCGCTGGCTTTTAATTAAGATGCCGTGTTTGTTATGTTGTTGCCTTGCCAAAATTAACAATTTTTTCATTAGTTATATTTATTAAATGGCGAGGCTACTAAATTTTCCAACATGAAGCGCTTGTTTTTCTTTTTCTGTTTTTTTTTGTTGGCGCCATTGAGATGGAAAGGCAACTTTTAGTGGATACTACATATCATTTTAAAATTTTTGAGTTTCTTTTTTTTTTTTTTTGTTGTTAGTCGCTTTATTACAGATGATGTATGCGATGATGATGATGATGATGCTGATAATGATAATGATGATGACCTCATTGCTGGTGGAACACACACAGAGAGCTTGGACTCCAGTGCTAACTCTGGCCGGGATTCTGTGCAGTGTTGGCCAACTCGCTTCCATAGCCATGTGCCTCATCTGCCTCATCTTGGCTAATAATTTCAGTTGTTGTTTGCTAGTTTTTTTTTCCGCGCTGGATGCATAATGACAAAAGTTTCTGTTTCTGTTTCTGTTCGTTGTTGTACGTTGTTCGGCGCTTGGTGGCGGTCAGTTAGCCAGTTGGCCAGTTGGACAGTTGGCCAGTTGGACAGTTGGCCAGTTGGACTGTTGGCCAGGCGCGCACAACAGATGACAATCATTTAATTAGAAACTTTCCCATAGGCTCGAGCCAGCTCTCAGTGTTTGTTGTTTCACTTTTTGTTATCGTTATGTATTTTTTGTATGTATGTATATACTCGTATAGTTTTGCGAGCTGTTAATTAACTTGTTTGAACAGGTGTGAAAAAGTTGTCAACGCTGCTGCCGGGGACAAGAGCGGGGACTGTTGCCGGTAATTACAGTTGGCCAACTTTTCAGATGCTTTTCAGATGCTGCCAAAGTCGCTTTTGGCCTTTGTCTTTTCATATTTGCATACAGCTGCGGGTCTTATGCATTCGGTATTCGACATTCAACATTCAACATTCGGCATTCGGCATTCTGCATTTTGCAGTGACATCCATCAAGACAAGGAGCCCGTTGCGGCGACTGTTTGGCCGGGTTAAGGCCTTGGCAGAAATTAAAAATTCCGATTGGAATTCCCCGATAAGTTGCCGCCGCAGAAACAATTAAATATCGCTGGCGTCGTCGTCCACGTCCACGACACGATTGGCATTTGTTATAGGCGCCTCGGTGCTCGCAAATGCGTAGCAATTGGCGCTACATTTGGCCGCAAAATGCAGCGGGCGCTACGTGACCGATCGCTGTTCCAAGATATGGGCGCAGGAAAGCGACAAGCCGACAGTCTCCGTCCCAGTCCCAGTCCCAGTTCCAGTCGCAGTCCCAGACAGAGACCAAGACCAATGACAATACAAGACAGACCCAAGACAATCCAATCCAAATCAAAAGACAAGTCAAATTGTCAGGGCGCCGTTCGAGCGCTGGATTTGCAATTTGACTGATGATCGTGATTAGGCTACGTTTGAACTACTCACAATCCCGATCCAATCCCACTGTGCTCTGCATTTCACTTAGCAATGCAAACATGATTTAGAACTAGTTCAGCTCAACTGAACCTACTCTTAATCAGTGCAAAAATTTGATAAACTTTGTATTTTGGATGCTCCAATTTAGTTAAATCTTTTCATTTTTATTGGACATTGAGCAATTTCGAACTGCCATAGCTTTGGCAAAATTCAATCAATTTCCATGCGCAATGTAAATTTGAGCACGATTTTACCTTTAAATTCGTTCTGCATTTAAATTTTGTTCATTTTCAAAATTTTTGAAATTTCCAATTTTTTTGAAAATTTACAGTGTTACCCCTTTATCTTTTTTGATTTTTTCAAAAAAATTCAAGTTTTGAAAATGAACAAAATTTAAATGCAGAACGAATTTAGAGGTAAAATTGTGATAAAATTTACATTGCGCATGGAAATTGATTAAGTTTTGACAAAGTTATGGCAGTTCAAAGTTATCAAAAATTTTGAAACCAAATGAACCATATTTATATTAGGTCATATTATGATAAGCCAGAAAACATTATTTTCCAGGCTAATAAGAGCATTAAGTCTTTTTTATGTTAAACAATGAATTGTGCTTCATATTTTATTCAACCGAAAACTTTAATTGATGTTTAATCTAAGTAAATCAAGTATTTTCTACTTATTTTAGTTCACTTAGAAAAATTAGTATTGAAGTATTGAAGAACTAGTTTGATTGAACTGAACTGAAAGACTTACACTGGAAATACGTATAGTAATATTAATAAAGTTTTAATTAATTAAGATTTTGAAATGCTAATATTTAGTGTAATTAAATCTGAATAACTTGACTTGAAAATAAGTTTGCGGATAAAGCTTCGATATTTCAGTTTAGTTCTTTGGTATTTATTATGGAAAATATTTGTGTTGTAGTCTGTGTTTCTGATCTTTCTGTGAGCGTGCTGCGAATGTTTCTGACATGATCTCCAAGGTGCAGCCAATTGCCTCGGGGTCTGTCCAGTTTAGTCCCAAGTGCGTCCCATGCGATCGTTCATTAAGCGAACGCTTTGTATAAATTATGCTAATGATGCTACAATTGATTTGTAATAAAAATCGAAGAACGCTACAAAAATAAGATAAATATGCTCAAAGCACGCACTTTGCTGGCCAACAAGGAGGAGTACGAGATCTGGTCTGGTTATTGGTCTGTTGATCTTGCCCCTTCTATGGCTATGATGATGCTGCATGTTGTCTGCCGCCTGTCGTCGGCATCTTGGCCATGGCCAGCGGCAGTTGCCTGTTGTTGTTGTTGTTGTTGTTGTTATGGCAGCTGAGCTGAGTGCTGGGAATATTGCACTGACAATATGAACAACAACAGCAACAACATGTAGAGATTTACATAATTAGAAAGCTGCCACATATGCTGCCGCCCACACCATCATCCTCATCAGCATTATTCCCAATCCCATTCCCATCAGCAACTGTAACTTCATTGCAACCACCATCGCAGTCGCCTTTCCCAAGTTCAAGTTGCCGTTTTGAACCCTTTCAACCAATTTGCAACGGGGACCGCGCCAACATTTTCCCGTTGCCCAGCTGCTGCAATTAATGCCACAAACCGTGCTCGATGTGGATGTGGATTGGGGATTGAGGATTGTACTCATACATATGAGAATTTTGGTGTGTGTGTGTGTGCAAAATTGAGAAAACATGCCTAATTTCATGTAATTGCTATTTGATTTATTACAATCTACAAAATTTGACTTTTGGCGCAGTCTGCGACGCCGACAAAGTCCTCAGTTGCTGTTGTTGCTGCTGATGTTGCTGCGGTTTCCTCTGAGTTTGGAATGGGGCCCACCAACAGTTGAAGTAGTTTCTACACGGTGTTGTATTGCTTGTAGCTAGTATTTACTGTTAGACGTGTCTGGTGGCATTTTGGAGGAATTGCCACCCACTAGAAGTTGCTGCTGTTGTTGCTGCTGTTGTTGTTGCTGCTGCTGCTGTTGTTGCCAGCAGCATGAGCAAATTTTCTAATGAGTAATTTGCGAGTGAAACTGAGCTGCCTTGTTAATGATGTGCGTGTTAGGTGAGTGGACAAACTGGAGGAAAAGAGAAAAGCTGAATAACTCTGGAATGCATGATAAGATTTCCGCACTGAGTAATGGATTATTACAAGACAGCTGCGGGTACAGATACAAAATATAAGATAGAATCCATCAAAAAGGCAAGCAACACATAATGATGTGCTCTCTCACTCTAGACAAGAAATTAAGACAACTAAACTACGTATGGGATTGGCTTAAGTTTTTTATGGCTAAGAAGTATTTTATAAAAAAACATTAATTAAGTTAAGTAGTTGAAAGAAATAAAAACATCTTGATTGTAGTAGATCTTTTATGAAATCAAAGCTCAATTAATTTACATAAATCTTGGACATCATTCTTTGCTCACTTCTAACATATAATCACAAATTTTCGAGAAGTTTCAAGTAATGAAAGAATATTTTCCAAAACCATTCTGAAAATAAGCTTAAGATCAATCGGACATCAATTAACTTTAGAATAGAGAATAAAGTTTCCAAAGTTGTTGTAAATATTATATATTTCTATTGGTTTCTTATTTTTAGATTATTTAGATATCTGCGAGCTTTTATAATTATTATGAAGTTGCAGAGTGATAGGTACTTTGTATAATTATAGATATTTATACTTACGCACCTTAATGAAGCCTATCCGTGGTGTCCTCATCTCTCCAGTTCCTCTAACTCTTCCTCCTCCTCCTCCTCCTCCTTCTGCTCCTGCTCCCACTTGGCCTTGGCCATTAAGCTGGCTTGCAGCTCATGTCAGACGACAAACGGCTTTTTGCGTTGACAATTTTCCTGTGTGATGTGCTTAAGATTGATGGGCCGCAATTATCGCCAGTTGAGTAATTTATATGAATACCAAAATGGGCGTGTCGCACATGTGACAATGCGCAAACACATTTGCCACTGTGTGTGTGTGTGTGTGTGTGTGTGTGTGTGAGTGTGTGTGTGAGTAAATTCAATTAAAATGAAGTGCAATGCAATATTTTATGCAGTAATTCGAATTAAAATTCAAAACTAAATATCGATTTCCAGAGGGAGACGCGGGAAATGTCTAGAAAGAAACAGCACACATATATTATACTGAATGTGTGAGTGTATGAAAGTGTGCGTGTGTGTGTGTGTGCGACTTCATATGGCAATAACACAAATTACACAACATATGGTGCCAATGATGTCGACGTTGCCCTTTTCTGGTGGCAACAACAAAAGCCAAGCCCGAACTTGAAGTTGAGGCACTTGTATAAACCTTTATTGTATATGTGTGTGTATATGTTTGTATGTGTGTGTGTGTGTGTGTGTGTGTGACGGTAGTGGTGTGAGTGTGGCACAATCCTTTTGCCTGTCAGTGATTTTAATGCCTTTATTTCTCTGCATTGCAAGTAACTTTCCTTTTGCCTGGGAATGGGTTTCCTTTTATTTTTTTACTTTCGACAAGCTTTTTACTTTTTTAATCTCAGGTGACGCCGCCTGGGTGTCGTAAATCACGCCACCCTCGCCTCTCACCCTGCAATCCTCTCAATCTACGACCCCATGGAAAAGGGGTTGCCAGTTCCTGTCTCAGTGTGTGTGTGTGTGTGAGTAAGAGTGTGCGATAATTGAGTTGTGAATGTGCTTTACAATACTCGAATATTTCTTTTTATTTTGCTACAGCGTCTCCCTTAAGAAATTGATATGCACGGGTTGCTCAGGATGTCGCGAATTATCGCATTATGCATTTGTGATAAAGAACATAATGGGAAATCGGGAAAGGCGCCTCTATGCTAATTTTCAAATACTTATATAAATACTTTAGAATTTGAGGACCTCCCGTTGAGTGCTCCATCTAGAGACAGTTTCCATTAGTTAAATTTCATTTTGCCCGTGGCCCATAAAGAATTATAAAATGTCTTAATGGCCGCATAACAATTTCAACAATGGTACCCGCCCCTGAGAAGCGACACTAATCGCCAAACAAAATGAAATTTACACAAAGTTTTAGCCCCTTTTTGTTGTTTTGTTGTCTTTGAGATGGCAGGCCAGGCCAACTGACAAAGGCCAGATAGCTTCAGTGGCTTTTCCTGGTGCTTTGTGGTGCTTTGCCAGCGGAAAGTGTTAAACATGTCAGGGAATTTGTTTATTGGGTTCTTTCCTCTCCAGCCTCGGGGGGTAAAGGGGATTGGGCATCTGTTTGGTTTGCCAAAGCGAAGGCTCTCACTCGAGAGCAAATTTTAATTACCAATGCTGCAAGTTTAATTAAAATTTAGCACAACCCGATTCCGAATTCGTAGCCGAAGCAGTTGCCTCAGTTTCCTCTGCTGCTCGCCAGGTGGCGGCATATTTCTTGGGCAATTTTGTTGCCTCTACGCTAATTTTTAATTAGCTAAAATTGCATAAATTGCTGTCAGTTCCCCCCACCCCCACAATCTTCCCAATCCTTCCATACCCCACCCCCTACCAAACTTCTCTAAAAATAAATTCCAAAATGGCGGCCGAGAAGCGCAATTACAATTAGTGTTGCATAGTTTTGTGCGCTGCGCATATAACCTCAAAAGTGGCGCTGGCAAATGTCATTAAATAAAACTTAATTGACAATCTGAAAAGCCTACCCTGGAAGTAGGGGTAAGGGTAGGGGTATCCACTGCAACAGTCAATTAAGTTTCCCCGCAACAGACAAATAATACAAAAAAAAAAGAAATGGCAACCGCATTTGACTTTTGCATTTGTGAAAATTCCAACAAAAGGGCACAAATTAAAAACTGAATCGGCAATAATTTAGCACTTCTCGGCATTTATCTCACACATATACTCGAATATTTGCAGGGAACAGGACTGCAATCGGATCCGGATCCGGGTACGGGTACGGGTACGGGTTATATTTACAATTGGCATGCAAACAAAATGGCGTTTTAACGCTAACTGACAGCTCAAGTTGAAAACTGTCTGCTTATCAAATTGGGAATTATTTAAATATGCGTTGCTAATTAGGCAGCAAACAAATTCGTTTATTGAACGAAATGTGTAAAGTTCCGCAGATAAAAGTTGCCTCTTCCCTCAGATAAATTACGAGTAAGCTCAACCAGTCACAACATTTTCAAAGTACATACGACTAACAAATGCATAATACAACTAACAGACATATATAAATATATTTAATATAATATATCAAAATAAATTATTATTCTATATGAATATCACCGATTTGAATAACAAATAATATCATAGTGCAATGACTATAAATATTTAACTTATTTTTATTGTGAAAATAATTTTAAAATAACCATTAACTATATAATTATAGTCAAGTTTGGCATAACTATTAGTTTTAGTGGTTGTAAAAATTTAAAACCATTTTTCAGTTTTAATTTAAAAATTTTATTTTGAAAAAAATCTTAGTTATTTAGAAATTATTTATTTTCATTTCATTCGAAATAGAACTTTGGAAAGCGTATACAATATTCTAGTATAAATATATGTTTTATGCATATGGATCGCATTGACAGTTTTTACCCTTTTCGACCTCCCTGTTACGCTCTCCTCTCCGCCATGGCAATTGTACTGCTCCGAATGTCAATTTAGATTCGGGCAGGATATACGCCAGAGTTTAATTATGCAAACAGTCAACGGAGCCAAAAAAAATAAAATAAAAAGGGCATGACCAGCCGAAAAATGATATACAACTAATTTATTTTCAATTTTCGGAAATCATGAGCGCTATTAAAATTTAGCTGCATGCCTCTAACTAACTAACTGGTTGGATGGCTGGCTAAATAACGGACTAACGGACTTCTCGTATAATCAGGCGGTTCGTCCCATTTGAGAGTCCAGTAAATGTGGCATGAAATTTGCGCAGGACAACACTGCAATATTGCAGGGAACTGTGGCCAGTTGCTGGGCAGGATTCCCGCAGTTCTCCTGCGGTATTCACATGTGGTTGTTGTCCCTGGAGGTCAGCTCATGGTTTGGGGGCAATGGTGGCTTTTTATTTTTGCATTAACAGCAACAAACACGACAATGAAATGACAACTGAAATGTCCGATTATATGCCACACAACCCACACACACAGATACAGAGACACACACACACTCAGTACGCAAATAATAATGCAATATTATTTTATTTTCAAGAGGAGATTGGAGGAGGAGAGAGTCGTGTTTTTGTTTGCTATTCATTGCGCTGACCGGCGGCCATTGTCGGACGGATGTTAACTTCCACTTAAATGGCTTCGTTTCCGCTTGTCGTTTATTTGCCTTTTTAATATAATGTACATAATTTTTCAATTTTTATTTATATGCATTTTGTGTATATATGCATTTCATTTGCAGTTGCAGTTGCAGTCGCTGTTGCATTCGCAGTTGTTGCATTATCGGCCAAATAATAATAATAATAATGTACAATAAAAAGCGCTTTTCTGGGGAAAAAGCAGAAAACACAACAGTCGGAGCTGCATTGTCGACACAAATCAGACGTCAGCATTTTTCACAATTCGCCTTTTTCTGCTTAATTTTGCAATTTTTACCACAAAGCGCATCACGCCCCTCCCCAAACTCCCAAGCTCCCCATTGGTCATTCCCAAAGAGTGACAAAGAGAGTGAGAGAGATAAAGAGAGACAGAGAGAGAGAGAGAGAGATATACAGAGGGAGAGTCTGTCCATTTGTCTATCTGTCCTTCTGTTCGTCTGTCATTTCATCTGCAGCTGTGTGCGTGAATATATGACTTTCATATGGACACACACACACTCACCAACACACACACACTTGTGAATTCTGCATTGTTTATGAATTTCAACCATGGCATCCCCTCATGACAGCATCCATTGCCACAGCTGTGCACTCTTCAATTAAATATGAAAATTTGTCAATTATTTTGTGCAACATGCGACAATTGTTAAATTTTTAATTATTTCTGTAGGTATTTTCACCGAATTAAGTTTTACACATCAACATATTCATATGCAAAACCTTTATGCCATACAGAAGGCATTTATGCATCTATGTTAAAATGTATTACACCATTTCAATTGCCTCCTTTTCTATTATTCTTCAATTACTTTGAATTTATATATGCGACCTACTTAAAATAATACTTTCCGTAATAGGTTTACATGTTTCCACATGTCATAGAAAATTAATAAAATATTGAATATGATCGGAAGTGGGTTCTCTGGATGTTACTCAAATCCTTACAACAAATGTTGTTGTTGTTTGTAAACTTTCTTAAATTCGTAAATATTAAAAGCTAATAAAATTAATAACTATCATAAGCACTATTTAATTAAAGCTGTGAAAAATACAAACTATTAGGACAACATTGAGGTATTTAATGGCATAATTTACTGTACTTAATTCCATGATCAGGAATAAATGAATATGTTTGAAATTCATTGAAATAGCTTAAAATATTGGCAATTTCCTGAGTTTTAAAGAATTGAGGTTTTTAAAGTTAAACTTATCCCGTTTAAGAATTAAAATAAATATTTTAGATACGATTTTACATTTTATTTTTGATATATAATTTATTATTATCTCCATGCTGCATGCTACCTAAAGCAGCTATATTACAAATTTGAACGTGGCAGTATGGAATTCGAATCCAGTTATTTTTTAAACTGAAACTCTTCATGTGACAAAACGACTCCAGCTACCGAGCCACGAAACCTTTATAATTAACCTTAATATTTATATTTTATTTATATTTATAATTTATAGCTGAAAATATAATAAAGTTAATATTAAGACCAGGGATTAATACCCTAACCGAAACCGTAACCTTTAACCGATGAAAACCGATTGAAATTTGTAACCGTAACTGAAACCTTAACCGAAAATATTATTCAACTGTACCGAAACCCATAAGCCGAAACTCTTTAAACCGAAATAACCGTTTATTAACCGATTCATTTATAAGGGTTAATTTCAGTTCAGGCCATCGCAGCTACTGAGCAATTTTGATAACTTTGAACTGCCATAACTTTGTCAAAACTCAATCAATTTTCATGCGCAATGTAAATTTGAGCATGATTTTACCTCTAAACTCATTTTGCATTTAAATTTTGTTCATTTTAAAAATTCGAAATTTTAGAAATTTTTCGAAAAATGATAAGGGGTAACACTGTAAAATTTATAAAAAATTCAAAATTTTCGAATTTTCAAAATGGAAAAAATTTAAATGCAGAATGAATTTAGAGGTAAAATCTTTGTCAAATTTACATTGCGCGTGTAAATTAATTGACTTTTGACAAAGTTATGGCAGTTCAAAGTTATTAAAAATCTGTAGATTCAAAATAATCAAAATTTTCATTTCATTCCAGTAACCAGATAACATTATTTTCCAGTCTAATTAGATCATTAAGTCTTTTTTTATGTAAAGCAATGAATAAAGCTTCTTAATTTGGTCAACCGAAAACATAATTTTTTTTGTGAACCGAAACCATACCGGTATTTTTAAACCGATACTTACAAAAAAACCGATAACCGTTACGAAACCGATACTCCAAGATTTTGCATAACCGATAACCGAAAACCTTAATTCGAGCATAACCGAAACCGTAACTAAAAACAATATTCATTTCGGTTTTATTCCCTGATTAAGACTGGTGGTATTTGAACATTTTTTAATTGATCAAACATTTGTTGTAAGTTTAATTATGACAATTTTAGTTTTTAAGAATAAAATGTCAACAACTTCCCCATTTTGTGATATCGCCAGTGTATTCAAATTTCTAGGTCTACGATTATATTCAGTCGTCCATTGCAACTGTGGCGCCACCAACCAAAAGCCATTGCTATCAGCGATGCCATCGAAGCTAGACGTATGTATGTAGTACATGCACTGCTGCCCCCATCATCACACACACACACACACGCACACACACTCATATTTGTGGCAGTTGGAGTTTTTTGGTATTGTTGTTGCGGTGTTGCGACTTGTGACCATAATACTCGTAATTCTGCAGTCATATCTGCATGTGGCGACACTGAGGCCGCGACGTGCCTAAAAAGAAATTGCGGTTGTCGTTGTTGTTGTTGTTGTCGTTGTTGTTGTTGTTGTTGCATTGCCACTGTCGCTTGACATGCGCTGCGGTGTCGTTGTTCCTTCCTTGTGTATCTGTGTGTGTGTGTGTGTGTGAGTGTGTGGCATTTAACACTATCAAAAGTCAAAAGTGCGTAGTGTGTGCCATATGCACTTAGGAGTCGCCCGTTCCAAGCGACCAAACTTAACTCAAAAATGTTTGCATGTTGCGTGCCAAGCAAACATTTTGTGCCACCTCCAGCCCGAGGGGATCGGGTGCAAGTAACCGGGAGACAGGAGAGGGAAGAGATTGGGAACTGGCGGCTGCAGGCGTCCCATTTGCATGCCAGATTGGGCGCGCGCATGTCCAACTTGGCATTGGCGTTGGCGTTTTCGTTGTTGGCCATTTGCCCCCTTGCAGCTGAACAGCTGAACAGCTTTTTGCCTTCTGCGATTGGTTGCTTGAGCTGCCCTTTTGGCCATTTCTCGTGTGCATGTTGATAAGCCAAAATGCATGCAAAGTTTTCCCAAAGGGCAACCCCCAGAAAAGACGACGACGTTGCCCATTCCTTCATTTACCATCTCCATGCATTCCCAGTCGCATTCCGATTCGGATTCCATTCCTGTCCCAATGTCCCCTTTTGTCCTTTTGTCCTCTTGGCCCTGTTGCCTTTTCTGTGACATTCAATCACAAAATGGCGTTTTCTTGTCAACGTCTGCCACAGCAGCTACTCGGAGCATGTCACGCCCACAAGCTCTCGCCCATCTCCGTGTCCACATCCACATCCATGTCTACGTCGACGTCACAACAAACAACAAAGCACCCAACAATAAGTCAAATGAACAAACAAACATGAAAACAGAGCGACATTTTCGGCCATTCAATGTCGAAATGATAATACACTTACTAAGAAATTCATTTCACAAATACGATAGATTTTAAAACCAACTAAAATATTTACAAAAAAAAATTTTTATAATGAGATTACACTGGATAAGT
Organism: Drosophila kuntzei; assembly: GCA_035042165.1. NCBI lineage: Eukaryota > Metazoa > Arthropoda > Insecta > Diptera > Drosophilidae > Drosophila > Drosophila kuntzei. Next base: position 1,134,484 of record JAWNLU010001560.1, on the reverse strand, counting down.
TAAATAAACTGTAAGCATTCACCCTAGAATTATTTTCTTTCTGTTTCTTTTAAATTGGATCAGTATCTTAAATATTTTAAAATAAAAAATTTATTAACTCAAGTTTAAATGGTCATTTTGTTCAATATGTAAACTAATATTTAATAGTGTCGATAAAATCAATAAAATTGTATAAGCAACTAATCAATATAAAATATTAACTCTTGTCGCATAAAATAAAAATCAATTGATCAAACTGTGTTAAAAACTTCTATTATTTTGATTTTACTGATATTTAATAACTTCGAACTAGCATAACTTTGTCAAAAGTCAATCAATTTCCATGCGCAATGCAAATTTGAGCATGATTTTACCTTCGAATTCGTTCTGCATTTAAATTTTGTTGATTTTCAAAATTAAATTTTTTTCGAAAAAATCAAAAAAGATAAAGGGGTAACACTGTAAAAAATCGAAAAAATTTGATTTTCAAAAATTTTCTAAAATGAAAAAAATGTAAATGCAGAACTAATTCAGATGAAAAATATTGCTCAAATTTACATGGCGCATGGAAATTAGTAGAATTTTGGCAAAGTTATGGCAGTTCAAAGTTATCAAAGTTGCTTATAAATGAATCGGTTACTAAACGGTTTTTTTAGTTTAAAAAGTTTCGGTTTGTGGGTTTCGGAACAGCGGAAAAAATTTTTTAGGTTACGGTTTCAGTTACGGTTACAAATTCCAATCGGTTTTCATCGGTTAAAGGTTACGGTTTCGGTTAAGGTTTTAATCCCTGGTTAAAAATATTTTTAGATATTTTTTTAAATATTTGTAGAGTATTAGAAAGCGTGTCATGCATATCAGATATACACGTTCTTCTGAAGCTAACTGAGTGCATTATGAAATGGGTGAGAGGGGGAGGGTGGGGGCTTAGAGATGTGGAGCTAAAGAGGCGTTATGGGTCTCCAAGTCAACAGTCAAATGTGCGCGACGCGAAGCGACGTTCAGCTCGAGCTGCAGCTCGTAAAAATGCGCAAAGTCCAAGAAATGTCAAATAATTTTAGCAACGATATAAACCCATTTCATGTTTACGACAAGCGTTGGGAGCAAGGGGGATGGCGATGGCAAAATTTGCATGTGCCACACAGCAATACCCCCTGGCACACCCGCACCTTGTCTGCAACAGCTTCATGCCTCCTGCCTCCTGCCTCATTCCTCATGCCTCCTTCCTCATTCCTCATGCCTCCTTCTGCATGTGCGCATGTGGAGGCGTTGCTGGTTTCACTTTGGCCTCGACTGGTGCCGTTGCTTTAGCCTCGACTCTGCTCCACTCTGGTGTTTTCTAATGTCCTGTCATGTACTTTATGAGATGTCGAGCGCCAGCGCATTGCCAAAGATGGTTGGCTCTGTTCCGGCCAGCGGCGTTTGGTGGCAACAGCGGCAACGGCCGTTCGCGTTATCGTGTCAAAATGAAGGGACAAACGACAACGACAACGACAAGAACGAAACGAAACGAAACCAAATGAATGAGACTGGGAATGGGAATGGGAATGAGAATAGAATGGATATGGAAGTACTGCAGTCCGAGGATAGAGCCTCTTTTGGCCTGGTCAACTGTCGCTGTTTCTGTTCCTATTCATGTCTGTACACTATCCTCCTCCTCCTCCTTCTCCTCCTGCTCCCTCCTCTTTGATTGTTGGTTTTTGGCGTCGCCTCATTTCTCGTAGGCTCTCTGGCATTTACATTTGCCTGACACGGGCACAAGTGCAGCTTTTGGCTGCTGCTACCAACTTGGAATTGGAGGTAGGTGATAGGGGGGTTTCACTGTTGGCCTAGGCCCCAGTCGCATTAGCTTAATTTGTGTGGGAGGCGTCGTTGTCATTAGAGGCGTAAGAGGCAGACATACACTTTGTAATCAAAAGCATTGCACGCAAAAAGAGAATGCAGCTCAGCAATCAGCAATCGTGAAAGATGAGACAAACATTCTGGCCAAGCCCATCTGCCACTCAATGTCCCAATGGCTCATTCCACTAAACGGAAAATAGAAACAGAATAAAGGATACAATAATGCATTGCATACAAGATGCCTAAGCATGTTCTTAACCAGGCCAAAACCCAACAATTGACAATAAGTGGTTCATTTTTATTTATATCTTTTTTTTTAGTATTTATGTGTATCAATTTTAATTTTAATTTTGCGATTTTGAATTTTAAAAACTAAAAGCAATTACAACTATACAGAAAACTTTTTCGAAATAGACTTGTAATAAAATGTATTGTTGTAAAAATTCGGCTTATTTTAAAAATCATTTCCTTAAAAAGATTTAGAATATGGATTACGAATAAAATTCTTTGATATAAAATTTAGGTAAATTGTATAACCATTATAACATTTTTAAATTTATTTCAATAAAATTGTCGCCCTTTGGAAATTTCAATTTCTTTATCTAACTCAACACAACCCGCTAAATTTTGTATACACATATGCATATATATATATTTAGAATACTTACAATCTAAATCCCCACACTTTTCATAAACTCGTATATAGAATTTTTGTATATTTTACAAACTGATTTATGCATGAGATAAAACAAACTTTGTAGACATTGAAAAGGCGAAAGCGAAGAGCAGAAAGAACAATTTGCATGAGGAGAGGAAAAAAAATGTATGTATATTGGAGCTAACAAAATATGCATAATATTTGATAATGCTTTCAGCGACATATCCTTGCTCATTGTTGTTGTTGTTGCTGTTGTTGCTGTTGTTATTTGTGGCAGGACTTTCAGCACGTCTACGCACAACATTGCGGCACGAGGCACTCCAAAGTAGATCTTATCGGAGGCGCCATGTGAGCATAAATTTCGCGTCGTCGCCATCGCCAAATCTGTCGCCGTGTGGCAAGAACAACAAAAATGCAAAAGGTCACGAGCAATAAGAATGTTCCAGCCCCAGTCTCCTTAAGTGGTAATACAAACGCCTAAATAATGCAGGCAGCGTTAGTATGTGGCAAGAGGCATGTGGCATGTGGCATGTGGCAGGCATGGCTTCAAAGGTGCAAATCGTATTCAAGTCCAGTTGCCAATTGGCCTGCTTTGTGGGCGTGGCACGTGGCAGTCGCTGCAAGCAATTACAAGACGATACTACAATTATTTCTATGCCTTCCCAGATAACTGGAAGCTGGAAAGTTTTGTTCGTTGGAGCAATTAATACCAAAAATTACACACTTCCATGAGAAGGAGATGGAGAAGGAGAAGGAGTTGGAGAAGGAGTTGGAGAAGGAGAAGGAGCCGCAGGCGAAGATTTAAAGTGCCTGTTGGTTAGTTGCTTGTTTAATCGCTGATTTCCTGCCGGACCCGGCAAATGGCAATGCCAAACTTCACTCGACAACCGACAGTCGACTGAAAGACAGACTGAAAGACAGACAGACTGAAAGACAGAGAGAGCAGGACCAAGTTCTGGGCACCCGTTTCCGTTTGCACTTGAATGATTTTGTTTTGGCATTGGTTTCAGCTTTGAGTTTTTGGGATTGTGGCTTTTCCTTACTTTACTTTACTTTTCTTTTGTTTCTGCGCAGTCGAACAAGCTCATAAATAAATTTACCAAACAAATAAATTCCATGGCCATGACTCGTTTCATAATCAAGCGCGTCTTGTCTTTATCGCCGCTAAGTATCAGCCAGATAGCCAAGAAACTGAAACTTTCTGTGCCCCCATTTGGATTGATGCCTTTTTGGCCGCCTTTTGTCTTCTCCCCGATCCACTGAAGCGTCAAGGTGTACCAATTTGCAGCGCATGCTTCACTGCGCCTAATAAGTTCGCCAACCGCAAGGCCAACAACAGCAACAAAAACAACAGCAACAACTAATACAAAAGAAGTTCTTTTGTTTTTTTTCTGTTTTCGGTTTTCGGGATTGCTCGCAAAGTTATCAGGCCAAATGAATAAATTTTAGTTGGGCGATGCTTTTGATTTCCAACTTGTCGCCTGATTGTCACACGTAAACAAAGCCTCAAATTTGGTGATCCACACTGGTGGTGCACACTGAGTGGGAACTGAAATGTAGAATGGGGAGGGGATTTGGGGGGGAGGGAGCTGGTCAAGTCACCCCGAACTGGGGAATGGCCCTTGGCTGTTCGTGCGCAGCAGCGTGCAAATGATTAATGGACGGTTAGACAAATGGAAATTGTATGAATTACATTAAAGTGTAGTTAGTTCGAATTTGGAAAAAAGGGGGAAAAAAACACAAAACACTTTTAAAATGCTGACACTTTTTCGATATCCAATGAAGTTAAAGTTTCAGGAGTGGCAACCAAATGAATCTTGTACTGAAATCGACTCTTGCCGATGGCCAATAATAAATATTAAACAAAATAATCAACAGTTTGAGTTACGATTACCATATTTTTCATTTCAGATTTTAATTTAAATTTATTATTAATATAATTTTTAGTACAATTTATAATTTAACCTTTTTAACACTTAATTTTCTATTTTCATAGTCGTGAATAAATAATTAAAATAAATAATAAATATATTACACATTTAAAATAAACTAAAATACTTTGACATCAGTAATGATGTTCCGAATTTAAGAACTAAATTCAGATTTCACATATGTTTGTGACATATTTCAAAAGTAATTGTTACAGAATTTACATAAATTAAGATCTTCATGTCAAAATGAGCATCTTCTGAATTCGATATGAATTTTATTTTAAGTCTCTTAAAATGTCGATAAACTTTAAACAAAACTTGCATTTTTAATTTAGATTTTTAGATTATTTAAATGTCATTTAGTTTGAAAAAAAAACATAAATTAAAATAAAAATGGCTCGAAATCTAGAACAATACTTGTATAAAAATTCCCCATTTCCGATTAAATATTATAGAATAAGTTCACGAACTTTTCAATTGAGACTTTCCTTGTAAACAAGCGTCAAAACATGTGAAACTGAACTAATTTGCGGTCTGTGAAAATGTAATTCCCTTCTTTTCGAGTCTTCAAATTTGGCCAAGTAAAATTGCAGTCAAATGTAAAGGAAAAGATGGGACCCAAGCGAAAATTTATGATTTATGAGCGAAACAATTACGCCGAGACCGCAAAGATGTTGCAGGCATTAGACGAGAAGCCAAACGAGAAGGGGAAAGGAGAGGAGAAATCGAGTTGAACTGCAAACGAAAATTAAAGTCGTGGCTGGCAGCCCCTTTAGCTTTAATTTCCGATTAAACTGAGGAAAAAGCTAAGTGGGGGCAACAACTACAACTTATACAAAACTCTGCAGCAACAAAAAAAGAGCAGAACAAACTGTAACAACATAAGAAATTGGCAGCAAACAAGCCAAATGCAAGTGGACGGACAACAGCAGCAACGGCCATTGCAATGCTTGTATCATATAATAATAACAACAGCAACAACAACAACAGCAACAACAAGAACAGAGCGAAACAAAATTATTACAAAAGGCTGGCCAAACGGGCAAACTGGCAACTGGTAAACTGGCTCCGTGTCTTGGCCAGAACTGCCCGCCACTCGCACTCGCATCATTTTGGAAAATCTACCTTGAAGGTAATTATAGTAATTACTTCACGAATCGCAAGTAGTGAGCGCTGTTGCTGCTGTTGCTGTTGCTGCTGCTGCTGTTGCTGTTGCTGCTGTCGCTGACGACGTGCGACCGCCTAAAAACATCAACAGTTTGCCGGGACAACAGACATTGCGAGGGTCCGTCCAACTGCAACTGCAACTCCAGTTTCCAACTCCAAGCTGACCAATATGGCGCAGCAGCACATTTTGGGCTGGCAAACTCATTGATACCCATTGCTGCAGGCAATCCTACGACTCTCCACAGAGACAGTCATGGCTGCTGTTGCTGTGGTTGCTGTGGTTGTTGCTGTTGTTGCTGTTGCAGCTCGCTTATCTGCGGCCACCGCGGGCACAGTCTGAGTCCGAGTCTGAGTCTCAGTCTGAGCTTGAGCTTCAGCTTTAGCTTCAGCCTCATCCAAAGTCGCAGTCGAAGCCTGTTTTGCTGGAGCGCCTGCTGTTTGGTTCGCAATCGGATTGGATTTAGTTTAGCCCTTGATTAGTTTTCGTTGTGCTGAGGATACCGCCAACTTGCTCTTATTATTATATAAAAGTTGTTTTATTTTTGTTGCCTTCATTCTTTCTTATTGGCTGACTTGTTGCTGTTGTTGCTGTGGTTGCTGTTGTTGTAGCATGCCTTTTGGCAAGGGATTGCAGCCAGGCAAGACTAATTTTCTTGCACACGAAGCAATTTGAATTCGCAGCGCAGGCGCAGAGATCTCTCAAGGAATGTGCTGCTGTTGTTGTTGCTGTTGTTGCTGTTGCTATTGGCGGGCGCTTGTTGCTGTTGTTGCAGTAAAATTGCTCTGAACTTTGCTGCACTTTGGAAATTTGCAGTTTCAGATCACGATGTAATTTCGGAAATTGCCATGTTGGATATTCGTAGTCGGAATGTTGCTGTTGTTGCTGCTGCTGCTGCTGTTGCTGTTGTTGCAATGCGCCTAATTTGTCGCCAGCTGCAACATGAAACAAAACATTTTCCTTTGTCTCGCATTGTGGCGCATTTCGGTCAAGTTCTTAAGGAGTTATGACTTCCCGCTGGCTCCGCTAACTGCCATAATTAAAGCTTCAGCTTCAATCCTTGCCTTTGCCGGTTTTCATTGATAAATTCTAATTGTTAAATTTAATAGCCATATCGATTGCTCCTCTGACATCAGTACCAACTTCAACTGTTGCAACGGCAGCTCCCAATGCGTTCCCATTCGAATTTATTGTTACAAATGGCATTCTTAATGATGCTCGGGTTACCAACAGTATACGTACCATCTTGGCCAGGCCAACTCAGATCGTGGCACGGCGCCCGTTTTCTGTTCCTTTGTCGGCAGCCGCGTTGCTCACTTGAAAGTTGTCGCAGTAGCCAAAGCAGAAGGAACCAACGATTGCAACCGACTTCAGTTCAGTTTTCCCAAAGCAAAAGCATTATAACCGATTTTTATTGCTAACCATATATTTCATCTTATTGAGTCGTTCGCCATCCCTTTTCAGCTCCGTTTCTCATGGAGACTGATGACAACAAGTGCACCGCTTACGAATTGTGAGAACCGATCAGGAAATCCACAAAAAAATATACATTAATTTGCCGCAATTGGCAGTCAAATAAATATAAATTCAAATGATAATAGACTTTTGAGAGCAAAATAAAATACTAATAACATTTTCGAAGAATATCAAACACCTTGAACTCACTTGTGCCTTATTATGCATTGAATAGAATTTAAATGAACTGGCTGATATCAAAATTAATTAATAATATTCATAAATATATTTTCACTAATTACACGATTGTCAAAAAAAGCTAATTAGTTGAAAATTTAAAACAAATAGAATCTTTAATAAATTTATGTACTCCTAAATTTATTGTTAAAATCAGATGCTGGCCATTCAGTTCATTTAAACTTATTATAAGTAAAGAGTCATATAAATAACTATTTTACAATTATAACATTTTATAGAATTTATATATGATTAACACTGATTCTTATTTCCAAATTTAAAACCATTTTCGTATTTTCCTTTTGATAATGTCAATTCAATTATCTCCACAAATGATTCGAACATGAAATTGAAATTATTTGAAGCAACACAGATTTTTAATTCTGAAAACTAAATGATAAAGTATCAAATCACATCAGAACAAATGTGAATGTATTGTTATAATAGAAATTCCAGAAAAGTTTATCTTTAATCAGAACATTACTTTTAACCTTTAACCGATAAAAACCGATTGAAATTTGTAACCGTAACTGAAACCGAAACCGAAAATAACTTTATCTGCTGTACTGAAACCCATAAGCCGAAACTCTTTAAACCAAAATAACCGTTAATAACCGATTCATTTATAAGGGCTGGTTTCGGTTCTAGCCGTCGCAGCTACTGAACAACTTTGTTAACTTTGAACTGCCATAACTTTGTCAAAAGTCAATCAATTTCCATGCGCAATGTAAATTTGAGCAAGATTTTTCCTCTGAATTAGTTCTGCATTTAAATTTTGTTCATTTTGAAAATTCGAAATTTTTCGAAAAAATCTAAAAAGATAAAGGGGTAACACTGTAAATTTTCAAAAAAATTCGAAAATGAACAAAATTTAAATGCAGAACGAATTTAGAGGTAATATCATGCACAAATTTACATTGCGCATGGAAATTGAATAACTTTTGACAAAGTTATGCGAGTTCGAAGTTATTAAAAATCAGTAATATCAAAAAATTCGAAATTTCGAACCATTTTCCAGGCTTAAAGAAGAGCATTAAGTCTTTTTTCATGTAAGGCAATGAATAACGCTTCTTATTTTGGTCAACCGAAAACCATAATTATTACAAAAAAAAATGTGAATACGAAACCAATATTCCAAGATTTTGCATAACCGAAAACCTTTTTGCGAGCATAACCGAAACCGTAATTGAAACCGACATTCGTTTCGGTTTTAATCACTGCTTTTGATTCTAAATTCCTTTTTTGATTGAAAACAATCCAATTCAAATTTTAATACCATTAATGAGATATTTTACATACACCAAATGAAAATTGAATTGTATATAGAAACTATACATGTATATCATAGTAATAAGAAAGCTATGAGTATGTAGTGAGTCTCTGAAAATCTAAGATGAATGACGTGTCGCAAAGGATGAGTTTAAGTATACTTGAATTGATCACAATTAAAGTTAATCTACAATCAGCATTTGAGATTACATTCCTTTCTACTAGCTTAATACTCATTCATGTGAAACTCCAAGAAATGCCAAAGCTCTGAGATCACAGACAACTATGAACCTGACGCAAGATCAGCTAACAATGGGACTTAGCCACACCCAGTCTGGCAAATGATGGTGCAAATTTCTGGCTAGCAGAATTATCCGGCTTATCAACACAAGGCCAAACTATGAGAATGAGTGTGAGTATCTCTGAGTATGACTAAATGAGTGCCATGCCCAGTAAGTTCGAGTACCCTGTGATAGCCATCATCATCATTGGTCCGTAACAGAAATGCAGAAGTGCGTAGGCTGAAACTGCAGATGAGTCGAGGATGCTTTTGAAGTTGAGGATGAAGATGAGGATGAAGCGAGTCGAACTTGCAGTCGGAGACATTGGCAGTCTGTAGCGTAGTCGTGGCCGTTGTTATTGTTGTTGTTGTTGTTATTGTTGTCTCTAATTTCGCTGGACCAAATAAATGTCGTTACAAATCACGATGGAATTCAAACCGAGCCGTGTCGAAGTAGACGTCGCCAGCAAAGCACAGCCCAGGGAGCGATAAATGGCAGACAGTCGCATAGACATACTTGCAACCAGTTGCCAGTTGCCAGTCTAGTTGGCTAGCTAGATTTCAGGCTTTCTGGCTCTCTGGCTTTCTGCCTGCTTGGCTCATTATTTAATGGACTGATCGATCATAAAAAATGAGGTACACGTGAGCGCAGTATGTAAGTACAAGTTGTAGTTGTACCTGGACACAGATTGAGTCTCGTCGTCGAAGACAAAGTCGTTGTAGGAGCGGCCACGTTTGAAACTCAAATAAAGCTTGTCACGTCTGGGGGCCTCATGAGTTGTACAAATGTTTTGGGCCACAATTGGAGCACTTCTGTTTGACAGTGCGTATGATTTATGTGTGCCTGCTGTTTGTTGTTGCCTAGCTGCCTAGTTGCCTGGCTGCTGGACTGCTGGATTGCTTGGACACTCCAGGAAAAACAAACAGAGACAGAGACAGAAAGAGAGAGAAGAAATACTTTCCATGCGCACTTCCGGCGGAATTTCAAACTTGACTTTTTGCTGCTCAGCGGCTGATTTTAAATGCAACAGCTTGTGAACTGTGTGAAATTGTATAAAGTGCGGTGATGTTTAACCAGCTTAAAAGTGGGGATGGGGCCGAGCATCCTGGACTCCTCCTTGGCAAGTTTATTAGAGTGTCCCGCAGGACTTGCCCACTTTACATCCGCTGTCAACAACAACAAAAGCAACAACAACAACGAAGTCGAGCAAAAGGCAACAAACAAAATTCAGTGAAGCAATTTCTATGAAATTTATTTCACATGAAGATTTATCGCGATTTCAGACAGCACTGGCGACACCTGCCAACGCCTACAAATGTAATTTATGGCTCTCCCGCATTATGCACACCACACACACTAATACACACACACACACACACACAGATACACACACACAGCGTGTGACGACTCCCGTTCCCACTCCATTCACTTAACTCCAAAATACTCATAAGCGCGCGCTTGGACCAAGTCCCCTAACTGGATCCCCACACACAACTCGGTCCCCAACTCGATCCCCGACCTCAGCTCCCGCGACATACGACATATGACACCCGACCGACCGCCCACGGGTCTCTGCATAAAATATATAGTCGTATCTGTCGCAAATTTTGACTTTTAGTCATTCAAACTGTATGAGCCGAGTGCATTTACTGCAACTCATTTTATTCTCTTGCTTCCTACATTCCTCTTGTTGTCGTTGTTTTTATTGTTGTTGTTGTAAGTACTTATACACGGGCTAAAATACCGATATAATTGCAGACAGTGGTACTACATATAATATTATTTATGTACATCCTACATTATAATTTTAATAAAGACATTTTTATTTTTAATACATTATTTATTATTATGACCATGCTACCAAATGCAATGTTAGTGTCATATTAGGATTATTACAAGACAGTTGTATTACAGATTTTGGAATGGGCATCGCACCAAGTTATTTTTCAAATGAAATTCTAATTATTGTTTATTTATTTCGATCTTAATTAAATTCCATTTTTTTATAAGTCCTAAACTTAGAATTTGACGTGCAAAAACTAACTAACTAAAATTAACCAATTTGTGATTCACAGTAGATTATTCTAAGAAATTTTCCCTATTTTCAATAAATTTTTTCTGTTATAATTTTAATAGCTAATCAATCCAAATTTACCTATCAATTTGATTCTGCTGCTTAATATCAAGAATTATAAGTATTTTATTAAATTTATGAAATCTATGTATGGACTTATGGTGACTTTGAAAAATATTGAGTACCAAATTTTTGTATTTACTTTATATCAAGTCCTCTAATTGCAGTAACCTCAGTACTCTCTTAGAATAGGAAAAACAGTCGATTTAATGTCCCTGTGCAAGTAATTATATTTGGGTGCGAATGTTGTTCAAAATAAAATAAATAAATTAGTATTTGAAGTTTTAATAGTTCAATTATTATCAACAAAATATTTAAGTATTTGAATGTAGTACACTTTTTCCGAAAATATTGAAAAACTAAACTAAAAGTGGTATTTTTGTGTCACGAATATTAAAATGTGAACTGTCAGAAACCACTTAAAAAATTTGCATTGCATTTCTAATGCAGACAAGTTGATCCGAATTATTTGCCATATTTTGCTCAACAACAAATCGATGTATTTTTTTTTATATTTGAATATTATACGTATATGTATGTAATAGTTGTCTATGAGTAGTTTACTGTCCCAAAATCTGTAATCGCTGTTGGTGAATAAATTCGTAAGTAGCTTTATTATGAAAAACCCTTTTTAGTCAGGCACAAACCGACGCGTCGGATGAGGTTGAAACTCGGCAATCCTTTGATATGTTGAATATCATGCCACTTGGCGCAATTCTGGCTAAAAACTGTATACATTTGCATATGGCAACAGAGCTCTGGCATTTACGGAGCGATCCCAGAAAGCACTAACAACTACAACAACAGCAACAACAGGAACAACTGTCACTGTGAGCTTTTAGAGAAATTCATAAACTGAAAAAGTGGATTTTCGTATGAAATTTTTGTGTATGCAACTCAGAAATTCAAATGCGGCACACTGACAGCCCCCAACACTCCTCGTACCTGAGCTCCATCTTCTCCTTCAGCTGCTCTTCCTTATAAAAGAGTACAGAGCACAGCGTGTCGCACGCATGAACACCTCGTCTGAGGGTCGAGTTGAAGAGAAATGTTCCTGGACGCAGCAAACAACATAAGTCGCACTAATGCCCATAAAAGTCGCACTTGGCACAGACAGAGGAAGAGCAAGGCCAAGAGGAAGAGGAAGAGCAAGAGGATGAGGCACTGGAGAAGCGACTCCTTCAGGCAGAGTCGTCATAGTCGATGGCAAGTCGTGAGCTCGTTTTGGCCAAGCGCTTGAGATAAACTTGAGCACCTGGAATAGAGTGACAAGTGGGCAGCATTTCATACAAATTGCTTTGGACGACGACTGAATGAACGACAATTTAATGATAAACATTCTGGGTCGGAGTATTTAATTTATTTTTTTGTGTAATTCACAAAGTTCTCGTTGTGGTTGTACGATATCAACATCTAGTTCTAGTTTCTAGTCTCTAGTTTCACTTCTGTCTCGGCCACAACTCAATAAAGTTTACGGCTATGAAATTGTTGTTTGCAACAAAAAACGCAATTTAACAATTAACAGCACGAGCAATGAGAGCAACAGCAACAACAACAGCAACAACAGCAACAGCAACAACGATAACGTTTATTATTGTTATTAACATTTTTAGCAATGCCGTGAGGTGAGTTTTAATTGATGGTCCCCGTGCTGAGCTGAGCTCAGTTGAGTTGTGCCTCTAATGCAGTTGTACAAAAGCTGATGGGGCCGGCGTTCCACTCGATTCCCCGATTCTCCGACTCTCTGACTCTTCGACTCACCGACTCACCAATGCTGACTCGCTCTTTTGCATGTGACACGCCCACCAGGCATTCAGCCATCTCGCTTGCACAAAGACAAAGTCGTCGGCTATTACGAAATTATCGTCTACCGAAGACATTGCCCAGCCCTGGCCCTGGGGCCATAAATACATGTACCGAATGGGCAGTCGCTGTTGTTGTTGTTACTGTTGTTGTTGTTACTGGTGGTGTTGTTGTTGTTGCATTTGCAACCAGAAGCCGAAGCCTAATTGCAATTTACCTTTACCTTTAGGTTCGGTTTTGGTCCGTCTCCGTCTGGGAGTCTCATCCCCGCAAGCAGTTAAGAATTTTAAATTGTTTAATGGTGACTAACTTACGATTCCGAGCCGAGTTAATTACGTCGGGGTGCATATTTGCCGATATGGCTGAAATGACGGCCCCCGGGCCCATAGAAATAGCTGCCCAACTGCTGGACACTCTCACTGGCCCAAGACCAAGAGAATTGGCAAATGGCAATGGCAATGGCAATGGCAACAGGTGCCCAGCAGAGTCCAGAGAGTTGAAGGGATGGGAGTAACATTTTGTGAAAAATTAAACAAAATGAATTTGTAATTTCATGTCATAAATAATTGGCCGCTAACTCGGCCCCCGTTCAAGTTGCACTCGCAGTTGGAGACACACTGTTGCAAGTTGCAAGTTGCAAGTAGAAGTCAAAATTAAACTCACAGCCATCTTAGGTTTTGGTCCAAAAGAAGTGGTTGTTGTAGGAGACCAGGAACCAGGAACCAACCTATCCCAGTCAAGTCAAGTCAATTCAAGTCGAGTCCAGAAATTGTAAAAGCTGAAATTACGCTAAATGCTGATTAAGTGAACATTTATCATCGCTCGTTGGTAGCGAGCGTCGAGTTTGCAACGTTGAATTGCAGCTGTATTAAGGAAATGGAAGTGAATGGGAATGGGAATAGGAATGGGAATGGGAATGGGGAATGAGTATAGCTATGGAAAAAGAAAGGGGAACACTAAATGGAGGGGGAGTGCTTGTTGGGTTAGTTAATTTTCTTGGAAAAACGACAGGCAACAGAAGCTGCTGCTGCCAATGTCTTCGTGCCAGGGGCCGTTGTCGTATTTTAGCCTTAAAAACAGCTGTTGCAATCACCCAGCATAATGAGAGATAAGTTAAATGACTAAACAACCATTTTTCCGGCAGTTATATAATTCACAAAGACATTTTTTAAAGGCTTGATATGAAGAAGTTTTTGTTGATAGTCCATCAATGAGAGTCAAACTCAACTCATTTATAAAATTAATTTATCTTTTTAGATTCTTCATTGCAAATGCATTTTAAAAAGAAAAAAGAATAATCTCATGATTAAATATACAAAATAAAAAGAAGGTGAATAAAAAATATACAAACTTCAACTTACTTTTACTAATATGTTCATAAATTTTATAATATGAATTTGGTACCTTAAAATATTTCAGATATTCATGGTAAATTTACAAAACATAAAGGGAAGGCAATATCTCAACATATGTAAATCTTACATTTTTAATTATATTATTATGTGATACATAAGAAACAAGCCACTTTACAGATTCTAGATATAATATTGAATATAATATTTATGTAATTTAATATGCAAAATTAATTAGTGTTTTAAATATTACGAAAATTTGACATTGTTGTTTTTTAAAATAATAATTTTATTAAGTTACATTAATTATGGTTATTTACATAAAATAAAAGACAATGTTGGGTAAATTCATAAGTTATTCTTATTTACTATAGTTAGTGTGTTATAGAGTTCATTTTAGTTGGTTCTGCATATATCGCTGTTACATAGAAATTCGCTACAGTTGTTTACTTGAGAAATCTGATTTTGGTAAATCGCCAATCTGTGAGAGAAGACAATGGTACAAGAAGAAGAAGACAATTGACAAACAAACAGCGACAGATACTTACACCAAAAACTGCCACAACACAAAATGTCGGCTTATCAAAGAGGCCTGACCAGTGTCCACTTCAATGCCCATAGACAATGACAGTGACAGGGGGGTGAGAAGAGGGACGGAGGGAGGGAGGGAGGTAGACGTGACCGAGCTGCAGGAGTTGAGGAAAAATCAAAGACAATGACAAGTAGCCACAAGATGAAAATTCAAGAAGATGCAACGTCAATTTGATACATATTTATGATAATATGCTCAATGGAAGCGGCCATAAAAACAACCAGAGGGGCATGCCCGATAGCCAACCAGGCAGAGACGGAGACAGAGGCATCCATCCAGGATGGCAACGGGAACAGCTTCAGCGGCGGCAAACAAACGAAATGGAACGAAAAACTTTGAACGTTCAACGGTTCCGGTGACGATGCCTCTGACTCTGACTCTGCTCTTGCTCCTACTCCTGCCTCCGACTCTGACTCTGCTCCTACTCCTGCGTCTGACCCTCCTTCTGTCCCAGTTGCTTGTTAGTAAATGTGGATGCGACAGTCGAAAGCCGACTCAGACTGAAGCTCACATTGTTATCGAACTATATCAAAATGATCGGCAACGTTGGCCACATTTGCGTACTGAACTTGGAGCTGGTGCTGTGATTGTGAACAACACGAAAAGGAAAAAAAAAGCTACAAACAATCGCCGCCAACGATCTGGAGGCAGAGGGACAAACGGTTGCTTGGTATGCAGTCAGCAGCCAGCGAGAAGCAGCAGTCAATGTCGCATTTGCATGTGGCAGGAACGGGAGCAGGAGCAGGAAGAGAGGCAGGAGAAGAAGCTGAAGTTGGAGGCAGAGTCACAGTCAGAGGCAGAGTCACAGTCAGAGGTAGCTTGCTGCCGGGTTGAGTGTAGCAAACAGGAGCGCTGGTCTCTGTTCTCTGTATGTTCTCTGTTCTTTTGGTCTTGAGTCTTGAGTCTCTGGTCTCTGGTCTCTTGGCCAGACCCAAAGACGACGCTGTGCAAGGAACGATGCCGATGCCGATGCCGATGATTGCTGGCCATTGATAAAGCAGCGGCTGCCTCATGTACGCGCTGAAACTAAAAACTAGAAGCATTTACCGCAATTGTAATGTCGAAAGTACATGATATAAGATCATAGATAAACGCTTCAGATTCTGTAGCATCTTTAGATGCTTTCCTCATACCCCTCCCACCACTTGTCGGCTTGTTGTGCAACTGCGTTTGTTCTCCCTCTCTCTCTCTCTCTTTCTTTCTCTCTTTCTTTCTTTGTTTTTTTTTGTCGAATCGGGAGCTGGAACTCGACTGCTGTATGTTGGATTTGGTAATCCACGCCAATGTTGAACTGGTTTCCACATCGCCATCGCCATCGCCATCGAGTGCTGCACTCGTTGTAGTTTTTGGTGCCGTTTGGTTTCGGTTTTATTAGATCATTAGTTGTCTGCAGTTCGATAAAGATCACAGAGACTCTCGCTCACCTGACTAGATCCAACTCCAACTCCAGCTCCAGCTCCAAACTCTGACTCCGACTACGAATCCAGCATCACCGACATCGACATCGACATCGGCAACGGCATCGATGTGTGATTGCCAAAGATCGGGCTCGGATCGGATCGGTTTGCTTTCGTACTTTTTGCTGTCCATAAAGTCGTTTTGTTTGTTCTTAATGACTGCGTTTAGATCTTGATAGTTGGCCCACATCAAAGAGACACTGCCGCCGGCGCAGTTCAGACAGTTCAGCAGACTCCAGAGCCATATATACGTTGTTTATGGTATATCGCAGACTCAGGATATGAGGCACGACCAGAGTCTCAGACTCTGAGCCTCCGATTGTCCCCGAACAAAAACTGACATTGCTGAAGACAAAAAACAACTCCTAATACAGGTGCGAGTTGCACAAAAAAATGATGCAAGTTTTATGCAACTCGAGAGCTGATAGTGCTTATCATATGTGAAATCTATCAGAAAACTGATGGCAAAACTATTTTAGTATCCCGGTATGTTAAGGTCGAAATTTAATATTATTTTTTATATGGTAAGGGTATTTTAAATTATTAATTAAGCTACATATTGACAGCAATATTTTATTTGTTGAATATAATAAGTATTACAAATTATATACAATATGTTCTGTTTAAAAAATTTTAGACTAAAAATAAATGCAATCAATAATATGGATAATGCAATAATAATAAGTAATAGACTTTCAATATAACATTTCCAAATACAGAATTTCAATATATCTTATATTTAAATCGGGGACTAGAACCGAAACGAATATCGGTTTAAGTTACGGTTCCGGTTATGCTCGAATTAAGGTTTTCGGTTATCGGTTATTCAAAATCTTTGAGTTTCAGTTTCGTAATGGTTATAGGTTTTTTGTAAGTTTCGCCTTAAAAATATCGATGTTAAGGTTTTCGGTTGACCAAAATAAGAAGCATAATTCATTGTTTTACATGAAAAAAGATCTAATGGTCTTTTTAGCCTAGAAAATAATGTTATTTGGTTACTGGAATGGTCCAGCGTAAAACCTTTTTTTATAATTTTGAACTACCATATCTTTGTCAAAACTCAATCAATTTCCATGCGCAATGTAAATTTACGCATGATTTTATCTCTTAATTCGTTCTGCATTTAAATTTTATTCAATTTTGAAAATTTTTTAAAATTGAATTTTTTGAAAATTTACAGTGTTACCCCTTTGTCTTTTTTGATTTTTTCGAAAAAATTCGAAATACGAAAATGAACAAAATTTAAATGCAGAACGAATTACGAGGTAAAATCATGCTCAAATTTACATTCCGCATGGAAATTGATTGAGTTTTGACAAAGTTATGGCAGTTCAAAGTAATCAAAGTTGCTCAGTAGCTGCGACGGCCAGAACCGAAATTAACCTTTTAAATGAATCGGTTACAAAACGGATATTTCGGTTTAAAGAGTTTCGGTTCAGTGGAAAAAAATATTTTCGGTTTAGGTTTCAGTTACGGTTACAAATTTCAATCGATTTTCACCTGTTAAAGGTTACGGTTTCGGTTAAGGTTTTAATCCCTGACTTATATACATATTTTATTACGTTTAATTAAATGTATTCATTATTTTTGTTAATTAATTTATGCTAGCGCTGCAAAATTTAATATAATTTAATAAAATATAAACCTTAATATTAATAAGTTTATATTTAACAATTACTTATACTATTTCTTTATTGAAATTATTTAATATGATAGCTTAGACAACATGAACTACTGAAATGTTTAATTCTTCAACTCATGATTTTGATTCCTTCAATTAAAAAATAAATGAGATATCACATATAAATCCTTGATTTAATTGTAGATTCCGTGGGGTTGTATATCGATATCTTTGGCTCGTCAAACAATTCTTTCTCATTTCAAGCCATTCGAAAATCCAAGAATCTTTTGCCAAAGAATAGAAACATCTAAGGGCCATAGACCAAGTGAAGAACTGTGCAAGTTCTCGCCATTAAGTAAACGACGATGTACGCCTACCTGAGAAGAGTAGGAGGAGGAGGAGGAGGAGGAGGAGGATTGGGATATCCGGGTTGGACAAGAGCCCACATTAGATGCTGTGAAGTGCATAAATCGATGAAAATGGCATAGACTATGCCACTAACAACCTAATAACTGCAACAGCCAGGCCAACAAGACCGGCTAAAACAACCGACAACCGAGAACCGACAACCGACGACATCTAATCATGGCAGGAGTATGAAATGCCCAAAGTAAAGCCACTTGCAGCAACACCAGGCATTGTTCTTCTGGCCAAGGCGTTAGTGGTCAGTGTCTAGTGTCCCGTGTCCCGTGTCCCGTGTCCCGTGTCCCGTGTCCAGTGACCAGGAGACTGAACTGTGGGCGTCCACCTCTCGTTCTGTGGCAGCTGTGAACCGGTAAATTTTGCACTTTAGCAAGCAAAATGTCATTGGCAGCAATGGACGCAAAAACCGCAAGTACACTTGAGTGCAGCACTCCAGGTGCCGTTGTCGATGCTGGAAACGGGAGACAGGAGGCAGGAGGAAGGAGGCAGGAGGCGGGGCAAGTGTTGGGTGCCTCCATGATGTGGATATGAACGTGGCTGGGACATGCACGACGTTGTTGATGTCAAGGCACAGGCAGGCATATAGGCAGGTCTCGGCTTGGTTAGCTCTAGCCTGTACTCCTATATATACATAGGTGTGTGTGTGTGTATCTGTGTGTGTGTGTGTGTGTGTGTGTGTTTGTCAAGGCTTCAAGCTAAAAACCACCAGACATGCCTGGGCCAACGGTCGAGCCGACGGCGAGAGATTTCATGTGAAATTAGCATGTCGTGACACAAATGACTTAAAAGCACTCAATCGCACCGAGTACCCAGCATACGTAGTACACTGAGAGAGTCAGAGAAGTGCAGACTTCAGACTGCAGACAGCAGACTACAGACTGCAATGCACTCCTACAGTGGGCACCTGGTATTGGCGAGGAGTTGAGGAGTCGAGTGTAGGTTAAACTGCTGCAAGTGTCGCTCGCCCGCTGTGTGCAAAATAATTTACATTCACACGTAGAGTTCATCAACTGTTTGTGGCAGCAACAGCTCCACAGCTCCACAACTCCAACTGCAACTCCATCTGCAACTCCTGCAACTCTAGCTCCAGGTGCAGCTACATCTTTCCAGTCTCGGCAGTTGCACTTTCCAGCCGTCCGGTCGCAGGCACAACTTAATTAAGCCTACCAGGCGGCAGGAGCATTAAAGCAGAGTCTCTTCAATACTTCAGCTCCTTCTCGGACTCTCATCGCGCATTCGCATTCCAGACAACATCCCATTGATTGCATTAATGTATTTCTTCAAAATTATTGTTTGCCCAGGCGCGCCTGCTTATCATAAATTATGTAAATGGAAAAACGCGAACCGGAAAAAAGGCTTGGGCTTAACAACAATTCTCAATTAATGAAGCCCACGATATCAGTCGCCAGTTGCAGATAAAAATGCAACAAACAACTCGGAACAACGAAAGCGAAAACGAAAACGAAAACAGGGGACACCGACTCGATGAGACTCGACTCTACCTAAGACACTACCTCTGGGTCCAAAACTTGCCCGAGTGCGCCAAAAAATTAAGCAGTGACAGTTGATAATTTGTCAAAGCCGCAGAGAAAGAGAGAGAGGTGGAGTCGGGATATCGACCAAAGCGAATAAGAAACTTGTTTCACTCATTTCTTCCTCATGAAATGAAGGCAGTCCAACTTTTCAATGTTGTTTGCCAATGAGTTGCTCACGATTTAAAACAAACAGTGTTCGAATCTTCCAAATAAAACATACTTTTAATATGAATCTACAAATATAGTCTATTCGAATTTGAACGAATTTAAAAGCAAATAAGATTCTTTAACTTGCTTTAATTAATGTGTAACAACATTTATGTAAAAACTTGGCAATTAAGATTATTTTAGCGTCCTTTAACTTAAAATTAAATGTGAAATTAAATGAGACATTTATTTCTGCCCATTTCAATGCGTAAGCCAATTGAAGCGAAAACTAATTAATGCGAAAATAACTTAATATATTTGAAACGTAATTTAATGTCGTTGTTTTATGTTAATTTCAGTTAAATTTTAATTCCAATATATAACTTCTCTTTAAAAAAAACATGAAAAATATAATTAATGCAGTCTGTTTCTGGTGATATTTCATTTGAATTTTATACAAAAAGAATTCTCTACCCACATTTGAAAAGTAAACCCCTTAAAAAAAAAAAAAAAAAAAAATTATTAATTGGAAACTGATTCATGCGACATATAATTAAATTTATTTGGTGTTAACAATTGCATTGGAATGTCATTAGTATTAATCTCGTTAATGTAAAAATGCAAATTTATAATTTATTTTTGAATTTAATAATAATTCAAATTAAATTTCAAAATAAATTATATATTCTTAATGCGATAAAGAAAGTGAATGTGAGGTCCTCGTTAGTTAGAATTGCTGACCTGTGGGTGGGTTCGATTCCCACACCTCCTCGTTAACAATCTGTGATATTTCTGTCTTGTTACCATCCGGATATGACACTGATAATGCTTTAGGTATAATAATGTATTAAAAAAAGAAAGAAAATGAATGCGACTATTTTTGAAGAGAGTATTTGAGTGTCGTATTTGGAAGTAATCAGAACATTTTGGCTTTTAATGATGACGACATGCGTTCGGTGCTCATAAGCCCGGCCAGGACATGGACACGCATGCGTAAGTTGTTGCCAGTGTAAGTGTCAGTTGGTGCTGATAATTAGCGATTAAATTTGCCGCGCACTCAACTGTACGTGTTGTACTCGAATGGTCGTTGTTGTTGTTGTTGTTGCTGTTGTTACTGTTACTGTTGTTGTTGTTGTTGTTGTTGTTGTTGTTGTTGCTGTTTGAGGTTAGGGGCATGTGGTTAGGGGCAACTGCGCTGATTAACTGGCAGCGGTTGCAGCAAAGTTCAAAGTGATGGTAACAACACAACCCTACGGGGTCTGGCACAACACACAGGTATTGGGTCCGGTCCGGTCTGGCCTGGTCTGGTCTGGTCTGGACTCTGGTTAAACAGCAGGAGAATTCAGTCGCTGGACATGCACGCACATTTTGAGGTTAAGCACGAACATTTTAATGCGATAATTTAACCAGAATTTGTGGTTACATTGACTAATTGAACAGGTGTGGCTATTAAACAGCCGCAGGCACAATTCGAATGCAATCGCATTTCGGGCCAAAGGACAAAGCACATACAAAGGACGAGGACGAGGACGAGTCCTCGCTACATTTCCATTTGCGTGACATTCCCGAGGACTAACGAAAGACAGCTTGATAATTTGTTAGCCTGTTGAGTTGCTAGACATTGAGAGGAGAGACCTCTTCACTTACGGGTAATCGTAATATTACTCGTATGTAATAATGCGTTGCTTCTTCCTTGTTGGTCAAAGTGCATTGCGGTTTTGGCCACGTCTGTGCTCAACTCGGCTCTCTCTCTCTCTCTCTCTCCGATTGTTGCATGTGGCACGTCAGTGAGCACATGAACAGAGCCCCTAAGTAGTGAGGACTCCCAAAATTAAACACTGTTGACAGCTCGCACTCACACACAATTTGAACAATTTGAATGCAATGTCCGTGACTGTCGAGGGTTTGGGGATTGAATATCGGGTATCGGGTAACTGGTATCGGGGGTCTTATAGCCAGAGTTTGGTATTATCCATAGCTGGACAACATGTCAACGAGCGGCCCTTTGTCTTGACAGTTGCATGAAATTCGGTTGCTTTTCGAATAGTTACGTTTTGTTGTCTTCTTCTGGCCATTGTATCTCTGCGGTTAACTCATTGTTGTATGCCGAACAAAAGGTTTTGATTCGATTGGGATTTTATTTAATATCTCGTTTCATAATTGGCTAATTTGAGTGGCCAACAAGCGTAGCTCTGTCAGCCAATTAGTGCAGCAAACAACTGACAACTGAGATACAGCTGAAATACAGCTGAAATACAGCTAAAGATTGAGATTGATGTTGACTCCAAAATAAACACATTTTTGTGGGAGTTATTTACAAATAAACTAAACATTCGCTCAGTGTATTCAAAAAAGCTAATAAAATTGTATATAAAAATTAAATCAAATTAAAAACTGTTTTTAAAATCATGAAATCTAGAGGAGAGACTAAATTTTGACAGTGTAATTAGAAAATTTCAAAAGAATATGTATAAAAAAATGAGATTAAGAGTTAACATATAAAATATGTTCAAATCAAAATATGTTGACCAATTAATGCTGTATTCAATGTATTAAGAAAAGCCAATAAAATATGTACATATAAAAGAAACTAATCAAATTAAAAACTACTTGTAAAAATATGAAATCTAGAGGAGAGACTCAATTTTAAATATACATAGTTTTTTACAAATCAGTGTGATTAGAAAATCCAATATAGAAAAATGGGATTAAGAGTCAAAATATTAAATATGTATATAAATGGGAGGTATTTACAAATAAATACTGTATTCACTCAGTGTAATCAGATAAGCTTAATGAATTTGAATGTAAAAGAAATCCAATCAAAAATTGTTTAGAAATGTGATATCTAGAAAAGAGTCAAAATTTAAAATGTTCAATTAACTGATTGGACATTTAAATATACATTGTTTCACAATTCTGACATATTAATACCTTGTTCAAGAAAAGACTTTTCACTTTTCCCCTCTTATCATCTATCCCACTGTTAATCTTAGACGAGTATCACGATTTGATTTTAGACACCCCTCCCGGCGATGTTCTAAGAGATGCAAATGTCCATCCAATTAGTTTTGAATTTGAATGAACAAAGAACAACGATATAACAACAACAACAACAACTGAAACAACAACAACAACAACAAATAACTTCAGATAATTTGAATTGAGGAATCGAAAAGCGTACAATCAGCATTGTTGCCACATTGAAGCGGTGCACGTCTTTACACACACACACACACACACACACACACACACAATGTATGTGTACATTTGCATAGCCAACGATTTTTTGACATGTTGACAGTTGATTTTTCTGACAATTTAACTGGTTTCAATGTAAAATCAGTTTCGAAAATTACACTCAAATGTCGACCGACGACTTTAAAGGAATTTTACAGTCGGCCTCCGATTTTGTTGTTGTTTTTTGTTGTTATTGTTGTTGTTGTTGCCATCACCACTGACCATCGCGTGCAGTAAATTGTATTTACATCCAAGTGAGTGTGTGTGAGTGTGTATCGCGTATGTGTTTGATTGTCTCAGTTTCAGCTACAGTGCATGAAACTATTATTTTCCAAAAGTCAGCAAGCAAATTATTTAAATTGTTATTTAAAAGTTGTAATTATATGACAAGAGCAATTAGTTTTTGATTTTTTTCCATTTTGTTTCTTTATTATCATCATCATACAAACAACACATCAAGTAGAAGACTGACAACAACAACAACACAAACAACAATGGCTGCAGATATCAAAAAAGTTACTGCATACTTTTGGGATGTGCGCGAATAATGTTAATAAATCGTAAATCGTAATCGAACTACCATAAAATGATATTCTATAACTTAAAACACATTTATTTATGTTATTAATTAAATTGAATATTATATACAAATTGATTTGTTGATATATTCCTAATATTTTGAGTGTAACTGAAGACTTGATGTGGAGTAAATAGAAATGTGTATTACTTAAGAATTTAAACATGTCCTAATTATATTCATATATTCATTAATTTGAAAAATAAGTGAAGCTTAAAATGACATTAAGAATTTGTATACAAAATTGATAGTCATAAAAGTTTCTGATTTACTTATTTATTTATTGTAAAAAGAAACACATTAGATATTATTAAAAAATATGAATCTACCAAAAATCATCAATTTAATGCAATAATTATATTTATTTTTGTGATGTACTTAGACTCCCATAGAAAGATTAATAACATTACATAGATTTCCTAGTAGAATTATCAATTGGGTTTTGATGATAATTGAGTATTGTTTAAAAAGAACAAATAAATATTTTTCCAAGTCATTTAGACTCTGGTTGATTTATGAAATAAATAATCAACGATTTTAAATCTGATTAAACTTTGTAGTACTATTTAATAATTAAAAAATTAATAAAGTATTAGTTATACGTGTTGAATATATATTTAAAAATGATATTTTCTTTACAAGCAATTACATATTTTTTTAGCAGCTGCTTTACTCCGTATCCTTTAAGGATACTGAGAAGTAAGGAGAGAAGGAAATTTGTCCGAGTTGTACCGAAAATGTTGCTGCTGCTGCTCCGCTTAATTAATTAATGCACTCTAGCAATTTATGAAAATATATCAAAAGCTGACAAGCTGGAAATTTATGTGCCCAACTCAGCACAGCAGTCGGCCACTGCAGTGTACGCACTCGAAAGCAACCTGAAATGGCAGCCGGCGCCGCTGCCAATACAATTTGGGCTCGTTTCAGTGGCAAAGTGGCTCTGACTGTGACTGTGACTCTGGCCACGGTGGCAACGGCTGCCGGCCCAGTTGCAGTTGCAGTTGCAACTCTTACATATGAGCAGCAAATGCAGCGCAACTAATGCGCCTCAAAATTCCTGATTCTGACTCGGATTCGGACTGTGACTCGGAGTCTGTGGTGGATGGTTTGGCGCTGTCATTGGCGCTCCTTTTGCCTGCCTCATGCCACATGCAGCATGCAGCACTCCAATGCGTTGTGGCACTTGTGAACATTTTAATTATATGGTGAAGAGAGTCAGCGAGTTGTAGATTCCGAGTCAGAGTCAGAGTATGAGTATGAGTCTGAGTATGAGTCTGAGTCAGGGGCCTGTTGAGGTGATAAAACACTCGATAATCGCACAGATCGTTTTGCAGCCGTTGGTTGGTTGCCTCTTCAGCGTTTTTCACCATCGCTGCATGCAAACATTATAATTTAATTGACAAGATTTATCGCGTACGCAATTAGCGTGGCAAATGCTGCCATTGCCGTCGTTTCCGCGTAATTCGGTGGAAGCTGCCACTGCCACAGTCGCATTTGCCACCGATTTAGACAATTTTTCTGCACAGCTTGCATAAATCTCTTTAGTTTGCCATCGTTCCCGGGCCTGGCAATTATGCGCATTTTGTTTCAAACGTCGAAATTAATAATTTTCACTTTGGTAATTATGACATGGCCGCTGAAGTGACAACGACAACATCAAAGACCCAAAGACGCAAAAGGAATTGCCTTTGGCCAGTACGAGTACTCATATATCTATCGTATCTATCCGCTCTTTATTTACTTCGCCTGATCCTCCCTTTCCCCGCAACACATCTCGGGCAATGCCTTTTCGCATTTTTGAACACCTTGCGAAATGCGCATAAATTCCAGCAACGTGCCAGAAAAGAAGACACTCTATGACTGGGAAGAGTCTTTGGACTAGGAGATTGTTGAACTGCGCTACATTAAAATGAAAGTAAAATAGTAGCACATTTCCTTAATGATCTGTGATGAGAAATTAAAATCAGTTTGAGTTATAGAAAATATCTATATAGCTTCACATGCAATGAGAGTCAGAGAAAGTAATTCCCCCTTATTTAAACTTATCTTTTTAGTTACCTCCGGTAAATCTCTAATCTCACTGGGCTGTGAATTGTGCCTACGTTGTGCGAAAACTTAGTCCATTGGATCAGAGATCTATCGTGTTTCTATTTTATTATTATTTTACTTCATATTTGTATATTGATCTTATTGGGTTTTTCTAAGTTTTATCGAATCCTTACAATAAAAATTGAATCAAATACAATTTTTTTATAATTTTATAATGTTATAATTTTAATTAATTTTTGGTTTAATTTTTATTTACATTTTTTGTATACTTCACTTTTTTTCCGACTGTCTTTAGTCGTGTATACAAATATACAAAATATAAATACAAAAACAAATAAGTAAATAAATAAATTTAAAAAATACGTAAATTAATAAGTAGATAAATAAATAAATAAATTAATATGTAGATAAATAAATGAATAAATAAATAAATAAATAAATAAATTTATAAATAAATAAATACAAAAATAAATTGATAAATAAATAAATAAATAGATAAATAAATATTTTTTATGCAAGTGCTTTCTATGAATGTCACACATCTAGTTGCCAGTTCAACGTGCCGCATTTGAGGTGCAACACCTGCCGCATTCTCAAGCTCGCAGTTTAAACCTCATTCGCCACGCTCATAGCCCAAAAAACCGCAAATGCTAATATTTCTGTCAGAGCTTTGCCACAGAACTCGACAGTTATGGGGCGGGAAGGGGAACAGCGGACTGAAGGGTTTTGGTTAGAGGCTGAAAAGCACTTTGGATTTCAATTTGTGCAAAACGAAATATTTCAGCTGAGCTCTCCATGCAACATTGCCACATTGCTGCTTTAATCTTTAGGATTTCTTAAAAAAAATGAAAAAGAAAAGAAATAGAAATACTAAGGCAAATAGATAAACAAGCAAAAGGAGCACTCGCAATCCCAAACCCAAGCAGCGAGTGCGGCACGCGCATGTTATCCTTTGAGGCACCTGCTCCAGCTCCAGCTCCAGTTTCAGCTGCGACTCTCCATGTGGATGTGAATGTGGATGTGGATGCCTCAGTTGCAAGCTCTTTGGTATGCATGAAATGTACGCGACGCCAAATTTGTTGTGCGGCGAGGCGAATGCGCAAAATGCTCTCTTTCTATCTGTGTGTGTGTGTGTTATTGTGAGTGTGTGTGTGTGTGTGTGTGTGTGTAGTTCACCCACACGCACGTACATATATATTTTCCAATTCTTATTGCATATAAATTCGCACGTGGTGCGACTGTAATCAACGTGGAGGACACTTTACTCCTTTCACTCCTGCAAGCGAATGTTTTCCTTTTTTTACTTACTGTTTTCTATTTTTCATTCATTATACACTCTGTTTTTTTTTTTAATGGTGTCTTCTCTTCCTGCCAGTATTGGCTCATTAATCTTGCTAATGATGCTGCCCAGCAAATTGCATTTCAAACAATGAGGCGAATGAATAAAAAATAACAACATGAAAAAAAGAGAAGAAAAAACACAAATTGAGCCCGACACAAAATTCAAAATCAGTCAAGCAAAAGCCAAGACGAGCCAGCGAGTAATGAAAATGATAAGAAAATTTCTGCAGCAATGCACAGAGGAAAAGTCAAGGGAGCAGCTCGAAGCTCGAAGAAGAATATAATTAAAATACCTTCCATCATTAGTTTTGGAAAATGGTTTGCGTGACAGTTTTCGTTGAATCAGTTGCTGTTGCAGCCAAGCACAAGACTGCGATAAGTGAAAGGACCCTGAACAACAACACCCTCTAAAGCAACAACAACAACAGCAACAACAACAACAAAAACAGTTATTAAACGGAAGAAGGACTATCGCTGGACAACCATCAAAAAAGTTAAATTAAGGCGACACCCAAAAAACACAAAAAAAAAATCCAAGAAAAGAAAACGACAAAAATAAAGAAAGGCAAAATTTTCATTAAAATTAGAAACAAATCAATATTATTTTTTTCATTTTTGCCTTGGCGCAAAAAACAGGAGCAAAAGCGAATCAGAAGTCAAGCAAAACACGAAACAAGGATAATTAATGATTTTTGTGTGCGCTTATCTGGCGCAGGAGCTGAAGCGGGAGGACGAGGAAGAGGAAGAGCGAAGACGGGGCGGGCTGACAACTTTTGGCCATTGTCTGGCATTATCTTTTTGCTGTGCTTGTGTGTGTGTGTGTGTGTGTGTGTATTGGTGTGTGTAGCCAAGCACAAAAAGGTAAGCGACAAAAACTTGCAGCCACATTTGACCAGGATGCGCGGCAGGACATGCGCCTAATCTTTAAATTCAAATCTCATTTTCTCCCGTTTCACATTTTCTCATTCCTGCCCTTTTCCTTTCTATTTCCACTCCTCACTCAGTTGTTTTGCTGTTTTGTAAATTAAGAGAATCGAGTTGACTTTTTTGTCCTGTGCTCCATTGTTTGATTACAATTTAGCATTTCGTGACTGAGGCCCGAATGAAGGATCTATTTGTTGTCGCGTAATCTTGTGCAATCACTACAAAACGGCAATAAATCAGGATTATGCGAATGTGGCGCGATGCGTGTGATATGCCCACTGAGTCAGAGGCAAAGCCAAAGCCAAAGCCAAAGCCAAAGCCAAAGCCAAAGCCAAAGCCAATGCCCAAGTTAAAGCCAAGTCCGAGAACGTTCTGGCTTACACACATTTTCCCAGCACCTTTCATGACTATTGTCTCCCGTCAACCCTCGCACCAGGATCTCATTCCCATCCTCCTCTCCTCTCCCATTCCATCGCTATCTCTATGTGCGTGCGACCGCCGTGCCATGATTTATGTTTGTGAATTTGAATAATTTATAATTAAAAATGCTTTGCATAGAATTTGGTTACTTAATGTCGTTGACTTTGGTTGCATTCCTTTTCGGCCCGTTTGCTGTTTGCCCTTGTCTTACTTGTTATTCTTCTTGGGCCTGTTCTTTGCCTTTGATTACAGGCTTTAATTACTTTTATCCTTTTTTATTTTTTGTTTTGCTTTGTTTTTTGGCATTGCTTGACATTTCCGCTACTCCAGGCTCCCTTCTTCTCAAACTTTTCAGTTTTTCTCTTTCTTCTTTGTATTTTTACATTACTTTTTTCTGTTTGCCGATTTGGTAATCTAGTTAGAACCTTATGTCCTTTAATTTCCTTTGCTCTCGCTCAATTTATCATTCTGTTTTTTTTTTTCACGACAATTTATATGCCCTTTGCAAAAGGAACACATTTCGAGGTCTTGGAATGGACATTGGTCCCAAAGAAAAAATATATATATCATTCTCTATTGATATTTTATAAAGTGCGTAAGCATTTCAATTGACTATATTTATAATACCTTATTTAAATACTTTATTAGAGCTGATTTCTTTAAAAAAAAAATTTTTTTTTAAAAGATACATACTACAGATAAAAAAATATTCGAAATAAACTAATTAAATAATCGATTTAAAAACAAATTAATGCGCACCTTAACTTTGATAAAAATTGATTACAGGGATAACAAATCATATTCAGGTATAATTTATAATTATCTAATTACATTCAACTAGTTTAAAGTAATTTATTTAACTTTATTTTATATAATTCTTTTTTAATTTATTTGTCTGGTTAAAATAATGTACCAGTTGTATTTTTGACTAGCACAATAAGTTATTATTGTGTATTAATCTAATAAAAATCCTATTTTTTACATTTAATAAAAATCAGTTGTATCAGGTTGTACCGTATTTGAATAATATCTCATCTGCTGCATCCGATCGAGAAGGAGTTTAGGTTTTTCTTTGTGCATATTCCCTCCAAGAAAATGATTCTCTCTTTTCTTTTCTTTTCTTTGGATAGTAATACTGGTACCTCGTATGGTTGAATGATTGGCCATAGCTCATAATGCTGTCCAGTTGGCCACTTATTCGTATCTAATGACTTCTCAATCTGTGTCCCCAAAGTGCTTTCCACGCTTTTAACGGCAACTTCCGTCCCACAGTATTCGAGTACTCGATTGCGATTCAGCCTTTCATTCATGAGTGGACTCAGTTCGTTTGGATCCACAGCAGCCGGACGCATCGTCAGCTCGTTTGGGGACTTTGATAAATGCGCTTTTCGGGTATGTAAGTCAGTAGCCAGTTGTCCATGTTGTTGTTGTTGCTGTTGTTCGTTTGTTGTTGTTGGATTGTTGTTGTTGCTGCTTGGCTGCAACGATCTTGGAGCGTCACCGGCTGAATGTGAAAAATTATTATGCGTTGCCGTCGCTTTGAGCAGTCGCCGCCGCCGCCGCCGCCGCCGACGCCGCTGCAGATTAAATAAATTCAGCCAAGTGGCCAAACGGGCAAGTTGAAGGCACAGAACTCAACAGAACCGAACAGACAGTCAGCTTAATCTAGAAAAATCCGCAATCCACAATCCGTTGCAGCAAAAACTTGCAAACTCAATTGGCAAGAGCTGAAGTTGAGGTTGCAGCAGGAGAAGCGAGGAGGGAACAGAGGAGGGAAGTGAGGAGGGAACAGAGAGCAGGGGGCACCACGTAATCCCAGTTGCTCCATCAGTCTTGTTCGATCAATTGCACATGCGCACAGGTTCTTTGGCGCGTTTCTCCTTTAGCTACTTGGCTCAGACTCGGGCATTGTTAACAGTTTGCTGACGTTTTTTTTTTTTGCTTGGCCCGATCTCTCTTCCTCTTCCTCTACCTCTCTCCCTCTCTCTCTGTGTGTTGCGGCATTGCTGCAAAGGATTATGTTTTATTTATGCGCCGCACTGCGAACTTAACTTCAATAAATGTCCGGCAAATATGTGGAGCATGTGTTTCTTGGCAATTTTTGTCGTAAATTTTTATGTTTGATGGCCGTTCATTGTGACTGCGACTGCAACTGCAACTGTGACTGGAGCTGAAACTGAAGCCGAAGCCGAAGCCGATGCCGAAGCTGTTGCCTCTTTAGTGGTACATATATATCTTTGAGAGCTTTGGCCATTGTCGGCGGTTATGTTCTACATTTCGTCATATTATTCGCAGCATTATTGTCAACTGTCTGTCGATTTGGCTGGCAAAAAGTGATGTGACTTGAACCAACAACAACAACAACAACGGCAACAACAAGAACAACTGGATTGGCAAGTTGTGATTTGATTCCTTTGGCGGCGCATCTGAGAAACGTGGCCTTCAATTGCCTGTCGCTAAATTGTGAAATGCAATTACAAATCGCAACATTCAGATATGACCAAAATATACGCCCACAAATCCGCCAGACCCAATTGTAATATGAAAACCCAATTATCGACTCTGCCCATAGGCCATGAAACTCGGCTCCGATTGTCTGAGTGACGCTTTTGTCTGTAATTGACTGTGGTTTAATTATAAAACGCCTCTTTCTCACAATTGGCATCCATATGCAAAACCACATCCCCAACACAACCCGGGACAACTCGATGAGGCAACACTTTGTGTAATTTGGCCAGGCCTTGTCTGTTGTCTGCTGTCTGTTGGCCATTTGGTTTGTTGGCCTGTTAATTTTACACTCGCATAAAATGCATTATCAATACATTTAAACCATTGTCAGGTTGGATAGACCCTCCATATCCCTCCCCTCCCCCCTAGACACTCCCATTTCTGTTACACCACAAAATTTTGTGTAAAAGCAATTATGATTTTGTCATTCGGCAATGTATCCGAAAGATACGAGTTCTATCTACACGACATTCGAACGTAGCTTCTGTGGTTGTTGTGGCTATTAATATTGTTGTTGTTGTTGTTGTTGCAACTTGGATCCTAGAGAGTGTTTTGGTTAGCCAGTTTTCCTCTGCTTGTGGAAACTCTCTCCTCACTCTGTTATATTTTCTGACATTGCCATTTCGTAATATACATTTTGAGTCATCATTTCAAATTATTACCATTTGAGAATGTATTTTTGATATTTGAATTTCTGATTGTCCGTTTTCGATACTCACTCGATTCTCGTTATATGACGAGATATCCCTCTGATTGTGTGCAATTGTGTGTTCACCTGTCTCTCCAAATGTTGCATGTTTTTAGCTTTGCTGCAGGTGTTTTGTTTTCAGTTTTCAGTTTTCTGTTTTGCCTGAAATTAGCGTTTGACGTGGTCTTGATGTGGCTTGCCACAATGCCACTAACTGCAATGGATAGCCAACAGCTGGCTGGAATATAGAGATGTTAGCTACACTCAGAAAATTAATCATTGTAAAATTCAGGATTAAACCTTTAGAATGCATTATTTAAGTCGATATTCTGGATATTATTGTTAAATCAAGACAAAACTCGAATATTAAATCTAAAAAATATGTACAGAACTCCCAAAATCAAAATATTGCTGAGAAAAATCTCGCTTGAATCAACTATTTTGCACTTGGTTTAAGACAATCCAGGATTAATTAATTTTATACCGAAATCCCAGATTTTTTGTGTATAAATTTAAAAATCTACTAAAATACTCAAATTAAGATATTAAATATAAGAAATATATCTGTCTGAAGCAGTGAAAATCTTCAGCAAGTTTCTGAAATAACAATTAAATTTCAAATGAAAATCCATATTAAGTATACAATAGATCGGTGATTATTGATATATTGTCAAATCGTTTTGTTCCAAAAAAAAGAATATCTTTCGAGAATTTATTGTGCCAGGATTTATAATATAATACTGATCAACGACAATCTTATAAATTTGGTTATTTTAAACTGCGTTTAAAAAAATATTAAGTGTAACAATTCCTCACAAATTGATCAACCATTGCAACGGAATCAGTTTTTTAAAACTTTTCGAGTAAATGTCTAGTGACGAGTCATAAGAAAAAAAGGATGATAAGGTAAATAATAAGGATGATAATAACTGTACTACAGTTAACCACGGATTTCATTCCTTTTATTGGAAATTGTCAGCTTATATAATATATACAAGCTATTAAGTACCTGTTATATATTTAATTTAAATATAAATTTAAATCTACGATTAATTCCATGCCGAAATCCACTTGATTAATGTTTTCTTGTATTGGCCAAATCTGAGCAATTCCAACAACTTGCAAAAACCAAAAACAAACCAGGAAACTTTGCTTTGTTTTGCTTCAATTTTCCCCCTTAGAAAATGACGTCTAATTACCAATGTTAATGTCAAATCCTTGGGGATCTTTGAGGGACGATGGAATGTCGCGGGAATCAAATATGTGCAAATATGTGAAGCTCAAGGGTTGCTCGGGGTCATTTCATTCTCATAATCATATCCATAGAGCCGGCAACCAACGTTTAGACACCCTTTGAACTTTGCAACCGTCAACAAGTAAAAAAAATAAGTTGTAAAAGCTGTTGGGCCAGTTTCCTCCTGGAATCATGGTTCACTAATTGACAAAGTGTTGAATTTCATTTGCTGACGCTTAAAAATGCCTCTCAGGGTTGACATTAAGTAAATTATATTTAATATGTTTATAGACTTGCGCATATTAAGTATGAGTATATAAACTTCTACTATTACATCTATCTATGTGTGTGTGTGTGTGTGTGTGTGTCTGTGTGTGTATTGTAATTATGTAATTTTCATATGGATGTGATTTAATTACCGTAATGGGATTTGAGTCGCGCCTAAGAGACGAAGGCACAATGTGTAATAAAACACTTAATATGATGAATGATGAATGAATCAGCAAAGGGTTCGCTGGCCCCAGCAAAAGAGGAATTAAGGCAACTGGAGAAGCATTTTAGACCCTGGTACTGGACGCAGTCTGTGCCCCTGGGAGAATAGTACACGTTGCAACTTCTATATATTCTATATATATATACATATGTGTTATTTCCCAGGCGCCTTTTAATTTGGCGCGTGTGGCAAATTGAGCCAATTTATTAAGAAAGCAAAACTTGGCCAACAGGCAACAAAAGCGGTTTTCAATCCTACATATATGTATATGTTACCTTTACAATATAACTGACATTTGTTGGAATTTCAGCTAAGAATGCGTGGCGAGGGGAGAAGGGGAGTCGAGCAAATTGCGTTTCGTTCTGCTGTCAATGTCAAAAGAATTTCAGGTGTTCTCTTATTTTTATATTTTTTTGTATTTTTTTGGGGGGAAAGTTTCTCGTGTTCTCGTGTTTTTCTCTAAATCGAAAGTCAAAAAAGTTAAATTATTCATAGCAAAAAAGCAATTTCGAAGCGCGGCGACTGCAAAACTTTTGTAAAACGCAGTCAAATTGCAATTAGCCTTTTGTTGTGCCGTCTTGGCCAAATGTTGTTGTTGCTGTTGTTGCTTTTGTTGCTGCTATTTTTGCACTTTGATGCATGCGTGCCGGAGTCGGAGTTATTCCATGCCATGCAAGGCTCGACTCAAATTTTCTTCTTGGCGCAACTGACAGCAATTTTCCAGTTGTGAATTATGTGAAATTTGCTGGCTGCCATGGCTAATGGAAATGATTGCCAGCTAAAACGCAATGCCGGCGGGAGGTTCAACTTTGTTGCTCGTTCTTGTTGTTGCTGCCTGTCAGTTGGCTTTAATTTAATTTTGCACACGAATTATAAATGAAATCAGCAATGAAAAAAAAGAAAACAAAAACAAAAAACAAAAAACAACCCAACAAACAGCAAAAAAAAAAAGAACAAAACATGACCAGCTGGAGTTGAAGTGGGATGAAGAGGGGGATGTGACGCCAACAAGCGCAAAGAAATGTAAACAATTCATTGAATTTGCAATTACACGCACATTTGGCACACACACACATACACAGATACACACATACACACACACACAGATACTCACACACACTCAGAGAGTGATGCGTGTAATGTTTGTTGCCTGCTGTTCGCATATATTCCTCTTGTTTTCGTATTTATATGGAATGTATCTCACAGATACGCATCATATATCCGTGCTTATGGCAAGTGTGCCACATAGACCAGTAACGGTACCAGGACCACGAATGCGCAGGGAAGTCAAT
The DNA here is from genome assembly GCA_035042165.1 of Drosophila kuntzei. NCBI lineage: Eukaryota > Metazoa > Arthropoda > Insecta > Diptera > Drosophilidae > Drosophila > Drosophila kuntzei. The sequence continues at coordinate 1,099,840 of JAWNLU010001560.1, read as the reverse complement.
GGAAAGTGGCAGGTGGAAGGTGGCAGGTGGGAGGATGTTACGATGCCATTTAATGTTTGCACACGTCATGACTCGCGATACGCCTTTATAATCACAAACCAATTGTAAATACGTTTGCCATGTACATTTCAAAAAATAAAACCCATACATAAATGTATCTCGATGCGTTAGTGCAAATAAATACTATATTAATGTAATCACCTACCCATCTAAAGAGTTAACAGACATTCCTCATTCCCTACGCATTTTATAGGTACTTTAAAAATTGTATTCAATTCATTGATTTCGATTTTTAAGGTTTCGCACTTTTGAATTTTAAAATATACACTTTTTAATAAATTAAAGCAAATAATGTTAAGAGTTTTAAGTAAGACAAAATATGTAAAGTTCCAGGAAAAATTGTGGATTCTTAATGATTTAATAGATTAGTTCCCAAATTAGTATAATAATTTTATTTATTTAGCTTCCATTCATCTGTCTATAAATCAACGTCTTTAATAAGATTTTTTTTTAATTTTTAAATTTGAAATATGAAAAAAATGTGAAATTTGAGAAGTCGTAAATTACTTTTCAGTTGGTAAGTAAATGCAATTACTTTACATGTTTAAATTGTATTTTATTAAGATTCTATTTTATATATTTATCAATAGGATTGCCTTTACTTCACTCAACTCTTTTTATTATACATATATTCATTTCTCATAAAAAGTTGGTACCTTGCCAACACTTTTAGCCTAACGAATGCACAAAAAAAATGAAGTTTGGCCGGCAAAAAATAATTCATTAGATATAATGAAATAAATCATTTTATTTGTGGAGGAAAAAAATTAATTGAGCTTTACAATTTACTTTTCCATTACTCCCTCGCCCCGTGGGAGGGAAAGAAGTATTCGTATTGTGGCTGGAGGCGTCCCAGTTAAATCCCAAATGCACTGTGCATTAGAGTCCATCCGAAAGTTGCTGCAACTCGGATGATTAATGGCCAGAAGTCAGTACAACTATTGGCTGGGATTGGACATGGAAGTGGGAAAGGGAGGAAGGAGGAAGGTCAACCTCCAGCTGAAGTGTTGAGCAATTATAGGCTAAAGCCTGTGAAACATTAAGAATCTCTGGCAGACGTCAATCAAAAGTCGACTTGCAGTGCATAATGGAAACATTTTGGCCAATTCGCCAACTCTGGCACAAAGGCCAAATTAATAAAATCAAAGCGAGGCAACATAACAAAAATTTAATAAAAACGTTTGGGAAACAAGTGCAAGAAACGTATGCGTGAGATTGGGATGGAGATGGAGGAGGAGATGGAGATGGAGGAGGAAGTGGTGGGTGCGGATGCTGAGGCGAATAAGATTAATGATTGCAATAAATCCAGTGACAGACGGGACAGACAGACACGCTAATAGTGCCACCAGTAACAGCAAGGACACAAAAAGGATACACTCCGCTGTTGCTAATAATGGTGCCAGCGAGTTCGAGTTCAAGAAATCGGGGCAAGCTTAAAGACCAGCAGCAGGAGATCTCTTCCTCTCCCACTCTCCCATTCTCCCATTCTCTCTCATGTGGAATAGGACTAACGTACCATTACGCTGATTAACACACGCGCCATCGCCATCGGCAGGGGTTGATCCCCCTTCACTCCCTTCCCTTGGCAGGAGCAACCACTATGTGCTCCTGCTGATAACGTCGCGCAACATGGCATAAGCTGCCCGGCTGCCCGGCTGCCAGCTCCGATTGCTGCCCGTCTAGTCTGGATTGCTCATTTCGCCGTACTCTGGCCCCGTGGGGTGCACACCCAAACACACACACACACACACACAGACAGACCGACACACAGATTGTGTTGGTAGCTGCGAGAGAAATTCATCATCTTGCTGTGCCGCTGGTGCCATATCCTTAAATCTAATTACGACTTAATCGACGCCAGTGGCGACAGTTGCAACGAAAACGACAACGACAACGGAGACTTCGCAACCACCATCCAACCAAACAGAAGCCACCCTGGAGAAGCTTATGACGCTCAATTGATAAAGTCAAACCCCGGCCACCGTCACATGTCCTACCATATCCCCTGACCCTTCTCCTTCTCCTTCCCCTTCTGCATTTCCCCCCAACTGCGTCGCTTACATGTGTTAATCACAGTCGGCGTTGCTTTTGTCTTTTGTCTTTTGCCGTCGACCCCGGACCGTCGCATTGTTAGTTTTAATTGCCTAAAAAGTCCGCCAAACAATGACAGCAATAACAAAGCAACAAAAACAACAACTAGCTGTGCTTTATATAGAGTATCTACTGTGCTTAGCTGCTGTAGATACTCGCCGCAAAGGAATGTATTTATCGGTTACTAAAACTCTAAAAAAGTTGCTAGTTGTCATTATCATAAGATAATTTAGTATCTGTACAAGAATAATGTATCTGTCGGATACTAAAATTGGTTAATTACTGGATTTTTATAGTAAAAGATACAATTCAATGTATCTATCGGATAACGCATTGCAATTAAGTCAATGTAAAAAGTAGTATTAGATACAGAATTTAAAATTGACATGCTAGATATCGAATTGTAGATGGAAAATGTATCTATACCAAAAACAATTAGGTGCTTCTTCGATATTTAGAGGAGTTGGTACTGAATTTAAATACTTTACAAGTAAAATGTATTTATCGGATAATAAAGCAACTCAGTAAGTATCTAACTGCAGAAAGAGATACAAAAATCAAAATATGCATGATTTATAAGTAACTGCAGAATACCAATGTATTTATTAAAGCTCAGCCATATCAAAAAGTGATTAGCCTCAAATTGTATCTATTTAATTAACAGTTTAGCAAGTGAAGATGGTAAATATATCTGTTGGATATCTATACGAAATCAGAGGCTTTAGTAACTATTTATTTAATTAACTCTCGTTGTATAAATTTTATTTGTTGAAATGCATACAAAATTTAAAATCAGAATTATAGATAAGAAACTGATAAGGTCAGAGTATCTATTGAATGCCACTTCAGTATAACAATTGCAATTTTAGGAAGAACTTCAGCATTAGCTTTGATATTTTTAGATGAAGATAGAGTGCATGATAGATCTATCAATGAAAAATGTATCTATAGGATGTTACGATAACCAAGTCAATCTAGGCTTTAGATATGAAATCTGTTTACGCATGACAGATAAGTAACTGTAGAGTACCTCGTTTTTCTATCTCAAACATATTTACAGTGTATACACAAGTGTTGCTTGTTTCGCTTATCAAAAGAAGCGTCAATATTTCGCGTTAGTTTTGTTTTTGCATATTGTGCTGTTGTCTCTTGTCTGTTGTGTGTTGTGTTTTGTGTGTTTTGTGTGTTTTGTGTTGTGTGTTGATTGTTGTGCATTGTGTGTTGTCTCAACGCCGCTTTTGTTTTCTAACACCCGCAGCGACACACATGTGCTTTCATTGTATAAGTGTATGTGGGTGTGTGTGTGTGTGTGTGTGCAAATATCGTTGCATACGTGTGGGCGTAAATGAATAAAATGGCTGGAGCCGCCGAAAAACGATAAATTCAATCGAAAATCGTTACATGTCAATGCATTAATCGGCCATAATCCCATTATGGCGCAAGGATATGCCAGCAACTCCTCTGAATGTCTCTCTCCCACTCTCTCTCTCTCCCACTCACTCTCTCTCTCTCTCTCTCTCTCTCACTCTCGTTCACATACATCGCTGTGTGCGACGCGTGAAAAATATTGTTACGCATCCTATTGTTGTTGTTTTCTGTGTTGCTGTTGCTCTCGTTGTTGTTGCTGTTGTTGTTGTCTGCGTGTCGCATTTGATATTCATGTGGTTGTTGTTGTTGTTCATGTTGTTATTGTACTTTTTGTTTGCCTGTTTGATGTTTGTTTTGTGCTTTCCGAACGGTTTTATCTGCGGCTCAGCGTCCGCACATTTGACGATGCCGCCATCTCATCGCACCACCGCCGCTTCACCACCGCACCACCGCTGCACCACCGCACCGCTGCACCACCGCCAATCGCCGTCGTTGGCGGCGCATTTGACAAATGGCTTCTGTTGCAGGACTGCCAGGACAGCGGATCTGGGATTGCGATTGGGTTTGGGATTGGGATTGGGATTGGAATTGGGCCTGGTGACTTTAGCGGGATTGGAGGCTTGTGGTGCTGCCAGATGCTCAGCAATTGCATATTGCTTTCATTGTTGTTTTACATGTGATAAAAATGCCATCTATTGTCCTCGTATTGCATTATTATATTTACCTTGCATTGCCTGCCCCGATCCCATGGCTTTCATGTTGGTTGCATTTGCTGCAATGAAACCATCACCAGCAGCAACAACGACAACATCAGCAACAACAACAGCAACAACAACAACGACAACAAATACAATTGACATTAAGCTTCACAATAAGCTTACACGCTTTAGAGCTGCGGGGTGAAGTGAATAGTGAACAACTCAACTGAAAACAATGCAAATCTATTTACAATATTTATGAACAAGTATTTAAAATACATAGCAGCCATACTATATATACTACTATTTATAGATAAATAAATATATCTCTTATTATTTATATTTATAATTATAAATATTTTTTATTTTGTTATTTTATTACAAATTCTTAACAGTCCGCAAAATCTTGGAGTAGGCTCGAATTTATTCGAGACTCACTTGATTTTTGTTATAAATAAGTTTTTCAATTGAAAACTGTCTAAAATTGGGCACTTTTGGACTATCGGTATCGTAACGGTTATCGGTTTTTGTAAGTTTCGGTTTAAAAATACCGATATGGATTCGGGTAAGGGTTAAATTCGGTTCTGGCCGTCTTTGTTCTGGTCAACTTTGATAACTTAGAACTGCCATAACTTTGTCAAATCTCGATCAATTTCCATGCGCAATGTAAATTTGAGCATGATTTTACCTCTTAATTCGATCTGCATTTAAATTTTGTTCATTTTCAAAAATTTTTGAAAATCTAATTTTTTTGAAAATTTACAGTGTTACCCCTTTATCTTTTTTGATTTTTTCGAAAAAATTCGAATTTTGAAAATAAACAAAATTTAAATGCAGAACGAATTTAGAGGTAAAATCAGGCTCAAATTTACATAGCGCATGGAAATTGATTGACTTTTGACAAAGTTATGGTAGTTCGAAGTTATCAAAGTTGCCCTTATAAATGAATCGGTTACTAAACGGTTATTTTGGCTTAAAGAGTTTCGGTTTATGGGTTTTGGTACAGTTAAAAAACATTTTTTCGGTTATAGTTTCAGTTACGGTTACAAATTTCAATCGGTTTTCATCGGTTAAAGGTTACGGTTTCGGTTAAAACTTTAATCCCTGCTTTCAATTGTGATATACATTTTTATTTTTAATATTAAACTTATAATTTCCAATGCATAACCTTTTATTAATTATCACTTATTTACTTTCAAAATTCAAACTGTTGATTCCATTAAATCGAATACTTATTTTGGTTTTAAAATTCTCTAAAATGGAACACTAATTTCTTTAATATATGTATGCATATAATTGATTTAATAAGCCGCAACCGCATAACATCAACATAAAACATCATATTAGTTTCTTTAATTGTAGAGTGACAAGAATGAATGAATTTAATTAATTAATAAACAATTAAATATTAATTTAATTCAGACAAATATTTCTTTAAATAATAATACTTATTTATTATTGCCATATGAAATAGAATCTCGTTGGTTTCAGTAGATTTTTATCTGTAAATATCTACAGAGAATTATATTTATATGTAGGAAGTATATAAAAGTTAAGACATTTGTACGTTTTCAATATAAGTACACACACACTCACACACACACTCTCACATACAGATGTGCGAAAATTTATTAATATATTTCAAGGAAAGCTGCAACTTGAACTTGGCCCCATGTCATATATCAGAAATCATAAGCTCCACGCGACAACAAATAAAAAAGAAGCATGAAATTGTAATAATTTCAGAAAACCGACATGGAATGGAATAGTAGGTTTTTTTTTATTGGGTAGGGTGACACAAATAGAGGTGGGGGTGGGTGTGGGTTTGGGGGGTTGAGTAAAGGAAATGGAGGGGAATCGGATGAAGCACGACGACATTTGAACGCATAAAAATGCCAGAACCGGTGCGACGTTGTGCCTTGAGGCCGATTTTTGCTACTTTATATCCACTTTATATGCTCACAGGATGTCCCAATTACTTTGAGACTCACACACACACATACGGCCAGATATGATTGTGTATGTGTATCGTATTTCAAGTCAGCCATGTGCGAATAGAACTTAATCTGCAACAAAATGTCGCCAAAGGTGGTTGCCAGGACGAGGCCGTGTCGTGTCGTGTCGTATGTGCTCCTCTGTCTCTGCAAGATTACTTTCTATATTTTCTAACGTCTTTTACTTTCGGTCCACATCCATATGAGTGTGTGTGTCTCGTAGATCCACATAATTTTTTTCTCATACTCGGAACGTTGCCTTCGGAGGATTTGTGACGGGATTTCCTTTTCTATTATTGGCATTAGGCATGTCCTGTGTGTGTTATGCATTTAAATTGCGTATTTTTCTCAGCGATTTGTCTGCTTATCGTCGGGTCGTAGTAAGTATGGGTGTGGCCAGGAAGGCGGCAGGGGCGACAGGGGGCGAAGGCGGACTAAAATTTCTTAATGTTTATGGCCGCAACGTTTTTCATTAAATTTTTCGTTTTCTTTTGCTCTGGATGGCCAGGATGCATGAACCTGGCTCTAACTAGTTTACGATGCCAGCTGAAAATATGGCAGTAAAATGTGCGTTTCATATTCCTCGAGCCTGATCCTTGAAATCCTTTTTTTAAATACACAGCAATTTTTATGTAATTTTAAAACAAACAATCGTCGTCCTGGCATGCTACATTACACTCTCTAGCATTAGAAACCGACTGGGGGAAAATGGATGTGGAGTGAAAATGGAAGTGAATGGGAGTCGGGACTGAGTAGACCCGCATTATCCTTTTATCCGTCCGGTGCTTGGCCAGCACTGGCCACGTTATCAGAGACAGCAGCGACCACAGCAAATTTGCAACCCTTCTCATTAGAGGATTTTGAAGGATAAAACGCGACGCTTTGCGCTTTGTTGTTGAGTGATACTTTCTCGTCCTCAAAGGGGAACTGAAGTAGGACTAGCCACTGGCCACTTGCTCAGCAATAGTTTGCCATCCTGGTCAGCTTCAGTTATCTGTTGTTGTTGTTGTTGTTGCTCCTGCATCTCCTGCTGCTGATGATGCCTGCAAATTCGAGGGTTACATTTCCGTGTTTGTTTATTCAAACGGAAGCAAAGTCGTTCTGTTACAACGCCGGAGCAGCCCGAAGCCAGGACACCCTCTCTCTCTCTCTACCCCCTCCTTCTCCAGCATCAACATCTACATTTACATCCTTTGCACCCTTTTGTTGAGCATATCCTTTCACTGTGGTTGTTGTTGGTATTGTTGTTGTTGTGTGCATGCAGGCGATCAAAGCTCAGAGCAATTAATCATTTTGTTTGCCCTTTACACCCATTTATTCAGCCTGAACGCCCCAAAGAGCAACTGACTCGCAACTGGGAACTGGGAACTGGCAACTGGCAACTCTTGCACATCGAATAGTGGACTGTGGCATGTGGCAACCACGCATCCCTCGTCGACATGCCACCGCCTGTGGCACCTCCTAAGCAGCACTCAAATGGATGCCGACATCAATCTCCAGCCTAAGCAACATTTTTGGCGCTCATTTCGCTGTCGCACACAAAAATCACATCACCAAGAGTCGAAAGTACTCAACTTCGAGATACCCAGTGCCCAGTCCTAAGAAACCCAACTTAGATAAAAGAAATCATACAAAAATTCCAGTTTTAAATTCCTGATTTTATCTTGTATTTTCGATATTTATATCCGTTATTTATAAAATAAATAAAAGGGTATATTGTGTTTGTTGAAATGTATGTAACAGGGAAAATAAGGCATCTCCGATTCTATAAAGTATATATGTATATTCTTGTTGATTATGTTTTCAGTATATATTTGTTAAATTAAAACCATATGAATTTTTAATTAGCCATGACTCAACATTTTAACAGGCAAATTAGCCTAAAATATTCAAGTGCGAAATTCTTATAAGTAATCCAATAATAAAATTTATTCCTGAGAATAAAAGACCGTAATTAAAACCAAATTTTCTTACTCCGTTTAAAAATTCCAGAGATAAAATTTTTTTATTTAACATATCGTGCTGAATTTTTCAGACTAGAAAATTTCGCCCTTACCTAGAAATTTTTGTACACAGAAATGATCTTCTTAAAGTCTTATAATCCCTATCTAATATTGCTAAATTTTGTAATATATGTAGAAGGAGGTGCACTCGAAACTTCAATTAAAATTACACATCTCACATATTTTACAACTGAAAAATTTTAAATATTCAGAAATCACAAGAAACTGTAATGCTTATCTATGGGAAACAGTGCAACTAATAAAAAGAGCGATAAATTTATAAATGCTATATATTTGTCTGATAAAGAAGACTCATGCAAGAAGTCTCAAATGTTTAGTTAAAATAGTTTTGGGATATAGTACATATATTCTTTACAGGAGAGGTAGTTATTATGTTATTATACCCCACTTACTGCTTCTTCGATGGTCACAGGGTATGAAAGTAGAGAATCTGATACAGAGGCTCATAGTTTCTCATCTTTGGCGCAATTTGAAATCGTTAGGGAGCCACATCCCTTGAAACAGACCCTGGGCAATGGCATCCCGCCCATTTTTCCGCCCTCAGCTCGTGTCTGACCGCGACTCGGCTTGTTTGCCAGCTTTGACTTTCCGGCTTGGTCCGTGCCACCCGAAAAAGGGGGCGTGGGCATGATTTTTACACTAATGGGGGCGTGGTATGGCAGTCGTGATGCCATAATGAGCTCAATTCTCAAAGAATGTTGTTGCGGGCCTTTACACTCCCTTACTCCCTATCCCCTATCCTTTCAGCCAGGATCCCATACCCCAATTGGCATCAATGGCGTCAATTATTTCATTGTCGTTGTTCTCATGCCTGTTTTTCTTGTTCTTGTTGTTGTTGTTGTAACTTGTAACTGATGACGCTGCTTTTCGCAGCGTTGAAAATTTTCTGCTGATTTTGCATTAAACGATTTTGATGTCAGTGCCTTTTTTTCCAGTTGTTGGTTGATTGTTGTTCTTGTTGTTGGGTTTATTACTCTTACTGCGTAGTTTGACAAATTTGACAGCACAAAAGTCAATAGTTGGGGGTATCAGGATAAAGCACGGGGCGGCAATTCACCAAATTAATGAAATAGAGCACCCAAGTTTAGGCATTACTCATGTATGCGAAAAAAAACTAATATAATACATAAATAATATCATAAATCAGAAATCGAACTAATATCGTTATTAAAATTATAAATATTACCCACATCTCACCGATAATCTAAATAATAAATAAAGTACTTTAAGCTTAAAACTTATGTAACTAAATATGATAAATAAAGTTACGAAAATTGTATTAAATCTAAAAAGATTTTGTCGAAATTCTGCTAAGTCCAGTGTATAAAATAAGAAGCATGACAATTTACAGCAATATATATTTATAATTATATTAATCTAATTTTATGGTATTAATGTTATTAATTTAAATATTCACCATTAATTTTTATAAATTTGTTTCATTATTCGAGAGGCTGTCCTATTATTCTAAGTTTGATTCTTAGTTTATTTCCTAGAACATTTTCTTTATGCTAAATCAGAAATCACATCAATTATTCTTTCATATATACTATCAGCAACGTATGCAATATATAATCAGAGTTGTACTGAAACAAGAGAAAACTTTTAGGAATTCTGGAATTAAATGTGAGAGTACAACATTTGTATTTCCATCTAAGCCTCGTTAATAACTTATAAGACTGCCAGAGCAAGACAGCTGGTTTACTGTCACGCATCCAAATTCACATCCTTATTTTCAGTAACATCTCTTTCCCATTTCCATTCCCATTCCGATTCCATCCTTTCATTTCAAACCTGTATTTATTCGCGTTCCTCTTCTCGTTACATTTCTTTTTTTTTTGTGCTGAAACTGTCACATTTCAACTCACATTTTTATTTATTACATTTATTATGAGAAATTTTGCATGCGCGCATACGCAAGTGTTGAAATGCAATAAAAGTGAGATGCCAAGCAGCAGGCGACACCCCTGTCCTGTCCTGTCCTGTCCCGTCCTGCCCTTGCCTTGCGACAGGCGACAACCCTACCACCCCCAGCAACTATGTACGTGCATGAATATGCGCTCACCTTTTTGTTACTTTTTTTTCCTACTTTTTTCCTCTCTCCGTACGCAATTCGCATAATTTTACACACGAAGTAATTTTGCAACTCCTTTTGAATTTTCACACCAATTTTTCAACTCGACAAACCCGCTCAAAAAAAAAAAGAAAGGAAAGAAAAATCAGCAACAACAAAAAATCCATTTCATATGAGGAGGGTTGGGGTTGGAGCTGCTGACTATCAACGTTATGCTATAGGAAACGCACGCTGATGTGCGAGAAAAACACATCCGCCTGTTTGGAGGCAACCAGAGAATCCTGCTCCAATTCCATTGCCCGCTGCCTGTTACCAATGTGTGTGGCCATCTCTGAGAGTGGGGAGTGAGAAGTGGGTTCGTCTGTTAGCCCAATTTGAATGCGCTGGCGCATATATCATTCCAGTTGACAGGACAATTCTCTTATCTGCGCAAAGCCAACACAACAGCCGCAGCCACAGTCGGAGTCGGAGTCGGACGCGGAGTTGGAGTCGCAGTTGGAGAAGAAGTCAGAGTTGGAGTAGCCCTTGTCGGATTTGCCCGCTCTCTTCCTCCCTTTCTTTTTCAGTTCATCTGCCTGCTAAATGAATATTTAAACAGCAAAATCTCCTGCCCGTCAATGGTCAATGGGTTGACCTTAAAGCACAGCCACCGCCAATATATTTATTTTTTGTTTTGGCTTTTGATGAAGTCGCCGCAGTCACAACATCCATCTATTATACAACTCGCACTCGTACGTGTGACCCATTTATCAAGCAGCCCCAAAGACAATCAAAATTAACGCTGGGCGGTGCAAGGCGGTCTGGTCAATCACAAAATGTCCTCCTTTACCCTCTCACTGCAATCTCTCTCTCTCCCCCTTCTCTCTCTCCACTCTCTCTCTTTCTCGCATTCTCTGTGTGTGTGTAATTTGTACAAGCTGCTGTTGTCGTCGTTGTCATTAAAAAGCCATTTCACCCATATATCATCGGAATCACGCCCACACTCCGGGTCCAAGTGCTGGCATATAAATTACTTTATGATATTGTTTTGAACCTGCGCGACAAATAAGATTGTCAGCCCAAGAATTGTAGAGATATGGGGAGGGAGAGGTTACACCCTCCTGGCCAGGATCTAGAATAGGTCACGCCGTCAGCTGGCAGCATCGAAAATTGAAAGTTCTTTTGCGATTTGCGATTGAGATTTAGCCAAGCGAACGAAGCGCTTTAACCACACTTATGGCCCATTTGAATATCCTGTGACCGGGCAATAAAAACGTCACTGCCAACTGACACATACACACACACACACAGAGAGAGAGAGAGGGAGATAAACACATATACACACCTCTTTGTTAAGGGTCTTATTTTGAGTGAGGCAAGCAGACGCTTCACTGTCAATTCAATTTTATTTTCATTGTGTCATAACAATAACATAAAATTAAAATAACATAAAAAGGAAATTGAGGATGCACGCCAATATATACATATACATAAAAAGTACATATACATATATATAGAACTGAAAACATTTATAGCCTAGGAAGAGCTACTGAGATCTTGGCGGCAAATCAACTTGGCGGAAAATCGTCAGGCCGTTTTGTTCTGTTTGTTGCAATTTCTGTTGTTGTTGATATTATCCTTGTTACATTTCGTCAGCGATGCCGCATAAAAAAAAGGCAACAAAGCGCAAGAGTTGTATATAAAACAGGAAACGGAAACACATCAGCGTAACGGAAGTTAAAGAGTCGTCACATTCCCATAACAATGATGCCAGCATGCAAGACATTTGCCTTTGTTTTGCTCGACTTTTTATGCAGCAAAAGGGAACTGGAAACGAGGAATGGGGAATGGGGAACGAGGAAAGGAAAAAAGAGAAAGGGAATCTGAGAATCACAGGCTGACGTAACGAAGCACATTTATGGCGTAAAGCATATAACGTAATAATGTCGCAAACAGTTACCAAAAAAGCGGGCTGCTTCAGCTTCTGGTAGATTTCGGTGTTGAAATCGCGCCAAATGACAACCCACATTTGTATACCCTTGCAAAGGGTATAACAGTTTTATAACTAAAAGGGAAAACAGGAAATATGGAACCCTTCAATGATTTACCTGAAAAACTAGAAACTAACTATGATTAATTCTATGAACTTTTATTCGATTGAAATCAGAGACACTTACATTATATTAGAAACAATTTGTAAGGGTACTAACTCTTCAGCAATATGTAAAAGGTTTTTTATTTTTGTATCCATTTTATATTTTGTCCGCCTGGCTTGTGTTCTGGCATTGAGTCTGTCCTTTATATCTGCGAGGAATTCATTTGGAAAATTAATAAAAGAATCAACTACATATGCGAAAAAAAATTTAAAAAAAAAAAAGGTTGTGCTATTACTATAGAGTTTTTCTTCTGATCATATCATAATATGTCAGAAAAGAAAGGGTTTTGAAATTGTCCTAAAAACAATTTGGATTAAAAACAGCCGTTCCTTAATTTGATATTAAATTTTATATTAAACAATTTATTATTTTATTTTATAATTTGTAATGAATTTACGATTTTATTTTATCGAATTACTTTAATAATACTTATTCCCTCATTAGTTTTAAATATAGTATAAATGTACATATGTAAATATATGTCTACAAAACAGATCTACAATGACAACTATCAAAATGCAAAAAATATTGGCAACATAAAAATTTTGCTTGTTATTTTTGATAACACAGTAAAAATATTAAGTTTTATAGAACTTTCACACTAAATTCTATTGCATAGAAAATTTGACTAATTGGAGTTTTAGCTTTGGAGGTTCGACTGTGTTTCGTGGGCTTTGCAATAAAGACTTTTTGTTTTCTACTTTCTTCCTAAATGACTTACACTGATTTACTCAAGTGTACAAACAATAAATATAAAATCAACATAGAAAACTTTAGTTATTAAATTAATTTTATTGAATGTTTTTATAGAAAATAAAATGTTTAAATAATGAACTAACAGACACAATGGCTTTCAATTATACCATTATGCTTAAGATCTGATCCAAGCATATTACGAGTATATCATCATCAATACGAGTTCTCCATCCTTCAATCTGCATTCTTCTATGAGGCAAGAACACACAGACACATCATTAATGTCAACAATCTGATAACCACAAATTTCCCCAACCAATACGCAAAGGCAAACAATTCGAATTTTTAACTAACGCGCAGTCAAGCGATATGAACAGGAATAACAACAACAACAACAAAAATGGGAATAATCGTAATACAATCGGGGACAATTTTTCAATTTTTCAATTTCGAATGCGTGGCGTATTTAGAATACAATTCGATTAGAAATGCTTTGCTTTTCAAAATAATAAATTAAATTTGTTTCCTCCTCCGTCTGATATCCCATTGCCAATGCCATTAACACAGTGCAGGATGTGGCAGGGGAGGGGGAGTGGGAGTGGAAGTGGGATTGGGAGGGGTGTGTTCTGGCAACCAGCACAGTGTCTTGGCGGGGTGCAAAAGGTTGCGAAATTGCGCGACTGAAGAAACAGTTGGGGAATTCCTGTGGCAACGATCTGGAAAAAAAAGTGCGCCGCATGCGACGCTGAATCAATTTCCTCCCAAAAAGAGAGAACGAGAAAGAGGGGGGTAGAGAGAGAGAGAGAGAGAGAAAGAGAGAGAGGACTTTCTTAAAATAACAAAATTACTTTTTATATGCAGCCGACTTCAGGACTCAGGATACAGCAACAACAACAACAGTATGCTATTGACAACCATTAATCATGGAAGGCTGTCAGGGCGTTTCGCAGGCTGGGTGTGACTTGGGGGGAGAGAGAGTCCTCATTCTCATTCTCATCCTCATCCTGCTCATCGTCATCGTCTGTGCTTCTGCCTGTCTGCTGATTGTCCTGCGCTGCAATGTTGTTTTTATTTTTTTTATTTTGTTTTTTCCTTTAAACTTTGCCTCTTACATGCTAATGCCTCTCACTGGGGCTCAAGTCATGCTCGTGCCCATGCACAGCCACGCCCAGCTGCGAAATTGACAAGCAAACCGAGTGCGTTGTGACATGACACTTGCAAGGGACCAAGGACAGGACCAGAAGCAGCAGCAGTAGCAGTAGCAACTACCACAGCCAGGACGAGCACACTGGACGTGGGCGTGAGGATGAAGACGGCAAACGATAGGCAGGTTATGTATGCCATCATTAGACGTGGTCTGTTTGCCACGCCCGTGCTGTTGCCATTGCCGTTGCCGTTGCTGTTGCCGTTGCAGTTGCCCACTCACAAATTGGCAGCTCTGCAATGAAGGACCATGTCATGTCACAGGCTGGAACACTACAACGTGCCTTGATGGCCGGTCAAAGTTCAATGCGAAAGCCAAATTCCAATTGTCAAGATGTTACTGCATAAGCACATATACACTGAGCGAAATTACCAAATATTTCGCAGTTCAAATCTCACATTTCAAGCTTAACTCACTAAAATTTAAATTTCTGAAGTCGAAGATATTGCTCTAACTTTAAGTAAGATTTCTGAAATTTCGTAAATTTTTAGTATGTTAGTAATTTAGCAATTTTCAAAATTAAAGAGAGCGCAAAACGCCGTTTATTCTTAATTCAAATCTAAATTAAACTTGAACTAATTCTTTTAGTTAAGTGCAACAATTTTAATAAAATAGGAACATGATATTTAATCTAAGCATGGTTCAAACTTATATCGAAATAGTGTTAATTTCATTTATAATTATTATATATGGTATTATACATTGACTTTTTTTTGTTTTTTTATATACTGCGTTTTCTTCCAAAGACTCTTAAAAAACACATTTTAGAATAATATGACGGGGAATCGAACCCATTTACTTTTCAAACTGAAGTTTTATTTATGTGTCAGGTCGGCGACTATAACTAGAGAGTTACCAACCTTACAAAAAGTGACTTTAAATTTTAAAAATATCTTGATTTAGGAACTTGTTTTGCGAGTAATCACTGTAAGAAACGTTGCGAGCCAGAATTCCGAACTTTTATTTATTTATATATAGATTCTTTTCGCTTAGATGAATATTATTTGTACTTTAATTATTATTTTCTTCATTTTCACTATTTCATACTTGTTGGATTTCGATTCTCGCAAATACTAAATTTGAAATAAATTTTCGTACCTCTTATTTCTCTCTGTGTACATGTTATTATAATTGTGTGTGTGTGTGAGTGTGTATTGGTGTATGTGTGTGTGAGACGGACATGTCTAATTGCTCAGTTTATGGGGGCTACATGTCATAAAGTGCAAATGCATGCCAAACCCCGCCTAAAAGCAGACAACAAAACTTGAGTCGGACTCGTGATTTGTGTGTGATATTTGACATGCATTTTCAATTTAACATCAGCTTAAAGAGACGACGCCTCCCCATCCAATAATGAATTCCATTCATTTTGTTTGTCTGCCATCGTCGTGGGCAAAGTTCCGGGCAACAGAAGCCACATCGCCTCCTCTCATCTTGTTGTACTGGGCATGATAAAACTTTATGCACTGCAATGGCCAGCATTGACATTTCAAGTGCTGCCGCTCTCTAGGAGAGAGATCAGAGAAGGAGGAAAAGAGGAGGCTACGATGGAGGTTTCGCCAAGACTGGCGCCATCAGAGAACATAGTTTTAATAATGCACAAGACGACGACTCCAACGGAAAGTAGCATAAAATGCAGGACATACGAGAGCAGCAATGCCAACAGCGCAGTTCACACAGATAAGACCCCGGACTGTCCAAGTTCCGCCCAAGTAAAAATGCAACAACAACAATAAGAACAACAAGAACAACAAGATGTCAGCAGCAGAGTGGAAACATAAAAGGTGGCAAGAACCAGCAAACATAGATGGGGCAATGCAACTTTGTCTATTCGATGTCAAAATGAATACTTTTGCATTATTTATGCCGGCGCATTTATTTGTTTTTCCGATAACGAAGTGCAAAAAGTACAAAAATTCTATGAATTCTTTACAAAGTCCACAGAGAAAATCATTTTGCAAGCTTTAAAAATCAAATGCTTCAGTCAATTTAGTATGTATTTTTCTGATATATTTAAACGAACTAAACGAATTTAAATAAAGAATAAAATAAACACAAAATTCATCATAACTATTTGTGTTATAAATATTTGCTTTTAATTTAATATTTGAGTCAAATATTTTAGAAGCACACAGATTTTCTCTGAATCAAAAGTTGCAATGAAAATTCGCTCGTTTAAATATATATTATATATTCTATACTATATAGTTATTGAATTTATACATAAATATATGTAATTGTTATCGCTTATATTAGAGAAGAGCAACATAATCCTGAAGCTTATAAAAAACTATTAAGAAGTTCAGTGAAATATGTAATCTAGGAAATCATATCATGCCTAAATACCTAAACTTTGTCACATATCTCAATATACAATTATTTATCTCTGAAACTATCGCTGTATTTTCATTTTCACATGCAGCCTGAAAGTATGTTTTAGATTTTTTCATTCGATATTACACTTTTATTTTTTGGTAACAAAAAAAAACCAATAAAGTAACAACTATACTTGTAATGGATTTATATCGGTTATTGTCAACATTAGAAAATACAAAGTAAATCTTTTAAGTAATCTTTTCAACTGACACCCTAAAAGTATGCAGCAGAAAAATGCATTTTGAAAATGGCAATTTATGGTTTAATTAGAGCATTTTAAGTATACATTTTAGTTGTGTATACGTATGTATTTAATTTAATAAAATTAAGTATAACTAAAAATAATTATTTATTTTAATAATCATTGGGTCTCTGAACACATTTCGTAACTCTTGATTTCCCAGTAGTTTTATGCCCCAATATCTCAGACAAACAGTCGAGTCACACCTTTATTTTGTTTTCTGATAACTACAATTCCCGACATTACTCAGATGGTTATTACACATGTAAGCGGTAGAATTGATGCTCTGCCATGTCAAAGACACATCCAAAGGCAGTCGAGTGTTTGCTGCTGACAAGTGGACTTTATATCCTCGCAGGACATGTCGCTATTTTGTGGGGCAGAAACCAAAATCAATTGAGTCAAGTAGCTGCTATTGTTGTTGTTGTTGTTGGTATGCTCAGCTGAAGAGGACACTTGTCCATTGAACACATGGGAACTGGGACCGCCCCGGGACACTTGAAATACGTATGCTCGTTGTGAAGGAGCTGCTCAGCAGCATTTCTTTGGTACATATTGAATATGAGAATGTTATTCAGAGCGTTCTACAAACTTAAACTTAAATGGTATGTTGGGCTTCACAAAGAACTGAGCTTTGAATGCATTCTCAATGGGATAGTCGAATCCAATTTCAAAGTTGCGCACCAGACGAGAAACAGCAATCTCCAAGATCATATCGACAATGCGTCTTCCAGCACAGGCGCGTTTCCCAAACCCAAAAGGAAGATACATATATGGTCTGGACGTATCGCCTAATAGTTCCGAGCTAGACTCATCCCGAAGCCAACGCTCTGGCAGAAACTCACGAACACGTGGCACAAATTGCTCCATGTTGGCCATCTGATAGTTGGATGCCATGCCAACATCCGTGCCAGCTACGACGCGATATCCACTCAGTACCACATCACATGGCATGCGGCGCAGAGTTCCAGGCCCAATGGGATACATGCGTATACCTTCCTTAATGCAGGCACGCAGATAGGGCAGATTACTTGTATTTTCCATTGTCCAGGGTGAGTTCTTCTCCGGCAGCACGCCCTTAATCTCCTCCAGCAAACGGGCCTGCTGTGTGGGATTCTTGGCCAAGCTTAGGAGAATGCCTCCCAGAGAGACAAGGGTCTAGAAAGAAGGGAACAAAAATATTTTCATCACACTCTAAGCAAATAAGAAAAATTTAGTCGAGGGTGCCCAACTGCATTCGAGACACCCTGTGACCAGGCGCTTTTATATCCGAACAATGTTAGGATAACTCTTACTTATTCTAGAAACATATGTATATACAATGTAAAAGTCTAGTGATAAAAATATTTCCATGCCAATAAATTTCAGATGTTAAATTTTGTGACGAACGATATAAAATTAAATATATAAATTATTCTCAAAATAAAATTATTCCCACATCGTACCGTGCCGAATTCCAGACTTGTTTATAAAAATTATTTTTTTTAAGAATAATTTTTTTTAAGTTCACTAGACTTTTCGTCAATAGATTTGTATTATTTTTATTTTTATTTACTCACAAAAAAAAGTTAAGATTTTCGGTTGACCAAAATAAGAAGCGTTATTCATTGCCTTACATGAAAAAGAAACTAAATGCTCTAATTAGCCTGGAAAATAATGTTATCTGGTTGCTGGAATGGAATGAAAATTTCGATTATTTTGATTTTACTTATTTTTAATAACTTCGAACTGCCATAACTTTGCCAAAACTCAATCAATTATCATACTCAATGTAAATTTGAGCATGATTTTACCTCTTAATTCGATGTGCGATTAAATTTTGTTCATTTTTAAAACTAGAATTTTTTCGAAAAAATCAAAAAAGATAAAGGGGTAACACTGTAAATTTTCAAAAAAATTCAATTTTAAAAAATTTTGGAAAATGAACAAAATTTAAATGCAAAACGAATTTAGAGGTGAAATCATGCTCAAATTTACATGGCGCATGGAAATTGGTTGAGTTTTGACAAAGTTATGGCAGTTCAAAGTTATCAGTACCTGAGACCAGTTACGGTTACAAAATTTCAATTTCACCGGTTAAAGATTACGGTATCGGTTAAGGTTTTAATCCCTGGTTATTATATTAATATTAAACTCTACTTTTCTACTTACTGGATCGACACCAGCGAAGAATAGATCCATGGCGATAATCACGGCAGTATGTCGATCAACACGGGAAAGTTTCTCCAGCATACTCTTCTCAATTCCCGGCTCGGTGCTCGGACATCCCGACTTGGCTTCATCCTCAATGCGTTTTAGAGCTACCTGAATGTGACCATAACAAATGTCAGTGATTGTATCCAAGGCTCGCATGAGTTTCTTAAAGTTGGGCTCCGGCAAATATTTCCAGACGGGTGGCAGAATGTCCAGAACAAAGCTCAATTCGATAACTTGCCCCAATGCTTTAATCAATCGATTTGCTTCTTCGCTGTCCCGATTCTCACCCAGCAAACCGAGTCGAGTATTGAGCGAGACGAATCCAATGGACTCCAAGACTAAGCGTCGTATATCTTCGGCAAAGTCAGCAGTCATTTCTTGGGTTACGGGATCTCGTATGGCACGTATTCTACAAAAAGATGTTCTTAGTCTTATACACAAATTGGGAAAGTTTTGCTTACCGCTCCAGGAACTCATCGTTGACCTGTACCAGATTATTCACATACAATTTGGCATTACGGGGCTGCAATAAAATTGGATTAACAGCCTTTCGCATCGTGCTCCATTCAGGTCCGTTGCTGCAAAAATCTCTTTAATAAGTTAGCTATAGTTTTAGAATGACATTACCCAAAGATAAGTCCATCGGTGCCCTCGAATAGATCGCGTCTGTGAACCCTTTTGAAGTAGTCAATGGTCTCGAAGCTGCGTCGATATGGAAACCGACCTTCATTGCGGAAAACCGTCTCATAGTCCACCGGATTCATGGTGAACACGATATCACTCCCAGTCACTCCAGGCATGCGGAAGATATCTCCATATCGTGTTCGTAGATCCAAAAACATTTCATGTACCGGCATATTTCTATAGCGACCTGCGATTACCGAATTATAACAAATCGAAATCAAGCAAAATAAGAAGAGAACAAGTGGAAAATGTTATAGTAAAGACCCCGACTTAAGGAATAGCCGTTAGCTACTTATAGAAGCTTTTATTGAGTTTAAAATTGAAACAACCATTACTGTAGTTTTACTTAATCCATCTTGCTGTAATTAAATAGTATGATTGACAGCAAAAGTAGATAAAGTTGCTTACCAAAAGAAAAGTTATATCTCAAAAACTGTCGGTGTGGCGGTTTTTGCCGATTTGCGGAAGGCTGTGGCACAAATTTATAATAATATTGATTTGTGTGGGGCTGTTTGTGCCAAATTTGGTAGCTCTAGCTCTATAAGTCTCTGAGATCAAAAATATTTATACTTTATAGGGTCGGAGGTTCCTCCTTTTCCCTGTTATATACGTTTTAATGACTACAATATATCCTTTTACTTATTTTTGAAGTAACGGGTATAATAAAATGAACCAAATACGAGAGTGAAATCGAGAAAGAATTAAAAAAAGCTTTTAAGCTCTTTATCGACTCACCTCCCGGTAACATGGAACGTATAAAGTTGAATTTACTGGGACCAGGTAACTCCGAGTACGGTTTCGCCTGCTCTAAAGACTTCGAATCCATAGCCTAAGAAATAATATATTCAAT
Organism: Drosophila kuntzei; assembly: GCA_035042165.1. Lineage (NCBI taxonomy): Eukaryota > Metazoa > Arthropoda > Insecta > Diptera > Drosophilidae > Drosophila > Drosophila kuntzei. Next base: position 1,079,149 of record JAWNLU010001560.1, on the reverse strand, counting down.
AAAAATAACTATATAAGTTATTAAAACTCGTATATAAGTACTTGGTTTTGTTGTCAGCGCTCTCTGAATTTGATGGATCTTTCTATTCCTAAATAAGTGCCTCGACAAAATTTAGACAACTGTATATCTCGACATATAGAAATGCACTAATATGACTAGAAATTAAACATATTAATTCCATCAAGTTTAATATAATGACAGCATGCTGAGAGAGCTTTTGTGGACTTTCGTTTCTCTCAGCATGTCGCAATTAATTTAGCTTTCATGAAGTTCATATATACCCTGTGAATTGATAGATGCAAAGTGAGTAATGACGCTCAGTAGAAATGTTTGATACAAATATGTAGCACGATCGACCCTGAATTTAAATATATGTATATGCTTATGACCAGGGGTGTCTCAGGGCTGAGCACAGGGTATTTCGCAGTCAATCACTTTTTTCTGAAACAGTTTTCTATTTTTCGGGTTTCTCTTTTGTTGCCTTTTTCGTAACAAACAAAAACATTAAATTTGGGTAGGGCGTAGGCAGCTTTTCACGAAGGGGAGCCAAATATTTTTTTAGTAGTACATCTTACACCAGTCTCTAAAGATTTCGGAGTTATTAAAATGTGAAGGATTTGAAATTTACGAAAATATTTTCGAAGTCCCTAAACTCGAATGCCATACATTTATTTCAATTTAATTTATTATTAATTTTAATTTGTATTAAATCTCCACAATTTTTTCGACATTTGAAAACACGGAATACTTGTAATTCTTTCTTCAATTTAATTCTTTGGCATTTCTTGAACATGGGAGTATTATACAGAGCGTTCTACAAATTTAAACTTAAATGGTATGTCGGGCTTCACAAAGAACTGAGCCTTGAATGCATTCTCAATGGGATAATCGAACCCAATCTCAAAGTTGCGCACCAATCTAGAAACGGCAATCTCCAGCATCATGTCCACAATGCGTCTTCCAGCGCAGGCGCGTGGTCCAAATCCAAAGGGAAGGTACATAAAGGGCGTCGTCGTATCGCCCACTAGCTTCGAATTAGGCTCATCCCGAAGCCAACGCTCTGGCAGAAACTCACGAACACGTGGCACAAACTGCTCCATGTTGGCCATCTGATAGTTGGATGCCATGCCAACATCCGTGCCAGCTACGACGCGATATCCACTCAATACCACATCACATGGCATGCGACGCAGAGTTCCAGGTCCAATGGGATACATGCGTATACCTTCCTTAATGCAGGCACGCAGATAGGGCAGATTACTTGTATTTTCCATTGTCCAGGGTGAGTTCTTCTCTGGCAGTACGCCCTTAATCTCCTCCAGCAAACGGGCCTGCTGTGTGGGATTCTTGGCCAGGCTTAGAAGAATGCCCCCCAGAGTGACAAGGGTCTAGAAAGAAAAGAATGCAAATACTTCAGACACTTATATACCCGAATAGTATTAGGAAAACCATAACACTCCCTAGATCATATGTAAATATATACAAAGTAAAAGTCTAGTGACAAAAGTATTTCCATGCCCCAAAATTTCTGATATTCAATTTTGTGACGAACGATATAAAATTTAATATATAAATTAATATTTAACAAAATTACTGTCACATCGCGCATTACCGAATTTCAAAAGCATTATATACTCTCTTCCGATTTCTGAGATCTGCTTGTGAATAAAGACAGACAGACAAGCAAACATGACTTATCGATTTAAATTTTGATGCAGATCAAGAAAATATATATACTACATAACTACCTATGTTAAATTTAATATTCCTTCGTTACGGAAAATATTAAACTCTACTTGTCTACTTACTGGGTCGACACCGGCGAAGAATAGATCCATGGCGATAATCACGGCAGTATGTCGATCAACACGGGACAGTTTCTCCAGCATGCTCTTTTCAATTCCCGGCTCGGTGCTCGGACATCCCGACTTGGCTTCATCCTCAATGCGTTTTAGAGCTACCTGAATGTGACCATAACAAATGTCAGTGATTGTATCCAAGGCTCGCATGAGTTTCTTAAAGTTGGGCTCCGGCATATATTTCCAAAAGGGTGGCAGCATGTCCAGAATGAAACTCAACTCGATAATCTGTCCCAATGCTTCAATCAATCGCTTCGCCTCCTCACTGTCACGATTTTCACCCAGCAAACCGAGTCGAGTATTGAGCGAGACGAATCCAATGGACTCCAAGACTAAGCGTCGTATATCTTCGGCAAAGTCAGCAGGCATTTCTTGGGTTACGGGATCTCGTATGGCACGTATTCTACAAAAAGGTGGCCAAGTTCTCAGTCCAATACCCAAATTGAGAAAGTTCTGCTTACCGCTCCAGGAACTCATCATTGACCTGCACCAGATTATTCACATACAATTTGGCATTACGGGGCTGCAACAAAATGGGATTAACAGCCGTTCGCATCTTGCCCCATTCAGGTCCGTTGCTACCAAAATTAATCTCATTAATAAAGGAGCAAGATATTTAAATTAAAATTACCCAAAGGTTAGTCCAGCAGTGCCCTCGAATAGGTCGCGTTTGTGAACATTTTTGAAGTAGTCGAGGGTCGAGAAGCTGCGTCGATAAGGAAACTGACCTTCATTGCGAAAAACCGTCTCATAGTCAACCGGATTCATTGTGATCACGATATCATTTCCCGTCACTCCAGGCATGCGAAAGATCTCTCCATATCTACTACTTAGATCCAAAAACATTTCATGTACCGGCACATTTCTATAGCGACCTGCGATTGGCGGTTGATAACAAAACGAAAGCAAGCAAAACAAAAAGAGAATAAAATAAAATGCGAATGGGAAAAAGAGGGAAAATAAAAAAAGCTTTGCCTAAGCAAAAAGCTCTTTATAAACTCACCGCCCGGTAACATAGAGCATATAAAACTGAATCGGCTGGGACCAGGTAACTCCGAGTACGGTTTCGCCTGCTCTAAAGACTTGGAATCCAATGCTGAGGGCGCCTATGAAATAATAAATTTAATAATAAACTGTATAAGTAATAATAATCATTCTTACTTTTGTCGCAAGCGCTCTCTGAATCTGTTGGATCTGTACACAGATCTTCCTCTCCCTGAATAACTGCCTAGACAACATTTTGCCAACTGAATCTCTCAACACTTGGCAAAGCACTAATTTGACTTGAAATTCTACTTATTAATTCCATCAACTTTAATATAATGACGGCATGTTGAGAGAGCTTTTGTGAGCTTTCGGTTCTCTCAGCATGTCGCAATTTTATTAGCTTTCATTAAATTCATATACCCTGTACGAATTGATAGATGCAAAGTGAGTAATGTCACTCAGTAGAAATTGTTGATATAGGCTGAACGACATTGAATTATATATATATTTTTTATCATTATCAACAAGAGATCTTGCGGAATCTGTTAAGAGTATATTTGCAAAGCGGTGTCACAGAGCTTAACACAGGGTATCTTGTTGTCCATCAGTCTCTTTTTCAGAGTTTTTTCATGATTTTTTTTTCGGTTTCTCTTTTTTGCTCTATTCGTAACATTCGATTTGGCCTTAAAAGCAAATTAGCAAATTTTAAACAAATTGTCGCAAAAATTCTGATCAACAAATTGTTTACAAAGAAATTTTGGAGCTCTATCAAGTCAGCTGGAAATTTCTTTTCGCACTGATAACAAACTTGGAATATGTTATCACAATTGACAACCACCAAATAATTTTGTGTATTAAGATAAAAATGTTTACATATTTATTGAATTATTTATATTTTTTAACTATTTATGATTAGATTATATTTACTTCATTTTTCATTTGCTGCTAATATAATAAATAAGTTAATTTAAAACGGGAAGCCAGCTTTAAAAAGCTAGAAAAGACTTTATAGGCCTTACAATTTAGTCAATGGATAACTAAAAAAATTCCTTTAATTTGGACATTCATATTTATCAGTCTGAAAATGATCAAACAAATATAAGATTCATAAATATCATAATTTTTACTTTGACTTTTTATATTTAAAACTCATCTAATATGTTTCTTAAAGTAATCCAAAAATAATTAAAAACAGCTTTAATTAAACCAACTATTTCAGCATAGTAATATTCTAAAAAGTTATCCCTACACATTCGAAATATCCTGTCAAATCTCTGTCTGTCTCACAATCTCGCATATTACGTATACGCGCCGTGTTCGCTGCGAGCCTTTAAACTGGCTTACCTAAACAACACGAGGAGCTGACAAAATTTAAGCCTGTCAAAGCCAGAACTTCAAACAGACAAAGGGCAATATCGCAGTTGACAGGAAATCTATATAGGATGGCAGACAAACGGCTATAATAAAATCGATTTTTTATATATTTGGTCACTGACAAGGGCGCGTCACATTGGGCATTGGGACGCGTCTCGACCAGTGGGCACATAAATATGGCCATACACACAGACACAGAGACAGACACAGACACAAAACACACACATACAGGCACACTGACAGGACACAGACACGCCAACTGATGATGGGCATACAAAAGTTGACCTCGACTTTGAGCTGTCAAAGCCAAAAACTAACTGACCTAAACCAACAAATATCGACTTTGCAGCCTAAACACAAAGCCTGAGCATGACAGGACCCCCGAAAGGGGAGGAGCGGGAGAGGGGGAGGAGGGCGTTAAAATACAAAATATCAGCATGACGCAATGATTTCCGGCAAGTGAAAATGAAACCTGTTGGAGCTGTTGCTGTTGCTGCTGCTGCTGCTGCTGTTGGCAATATAAACAAATTCAATTTGACAGCTGACAGCGACAACGGCGGCAGTAGCAACAATGACAACAACAACAACAGCAACAGGAACGACACTCACACACACATACAAAGAAAAAGCCGCAAGTAATAAAGTTTTACGATCTGTTTTACGGCAACGCGGCACGTGCAACTAGGCCCAAAACATTGGCATATAAAAGGGGCATGGTTGGTTGCAACATAAATTTAATGAAGCCAAAAACGCGGCACGACAACAACAACAACAATGCAGACACCAAAACAAACTCACACACACACACACACACACATGTGCAGGCAGCGACTGCGACGGAGACTGCGACTGCGACTGAGGCAGAGGCAGAGACAGAGACAGAGCTCCGCAATGTAGGCAATAAAAATAAAATAAAAGTAAATTGTTCAAGGACAACAATATTTTATGCTATTATTCTACAAACGCAGCGAAAGAGAGAGAGACTGAGAGAGAGAGAGAGAGCGAGCATAAGAGTCTGAATGCCGGCAAAAGAATTTGTGTTTTTTTTACGCTTTGCTTTTGTTTTCCAGCGAAAAATTTACAAATTTCGCCAAAGGGGGTTGTTATCCTGTGTGTGTGTGTGTGTGTCCTGTTGGATATTGGGTGTGTCTGCGTCTGCGACTGCGACTGCGACACAAAAACGTCAGCAGCACTCAAAAAGCATTCACATTCACATTCAGATTCACATTCACATTCGCGTCTGCTTCTGGCTTTTCTCTTTTCTCGTTTCTCGTTTCTCTGGCTGCTGTCCTTGCCGTAGTAATGCCATTGATGGATGATTCTTTAGCCGGCGAGTGCCGAAAAATAAAAGCACTAAAACTTGCAATTTGTATGGAATACATCAACAGCAGACGCGGCCAAACAGACGGACGGACAGACAGACAGACGGACGGACGGACGAAGGACTTTAGCTGTTGGCCAGAAAGAGGCGGCATGAAAACAGAACCTGAGTTATAGAAAGCCATAACCTGCACTCTCCCTTACAACCACACACAGTACGAGTGTGTGTGTGTGTGTCTCTCTCTCTCCGCCTGTGTGTGTGTGTGTTTGGGGCGCGCTTTATGATTGCCAGGCATAAATAAGCGGCAAAAGCACCCCAATGACGGCAAGGGTGTCCTGTTACTATATACGTATAAGTATCTGTGTGTATGAGTGTGTGTGTGCGTGTGTGTGTGTATGTGTGAGCAAAGTGCACTTCCTGTGTCCTTTCAGTGTTTTGCCACCAATTGCTGCCAGCTACAGCTACAGCTACAGCAACAACAAGCAAGGGATGCTTCACCTGCTTTACATTGCCAGGACAAGGCAAGTCCTTTTTCGTCCTGCGCTTTTTCTGCTGGCGTTGGCGCTGTCAACGCCGTCGACGACTGGATAAATGTGTATCTACAACATACATACAGTTGCTTCTTTTTGTATATATGTATGTGTGTGTGTGTGTGTGTGTGTGTGTGTGTGTGTGTGTGTGTGATCTGTGTGTAGATCTGTGTCGCTAACTGCCTTGGCCCCATGCATCTCAATGGTTGTCTGCGCATCTTCTCTCATCTCTGTTGCCTAATGGCTATACATGTATGTATGTGTGTGTGTGTGTGTGTGTGTGTATTTGTGTGTGTATTTGTGTGTTAAGCAAAAGTAGCAATTCATCATAGAAAATGGCGGAAGTAATCGTCCCTTTATGGGTGTATGTGTATGTCTACTCATTGCCTGCTGTATTCTGCAAGTTGTGAAGCAATTAGAATTTCGCTTACAGTCTAATGCCCCACAATGCGAGTACATTTTATTCAACGATTTTAACAATTTATACTTTAATAAAGTTCTTTAATACCAATAAATGATATACTGAAGAACATTCTATATGCTTTATTATGAAATTTACATGTTTCTAAAATATACAACAATTTTAAGGTATTATTTTAAATATAGTTATTATTGATAATCTTTGTTTATTAAGATTTCCTGCAATTATTATTTAATATGCTGGACACGATATGATTCTTACTAAGTTCAAAATATTGTTTTATTTAAAGTTTAATTTTTAAGCTATAACATTTATAATTAATTACAATATATTAATAAAACTATTGATGCGAAATAGTCTGATAATGTGTGTAACGCACATAAATACTTGGTCTTAATATTAATATATCTTGATATTAATATAATTGTTTTGTTTCTTGTATTTAAAGTACACAATTCAATTTCAAGCATATTAAATTTGGTGTATTGATTAAATCTATACTTTGTTTGCTACCATTTTTAAAAACTTATTTATAAAGTTCATTTATATTAGAGGAGATTATATTACATTCTATGGTAAGTTAAGGAATCTGTAGAGAGACGTCAAAGATTCCGTCGAAAAGGCAAATTTGGTCTCTTCTAACTAATTTCAATTGATTTACAAAAACATTCTAATCTTAAGAACATAACTTGCCGACCTAAACATTAAAATATAAAAATAAAAATCTACAATAAATTAATAAACAATAAAAATAAAAATATACAAAAATTATCAAAGTAATTTACAATCAACACTTCTCAAAAGCTCTGCATAAAGTAATTATCAGAACTAAGTCGAAAGCAAATTGAATTTAAAAAGCTACTTTATATAATCACAGAGTATTTCTGAATATCAACTGAGAACAAGACATACTCAACACTCCTTTAACTATCAAGATAATGGAATCTGAATCAACGAATCACCAATCCATTATTATATCACTAACAAAGACGTGCCACATGCCCCAAATGTTTACGGCCACAAGAAAACATGAAAAACGCATCTCTTAGCTACTTAATGCCACACAATGACTCTGGATTTTATAACTCAAAGATAGAACGAGTTTCAGAATCAAACACAGAGACAGATCCAGACCCAGAATTCGACACAGACCTTAACCAAGGGCCAAGTCATCAACTTTGGCTCAAGAGTCGAGCATTTAGTTAATTTTAAATGCTTATTAGCGCAATTTACAATTTCTCACATGGCAAAGAGCCTTAAATGGGAAGTGCTTCAATGGAAGGAGAGGGTCATAAACAGACACAGGACTAGACCCAGAGTCGGAATCATCAACACTGAGATAGACACTTTGGGGCAGTCAACAGCATATGTAGAGGCGAAATTATAATTTTATTATCATTACCACAACGGCGAGTGTCTTATCACCAAGTTTTACGAGGCCACAGATCGCACACAGGTCATGTTGTTGTTATTGTTGCTATTGTTGTTATCCTTTCGAAATGAAAATAAACTGTAGCTTAAAACGTTTACGATGCGTCGACGACATCGTCATCGTTGTCGTCATCGTTGTCGGGTTCGTATTGCTCTTGGCCTGGTCGGGTTTATGGTTCTTTTATGCGCTTTTTATGTATCATTCTAACCTCAATTTAATTGTTTAGCCGGTGACAATCATTACCCCAATGCCAGTTTGAGCCAACCGCCAACATCATCAACATATGTACACAACAGTAGTCCATCCATCCGTCCGTCCGTCCGTCCGTCCGTCTATTTCGAGTTTTACGACTCCAAGGAGCTGTCAATTTGATGTCCTCGATGTTCCATTGACAACACATCTGCCAGTCGAGTCGAGCGAGTAATAAAAACATGAAGATTACACTTTATGGCCCCGGCAAACTTAACGGAAGTTGTAAAACACTCAAGTGTAATGATGCTACCAACTTCCATTCCCATCCCCCCTCCCGAATGTGGTGTGAAAACTAACGTAGAGCTTTTCATTTGACATTTTACGAGTTTGCCAATTTTTATGATCTTATCTCCGCGTTAAGATGAACTCGCTTATTATTTTTCTATTACACTATAATTTACAGCATTTGCCGTTTGATTTTTACAACCATTTAATGGGGGTAGCCACAGATTTGTCATTGCCTCCAGTTGCAGTCGGAGAGTCTGTTAAATAAACCACAAATATTTACAGGTTGTCCTTCTTATACAGATCTTGAGATATTCCATCTCAGTTCCACAGCTCATAAAACTCCGCCTGACTCATTGAGCTATTTGTTTTTTATGTGCATGTTGACTTTCTGCCACTTTTTTATATACCGTGTCAAGACATGAAAAGGGTATTATAACTTTGTGCGAATTTATGTAACTGTCAGATATTGACACTTTCCAAATAAAGTATATTTATTACCGATCAATATCTGTAGACAAATCGATATATAGGACTTTCCATCTAAATGATCTTAGAATTTTAAAAAATTTAAAAAAAACAACTTTTGTTTGTGTAGGTTTCTTAGAAAAAAAATAATTTTCATTAAAATTATATAAAATACATACAATATATTTTTATATAAATTGAGTTAATCCAATTTTTTTATGAAAATAAAATAAAGTTACAAATTTTATTTTTGTTTATGAGTATAATAATAATTACATACGATTCTTTGAACAAGCTAAAAAATTTAAAAATAAACATTAACAATTTCGAAAAATATATTTTTGTGCAAATAATAATACCTTTTCTTGATTTTGTATTTTTTCCTGTTTTAATAGTGTTGTTTATATTGTTGTTTATGGTTCTTAGAACCAGTTAAAAATAAACTAATGAACTTCTCTCTGTCAAAACAATTAACAACATACATATCTAATTACCTCTCTATCTTTTCCAAAAATGTCAGCAAGACAAAGTCGGAAATTATTTAGGAAACCATTTTCCAGAGGATGCAGCACTAGCGCCATCTAACGCCTGTTTTTGAGAGAGTGAGTACAGGGTATCTCACAGTCGAGCACTGTCAACAATTTGTGCCTTTCAGGTTTTGGCTAAAACAAAGTGCGGTCTGCATTATTATCGAGTGTCAATGTCGTTGTTGTCGTTATCCTTGATCCTTTTTGGCTTCAGCTACTGATGCTGCAAAAGGTGTAAAAATGTTGTTGCCCATTGCCATTACTATTATTGTTTTTACCCATCATTGTTGTTGTTGTTGTTGTTGTGCTTGTTGTTGCTGTTGCTGTCTGACTCCTTGCCAATCTCTTGATATTCATTCAAGCGCGAAAATGGATTTGTTTTTTACGACTTGATTATTATGACTGCGTTTGATTACAAATATTATGGCACCAAATGCGTTGCCTTCCCCCAAAAAAAAGTTATTCGTTTTTTATGCTGTTCAGTGAAGTTGTAAATGGTTTTGATTTTGGTTTGGATTTTTTTCTCTGTTTCCATTGTTCATTTTCTGCAATTTCTTGCTTATGTTTATTAATGAGAAATCATCGCTTGCAGGCGGATTATTCCGATAATCCTGTTGTCCTTTGCCGTAACATTTATTTATATAAATAACTTTGTAATTTATGTGGCATTTTTGTAACTTACTCGTAATTTCTAAAATCTAAGATTTCTTCAAGTTAAACCGGAAATTTCAATTTTTGCTTGTTTCTTTTTTGCATTTCAAATCAACTGCCAAAGCAGTTGAAGGAAACGAAGTTAAGTCTAAGATTGTCCGACACTTTTGTGTATAAAGAAACAATTTTCTTGCCAACGAAACAAAAGTGCAATAAAATAAAATTAAATCTGCAATTTTGAGGTTTCTTTTTGGCCATAAAAAGTGTCTGGCTTAAAGTCTGCTGCTGCTGGTGCGGTCTATACGCATTTACCTTTGACCCAACTAAATGACAGCCATTGTCAAGACGTTGCAGGATGCTCAAGGATGCCAAGGACCTGGCATGCAAAAAAAAAAAAAAAATGTTTCAACTTCCAACTTGATTAAAAATGAAGGAACTTTCCACTTTGTGCTGTTGTTGCCGCTGTCAATGGACGTTTTATAGGACTTTCAATTCAAGTTGTTGGCATCATAAAATTATGCTTAATGTAACAAGCGAAATTGCTGTTTTCCCAGATAAAGGGCCATAAAGTAAATTACACTGTACATAATTGAAAATGGGGCGCGAGACAGGTTCCTCAATTTGCAATTGTGGTTAGTTTGTTGGCCAACAATCTCAAATCTAAGCCTTTTTGTCTGTCTACGCAGCAGCGCATAATGCTGTGTGAAAATCAAAAGTCAATTTCAATTTCAAATACAAACTGATAAGAAAAGGCGCAATTGCTTCGCCTGCTTATCAGGGCAGGACAAAGGCTTTAGCCTCGGATGACTGATGGCCCCAAGGATGCTACGGTATTTTGTGTATACCGATAAGATTACCTAAGCTCTGTTACCTCAACTCTGCCGTTGGCAATTTCAATGAAAAATGAGTTAATTAAAGCCACGTTCCGAATGCCAAGGCGATCAAATTCTTTGGCTTTTCAAAACTTTTCTACGTTCCACGCTGATAACAGCAACAACTTTGCAAATGTTTAGCTGCTTATTAAATCAAGTTAATAACTTTTAGAGCCGCAATAAAAGTGTCAAAGATTATAGCATAGTTATAGGCCAAATTCTCGGTGTTCTCTGCCTCTATAAGGATAAAGCAATTAAATTCGCTTTAATTACGACGCATTTTTGTTGTGATGTTGCTACTGTTTTTTTTTTTTTGCGTCAGGATGTTTGTTAATTTCAACGCCTCATGCGGCTCAGATAAAATGGCAGCCAAAACGCGCAGAGCCGGAAAATTTTTGTGACCAACGTCGCCATCGTTCATCCTTCATCCTGCGTCCTTTATCCTTCATTCTCCACCCTCCATTCTCCGTCCTGCGTTCTTCGGCTCGTTTTGCATGCACAGCATTTGCCGGCTGAAATGCAAAGTGGGGTTTTCTGTGGTGTTGGGAACTGGCATGTTTATCTGCACTCAGACAGATACGCCGCATGTCGAGCAGTGGTAGCTGGAAAAGCAGTCAGAGCCGGAGCCGGAGCAGGAGCAGGAGCAGGAAGAAGCTCGAAACTGGCATCGTCCATGGTTGGGTAGTGTGTGCAAATGTTGTGCGAGCCATTAATCACACGATTTCATGAATACATCAGGCAGTGAAGCACAGAGTCAGCCAGACGAGGATGATGACGACAGCAGCAGCACAGCACAGAAAAGCACAGAATACAGGACCAAAGGACCACAGGACCACAACAGGATGAGCAGCAGGCCAGCAAACATAAACGCAACAAAACGAAATGACTCAAAAATCTTATTTTCAGCTCATGTTGTGCTCGTTTGTTATTTTTTGCCGCCTCTGTTTGTTCGCCGCGAAGGGTTTGCACTGAAAGGGGGTAGGAAACGGGACAACGGGGCAACGGGGCAAGGACACAAGGGTTGGGGTCTCATATCACATGCGTCCAGGCCAAGCACAAATGCAAAGCATTTCGGTTCTTTTTTCCCGTCTCCCTGTGAGATGCTAGTTGCATTAATGACATCACAGGACGTGGCCGAGACGCACAAGTCGAAGTCAGAGCCAGTCACTCAAACTGGATGTGGCTGTGGATGTGGCTGTGGATGTGGCTCTAGTTGCGGCTGTGGCTGTCAGTGGAGTCATTCTTTTGGCTACAACCAAAGGGTTCTGTTTTCGGTTTGGTTTTGGGGAACAGGACTGCTATTGGAACGTATTCCTGGTTAGTTGGCAGCTCAAATTGTTCGTTGTTGTCACAGGCAAACCATTAAGCTCTTGACTTGTAGCTGAGACTCTCTTTACCCCTCTCCGTCCAACTATCCAAATGTGGGCGTAACAAAAGTGCCAGCTGCACCCATCAAATGAGTTTTCCGGGCTGCCTCTGATGAGGACATTGAGAGACTGTTCAAGGGGGCAGGAAAAATAACCAAGTCATAGAAAACTTAATTTAACTTAAAGATGTTATAAATTCATGTCTTCAAGAATCGTTATAAATTACAATAGATTATAGGCAGTCGATTCTAAATTAATATTTTAATTGAGTTGTGAGTATTCTACAATCTCTGTAAGCCTTAAAAAAATGTCTATTTAAGTTAGTAAGTGTGTTTTTCAAAATGAACGAAACATTTTCTATTAATTATTATGCTAATTATTTGAAACAAAATAGTTCCGAACGCCACATTTCATTTAAATTTTGCACTGAAACAAAACATATAATTATTACATTAATTATTGGTCTTTATTTTCTAAGAATCATTTGTTTTTAATCTTGTTTTCATTTTTAAAAAAGTTTTCTGTTTTTTTTACCAACTCCGACTATCGAAAATTGTGTATTTGCAAAAATCGAACACAGCTTCATCTGATTTAAAGAACTATTAAAAACCTCGATCTTTCACCATAAGAATAATATCCATTCATTAGCCTGTCCATTTCTTATGTCATTAAACTTGCCACATTGCTAATTAAACATGCGAAAATGTTGAAAAGTTCTCTACACAAAGTTATGCCAATTTCGTAGCTCATTTGCAAAAAATCCTTTTTTCACATTCCTTCTGATAAACATGCCAACAACTTTAGAGTTCATATTCCTTTCGCCTGACTTCCTCTTAGCATAAACAACAACAAAAGAGAAAGAGAGAGACGCAGACTCGCTTCCGTTGGAGACAAAAGTTTTCTTTGGCGGCTTTAAAATAAAGTTTTTTATATTTTTAATTAGATGCACATGAGGTTTTACTTAACAAAGTTTTGACGACCGGCACAGAGCACAGAACACAGAACTCAGAACACACAACACTCAGTTATGGCATCTTTAATGCCCCGGTCGAGTTGAGTTTTAACATGCCACCGATCGTCCCACCTGCAACTTTTGTGCCATTGCGCCAAAAACTTTCTGACTCACACACACACACTCACTCACACACACACAGATGTACAAGTAATTGTTATTTTTGCAGACAAACATCCGGACACATCCTGGCCACATTCAGAATTTTATAATTTTTCCATTGCATACGCCAAGGCGCTGCCTGATTTTGTATATCAAAAAAGTTTTGCAGCTTTTGCCAACGGATTTAAGTGCATGTGTGTGTGTGTGTGAGTATGTGTGTGAGTGTGGCATATAAAATAGTTGCCTTACTTCATTGTGGAATCGGCTTAAGCGAAAAGCCGCCTAGTTAGGAGGCGAGAAGCATCGAAAACTTTGCCACGACGCTGCAGGTAAATGTCAGAATTGATGCCATTCAAAAAGGTGCACAACTTTTGCACAGCCTGCACTATTTCTATACCCTTAGAAAAGGGTATATTAACATTGTAATAAAAGTAAAGGATATATTTTATTTTTCATAAAAAAAAAATTATTCTTAATATTTTTATTTTGTTTATTGTTTCTTATGGTTCTTGAAGCAAAGTTCAAAAGTAAATGCTGAGATACATACAGTTGAGCTATTCTTTAAAACAAAAAACATGTATGTTGTTCTATTTTTACTTTGTCAAAACAATTACTTGACTAATCTTTTTTTGGATTTTAACAAATTTATAATTAGTTAAATAACTTTATTTAAATCATTAGTCGACTGTTCATAGTTAAAAATAATATTTAAATAAATAAATATATATTTTTCTCTATCAATTCTGAAAATCTTATTACGATCGGTTCGTAAACACATTAATTATTCAGTACTCTATTTTCCAAGGGAGGCATCACTAGCGCCATCTAGCGCTTGTAGCTTGCTAAAAATTTTTCTGATAATAATTTGTAATAGTGCTTGAAGAAATGTATGTCAGGAGTGTACCAGAAATACAAACCCATCGAAAACCAACCAAAAACTCATATATATAAATATTTAATTTAGTTTTCGATTGTTTTACATGTTTGGAACACCACAGAGATACAGGGTATCTCGTAGTGATGCACTCCCGTTTTGTTCATATTATAGTTATTTGCAGGTTGCAACTATTGTTGTTGTTGTTGTTTGCTGAAAAGTCCAAAAACACCAACAGGCCCGAAAAGTTTTGTATTGTTTACAGGCAGACCTGCAACCTGACCAGCAACCGGAGCTGAGCGGAAACATCAGCTCAGCAGCAGAAGCCACGCCCCTTTCCTTGCCCCTTGCCCCGTCTACTCTTCCCCCCTCCCCCACGCTTACCCCCTGCCACAACATTTGCACAATTAGCAAGCAGGCACAGTTGGCAACTTGGCTTTGGGCATGAGCTTAGCCTAATTAAAAACAAAAAAATAAAGAAAAAACCCAGAGAAATGTCAGCGTCACATTTTGTGGCTGCTTCATTCTCTGCCTCTGCTGCTGCCTCTGCCTCTGCTGCTGATGGCAGCGGGTTGGGGGCAAGTAGAAAAATTTTTAAATTGAATCAACTTGAGTGCTCATAAATTTTTCTAGTGCTTTTATGTTTTGGAAAATTCTCAGTTTCGCTACAGCTTGCTGCGTCACTTGCAGCCCTTTTCCTGAACCTGGCCAAGAGCGTTTTGGTGGCATGGGGGCATGGGGGGGAGGGGCATGACAGGTGTGGCAGCCTCTTCAGTTACTGTTGTTGTTGTTGTTGCTGGTATTGTGCAAAGTTTTGTTTAAAGTCAATCAACGGCAAATAGAAGCGAGGCTTTGCTTGCATTACTTTTTAGCCCTCTTTAATTTGAGTCTGTCAGCTTCGTTGTTGCCCCATACATACAAATCTACCATAACTGTGCCACATTCCGCGTAATATATACATACATATACCATAGATAGAGTACTCATAGATGATGCTCTGCCAGCGACTTCAGCTTGTTAATGGCAAGTTTTTCAAAGAGAGCCAATTAAGTTGTCAGTCATTCTTTAGTTGATGCTTCTACTGCTCTTCAACAACAGCATCAACGGTGGCAGCAACTGGGTTAACTGTCTGTTTGCCGGTCGGTTTGTCGGTCTGACATGCCAATTAATTAATTAAGGCATCCTTGCAACATTTATGGTATCAACTGGCAAGACTGCTGCCCTTTCAACCTGAACTAAAGTACCAAAATATTGCAACAATTTAAGACAACAGCAAACAAAGAACACACAACACACACAACAGACTCACTCACACACACAGACACATAACACACACACAAGGAATGTCACGCAGCGTGTCGCGTGGTAATTTAAATTTTAATTTTGATCTTAATCTCTTAATGCGAAATAAAATGCCGCACACTGGTGCCCGCACATTGGAGCAAAGCATCCGCAATCAGCACAACCCACACACACTCACACACACACACATACACACACAGATTGTCTTACTTTCAACCTTTCTTTTTTCCCCACTCACTCTTTTTATTCTCAGTTGGCTTCTAATTTACTTACGCATTTTGTCTTTTGTACGTGAATACAATTTCAGTACTTAAAGATATTTCACTACGACTTTTTCTCAAAAATCCAGATAGATTAAAAAAATAATTAAGTGGAAAACAAAGCATAATTATTATAAATTCTTATATAAGGTTTCTTTACACATCATGCATCTGTTAATATTTCTAGTCTGACTCTACAATATAGAATTGTATTAAATGTAACTCTGCAATTGCATTTTTATTGTGATAGATTCAATTAATCTTAATATGAGTGTTGAAAATAAAGTTTAAAATTTGTGAAGTTGATGTCTTATATTTAAATATATTACAAATATTTCCTGTAATACTTGCTAGTTAAATATTTTAATCATAAAATTGCCTAAGACCGGTCCTTGCGTTTTTCAAAATTATATGATTATAAAATTTAAAATTAAAAAATCTTTTCATGCTTTACAAATACTTTCAAATTACATATAACTTTGTGATTAATTAAATCGTGTTGAATACCACATACTGATATAATAAAATGATTAATAATAAGAGTAATATTTGCATTATTTTTCAACAAACATTTCTATTCCAAAACAATTTACAAATAGAATTTCGTGCATGCTTTATTCGTGTTTAAACGCATCATAATAAAATAATATTGTTTCCTTATTTATCCTATATTAATAATTTATTTACTTTCTCTTTCTCAATGTTGATATTGATTAACATTCTTCCTAATACTTTCCACAACCACAAATCGAATTCTTTATTGTGTGAAAACGATTCTTAAAAAGCAAATGTTCAAGCCTTAATATGAGGCGTAACAAGGCCAGAAATTTAGCAATTTAATGGGGAGACCTGTGACTGTTCGTATCTCTAAAATCCTCAATAGCCCAACGGCTCTTAACCCTCCTCATACTATCCTATCCCATCCCAATTGCCTGATACACAGAGCCAGAGTTAAGCCTGAGCACTTACCGAACTGAAAATTAAACAGAAAATGTCATGCATTTTGCATTCGACAGTGACCACAGCATAACAAATATGTATTCCAATATAAATGCCCCAACGCACCACCCTCGCACCACTCTCGCACCACCGCACCCTCCCCACTCAGCTGCCCACATAAGTATCACTAGATACGTGTATATCGCATGGCGGATTCGACTCTCGACCATTATACAAATGGTCATATTTAATTCGTTCTGCTGGCAATCGAAAAAAAAAGAGAGAAACAAAAAAAGAAGAAGAAATTAAGGCACATCCAGCATTGAGGAGAGACATACATACACCGAAAAAAAAGATGTTTTAAATCAAGAATAAGAATTTTGACCTAAATCATAAAATTCTTAAAGTTAGAAAACACATCTTGATTTTAAGAGCACTTCAAATAAGACCAAGTTCTTATTAATAAGATACAAAATTCTTATATTTTCAAATTCACAAATATAAGAATAAGAATGTTCTTATTTATAAACCAAATAGTTTTAAAAACTCAAGACAACTTAAAAAAAAAATGGCAGGTTTTAAATTTTTAATATTTTTGATATAGTATATAAATATTTTTCAGGTTGGTGCTTGAACAAATATGCTTTTAATATGTTTTTCCTTGGCATGAAAATATTAAATATTCATAAATTTCTAAAAAATTCATTTTATTCTTATATTAAGAACTTTGATTTTTCAGATTAATACATACATATACTTAGTATTATTAATTTGCTTTTAAAATTGTCTAATTTTAAGAACAAAATATTTAAGATGAATGTTCTTGATTTTAGAATTCGATCTTTTCTTTCAGTGTACATACATACAAACTCATTTCTGTCTCTCTATATACAATGTACCAAATCCCGTGTCTAATCTGTGGCAATAATGCTGCATATAAAAAGATAAAGTTCGCAGTGGACATTGTTGTTTGTTGTTGTTGTTCTTCTCGTTGTTGTTGGTATTGGTAAGGTGACCATAAAGTTGTATGATTTGTTTTATGGCCAACAGAGGACGTTATTATTGCTAAAAGGCACGCCCACATCACCAGGCACTCGGAATTGGAATATGGCACCAGGTAACAAGGGGATCGACCTGCCCTCCATTCCGAATGCTTTAGATGCTTCAGATGCTCGTATCGTTAGGGGGAGTGAGAGCTCAATAAAGCATAATGTGCGCACGTTTTTAATTGGCGTCCGTTGAAAGGCATCGCAGCCAAAGATGGCGATGCTAGATGCTCCTGTTCCCGCTCCTGTTCCCGCTCCTGCTGTTGACCAGAAACCAATTAGCGCCAGCAGCTCGCACCAGACGATAGCCAATTTTGTATGTTAGATGTGAGTGTGTGTGTGTGTGAGTGAGTGAGTGTGTGTGTGAGTGAGTGCCAAAGTCTAATTACGCTTCAATTGTGCCACTTGCATATATATCGCTAAATTATGGAAATTTTTCGCAAGGCGCATTTCTTACACCTACATTCATATACTTACTACATATGTATGTATGTGTGTGCTGCATACAATTTTAATTTCAAATTGACAGAGCACAATTAGGCATCGAGTCAAGAAACACCATTTCCC
Source organism: Drosophila kuntzei (assembly GCA_035042165.1). Taxonomy (NCBI): domain Eukaryota; kingdom Metazoa; phylum Arthropoda; class Insecta; order Diptera; family Drosophilidae; genus Drosophila; species Drosophila kuntzei. Next base: position 1,060,761 of record JAWNLU010001560.1, on the reverse strand, counting down.
CCACTTAAGAGTCTTTTGGCCTGGCTGGATGGATTTTCTGGTGCCGTGTAATGTATTTTATTGACGTTGCCGAGGTTATTGCATTGGGCATAAATTAATTTCACGACACGTAAATTGAGCAGTTTTTGACACTCCCCTCACTCAGCTACCCCATCTACACACACACACACACACACACACATACACACACACTCATACACAAAGCCAATTACGTAGCTAAGGTTTTTCCTGCGCGTGGTGACAATTTTGCTGCTTACCTAAGATTTTCCTCGACATTGTCGTTGTCGTTGTAATTGTGTGCCACACTGCAAACCATTAATTCTCGTTAGCGTCCGAAAAGCAACAACAACAACAACAGCAACAACAATTATAACAACAACAACCTGGTCAGCTAACTTGGCAGCTTCTTTGGCTCTTTTCATATTAATTTAGTTGATTTTTGTGTGAATTAATTAGGCAAAAGGTGAAAATGAAGATGAATGTTTTAATTAGGCAGACCAGGCACTGAAACAGCGCGGATTTGAATGTCACACGCTACACAAAAATACCCCTCTTCCTTTTCTACAATTTCTATCCTTACTCCCCTCCCCTCGTTATCCTTCCTAAAATGGCCTGCAAGTCTTTAAGCGCTTTAAATGTCGCAACCATTTGGACGCTGCCGGCACGGGAAACCATAGAAGAAAATCCCGGCAAAGGCTTAAGCAATGTCTGACAAAACACCTGAGACATTCAATTATAGCGCCACGCGCAGTGCCATCACCCGGAGGAGCAGCAAGAGAAGCAGCAGGAGAATCAGGAGCAGTAGCAGGAGAAGCAGACGGAGCATCAGGAGCTGCAGAGACAGACGGGACAGCAACTGTAAGAGCCGACGATGGCTTATAAAATTGTCAACCAGCAGCAACAAGAACAACAAAATTTCAAAAAATATTTATACACAAGTAGAAAGCAAGGATGATAAAATGAAAGCTGTCAAAGCACTCTAAATACCCTTCACTAAAATTGTGCAGATTTGAGAAGCACTTCAAAAATATGTACTTCTTTTTAAAAAAATTTTTTAAAATTGACAAAAAAAATACTTGTAAGAAAAGGGAAAATTTACATTCGAGTATTTTGGTAAGTATTCTCTTTGAAGGTAGATTTTAAGATTTTAAAAACGTCTTGCCTTCAAATTTTAATTATATTACATTCAAAACGTAACCATTAGTTTTTAATCATATGCAAAACTACAAAATATAGAAATCAAATTCTATAACATTTTTTTTTCCTTTATTTTAATATTTCTTAATTTAAACAGGTATATAATTAATTAAATACCCAGGTTAATGATGATAAGCAGCTTAACTGCGAAATTTATACAAATATCAAAAGTGTTTACCAATCATATATAAGCAAATAATATATTTTTCTACAATCAACATTTTTCTCTAACCAATGAAAAAATTGTATAAAAAATAATTAACTAATAAGGAATATTTATGGCGCTTGATTTGTTACTTAAATTTCTGCGTAACTTGAATTAGAATAATAAATTCTGCATTTAATAAGTATAATTTTTTACGATAAATGCTATGCATTAATTTCATTTGAGAATAGTATTAGAATTTATTAAAATGGAAAGTGAAACACAAAAATGTTGTGTAAAATTGTTATAAGAATTTCGTTATGCCTATGAAAGATGTTTGATTGTAGTGTACTTAAATGTGTGCATTGCCGGAGTTGTACTTCAATTTCAATTTCTGCGCAACCAAAGTTGCTAGAGAAAGCGAAAAATACAGAAGAAGAGAAAAAAAGAGTGAAGAAATAAAATAATAATTTTCTCTGTGGTTGCGAAAATATTTAACTGCAGCTGAAGCGACAACTTGAAGCGGGGATTTCAATTTAATAAGCAACAGAAGCGACAAAACAGCTGCGTTTCCTCGAGTCCTGCGACACTTGGGCCATCATCTGATTTGCTTGCTTGGGGTTGGCTAAAGGGGTTGGACACTGCACTGGACGACATAACATAAGCCGAGGGTAATGTCCTTAAGGTTCCATGACAGCAGCAAAAGAAGAGATACAGATATTTAGTTTGAAGGTTCGTTCCATTTATGATGTTATCTTATTAAGTATTTAATATGTTTATGGGACAACTTTAAGTGCCTGACAGTTGCTATCACAAGTTAATAGGCCATGTGCTAGTGTAAGTAACCCATGTTTATGTTTTACACCGTCCAACAAACTTTCGAACAGATCTACAGCTCCAGCTACAGCTCGAGCGAAAAACCCCAAAAAACAAACCCCACATAAGTCTCTCTGGTTGTCCAGCCTGTCCCCAAAAAAGGCTCATTCATACAACATTTAAACAGTAACGGGACACACAACATCACACACCATCACACACACACACACACACACACACACACACGCACACACACATTCACATATCAACCTTTGGTATTCAACGTAATCGCTTTCAACCACTTCAACGGCCATTTTGTGTATGTTGGCCCCAATATAAAACCAATGTTGCCGTTGTTGTTGTTGTTGTTACTGTAACTGTTGTTGTTGTTGTTGTTGTTACTATTGTTGTTGTTGTTGTTGCTTTTGGCATTTTGGGGGCAGCCATCACACAGCCAGACGTACCTTTATCGCTTCAAAGCACAGAAGCCTTGCTGAAGAGTGGAAGATTTATGGCGGATGCTGGAATTTAATGAAATTGCAAAACGAAAATGTAGCAAACACATCAGTGTTGAGCACCACAAAAAAGGCTGCTTTTGGCGGGTATTATATCGAATAAAAGCTAAAATTTCCAAAAAAAAAAAAAAAGATATTAATATTATTATTTATTAATATTTTTAAATAATATCCAATATTCTCTCGAAGTTCATGATCAAAGTTGCAGTCGAAGTATTTTTTATGATGCTTAAACATTTTGTTTTAATATAATTATTCATAAATTCGGGTTTTATAATAAAATTCTTTCTTACATTCTGAATTTTGTCATTTGCATTAGATCACTTTGTTTTTCAGCTGAAAATCATTTCAGTCTGTTTAATCATTTCAAATGCTTATCCACGAATAACTTATTTTTCTTATTTATGTACATTGGATTTATCATGATTTATCGAAGTGCTTTTATTAATTTATTTTATTTATTATATTTAGAGTCGCCGACCTGTATTAATTAGAATTTCAGTTTAAAAAATAAATGAGTTCGATTCCCACACTGCCACGATAAAATCTATAATATACCTGTATTCTAAAAATCCTGTTATGACACGGAAAATTATTTAGGTAGCATATAGCATAAAAATAAATAACGCATCAAGAAAAAAATTTGAACTAATCAAATTTAAATTGAAGCTAAAATTTAAATAACAAATTTTGAAAATTTACACAATAGCGAAAATTTTATAAGAATATTTATTAGTGAAAAGAAAAGTGAAAAAATTAGTTTTACAAACCCAGATAAGTTCCCGTAATAAAACATTATGAAAGTCAAGATTTGACGGGATAAAATGTGTTTTAGCAACACTGAAACACACACACAGAGAGACACAGAAAGTGAGAGAGAGAGAGAGAGAGTGGAAGAGTAGGACAGCATTGGCACGCACAAAATGGCGGCAAAGGACAAACAACAGCTGCTGCTGCTCGAGCTTCTGCTTTTGAAATGGAATGCACAGTTTACTCATCAACCCTTTCCGTTTTTTTGGTGACATTTTCAGCTCGTTTTTCGTAATTTGAATTGCTGTTAGAAAATGGCAGCTTTAACTTGGCCAACACACACACACGGACACACACACACACAAACAATGCCAGTGCATTAACAGGCACTTGAAAAGTGCAATCTGGCCGCAATTGGAATGAATACCCGGCCGCGAAATGGCGGCGCGTGATAAAACACGTTTTAATATCAGGGACACTCAGACTCCAGACTTCAATGGACAATGGTTATTGACAAAGGCCGCCTGCAGTCTGAGCCAGTTGCCAGTTGCCAATTGACAGTCAGCAGGAAGCAGCAGCAACACTCCGCCAAATGTTGCACACAACGTTTTACAGACTTTGGTTAACACTGGCCACGTGGGGACAGACGCATGGGGCAGTTACAGGGGCAGTTACAGGGACAGAGAAAGGAACAGGAGCAGGGAGAGTTACAGGAACAGGGAAAGGAACAGGAGCAGGGGAAACTGGTGGCATGCAACAAACGCGACTGCGTTTTTGTTGTAGGCGCCGTTAAAATTCAATGAATTGAAATTGTAAAACGCGTCGCGACGCGACACAGCACGCGGCAACCTGCAGGGACATGCAAGGACATGCAGAGCCTGTGGAGTGTTGACTGGCGTGCAGTTTAAATTCATGTGTGTGTGTGTGTGTGTATGTGTGTCTGCCAACACCGGTAATTACCGCCACGTGACAATGAAAATTACCAGCAAATGACGCGACGAGACAACGAAACACAAAACCCTTTAAAACGGATCACAACTGAACATAAATATGGAAAATGTCCTTTCCCTCTTCACCAGGCACATATTGAGTGTCAAAAGCCATTGCTCTAAAAGATCTACGGTCCTTGGGACTCGAATGACTCCACGAACAAGTCGACTACACTTTATGTAAGTCACAATGCACAGCAAAGACGGCGAGAATGAAATTCGGAAAGGGAATGGGAATGGGATTGAGAGATGAGGAGGTCAAATACAGTTTGCACCATGTGGACCATTGCACAGTGGAACCAAAACAACAACAAAAAGCCTTCATTCTCTTATAATAATAATAACAATATGTTAAAGAAAACTAATTAGACCCAGATAATTTACTAGAAGAAAGTAAGATTAATATTTCCGTAATGTAATTTTAAAAATTTTATTTCTCCATTTTTAATTGATTTTCATTAATTCTACTATGGATAAATGCTGTTTCCTATAGTTAAACTATTTCCTAATGAAACTAAATGTTATTATATCAAAAAAACAAAAATAAATAAAAAAAAATTCTTTATTTTATAATGTTCCTTTCGCAATTTAACTATTTCTTGTAGTAGAAAGTAGATGTATAACTTAACTAAAATAATAATAATGGTAGTAACAAATAAAAAACTTTTCAAATCTGACAATTTCCCGAATATATTATATTTTATTATTGTTTTAAAAGATTCTTTTTGTTTTGTTAAATAAATTGTATAATTTTCATATGGTTCGTTTGTCCCTTGGCAGTTTCTTTATGCTCTGCCACGCCCACTGTTGCCCACTGTTGGAGATGGGATAGGCCGAGTCACATCAGTCGTGCTCGTAAATAAATCAATGAGCCGTTTTGTATTACACCCTGCGCCTTCGAGTCACTGACAGGGACACCGTTTTTTCCATGCTCATCCTGACCAGCGCATAAATTTGTGCAACTTGCCTTGGAGTCGGGATCAACTTGGGTTAGGATGAGTTCCATTCTTGGTCTCCGGCTTGGTCTCCGGCTCGGCCTCGTTCTCGTTCTCATCATTGCTGACGTATGTTTAGCTTGAGTGGATTTTATTGTGACAGCGTCAGGATTTACTATAGACAACAACTGGAACTGGCAGCCAGTAATGAGACCTCAGCGCAACATGCTCTCTCTCTCTCTCTCTCTCACTCTCTTTTCATTTCTCTCTCTCTCTTTCTGTCTGTCTGTTTGGGTTCATAGCTTAGTTTAGTGTCTGGGCATAGCTTTTGTGTGCTTTATGCACTGTCCTGTAATTAATTTGCGCAATTTTTGCGATTTTCCTAAAATTTATTGACTGCATTCAAACATTGCGCATACGACGCGTATCCCAAGGGCCTCGCAATGGGAGCCACAGTCTCATGGCTCATCGCAGCCACTAAAGGCGAGCTAACAAAATCAATGCTAAAATATGCAAATTTTTATTTGCGCGACAATTTCAATTTAACGACAACGAGCACGACCATGACGACGACGACAGCAAAACATTTTCTATTAACATTGGGTTACTTTTTTCCCATTGCTTTGTTTTCGGTTAGCGAATTACTCTCAGCAGTGCCGTTAACACCGCTGTGCATTCCCCCTTCCCTCCCTCGCCGAACTCAGTGTTGTATAACGCAACAGGGCATCCCCCATTCGACCCTCCACTGACTGACTGACTGAGTGTAAGAGCAGGCAGAGGAGGAAGAGGTTGGGGCAAATGGTTTTTCGAAAAATGGAAATCTGTAAGCAAACTTTGGATGCTCTTTAAGGCCATGGATACGCATTGAGCCATTCAGGGGACCATTATGCGTGCGCCCACGTTATGGTGCCTAAAAGTGTCATTTTTGGTTGGCTTATATGTAGGGGGAGGAGGAGCAGGAGAACGGGGGTAGTCTGGAGTTCTTGGCTTTCAGGTTGAAAGCCAATTGGTAGACAGTTTGCCGACCCAAAAAACTGTGACTATGAACAGGAAAAGTCAAGAATCAAGAAATACTTTTTAAAATTATAAGTATCAAGGCTTCAAACCGTTTCTGAACCGAACCTTTAAATTATTTATTACGTGAGCCCGAACCAAACCTTATATTCATGAAAGTGGTTCGGTTTGGAAAAAATAAGTTAACTATTTGACATATTTGACTCATAAAATAATAAGTCATATTTAAATATTAATTAATTTATATTGTTTACAAAATTAGATTTTTTTAAATAAATAATAACAATAAAAATATTTGTATGTATTAAATTGAACTAAGGTTCGAGCTTCGAACCCAAACCTTGCGTTCAGTGGTTATATAAGCCGGTTCGCGAACCGAATCTAAGTCTTGTTCTATGGTTCGAACCTCCGAACCGAACCTTTACTAAAATGTTTGTGGTTTGCCGTCTTCATAAGAATAAATATAAATATTACTCTTAAACTCCAAGATGCCAGCTCTAAGTTCTCTCGTAATTAAATTGTCTGATGTGATTGGATATTATATAAGCTCAAGTTCTCAACAAATCTAGTGCGTGTTGAAGCGTCGAATTGTCGGATTAATTGCTTCAGCTATAATAAATTTATGTATTCGAATTGGAAAACTGAATTATTGACAAGCTTTTTAAAATTTACGTCTATTCCGACATAGAAAGAATCTTTGGAGACGACATAAGCTTAAGCTCTTTGGCTCCACTTACATTCACAGTCACAGTCACAGTCACATTCACATCCATATCCTCATCCACACAGCAACAAATCCCGCCTTCTTGGAGCAGTGAAACTTTGGTGCTAAGATTTATAGCGGCCAGAAGCGAAACTCATGCGAAAATAACTTTGGCGGAAAAGTGCCGACAAAATACAAGAAAATGTTTAACCAACAAGGCGGTCAAAATACACACACACACACAGTCGCAAAAGGGACCCACTTACAGTTATTTTGGGATGTTGGGACTCTGGCAACTCTAGAAATGAAAATGGGGAAAACGCTTCGCTGCGTCGAGCCAAAAACTTCATGAATTTAATTACCGCATTTTTTCGCTGTAATTACGAAATTCTTTTGGCCAAAAGTGGAATTTTCATTTCATTTTCATTAAAATATTTGCGCTTGTAAGTGTTTACAAATATGCCAGACACCACGCCCATATCTCGTCACCTGCCTGCCCATAATTGAAATCCCACTTACATGTATCACACTAAGTGTATTTCAATCTAACCACTTTGTGCATTAAGAACAAGTAAACGCAATTATTTAGTTAGTTGGCCAACAAAGCCACAAAACGTCAACGAACTGCACTTGGCCTATACGAATGTGGAGCATTATCGTTAGCATCCTCTTGCCACTTTGTCTCCTCTGTGCATTATTAAGTCGACCACGATAAGCTCATAATGAGGCCGAGCTGTTTCTTACCCCCCAAATATGCGGTCGTTTGAGTATATTTCCATCTCATGCAAATCAAATTGCAAGACATATGAATATTTATTTACATTTAACTAGAATTTGACTACATTACATTCCATTTAAAGGCCTATGTAATTTCCAGGTGTTGAATACTTTCAGTTTTTTGAGTTTTAAATATTCCCCTGATTTTTATAAATATATATACATTAAAACCAGGGATTAAAACCTTAACCGATACCGTAAACTTTAACCGATGAAAACCGATTGAAATTTGTAACCATAACTGAAACCGTAACCGAAAAAATTGTTTTCCACTGTAATGAAGCCCATAAACCGATACTCTTCAAACCGAAATAACCAATTAGTAACCGATTCAATTATAAGGGTTAATTTCGGTTCTGGCCGTCGCAGCTACTGAGCAACTTTGATAACTTTGAACTGCCATATCTTTTTCAAAAGTCAATCAATTTCCATGCGCAATGTAAATTTGATCATGATTTTACCTCTAAACTCGTTCTGCATTTAAATTTTGTTCACTTTGAAAACTTTTAAAATTTCGAATTTTTTCGAAAAACGCAAAGGGGTAAGTATGTAAAATTTCGAAATTTTCGAAAAATTTTGAATTTTTAAAATGAACAAAATTTAAATGCAGAACGAATTTAGAGGTAAAATCATAATCAAATTTACATTGCGCATGGAAATTGATTGACTTTTGAAAAAGTTATGGCAGTTCAAAGTTATCAAAGTAAAATTGATTGACTTTTGACTTTTTTATTCGAATTCTCAAATAGTTGCTCAATATTAGAAAATCATAACATTTTCTTTACCATGTTAAGTCTTTGGCGCCATCTCTAGATTACAATGTGAATTTAAAGCGAAGCGCCATCTAGTTTTTAATGCTATCAAGTAGACTTTGTAGTTGGTGAATTTCAAAAAATGCAAAACACAAATTGCAAACGCAAGGAATTAGGCTCGACATGAGTATATCCCGAAGACTAATATATTTATGATAATTTTCAAAATTTATTTTCATTAAGTAATCAGAAATTGAAAACGAAATATTACACGTTTACAAGCACACATTCATGACTCCAATTATGTATTTAACAGCACCATCTAGACGATTTATTTTGTATTAACTTATGTTCAACTTTCGTTGCTTTTCATACCCATTTAGGGTTGCACTCTCATGTGGTCCAATTCCATTCTAGCGGAGCAACTTTATCCGTGGAAATCGGTACTAAATAATTTCCACATTTCATATAAGAATGCGACATCTATGGGCTTTAGTTTGTACTACACACCTAAGTTCTAACCCCTTGCCTACAAAGTGTACTAAACTGTTACGCCCTCTTTCGCGGTTTTCTGAATTAACTTGAATAATTCAAATTAAACTTATCTTTTGTACACTTAATAATTTATTAAAATTTGTTAACAGATCAAAAATGAAATTTTTTCTCATGATTAAGAACTTTTGTTTAAAGAATGCGTCTGAAACCCATACCTTCTATCGACGAACCCTATTAAGTACATACAAGATGACAAGTCCGCCTGCATATCGGACTGCAAGCAGAGGAGACAGAGGAAGGGGAATACTAATGATTGTATATCTGAACTGGGTACAGGGTAGAAGATCAATGTCAAAATTGTTAATTAATACTTAAATTCACTATAAATACAGAAAGTCATTGCTCGTTGTCTACATTTGACTGTTGACAGTCCTCGTTCCATAATGAAATATTTTCTATGTATAACATCGGTTCTCGCATTGTGTATGTGTTTTGCAGTGGCAAGGGACATTCGCTATCCATGCAACCCTAATCTCAATGGTACGACATTATTAAAGTGATTCTGGAATATGATATTACTTACACATTTTCACCTTCCTACCTAGGTACCTGTGCTGATTCCGAGCCTACAACTTATCAAAGGATTGGGCAAAATGAAACTCGTTTATCTGCAGGCAAGAGTAACTGTATAAGCTTCACGAGCCATACTTATACAACTTTGGATATAACATCTCCCTGTTCTGAAGATTGCTGTATAATTTTTCTGAGCAATGTTTATTCAACTTTGAATGTACACTGCGCGAAATCAAGTCAGGGACAGAGTAGATCTCGCTGCTCTGACAACTGCAGTGTAGAATTTAAGAGCAATACTTATTCACATTTGAATATATATTGTTAGATACTATTATATACGGTAACACCAAATATGTAAATTAGAATGTAAGAACACAAAATATAAGGAAAAAGCGAATAATCATGAACTCAATCTATACACCCTATACAATTTTATATCACTGCGGACGGCAGTCCGCGTTAGTGACGAAAGCACCACGTAGTATATACATTACCAGGAACACAAACACGACATTTGTACGGATCCAAGGTTAACAAAAAAATATACGAATTTGAAAAATGTGTTTTGTTCGCTTTTTTTGATAGATTATTACCAGAACTATTTTCAGTGCATTTCCATATTTCATTTCATTTGATTTAATTTTCCGAATTTTTCGAAACTTAAAGAAACACGATATAAAATTAATGTGGTTTTCGACTTGCATCTGAATAAATTTGAAAAATCTGCGAAATTCAACATAGTTTTAATAAAAATCAATTAATTGTAATCTCAAAAAGGATTTTGGAATTTTGTTATTTTTTTTTGTAAGCTTAAGTGTAATTTAGTACGCTACACCTATAACGCGAAATATTTTTGTTAAGTGAGTAATAATCCATGCATAAATAAATGTATTTACACTTTTTAAATATCATCAAACAATTTTATAAAGATTAAAGTGTTTTCATATAAGTAAACGGTTAATGATTTATTAATAATTTAAAGAAGATGACAGAAAAATATAACTACACGATTCGTTATACCGATTCAAAATTATAATGTGTGGGACATCGGAAATTCTTTATTGGAAAGAATACTTATAAAAAAGTATTCATCGCAAAGCTTCAAATCATTTACGTATGCCCTTGGAATTGAAAATTTGGAATGAAAAGCGTACTTTAGCTTTTTCCAAATTGCATCTCCAACACTGATAAAAAAAAGAATAATTTTTAAAATCAAGAATATTCTTATTTCACAGCACATAGGAACTGCTTATAAATAAATAAATAAGAATAAGTATTATAGTATTAGTATAGTATAGTATTATAAAGTAAAAGTATCTTAAGCATTTCATTTATAAAATAGTCCAATCTTAAGGGAAAATACTAAAAATAAAATTAGAGTAAGTGGACTTAATTTCAAGACATTATATTGATTTTATTTGTAAGATTTTTTGCTTAGATTTTTCTCTCATAATTAAGAGCTATCGTTTAAAGAATGCGTCTGGAACCAATACTTTCTATCGACGAGCATTGCGGACTGCAAGCAGAGGAGACAGAGGAAGGCGAATACTAATTATTGTATATCTGAACTGGGTTCAAGGTAGAAGATCAATGTCAAATTGTTAATTAATACTTAAATTCACTATAAATTCAGAAAGTCATTGCTCGCTGTCTACATTTGATTGTTGACAGTCCTCGTTTAATCTTCGTTCCATAATGAAATACTTTCTGTGTATAACATCGGTTCTCGCAATGTGTATGTGCTTTGCAGTGGCAAGGGACATTCGCTATCCATGCAACCCTAATCTCAATGGTACGATATAAACAGAGTGATTCTGGCCTATGATATTACTTACACATTGTGACCCTCCCACCTAGCTACCTGTGCTGATTCCGAGCCTACAACTTTTCAAAGGATTGGGCATACTGAAACTCCTTTATCTATAGACAGGAATAACTGTATAAACTTTCAGAGCCAAACTTACAAGACTTTGGATGTAACATCTACCTGCTCTGAAGGCTGCTGTATAGTTTTTCTGAGCAATACTTATTCAACTTTAAATGTACGCTGCACGAATTCAGGACAGGGACTGAATAACACTCGCTGCTCTGAGAACTGCCGTATAGACTATAAGAGCAATACTTATTCACATTTGAATTTATATTGCTAGGTATTATATAATTTCTAATATACGGTAACCCGAAACATGAAGTCAAGCTAGACACCATCTATAGATATATAAGTGTATAAATCTATAAATGTAGACATTTCCAGGATCACAAACACAGAACAGAAAATAATAAAAACTTAAAAAAAATGTGTTTTGTTTTTAATATTTTATAAAAAATTACCAGAACTATTTTTAGTGTATATGGAAATTTTATTTGATTTAAGGTTTCTAATTTATTTGAAATATAATAAGTGTAGATTATCAACACTTCCATTCCCCGTGTTTTTCGAAACAAAGACAGCTGGCTCAGATCAGGCTATTGCCGACTTATTTACCAATTTGTTTCAAGAGACATATAGTGTTCAAAATAATCTATTGAGATATCCTTATCCTTATCGTGTAAATGTTTGGAATTACATATTTTGATCTCTGATTACGGAAAGCTCGCTATTAAGTGATCTTTAGGCTTTCCGTGGAGATGAGTTCTTTCCAATCATTTATTGTTCCTCTCCGTAAAAAAGCAAACAAGAGTAATGTCAGTAACTATAGAGGTATTTCTAAGTTGTCTGATTTTCCTAAAACTCGTGAGAAACTGATAACTTGTCAACTGCAATATCTTTGTAGATCTATAAATTCACCCTGTGTATGAAATATAGATCTACTACCACTAACTTATTGGAATTCACATCTCTTGTTATACAGGGATCTCAAAATAAAATGCAAACTGATGTCACTGATTTTAGTACAGCGTTGGTTGAAAGATTTTGACGATTCCTATTTATTTGTAAGCTTCTTTGCATCCCCATGGATTTTTTAGACGAAGGGACTCAAATTAGATTTTTCTCTCATATTTAAGAACTTCCGTTTAAGGAATTCATCTAGACCAGTGGTGTCTAAAAGTAGGCTGTAGACTACTTTTCCTATCCCATGGGATACTCTTGGACAACACTTATCTAGAACCAACACATTTATCGGTGAACCCTATTAAGTATATACTAGATGACAAGTCCGCCTGCATTGCGGACTGCAAGCAGAGGAGACAGAGGAAGGGGAATACTAATTATTGTATATCTGAACTGGGTACAAGGTAGAAGATCAATGTCAAATTGTTAATTAATACTTAAATTCACTATAAATACAGCAAGTCATCGTCATCGTTGTCTACATTTCATTGTTGACAGTCCTCGTTCCATAATGAAATATTTTCTGTGTATATCATCGGCACTCGCATTGTGTATGTGCTTTGCAGTGGCAAGGAACATTCGCTATCCATGCAACCCTAATCTCAATGGTACGATATAATTAAAGTGATTCTGGAATATAATATAACTTACACATTTTGACCTTCCCACCTAGATACCTGTGTTGATTCCGAGCCTCCAACTTTTCACAGGATTGGGCAGAAGTATTACCTCATAGGAAATTCGAAGGTCAGTTGGTTCGATTCCTTACACTCGTGTCGTCGATTTGGAGGAGACTTGGTCTCAATCGAATCAGCTGAGGAAATGGATGCATTATCATCGTATCTAAAAAGCAAAGAACATGAAGGGAATGATCGGTTTTGGATTTCAGGAAACGATCTTGTCGTACACCATAATTTTACATCTGTCACTTCTGGACTGCCATTGCCGTTCACCTCTTGGTCAGTTGGACAACCAGATTTTCCAGGCGTGGGTCACTGTATGCATTTGTCGCTCAATGATGGCGAATTCCGAATGAACAACCGAGTGTGCACTAAAAAGGCCTACTATATATGCCAGAGACAGAATGAAACTAGTTTATCTACAGAGAAGAATAACTGTACAAGCTTTCAGAACCCAGTTTATAAGACTTTGGATATAATATCTCTCGCGTCTCAAGACTGCTGTATAGACTTTCGGAGCAATGTTTATTCAACTTTGAATATAAACTGCCCAAAATCAGGCCAGAATAGTGTTGGCTGCTCTCAAAAGTGCCGTATAGACTTTCTAAGCAATACTTATTCAACTTTGAATATATATTGTTAGATATTATATAACTTCAAATATACGGTAACACCAAACATGCAAAGTAGAATGAAAGAAACAGGAAACAGGAAACAGGGAAAAGGCAAATACAGATAATCAGAAGTCAAGCTCCACACCATATATGCATATGTATACACATAATTTCTTAAATATAGATCGAATTTATTTGAAATAGAAATCAACATGTACTATAATTGTAAACTGAAATAGAAATTTGAAATTTTGATTTTTGTAAGCTTAAGTGTAATTTAGTACACTACACTTATAACGCGACATAAGTTTCCAAAATGATTAAGTGCATAATGATCTATTTATATATTAATGTATTTACACTTTTCAGATATTATCAAACAATTTTATAATGATCAAAGTGTTCTTATATAAATAAATGGTAAATAATCACCTAAATTTAATATAATTTCAAATTAAAATTGTGTATTTGAATATTATTTTTTTTTTTAAATGAAATAAATGTTAAAACTTTTAATTTTATATTTAAGTTGCCCGCCTTTACTTTTCTTGCCTCCGAACGAGGTGATTTATGACATAATTCCAAATCAACAGAGTTGATAGAAAATTAATATATATTTTTGAATAACATTGTCATGAAGCTGCAAATGTACATTATGTAGTACATCATTATGTCCGGTGACGAAAATCGCGAGCAGGTTAATATAAAAATAATAACTGACAAAGACAAACCCATACAGATTTCAGGAATACAACCATACATAGAAACGGCGATAAAGTAACAATTTAAGGGTAGGAATAGAAGCAGAATTGTCAATAATATGGGAAAAGTTATTACAAGCATTACAGGTTTTTAGAGAAAGAGGAAGAAAGTTTCTAGTAATTCTGATCTGATTTATTTTATGTACTCTCTTAATTAATTATTGGAAAGAACACTAAGAGCATTAGTAGTATCAAAAAGTCAGCATAAACAATGGCTTTTCATCGCAAAGCTACTTAAGCTAAATAAACAAATAGGTCAAACACTCGTAGGTAATGAATTCAAATCATTAACGCATACCTTGGAATTGTTAATTTCAATGGGAAAGAGGTACTATAGCTTTGTCCAAATGCCATCTGCGACACATAAGACAAAATAAGTGGTCTTACAATCAAGATATTTTTCATATTTTAAAGAAATTTAAACGAAAGGCCTAAGCTTCAAATGATTGTCTCAAAACTATGAATTTCCATCCATACAATGTGTCGGGATCTAAACTTTTTTATCGGTGAACACACAGAGGATTGTTCGAATACAAATACAATATTATATATTATACGCTGAGTATAGGGTATATCGCCGTCAAACCCTCTCGACTAGAACACATATATGTATATGCTTCAATGTCAAATCGTGAATTAATACTTAAATTTACTATAAAATGCACAAAGTCATTGCTCGTTTTATACATTTGATTGTTGCCAGTCCTCGTTTAATCTTTGTTCCAGAATGAAATACTTTCTGTGTATAACATCGGCACTCGCCTTGTGTATGTGCTTTGCAGTAGGACATGATATTCTTTATCCATACAAACCCAATCTCGATGGTACGATTCAAATTAAAGTGACTCTGGAATACTTCTGACTTATATAATTTAACCTTCTCACATAGTTACCTGTGTTGTTTCCGAGTCTAAAACTTTTCAAAGGATTGGGCAGAAGTATTACCTCATAGGAAAGTCGAAGGTCAGTTGGTTCGATTCCTTACACTTGTGTCGTCGATTTGGAGGAGACTTGGTCTCAATCGAATCAGCTGGGGAAATGGATGCATTATCATCGTATCTAAAGAGCCAGGGATATGATGGAAACGCTTGGTTTTGGACTTCAGGAAACGATCTTGTTATAAACCATCATTTTATATCTGTGACGAATGGATTGCCAATGCCATTCACCTCTTGGTCAGCTGGACAACCTGACTTTCCAGGCGTGGAGCACTGTGTGCATTTGTGGCTCAGAGATGGCGATTTCCGAATGAATAACTGGATATGCACTGAGAAGGCCTATTACATATGCCAGAGACAGAATGACACTCGCTGCTCTGATGACTTATATCAGAATAGCATCGATATACGTACTTCAGTTTCTCCTTGAAGGGGGAACGTGTTATTTATTTCAAAGTAACTCAATGTAGTTCTACAATCGAAATTAACAACATTAAGAGGTTCGTGTTTTGCCTTAAAATTGAAATTATGTTCATGCACAATTTTGCGTAATTCAAAGAAACAATGTTTATTAATTTTTGAAACAATAATTATTCAACTTTGAAAATAAATCTTTTAGATATACGTATTTTCATAATCACAAACACAAAATTTGAACGGCTTTAAGTTTAACAAAAATAATAAAAACAATTTCAAAAAAAAGTGTTTTGTTGTATTTTTTGTTTTTAAACTGTATTGCCAGCACAATTTTTACTGCTTATGGTACCTATAGTCGACGGAGGGTTTCCTATACAGATATTATTAATAAACATGATAGGAAAATATAATGTAGTATTCGACTTGCATCTAGAAAAATTTTTTATATTTGCGAAATGCAGCATAATATTTAAAATTAATTGATTTCATCATCATGTTAAATCATGATGCATAATCATGTTAACATATATGCATTTGTTTCCTTAAAGTTTAAGTGTAATTTAGTACACTTATAGTCGATACATAAATTCAAGTGTTTAAACTTTTAGGAAATTATCAAACAAACTTATCGAGATTATCATTGCTGCTGCAAGAGAGATTTTGTAGTGCAATCGTCAAATCTTTCTTTATAAGAACATTTTATTTAAAACAAGGAAAAATGCGTAAAACGGCATTTTGTAAAAGTACAATCGGATTAGTCATATCGATTAGGTCAAATAGACAATGTATGCTATGCATTAAAGTAGTCATTACATACACTATTCATTCCCCGAATTCATTGAATATGCACTCTTACATACCCATCAATGTCAAGTTGGTAATTTACACTTGAATTTACTATAAAATGCATTCTGTCATACTAGGTTTTTCACATTGGCTTCTTGTCAGTCCTCGATCCAGAATGAAGTACTTTCTCACTTTAATTTTCGCTGCCTGTCTGTTCAGTGTATTAGCAGCACAAATTACTTTTGCATTTAAACCAACTGTTGACGGTACGATATATCAGAAGTGATGTATATTTTATAATTATTATTTCTATTCCTAAAAATAGTAACTTGTGCCGTTTCCGAGACCCAAACGTATTCGAGGATCGGAAAAAAATACTACATCATAGGAAATTCGAAGGTCAGTTGGTTCGATGCCTTACACTTGTGCCGGCGATTTGGAGGAGACTTGGCTTTAATCGAATCAGCCGAGGAAATGGATACAATATCATCATATCTGAAGAGCAAAGGACATGACGGGAACGATTGGTTCTGGACTTCAGGAAACGATCTTGTCGTAAACCATCATTTCATATCTGTAACAAACGGATTACCATTGCCGTTTACTGCTTGGTCACCTGGACAACCTGACGTTCCTGGTATTGAACATTGTATGCATTTGTGGCTTCGAGATGGACAATTTCAAATGAACAATTGGTTGTGCACTGAAAAGGCCTATTACATATGCCAGAGACAAAATAACACGCGCTGCTACGGAGGCTATTAAAAATCTATCTTCATATTTTCAATGAAATTGTTAATTAACAATGGTTAAATAGATATGCATATATGAGTAGTTGGTAATCACTTATATTTCATCTAATTGAAATAAAATTTTGAAATTAATTATAATCTTATTGGAAAATTCATTAATGTTTTTAACAGTTTGAATATTGCGCCAACACCTGTCAATAGATTGTGGCGGTCGGGATTTATCGATATGATTTATATGATTTATCGACTAGATTTATCGATATGAAATAAAATTCCCTTCATAATTACCCTGTGACATAATTCCTAAACAAAAGAGTTGATGGACAATTATTACATTTTTTGTATTAAATTGTCATGAAGCTGCACTGGCAGATGGTCAGCAGGGGTCTGCGTCAACATTGGCGTAACCAGAGCAATGCTGCAGCCTCTGCTGCGACTGCAAGTGCTGGAAGCCCCGTTGCGGCTGATCCCCAAACAACAACAAATAAACCCAGCGCACGTGAAACATTTGTGGAACGTATTGTACGTGGACCGGGTCTAAAGGACTTTTTCACTGTGAAATCCAAGCAAAAGCTAAATGTAAATGACGAGTATAATGCTGCAGAGAGTAACATACCATATTTGAATTCAATAGACTACGATGGCCATGGAAGGAAGGTGCACTTTGAAGTATACGGCTGTCAGATGAACACAAACGACACGGAGGTGGTGTGGAGCATATTGCAGGAGCACGGCTACCAGCGCAGTCATGACATTGACAATGCTGACGTCATAATGCTGGTGACCTGTGCCGTGCGTGATGGTGCCGAACAGAAGATCTGGAATCGCTTGAAGCACCTGCGAGCATTGAAGGATCGACGGGGGAACAAAAAACAACCGCTTCAATTGACTCTACTGGGCTGCATGGCGGAGCGATTAAAGGAGAAACTTCTCGATCAGGAGCAGTGTGTGGACGTCATTGCGGGTCCCGATAGTTATAAGGATCTGCCTAGACTGTTGGCCGTTGCACGACACTATGGCAACTCGGCGATCAATGTGCTGCTCTCCCTAGACGAAACCTACGCGGATGTCATGCCCGTGCGGCTAAACTTGGATTCGCCAACAGCCTTTGTGTCTATTATGCGCGGCTGTGACAATATGTGCTCCTACTGCATTGTGCCCTTCACACGAGGTCGCGAGCGTTCCCGTCCCCTCGAGTCCATCGTACGTGAGGTCCAAACATTGCAAGAACAAGGCGTCAAGGAGGTCACACTACTGGGCCAAAATGTAAACTCCTATAGAGACCGAAGCTCCCTCGGACATACACCTCAAGCAGATGGTAGCATGGCGACAGGATTCAGCACGGTTTATAAGCCCAAAACGGGTGGACTGCCCTTCTCAGTGCTGCTGCAAAGCGTGGCTGAAGCTGTGCCAGAAATGCGAATACGTTTCACATCGCCACATCCCAAGGACTTCTCCGATGAGGTGCTGCGCATCATCCGGGACTATCCCAATGTCTGCAAGCAACTGCATCTGCCCGCTCAGTCGGGAAACACGGCGGTGCTATCCAGAATGCGACGTGGTTACACACGAGAAGCTTACTTGCAGCTGGTGACGCACATTCGACAAATACTGCCTGATGTCGGTCTGTCCAGTGACTTCATTTGCGGTTTTTGTGGTGAAACGGAGGAGGAGTTTGAGGATACCATCACACTGATCGAAAGCGTTCGTTATAACGTGGCCTTCCTGTTCGCCTACAGCATGCGCGAGAAGACCACAGCACACAGACGCTTTGTTGACGATGTTCCTGCCATGGTCAAGACTGCTCGGCTAACTCGCATGGTGCAGGCTTTCCGAGAAGGCGCCACGCAATTGCACAAACGTTTCGAGGGTCAAGAGCAGCTCATCTTAATCGAGGGCAAAAGTAAGCGATCCGACAGCTATTGGTTTGGACGCAATGATGCCAACATAAAGGTAATTGTTCCTGCCTCCTCTCTGCCCGCGACACAAAGCAGTCAGAATGTAAAGGACATTAATGTGGGTGATTTTTTGGTCGCACGCATCGTGGAGTCCAACTCACAGGTTCTCAAGGGCATAGCACTGCATCACAGCAGCATTGGCGATTATCACAGGCACAATAAAAGTTGACTTTAGTGAAGGTCCAATAAATGTGATTAGACAGATTTATTTATACACAAGTATTTGACTTCACGTTTCCATGGGCAGGATCCCACGGCTTTCCTTAGTCGTCGCAGATTGTTCAGTACTTCTGCCATGGTATTTGGCTATATTGCTACGATAGAACTCAAAGATCTCAGCACTGGCAGCACGGCAAATACATTCGATATCATTGAACTGGGCAATCTTAAAGGCTCCCTTTGTTTGCACCAACAGCAGATTTCCATCAACGGAATCAAAGGCAAATGTAAAGCTGGCTTGTTGACGTGTCGTTTCGTTCTGTTCCGGATCCAACACAAAGTCGCCCCCTTCATTGATGATACAGTGAACCGCCGCAAAGCTGTACTTCAACGGCAGGCCACCAATTAACATGGCCAAGCAGGCTGCATTCAAAGCACATGCGTCTATCTGTAATTTGTGCAAAATAAAATGTGTACATTTTTTAATTTAGTTAAACTCACGCTTCCACGATCCTCTAGCTCCTGCACCTGTACGGACATTTTTGATCTGGGGTATGTTTCGCTTAGCAGCGCCAATTCCAACACATCTTTTATGGCCGCTTCGCGTATGCGCTCCTTTACCTGTGGCAAGCCGGCCTTGGGACGGTAATTGCACTCCAAGTAGCTTCCCTCGATGCTAAGATTCTGTGTTTTCACCTCGATCGGGCCCAGCACGGCGGCAATGACAACTGTAGCGCCTATTATATGTAAAAAGAATTCTTAGTCGGCATTCTAGCAAAGTTTGGTGTAATGAACTTACCCTGGCTGTACATTACAGAGCCATCACAGCGAGAGAGCGGATTAAATTTACATTGCATTACACGTAATTTATCTTTGCCAGCATCTTCAGAGTCTGCTTTACCCATATTTAATTGAAATTATAGCAAAATTAATATAACCAACGAGCGCGTGTTGACAATGAGCGTATTAGAGATGAGCGGTAATCGATTGACCTAACTGAGACCAACAACTTGTTCATTAATTTTAGTTACTAGTTCCAGCCGAGCGAACAATTCAAATGTAAACTTATTTTTAAAAATTATTAAATTTGAAATAGGATTAAATAAAGGTGAACATTTTTTAAAAGGTTTGGAGCTCGTCACCTCTCAGATAAAGCAGTGCTACAATTTAATTCTAAATCATCGAAGTTTTATTGAATTGATAGGCTGCCAGAATTAATTGCAAGCTATCGGTATTTTTTTGTAGTTTAAGGCTGCCACATCGGTTTAAAAATCCTCTCCAACGGCAAACTTTTTTTCTGCCAGGTGGCATCGTCTTGAAGTTCGGCCCAACAACTTGTTCATTTCACAACGTAAACGCCCGCAGTTCAGGTTAAAATCTCACTTCTTAAAACGAAAGCATAACAATGTCTGGTAAGTTTCACTTAAAGCACTTAAACTAGTCCTGCTTCTTATATAATTAACAAACATTTCATGCAATTCCAGGCGAAAATCCGTTTGCACAGTTTGAGAAATCCTTCACCAAGGAGGGAACGGTGTACAAGTACTTTGATCTAGCGTCCATTGATAGCAAATATGGTGAGTGTTAAGTCCCCGTCTGGTAATAAGGCAGAGTGAATTCAGCATAGCTGCATAATGTACAGAACGACGACTTGAAGTTTGACCCCAAATTGAACACACCTTCCCAGCGACGATCGCTTTAATTTGCAAGTCCAATCAGTGTCAACGAGAAGGTGATTTACCTAACAATATGGGCGTAATGATTTAAGTCGCAGCTTTCTAAAATTTGCCTTGCGCGCTTAGTTGAAAGCGAAAGTTATCAATTTGACTTGTTTAATTGTAAGGCTCGACTGGCACACGACGACGACGACGACACCGGCGTCTGTCTATTGATAAGAGCTGCCTAAATTATATTGTACACTAATCAAGCTTTTGCATTATGTAGACACTTATCAGCATGAGCAAGACAAATTGAAACTGCTGATATCGGACGATTTTGTGGTGTGATGCTTTTAAACATACCATATATTTGTAAATAGTATATTTGTTGTAGCATCATTTGATACCCTGTGCCGGGGGTTCAATAAGTTTGTGACAAGTCTGTAACAAATTAAAAGGAGGCGTGGCAGACACCATAAAGTCATACAATTAAAGTCATACATTTATTATATATTATTATATATTATATTATTTAATAAGCTGTTAGCCACGAAGTGTGAGTGGAGTGTACAATTTAAGGGTATCAATGAGCCTGTACGTAGGGTATCTCTTAGTGAGGCACTCTCGACTGAAGCTTTCTTACTTGTGAACAACTGCGGAATATTTTTAAGTACGTCCAAGTTTGGTTGAGCAAAGTGACAATTATTCAGTTTTGTTAGCCAGTCGCAAAGGGCAAGTGAGGTACACCTTGAAAGGAAGGCAAATGCCCCTTAATACCGCTTTTAGCTGATAAGTAGCCGCTATCAGTGAGCAACTAACAACAAGTGTTTTATTTGAGAAGCTCTTGGCCATAAAGTGAAACGCTTTTGCTTACAGACCAGCTGCCATACTCGATCCGTGTGCTGTTGGAGTCGGCGGTGCGCAATTGCGACAACTTCCACATCCTTGAGAAGGATGTACAGAGCATTCTTGACTGGACGCCTGGTCTAAAGCAGGGATCCAATGATGTCGAGGTTTCCTTCAAGCCTGCACGTGTCATTCTGCAGGTATGGTCCAGAAGATATCATACAATGATTCCATTTCACTAAAGATATACTGTTTTTACTTAGGATTTCACGGGCGTCCCTGCTGTTGTGGATTTTGCTGCGATGCGAGATGCTGTCTTGGATCTGGGTGGCAATCCTGAAAAAATCAATCCCATCTGCCCAGCCGACTTGGTCATTGACCACTCTGTGCAGGTGGACTTTGCCCGCGTCCCGGATGCACTGGCCAAGAACCAGAATCTAGAGTTTGAGCGCAACAAGGAGCGTTTCACCTTCCTGAAGGTAAATCGAATCTGAATATTATTTAATTTATATGATATTTTAACATACTATGTTGTTGTCTTGCAGTGGGGTGCCCGTGCCTTCAACAACATGCTTATCGTGCCACCTGGCTCGGGTATTGTGCATCAAGTAAACTTGGAGTACCTGGCACGCGTGGTCTTCGAAGGCGACGCTGGCGATGGCAGCAAGATTCTGTATCCCGACAGCGTTGTCGGCACCGATTCCCACACCACCATGATCAACGGCTTGGGTGTCCTGGGCTGGGGTGTGGGCGGCATTGAGGCTGAGGCTGTGATGTTGGGACAATCCATCTCTATGCTGTTGCCCGAAGTCATTGGCTATAAGCTGGTCGGCAAGCTGAGCTCCTTGGCCACCTCCACGGATCTGGTGTTGACCATTACCAAGCACTTGCGACAACTGGGCGTGGTCGGTAAATTTGTGGAATTCTATGGACCAGGTGTGGCAGAGCTTAGCATTGCCGATCGTGCCACAATTAGTAACATGTGTCCCGAGTATGGTGCCACCGTGGGCTACTTCCCCATTGACGAGAACACGCTCGGCTACATGAAGAAAACCAGTACGTAGAGGAGCGCATATATATAACAAGCAGCTCATCGAATTCCTTGTATTGTTGCAGATCGCTCTGAGAAGAAGATCGACATTATTCGGGAGTATCTGAAGGCCACGCAACAATTGCGCAATTACGCCGAGGAGGCTCAAGATCCAAAGTTCACCCAGGTTAACAGCAACACAAAGCCATAATAACTTTATATTGACGTGTCAACTTATTTTGTAGAGCATCACATTGGATCTGTCAACGGTAGTTACCTCTGTTTCGGGTCCGAAGAGGCCGCACGATCGTGTCTCCGTTTCCAACATGCCCGAGGACTTCAAGTCCTGCCTGTCCAGTCCGGTAAGTTGAACAAATTTCACTCTTATGAGATAAACAAAGCCCAGTGATGCTTGCACATCTGACAAAACTGAACTTGGTGTATCCCATAAATTGAAATCGAATCAAATAAATGAATTAATATAAATTTAACGCGAACCGAGAACCGCAAACGATGTTAGGCTGCTTACAAAAGAGCTATCTAAAAGAAACAGCAACTGTGATATGTAAGAATTTCATATGTAAAATCACGGCTACTATTTCCTTAGATAACTCGATATAAATTTAATTCGTTTCCTTTTTGGTTTGATCGAGAAATGCCAAATGCCGAGACTGCACCACGTAACACTTTCAACTGAAACCTGGCTCTTGGCCGAGCACCTCTTATAAGCAGCCTTGCGTTCAATGGCCGCTGCCAACGCATCAGGTTTCCACCTCTGCCGGCGACGGTTGCAGTGGCGATCGCGGTCGCTGATCGGTTTTTGGTTAATACCAAAATTCGCTGAGAATGCGCTTTATATTCTTTCTAGCACATTCAATATTTTTATGCCGAATTTCTAAAATTGTGAAGTGCTTTGGTTTTGTTTACTCTTGCGGTGGGTCTTATAACTTTGTCGTCAAATGTGTAACCCACTAAAGGAAGCATGACAGACTCCATAAATTATATTAATTTTTGATCAGAAGGTCGATTTGAGTTGACTTAACCATGTCCGTGTGTTTCTATGCAAACTAGGCTCAGTTATAAAGGTATCTTGACGAAACTCTGCACAGTTTTGTCGGATATGATTACTATATCATATAGCTGTAATAGAAACGATCGGTCGAAAGTGGAATGCACGGCTCTGCCAGGGTATCAAGTAGTCTTTCTTTTTATTGCAATTCTTTGGACTTTGACGAGTTCTGTACACGGGCCTGGTTCGACCTGGCTTGGACTCAGCGTTGGGGCCTCACGCGGCCGCTTCCGCAAGCAAACTGACCTACAAATTGTTTTAGCCAATGCGGGGTCATTGAACGACCAATTTGTAATCAGCAATTTTTGTTGTTGCCACATTTTAGGTCGGCTTCAAGGGATTCGCAATTGCACCAGAAGCCTTAGCGACCACAGGCGAGTTCCAATGGGATGATGGCAAGACCTATAAGCTGCAACACGGATCTGTTGTCATTGCGGCAATTACATCCTGTACCAACACTTCGAATCCCTCGGTGATGCTTGGTGCAGGTCTTTTGGCCAAGAATGCTGTCGAAAAGGGTCTTAGTATTCTGCCCTACATCAAGACATCCCTATCGCCTGGATCTGGTGTAGTTACCTACTATTTGAAGGAGTCCGGTGTCATCCCCTATTTGGAGAAACTAGGATTCGACATTGTCGGCTACGGATGCATGACTTGTATTGGCAACTCCGGTCCGCTAGAGGAGAACGTAGTTAACACTATTGAGAAGAATGGATTGGTCTGTGCTGGCGTTTTGTCCGGCAATCGTAATTTCGAGGGTCGCATTCATCCCAATACTCGTGCCAATTACCTGGCGAGTCCTTTGCTGGTTATTGCTTATGCCATTGCGGGACGCGTGGATATTGACTTTGAGAAGGAGCCACTGGGCGTGGATGCGAATGGTCAGAACGTGTTTCTTCGCGATATTTGGCCATCGCGCAACGAAATCCAAGATGTGGAAAACAAGCACGTCATTCCCGCCATGTTCCAAGAGGTCTATAGTAAGTAGTACTTAATTAAATCCTTTTAAAAGTCACATTTAATATCTAAAACAACGTTTATAGGCAAAATCGAAGTGGGTTCACAGGATTGGCAAACTCTGGAGGTCTCCGATGGCAAACTGTACCCCTGGAGCGCTGATTCTACCTACATTAAGCGTCCGCCCTTCTTTGAGAATATGACACGTTCATTGCCCAAGCTGCAGAGCATTCAAAAGGCGCGCTGTCTTCTCTTCTTGGGTGATTCGGTAACCACAGATCACATCTCACCCGCTGGTTCCATTGCCCGAAACTCGCCAGCAGCTCGCTTCCTCTCTGGACGCAATTTGACACCTCGTGAGTTCAATTCGTATGGCTCGCGTCGTGGTAATGATGCCATTATGGCACGCGGCACATTTGCCAACATCCGATTGGTGAATAAGCTGGTTCCGAAGACCGGACCACGCACGTTGCACATACCCAGTCAAGAGGAGCTAGACATTTTCGATGCAGCTGAGCGGTACCGTGAGGAAGGCACTCCGCTAGTCCTGGTCGTGGGCAAGGATTACGGCAGCGGCAGCTCTCGGGATTGGGCTGCCAAGGGTCCTTTCCTATTAGGTGTGAAGGCAGTTATTGCCGAATCATATGAGCGCATTCATCGCTCCAATTTGGTCGGCATGGGCATTATTCCCCTCCAGTTCTTGCCTGGCCAGAATGCTGAGACTCTCAAGTTGAGCGGTCGTGAAGTTTACAACATTTCTCTACCCGAAAGTGGCTTAAAGCCAGGACAGAAAGTTCAAGTTGAAGTATGTATATTGAATAATGTTCACTTTATAACCCTATTAATTCTATAAAACTTGTTTTCAGGCCGATGGCAATGTCTTTGAGACTATATTGCGTTTTGACACAGAGGTGGATATCACGTACTACCAGAACGGTGGCATCCTGAACTACATGATTCGCAAGATGCTCTCCTAAATCGTACCCTTTTTATTTTCATATATTCCACTTGCATTTTAAATACTGTACATTGTAGTCTCCTAAGTTTCCAATGTGTGCTGGTGCTTCCCCTGCTTAATGGTCGAACCAATAAAATTAAGCCTAAATTTCGTTACTCAATAAAAAGCTATTTTCAAAGTATCAATTGATTGTATTATATAATATATTTGTACTATACTAGAAGACCCGTTCATATTGCGTTTATATATATCTCATTAGTCAGATTATCAACCCAAGTTTTATAAATTAAAAGTCACCTTCAATAAGTTTACACTTTGCTCTAAATAGCTATAACATTTAATTTAATGACATATAAAAACATTATGTGAGGGGTGACCTAGAAAAGCTTTATCTAGAATCTAGATTTTAGCGCAATCAACGATGACCACATTCTCGTCTGTCATTGAAGTGTAGTTTTTATTTGTTGAGCACTTTCAGCATTGTCATAAATTTACGAAAGAATGTTTAATGTTGAAACTGGGAGTTACCAAGACAGTGTATCGATAAAATCTTTGTTTTCCGAGAACAAAGATCGCCTATTCCTTGTGATAATGAGTTGATTGAAACCGCTTTGATTTGTTTTCGAAGTTACAAGACACCCGAACTAACTTCATATCTTGGCACCTCTTCTGATTTTAGGTATACGGTCAGATCCTTAACGCAGTGAACATGAAATTAACTTTTCACAGTGCCAAAAATTCTTGTAAATTCTTGGTTTGTACTTTATTACACAATGCATGCTAAAACTAGTTATCCTTGAAAGAACACATATAGTACATCCAATAAGAGGCGCCCTGTGCTGACAGAAAGGACACGATTAGGTAAGTACGAGTGTTAGCAAGTCCATATTTGGCTTTATAAAAGTATTATTGTAACATTATTATCAACATCATCATCAATTACATACTTAAAATAATAATAATATATAATGTACAAGACTGCTATAGAGTATACAATGTGCTATAATAATTTCTGCTTTAGTTTTTGCCTCTGGTTGTAATATTATTAATGTATAAAATCACCATTAACAAAAAATGTTCACTTTAAGCTACAACACCCTGCATTAATTACGTACGTCAAACATTGCAGAACATATCGAATTTGTTTAAAATCTAATTTAAGAAACATTTAAATTTCCTAACAAAACTGTAACATCATTTTGAATTCAGCTAATTAACCTGTGCTTTTTACTATTTATCTCGTCTGTTATTTACAAAGGTGAAGCCCTCGCTGACCTCCATTTGGCTCAGCGACAAATCTCTGGTGGTTCCTTATTACGTTGCGTAAATGCAGTTAGGATTCATTTCATTTGATGTCATTACGATATTGAATTGTGCGATCCGTTACCAGCGTATTAGATGCTTGTATTGCTCGTCAATGGCAATGCGTTTGATGGTCTCGTATCCTAGTATAATGCTAAATGAAAAAGCCGCCGACTGCACCAGGCGGGCGGACAGTCCCTTAAAGAAGCAGTTCAGCTTCTCTTCGTGCCACAATTCGCGGAAGGCAACGCCCATTGAGTCCAGACGGTGAACCTGCCGGACAACAAGAGCATTTAAAACAATTGCTAGACAGATACTTTGATCAAGACTTACCTGTAGACGTGCTCGCACTATGTCCAATGGATTTGTTAGAATTGTCGTTGTGAAGCCACCCAAACTACCAGCTACACATTGTATGAATAGATGAGAGACCCAATAAGGGCATATACGATACAGTTCGTCTGGAAGTTCATATTAAAAGAAGCTTTAGTATGGAAATCTCATTAGAATATCTTTATTCTAGACTTACCCTGATACAAGTGATAAAACGCCCACCACATCGCAGAGTTGGGCACATAGGCCATTAGGCTGGCAGTGTAACCTCTGTAGAAGCCTCGTAGTCCATCACGCCGCAATATCTCACGTCCAATGTCCATTGATATATGCAGACGACTACGTCCAGGCCACGATTTAATACCCAAGGGATTCATATCAGCTTTTGCGCCTGCATGGGCCGACATGCCGAGTACCATGGCGTGCTGTGATATCACGTCAAAAGGAACTATGATGGTCTGACCCACCAGTGACGCACAACCACCGCCAATTAAAGCTTTGACACGGTGCCCAGCACCAAGATCGTTTAGTATATGTCGCACTCCTTCGTATGTGCTGATGTAAAAGACGCCGGATACGATTTGAACTGAAGAGATCCAGAAGCCACGATACAGACCAGGCACACCTTCTGAACGATAGATTTTCATGGCACAATCGATCATGCCCTTGTAGACATCGCTTTTGTGCTGCACCTGAAGCTGTGTTTTGATCACAGTCAGCGGGAACAGGCAGCATCGCACCGAAAATGAACTCAGCATGGACAATGGAAAGAACTTGGTCTTATTCATCATGTTCCACTCAATGGTTCGTATGTATCCATCCGCCTGCCCACCTTCTCCACCCTGGAGCCTGCTTGTGTCGGCGACTTCGCCTTTGGCCATCACAGTCACGCCGGTGCTGCCCGACATTGTGTTAGCTGTATCTGGAACAGCTGTCGGAGACCGTGCGCTTGCCGGGCAGCGCTTGTTGCATGCGTTGCCAGTCCGAGAATGATGCCGATGATACGCTTTTAACTCAAAGTTAGCAAATTTGTAGCACTTCCTTTGTTTACAGCATCATTGTCCTCCGATGAGAGTTTTGAACCAATCTGGTATTCATGTAGTAACAATGATGTGGGATTATCTGGAATGCAAAAATATCATTATGATACATGTATGTGCATGTATGTGTTTACATTGACGCAATTCAGCCGCCACTTGGAAAACATTGTGTTCCCAAGGTTAATGCTCGGATATGTGCATATTATTATGTATTCATTCACTGACGCATTTCCTTCCACTTTATAGCCTTTGTTTTTTTTATTATTAATTATTGTTATTGTTCATTCGGCGGCAAGGGCTTTGGGATCACCTGGAGGCCATGGCCATATGTTTACAGTTGTCATTGTAATTATATAATGCGTACAGACACACAAACTACCACCACCTGACCGAGTTACCGCGTTATCGTCCCTTTCTTATCACTCGCAGCGCACGTTTTGCATAATCCAGTAATCAGACAGATATTATTCGATTATGATGAAATATATCTTACTTTCGCGTTAGCGCTGTGTGTTCTTCACTTGGGAATATTAAGATTTGTTGTTGATTTACGCACTCACTCTGCTCACCCACCCTGATCAACTGTTGTTGATGTTGGTAATATATTTATTCATCGATAACCTGAAGCGAATTCACGATATCTTAGCATCGGCTATCGAGCTTAAACTAATTACCAATTATGGCTGTCATTCTTGTTTAACTTCATATATTTTTAAAGCGTTAATTTGACATAAACGCATATAAAGATGATTTTCTATCAAACCATAGAATGCACACGGTATATTCGAATTGGGTTTTTCAGTTCAACTTGCAAAATAAATGCTTGCATTCATTTGAACACATATCGATATTTCAACATTTAATCAACAACCCTATTTCACTTTGTTGAATAGTTCCAACAAAGTTTTATTGTGAACGATTCTTCAACGCCGGTTCCGAATCGTAAAATGGCGCCGGCGCCCAATTAAATGTAAATTTATTTTTGGCTCTGCAAGAATTTTCAAAATTCTAGCTATAAAATTAGAGAATGACCAAAAATCTCCTCTACGTTTTTTTGCCCAAGTTTGAAAGCCCGGTTTTAAACCGTATGCCAGTGATGCCATTTTAGCCATATTTTTTAATAATTTATCGATATACAGGCTTAATACTTATCGACAACAATTAATCTGCATGACAGCTCCAATACCGTTTTGCTACGATGCACACACTGGAACTTTCGCGGTACTTTTGAATGTAATGTAATGTAAATGCTAATGTAAAAATTAATTCAATTACAAATAAATAAATGTATGCATGACAGGTATATTATTTTTTGTAATTATTATATTGGTATTAACTACTTATCCCCCTGTGTCTGAAGATAGTTGTAGTTTAAGCTTATTATTTTAATTATCACATTTCCACGTGCGAGTAAGTAGCAGTAATTTATTTGCACATTTAACGGATGTAGACGACTCTGATTGGTTGTGGCATGTATTGGTTGTACACCAATTACCTTCTTGGTGGGCGTTCTGCGTCTGCGCGG
The DNA here is from genome assembly GCA_035042165.1 of Drosophila kuntzei. NCBI lineage: Eukaryota > Metazoa > Arthropoda > Insecta > Diptera > Drosophilidae > Drosophila > Drosophila kuntzei. Next base: position 1,030,484 of record JAWNLU010001560.1, on the reverse strand, counting down.
TGCTTCCCAGCATCCTGACCGCCCATCAACCCCCAAGAAAAGAGGACATAAATCCAGCTGAAGCTAAGAATTTCAGCAGTGCCAACAGTTGCCACGGGTACTTCAAAAACGTTGCACGGAATGCGGCGATCACTGGCAGTGAAAAGTGAGTGCTATCATGAAGTGATTAATAATTCAAAATTATTGATGCACGGAAGCAAGGTGAAATCCTATTACTGAAAAATTGTACAATAGAAAAAGAAGCAAACAGTGTGTAAGGTTTAGTCAAGTGTCAAGTTCTAAACAACATAGCACATGGATACCGCCAAACTGGTAAGAATACTTTTAAAACTTTCTCAGGGTCTCTCGATCTTAAGTACTTAAAGCTTTAATTCATTCAGACGTTGTACATATATTTTAATCTTAATATACAGTTAGTCAAGTAATTGTTTTGACAAATATATAATATACACACATTATTTTTTTATTTAAAAAAATATGGATTTCAATAAATCTCTTTTTGAACTTGTCCTAAAATCCATAAAAGCGTGTGCAGATTTTTATTTGCTAAGACAGTTACTTGCCTAACGGTATATTGAAAACCTGGCTTATTTCGGGGTCTCAGCCATAGCTAAGCGTATAGCCCATATTCTCCATTAGCGTCTCCTTGATCGCCGGCTGAAGGGCTCGCTGCATGTAGGTGGTAAGCAATCCTCGCACGCCCATGGAAAAGAGCTTCTCCAGCTCATTGGACATGGCATCACCTACAAGCTCCTCATGATTGCTGTTGCCACCGAAAATGTCAGCAAAAGCACGCGCATCCGGCTCGACAAGTTGCTGCAGTTGATCATCTTGAAAGTGCAAAACATCTTCATTGAAATTCATCTCATCCGAGTAATCTGTGGGCAATGCATTTCGACGTCGCCGGCGACGTCGTTTTCCCAACTGACGTCGTCGGTAGAAATTGTCACCGTTCACATCAAAGAATTCGCTTGAATCCCCAAATCTCTCATTGCTCTCAAAGTTCAGGTTCTGATCTCTTTGGGTTGTTTGCTCTAGTCGGATATCGTACGCCGGCTTTTGGTACTTTCCAGACGTGCCCAGAATGACATGCGGTTCACCCAACTCCACCTGAGGCGTTGGACCTTCCCCGTAACCAAAGCGACGCTTTGAATTCTGGCGCAATCTTATGCCACTTGGTCCTTGACAACCGTGTGCAAAGACGGAGATAAAGCCGGGCTCTGCAAAGTGCGAATCCGTGCGAACGGAGGCGGCGCCCAATCTTCGGGATTGCTCATACGAGGGCGATGACGAAGTCGGACCCAAGGGCACAGTACGAAACTCGATTCCTGCGTGCCTCATACGCAGTATCATGTTACATCGTCCCCCTGTGGGTTGGAGCACCACCTTGCCACTAAGCGTTAGATCCGGAAAAATAAGACGTGTGTCCAAGGTGGAGTTCTCAGTGCTGAACTTGCACTTGTCGATTTCTACCCAGCGGGAGGCGGACTTTGCCGGCGGTACTCGCACTTTAAGATCCTCGACCTCCACACGAGAAACGGCCAATTTGTGGGGCTGTCGATGGTGATATTGTTGTTGTTGCTGCTGTTGTTGCTGATGTGTTGAGAGCAGTTCTTCCAGCTCCAGAGCACCCGCACTGCTGCCACTTCCACTGTCCGGCGTGTCTCCAAATGCATAAGGACGTCCAGTCCGTCTAATCCGCTTGGCATGATAGCCACGTCTGTAGTTTGAACTGCTGCCCACATTGTAGAAATCATCCTCGGGTTCACTATGCTGCCCGTAGAAACTGTGATACAGCTGATAAGGCGTCTGTTGAGGTTGCTCCCACATGGAACGAGAGCGAACGCCGGAGGAGCTCTTGGTTTGTACGCTACGGCGTCGCATGTGCTCCAGCGCGTTTTCCAGACGATTCGAGCAGCGGTGTGGCGTCTGGTAAGGTTGACTTACGACAACTGTAACCGAAAGATGCATTAATTCATTCCATTTTGGATTAGCTTAAGAGAATTTTGTGGAGCTCACCTTGCAGCAGGGTGCAAAGTAGCACAAAGCCCGAAAGACACCTTGATCGACTCATGTGGTCTGATTTTGATCCTGACATGGTATGAATCTCGCTCGGCACATTGATCTGTCAGACGTTTGGAACTTAACACCACCAGTCGGGTCCAGCGCTCAACCGAAAATGCTCTTGAATCAACGGCGACAACGCATGCGAGACCCGAGAAACTGGCTCGGTCGCGCTTCCATAGGCACAGCCGCAGCAGCACCCACAAGAAGTTCACGACGACGACGATTCCGAAGTCGTGTCACTGCCTCATCATGTGCAGTGAAAGTGTTTTCCACGACAAGCGCCAGGCACACAACGCACACGAGCGTGGAAAAAATCAACTTGGACAAAAAAACAAAAAGACAACGACAACGAAGAAGACAAAAAGAAAAGCATTGTCTTCTTCTATCGCGGCTAAGTAGATCAAAGTAACTAACAAACGCAAAGCAAACACGACGTCAACTTCAGCATCGACGACGCGACGTTTCGTAATGTGCGCATGCGTTGTAATATTAACGACCCGCATCTTACATCTCTCATTGTGGGTCAAAGTTCAACGCTGATCGATCAGAGTTAATTTATCCCATTGTTTGTTCAATTGTTTGCTTTGCCCAATTTAATTACAAATGAACTTTTACTCCTACGATCGGCATTTGAATTGAAGACTGTCGTCAAAAAAGCGTTTCAAATTATCGCTAATGCTTCGATAATTTTGTTGGGCCATCACTTGCCGCGTGCCAGGTGGCAACGCTTCGCTGGTCGCACTTGACGGTGGTTTACGGTAATTTAATTTAACAAATTGTTTGCCTGCACTTATTAAATGCCACCCAATGCCATCGCCACTGAATGCAACAATATTTTGGAATTTATAGCGGAAACGTTTTACCATCTTCGTATACTTAACTATTGCAAAATGTAATGGCACATTTCAAGTTTAATGTACCAAATTTACATAACCTTTAAGTCTTTTCGGAGTGTATGAAATGATGAGAGAAAGCTGCTCGTCGTTGCACGTTCTGCGTCGTCTTCTAGCTCCAAAACTTGCCGCTTTCTGCGTTTCCGCATGAAGTTAAACCCATTGCAGCCCGTATCTATCTCTCAGTATATGTTTATATACAGATACAGATAGGTTTGTATGTAATTAAGGGTAACTATTGCACCAACTAAGTATTCTCGAATGCGACGATGCGCAACGTTTGCTTTGTGCCAATTTCTAAGTGTCAATTGGACGGAAGATGCAACTTGCAGCCGACACTCAAATTGCTGGCCAAAACAAACAAATTAATCGAAAAGTTTGAAAGAAAAGTTACTTTCGGTACTCCGAAGTTGTTTTACCTTTGTAAATTATACATTAGTTTTCAATTAGTTACAATTTTCTAAAAATTAGTTGAAATACATTGAAAACTTTAAAAAGTTTCTTACGAAAATTGATTTATTTGATATAGTAGTCTAATTTTCAGCAGGTGAGAATATATATGACCAAGATATAAGGTATAAGACCATACATAATATAGAATCTGCGAGATAATTTGAGATATTTCAATTAACAACAAAGTTGTTCAACTCAAGATTGATTTTCGACCAATCGATTTGAACCAAATTTGGTCAGAATATATGGATGTATAGATATGTATCTGTCAGATTATCCGACCTATATCAAGAAACCGGAATGTTTTTCGTATTGTGGATTGATTCTGTCATTTTGGTCAGGTTGTTCAAGAGAAACTAAAGGGTTTTTTATACTATAATTTGAAGTTCCTATATCAGTTATAAGATACAGTAGTTCGATCTGTCAGGTATAAAACTTGAGTGAAAGATCAACTGTAGATCTTGCCAGTTCCCAGCTAGAAAGTTAAGCAAATGCAGCACATAATGGGCCAAAAGAGAGAGAGAGAGAGTGAGAGAGAGAGAGAGAGTGAGAGAGAGAGAGAGAGTGAGAGAGAGAGAGAGAGAGTGACATGTGCCACCGCCCATTAACTTGGTTGACCTCAGTTAGCGCAGCTCATTAAATGTAAAAGTGTCAATAAACCGCAGGTTTCCATTGTCTTTGCCACATGTTGTTGTTGTATGTATATGATATACACTTTTGCCAGTCTCAATCGCAATCCCAGTCGAGTTCTAATGCTGTTGACAATGCCTCATTACTTAATGGCCACGGCCAGGAGTATAACAAAAGCCAATTGACACCACATAGGACAAAGCAAGGCCGGAGCTAGAAGCTGTTAAGCTAATTGCCACAACTTCTTCACACTTGAGTATGTCAATGTGACGAGCACGAACACTTTGTTTCTATTCTATTTTAGCCGTAACTTTCCCTGTAACCGTAACCGTAGCCACAACCTGTTGTAGTGCATGACCAGCTCCATGGGTGGTGGGGCTGCCGGCTCAGCAGGTGGCTTTAAAGTAAAGCAGAGCCGGCGCCACTTAAAGCCTGGCCAACAACCCCTTAATAATGTCTTACAAATTGGCAATTCATTTGCCAAAATCGAAGAAGACCCAAAAAAAACAAACTGATAACAAATTTCCTGCTGCGTCTCGGTTAATTTCCTCTTTCAACAGGCCGACTACGGCGAGTCGAAGACTCATCTGGAGCATCTACAACAGACGTTGACGCATTTGGATCATCATCACCCACATTCGCATCCACATCACCACCATGGGCTGTATCACACGGCGCCAAATACATCGACCATAACCACAGATTCGGTGGTTTCCTGTGTCACCTCAACTCTGCCTGCTATCGGCAAGGCCATATCCTCGTCCTCATCCTCCTCCAGCTGCGAGAACTCTGAGACGGAGCGCAAGAAATGCCACGACATGGACGTCAGTCATACACTGATGGAGGCCATCTGCACATTGCCACTGCCCATGCATGGTCAAAGGTCACCGCCCTGCTGCCTGGCCACGCCTCCAGCAGCGGCCCTGATGAACGGCTCTGCATCGGGTGCCACCGGAGGAAGTGCCTCCCTATGCAATGGTGACTTAACACGGAACACATGTGAAGTTCTATTATTTTTAAACATTTATCTAAGCAGATCTTGTTCGAGAGTCATCCTGGTATGCGCATCATCATCATCACCATCACCACCATCAGTTGGCCGACGAGCTGGTCATGTACACAACGCCAGCGCCGACGGCTGCAGCGGCTGCTGCCATTGGCAAATTTGGCCTGGACACATCCACGGAGGGTTACTTGAACGCAAGGTACAATGGTAAGCGTCCACGTCCGCCCGGATGCAGCTTCACGTCCAGTGCATCAACGTCTCCTTGTTTGCTTTCGCTATTTACACGTTTTGTTTATTAACTCCCATTATGAGTTCTTCTCTTTCCTTTTTTTTTGGGAAACTTGGATAGGATGGGTTTCAGGCCAGGGGCTGAAACGGGAGCTATAGATGGGGATGGAGTTTTTTCTGGCTTGCGCTTATTTCAGCCTCAAGGCTTTTCATCATTTATTATGTTTTCCTTAACTTTGCACTTTACACACATATTTTATTAAGACAATATTGTGAAACACATTATGTTGGGAAGACTCTCAATAATTCAAAGGAAGAGATATTCTTGGTATTTAAATCCATTATTTTAAATTATAATATCTGTATTGTAAAACACTTGTATTTACCAGTTTAAAGCCGAATCTCACATACTTTATTAAACTTTTCTAGAAAAATAAGAAAACAACTGAAAAAATAAAATTATTTTTTTTATATTTGTTAAAATCTAATTTAATTTAATTTTGTTACAAGATCTATCTCGTTTTTCAGTATATCTTACGACTACCAAATCATTGGCATGTGAAAATGAATTTTCTCTCTTGTTATATTTTTAGTTTTTAAATTCTGATAAATTTGAACTTATTAAAATTTAATTTCATTTAATGAGAACAGTTTCTGTTCTTAATAATATATAATAAAAAAAGATTAATATTATATTCCCGATGAAATGAAGCCAAGTATAAATACAATTACTATTTTTGACCAACCCGTCAAAAGAATAACATCTTAACCATACGATTGATTGGAATTTCTTTAACTATATATAGTCTTTTGTTGTCTATTTTCTGCACTATTCGTTATCAAGTATGAATGTATGAATGTAGCTGGGAACACTTGCATATGACAAGATTCATTTGTGGGCTCAAAGATATCCCGGCGTGTCGCTTAATACGAAATATTATCTAACAAAAGCGAAGCTGTCTCTAACTTTTACAACCAGTACTACTGAAAATCACATTAAAAATGTTTCCATTTTCCTTCTGCCCACCTGTCTGGATCTGCAGTCAATGTCAAAGGCGTGCGCCATGAAAGAACATCAACTTTCTTCGATATACCCGCTGTGACGCACCCGCATCCTCATGCTCATCCTCATCCTCATGCCCACGCTCACCCGCATCCATATTGCTACAGGTATGTATGTTTGGCAGTCAATGTGGCTGACAAGACAAGCCAGTAGTAGATTAGACCTAAGACCTGGCTGGTTGGTAACTTTAAGTCAATCAACATTTTGTATTTTCAATATAATTTCTCTTCTTTCTATAATGCTGCCGTCAGGTTTCCACCGTCGCCACCCGCGGGCATTCTTAAAAAGAGCGACGAAGGTAAGCAAATGAAAATATCTCGGATGGTAAAAAGAAATTATTAAAGTCATGTGCTCATCATTTATAAAAATTATGGGAAACTACGTGCCAGGCCAATAAGTCAATTTCTCCTTCGACTTCTTCATTTCTTTTCCTCTTTTGATAAAAATCGAAATGCAAGAAATCGCGCACATAATTTACAATAACAATATCCGCGGTGTTAGTAACCGCTAATCCAATTGGTGGCACGGGCATGGAATTCAATTTGGAAAAGGAACAGCGAAATGCGAGATACTCTTGGCTTGGCCTCCGGCTGAGGATGCGGATGGAGTGGCTGGCTGGGGGAGAAGGGAGGGAGGACTGCAGTCAAACAAGCGACTCAATCACAATCCGCTGAGTGGATTGAGTTGAGCATAAGGGTGTGGGCGCCATGAGGTGGGCATATGCTTTTTGGTTAGGGTTAGGGGTGGTACCACTGGGAAATAAGTACCGTGTGCACTCTGTACTCTAAATATATACTCTGGCCTGGCAGCCAACAGGTTCTCAACGCTTCTCTCGTTTGTTGTTATCGACAATGATGTTTTTACTTGTCGACACTTTCTCATGGATTATGCAGAGGTATCTCCTGAATTTTTAATTCGCCCAGCGTCGAGTCGCGTTGCCCTGCTGATGTGATTTTGAGCGAGTGCCAAGGAGAGACCTGGACCTGAACCTGGACCAGGCAAAAATCTAATGAAAAGGGCAATAAGAGACTGGAAGTCGGGGGTCGAGATTGCTCTGTTCTTTGCCCTTAAATTGCAGCATATTGAGCATTTACAGGGAACTACGAGTGGGTTGCTTAAATAATTAATTACTGCTAAATACCTTGGCCATTTAGCAAAACAACAACAGAATGTTCAAGCACAGTCCAAGTACACCGATCCCTAAGACACCCTAACATTCAACAGCTATTGTATTTGAATGTATTTATTTGAACGTAATCTATAGTTACGATTTAAGAAAGGCATTACAAATCCCATTAGAATTATAATGGAGTTCAAGTTTCCATACTGTAATCTATTAATGTTCAATATTTTTGTGTTATATACATAATAAACATCTGGTCAATCTGACCTTAACCGATCTTGAATGCTTTAGTATAGATAAATATGGGTTTTATTAAAAAATACTTGTTTTTAAGCAATTTGACATTACAATTTAAATTTCCAAAATAATTCAGCTAGTATTCTTTCGCGGAAATGCTTTAATATTAAAAAAGTTCCAAGAATTTGAGTTTCTTTAAATAAAAGTTATGCTACATTTTATAAATTCAAGGATTATACTTTGTATACTTCTGTAAATTTTAATTTTTTATCTTTTGAGTCTATTCTTATAGGGGATAATTAATGGCAAGGGTCTAATACCTTTTGTTTATAGAGTATTAATATATTTTGTAATTAGCGATTACCCTCTCCAATCCTTGCCTAACGTGCATGAAAGCGGCTTTCATATGGTTTTTTCATTATTTACCCATCTCTTCCAGAAACGGCAGCTGCTGCCGCCGCGGCAGCCGCTGCATATTGCAGCGATGTGTCCGCTGGTCAGCATTTCCACCAGCAGAACACGAAGATAGAGCATGCCGATTCGACCACAACCGCAGCCGCTGTACAGCATCAGCAACAGCATCAGCAACAACAACAGCAACAGCAGCAGCAACAGCAGCAGCAACAGCAACAACAACAACATCAACATGCTGCACTGCATTCTCATCCACACAATCATCAGCAGTCGCAGCACACACATCAGCAGCCGCATCCACATCCTCACCTGACGCCAGTGCATGCTGCCTCCGCCTTTAAGTTCAGTCACACGGCCGTCATATCCAGCTCAGCTGTCTATGCCACGCCCACACACTACACCCACCAGCAGCAGGCGCAATCGCAGACGCATGTCGGTTCCGTAGCCGTCTATCGCGACCTTTCACCCCCCACGGGCACGGGAAGTGAGTCGGATCTCAAGTATGATAGTGGTCCCTATAATGCGACAATATCTTCCACCTATCCACCGCCATTGCGTCCCAGTGTCGTGGACTCCACAACATCGAGTGATGCAGAACTGCGCCTGGATCAGTTCTACGCCAGCAATGCCATATCCACCAGCAGCAACGGACAGACCATTACCCAGCGTCGAGGCTCTCTTCAATTATGGCAGTTTCTGGTTGCACTATTAGACGAGCCGGCTACCAGGTAAGAGGTTACAACAAGGATCCATTTCTGTTTTATTTTAAATAAATTCCGAGTTTATTATCCGATAGTATTGAAATTTTCAGTACATATTCAGACATTAGCATATACAATACATATGTACATATATGTGGTAAAATATCAACCTATTAGCTTTAAAATTTACCTTTTAAATAATTTTTCGATTTGCGGGGGAGTGTCAAATTCTGTGAAAAAACTTTATCTATTAAAAATTTAGACGAAACTAAATATTTGATTTGTACCACAATTTGCTTATTTACACAATAAATACGGGATTTCTAATATTAGGTGTCGCTGGACTGTAGTCTTTCCGGCTAATTTGTTAATTTTTCATCTCGTTTATTGCACACAGCTCCAGCTGCATCGCCTGGACCGGTCGGGGCATGGAATTCAAGCTCATCGAACCCGAGGAGGTGGCACGTCGTTGGGGCATACAAAAGAACAGACCGGCCATGAACTATGACAAGTTATCACGCAGTCTACGCTATTACTATGAGAAGGGAATCATGCAGAAGGTCAATGGTGAACGCTATGTCTATCGGTTCGTCTGTGATCCGGACGCACTCTTTAACATGGCCTATGGCCATCTCACTGGCAAACAATCGGATCAGCAGCATCAGTTGACCTTGTCACTGGCCAAGTCACCATCCGAGTCGCAATCGCAGACGATTCGCGTGCAGAAATCGACGGCTGCGGATTATTATGACAGTGGCTTGCATAAGTATCAGTAGGCGGAGCGTGGGAGCATCGTCGAGTAGGTGTAACCATGTCTTTTGTACATTGTGTAATTTATTTTGTATGTGGTTATGAGAGGAGTTCGCTGTTTTACAGTGCGACTGGGTTTAGTTGAGGACAAACTAGAGCTGGAAAACATAGATTTATTATTGATTTAATCGTTGATTTATTTTATTTAAGAATCGTTAACAATTGATTCATCAAATTTATTTATTTCGGCCAAGAATTTAGCACATACAAGTTAAAACGATTTAAAATAAAAACGTTATTTTTGATGACGATCGACAAAATCGATAAGTTTATTTGAAGAAAAATAAAAATAATCGATAGCAGCGTGCAATAATGTGTTTCCAGCTCTAGAAATGATACCACTTCTGTAACGGAAATTAGTGTTGGTAAACTAGTGTCAATCGGCACACCACCACAAAAAGTGTGAGCCTATCGACTGTCGATCACAGCTCCACAACTGTTAGATCAAATTCAAATTTAAAACGCTCATGGTAAATTGAGGTGTGAACTGTGGACTGGCAGCCGACTTTATATTACAAATTCTTATATTTGGTTATTAGATGGCTAGCTCATCTAAGCGAGGCCTTATCAGAAGCATATACATATACATAAACATACATACTTGCATATATACAAAAACAAATTGTCCACCACGTAAATGTAATCGCGTTGAGGTTGAGTTAACGTATTTAAATAAAGTATATACCGTTTTCTGTTCGTTACACAAAATTCATAAGTTTATCACTCTTCCTTCTTTTTCTTTTTTGGCACTGATTCCGCGTCTGATTCCGAGTCGCTGCTGGTTTTATCATCGTCGCTGCTGCTGCCGCTCTCCAGTTTACGTTTCTCAGGTGTCTTCTTAGCCAGCTTTTCAACATAGCTTTTTACCTTCTCCGGCTGCGGACTGTAAGCCCAGTGGATGAGACGCAAGTGTAGTTCACTGGGCGCACCTGTGTCCCGATCAAACAGCTTGGCATCTTCGGTCTTGATTTGATCCAACAGCTTGGCAATTTTACGATTGCGTATAATATCCCAGCTCGTGGTCTCATCCTTTGGTGTCATCGTGCGCAGATGCTTATAGTTGCCCTTGGCCTTGGAACCACCATAAGCGGCCAGGAACTCAGCTGCCAACTCCTCTTCTGGCTCAGGCAGCTTGGCTATAACAGCATGTGCCAAATATGCGCGATTATCCTTGATGCGATTTTCCTTTTCGAATTTTTCGAGAAAGTCTTCAAGCACCTGGACACCCTCATTGATTGAATTGATCTTATCCTCATTTTTAGTGCCAGAGAGCACTCGCTTCGAGCTACCAATAAGACCCTTGATCGCCAGCCTCTGATAATCTGGATCGCGCTCTGCCAAGATGCTGCAAATATATAGAATATGGGGTACATTCAGTTTGTCAATTTGATCAATGATTTCTACATTTAGCGATTTAAATATTAAAAACATTGGACGCGTTCAGCAGAACAATCATCCAAATTTAATCGATTTTCTTTCACATGTTATGGTGATATCGAAATTTAGCTATTTTTTTGGATGCTTTCCCACCAGAAACAGTTGTTTTTTTTCTCAAAAAAGTTGCCAACACTAATGAAAAGGCATCATTCAGCAGTTACTAATCATTGATAAATCACAATTAATTGTCTGCTGAATGTACCCATTGATATTTTAATAGAAAGCCTAAACATACTTAAGTATATATATGTACACATGTAGAATTTGAATAGATTTGGAATGTGTTTAATATGCCAAATACTTTGCATATGCATACATATATATGTAGGTGTATATGTACATGTGAGTATGCATACACACTGAGAGGCAGCAGTTGGAGAGGGAGAGAGAGAAAGAGAGAGAAATAGAAACGGTCGCTCTATCAAATTATTAGACTTCCGAATGTGTGAGTACTAAAACTGTGACATGACATCATGATTGGTGGCATAGCCAATGCGTCGCGACCTTCAGTCTCAGAGCCAGAGGCAGTTTTTTGTGAGTAATTACAGGGTACAGTTTGGTCGGTCTTACCTCAATGTAGCCTCTGCCGCCGCCTTGTCCTTAAATCCCAGGCCAGGCACTGTCTCCACCTTATCTTCGTTGTCAGTCTTTGCATTCTTGCTGGACGCACCGCCGCCATTCTCCTCCAGCCATTGCTCGAATACACCAATAGCGTCATTGATATTCTTCACCTTCTCCGCCGCCTTTGTCACTGTATATGAGAAACACACACACATACATATAAACTGCTGGAACTAAAGAGATTCCCGAAGACACAACTTACAGGTGAGGACGCGCTTGGCACGTCCCAAAAGTCCACGCACGGTGAGTTTGCGGTATTGCATGTCATGAGTCTCTAGCAGCTTGAGCGTCTCCAACGCCTTCTCCATATCCTTGAAACCAAATTTCGATTCTCCCTCCGACATTGTTGCCCTCCAAATATAAATTGATATATTATTTTATTTATTAAACGACTGCAATCGACAAGCGACCAACTCAAACTAATTTTTGTGTTTCGCTTGCACAGCTTTTGAGGCAACGTAAATCCCAAATATTGCTCAAGAAGAGCAGAAAGAGAACTGGAGAGCACCGTTGAGATTAGGAGAGCAGTCTCTAGGTCAGACAATTAGATAAGCGACGCCAAAATAACCAAGTGACACCACTATCAGTGTCCAATAGAGGAACCGGTTTGTTGTCGTATTGCCGTAGCAAAACAAAACCGAGAAGAGACTCCGCCATGACGTCATCAGTGCTGCCAGATGGCCAGACTTTTACACACACACATGCATGCATACAGACTTTGTTTACACGATGAATATCGTGAATATCGTAATTTGAACAACATGATTAAGGAATATTTTGTAATACATATTTTAAAAACAAAATTTGAGAATTAGGGAAATTAGAGTGCTTGAAATTGGGTGTACGAATAATTTGCTTGACACCTCGAGCTACTATATTGATTTAAATGATCCTCCATAAGTCAGGTAATCTTAATAGAAAAAATAACTTATTTTGAAAACTTTAATCAAAAAATCTATTTGATATACTATAAGCATAAATGTGTAATATAATAGTTGATGAGTTAACATTTGTAACCATGGAGATACTCGGCGTCATCAAACTGACCCAAAATTTAAATCCATGAAAGGAAGAACATGAATGAATTATTACTTGGATATGGTGGAAACGTATTTACATGTAATGCACATGTACATCTATGGTTTTATTTGACTTTTATCTTGACATTGAGCTTGACATGATTTGGATTTGAATTTGGGATAAGAATTAGGTGCAACTGTGTTGTATTTGTAGCACATCGTCCAGCATAAAGTTGCGTAAGTGGCAAAGAGCTTGCACCACATTCTCTTGGTCGCGGAGATTGGGACCGAGCCAATGCTCCGGCAGTTGCGTCTTTGTCACCTGGCTGGGATTGACGTGAGTGAGGGAGCGACGCCAATTGTTGTTGCACGTACTGACGACCAAATGGCTGCCCGTCTGCAGGCTCTCGATGTACTTGATGTACGCTTCGGAGTGGATGACACGATTGGCACGAGGCGGCACAGTTACAAACATTGGATCCGGAGTCGGACCCATTACAATTGTTTGTTGCATCTGCTGTTGCTGCATCTGTTGCTGTTGTAGCTGCAATTGTTGCTGATGTTGTTGTGCTGTCTCGATATTAATCGGTGCTCGAGGTGAGATTGCATTGCTGGATGGGATTGTCACACTGCCGCCTGCCGCCTGTTGGGCCACCAACTTTTGCTTGCGTGGCGTAAAGTTCTTGCCGCGTTCCGTGAGGGCCAAAGGTTTGCCGCACTTGCTTAAATGCACCTCACGCACATGCTTAATGAGGCGCAGCACATTGGGAAAAGCCTGAGTGGACTTGCGTATGCGTGGACAATTGCGCCAGAGACACACGTACTCCATCTCGACACCCGCCTGGGGATGGCGCTGTATATGCCCGGTGGCATCGGACAGACAATGTTCCGTGCAGTCGGACAACTCCTCGAACTGAAAGTCGCACTTGTCCCACATGCACTCAAAGGTAAGAGCCGGACCTGGCTCTTGATTGCCAGAAGCAACTGCCGGCAATGGACTTGCACAGTTCTCATCAATCTCACGACGCAGTGCAGCGGCCTCCTCGTTCAGCTTGTTGGCACGATCCTCCCAGCTTTGTTTGACGCTCGAGGGCAAACTCTTCCACTCATTGCCCACCAAGCGCGAAATGTCGCCAAAGCTGGCATCAGGATTGCTCTGACTTATACCTGTGAATAATAATATTTATTAATACAGATGGATTACAATGAATCCCATTGCAGTTACCTTTGCGCACATCGCTGGAGTAGAGTATGTAACCGGTGAGGCTTTTCTTGGCCGTCTTGGTTTTTACCTTCGAGGTCAGCGGTGTGGAGTTGACAGACGGCGCTGGTGACGATATGGCGATAATGTCCGAGCTCAACGATGGCGTATCACCATCCATAGAATCCTCCAGCATGGCCAGTTCATTGAGTTCAGTTTTCGCATCCTTTGCTGGCTTTATGGGGCTTTTGAAATAAAAGATCTCATCTTCAGTCACCGCGGCGCTGTGTTGGAACTTGCGCAGATTGCCGACGACCAAATTGCGCAATGCCTTCTTCAGTTCATCGTAGACGGACTCACAGATGTACACATCGCTCTCGGCGATTTCCGTCGGTCGGGAGTTAATGAACTCGGCGTACTCCAGGACAGCGCAACGACCCACGATGCCAATGACCGGACTGATGTCCTCAACGGTGCTCAGTAGCAGCTCTTGGCGATAGAATTGTTTGCCCAATGCCGGAGTAGTCTCACTGGGAGCCAGTAGCCAAGGTCCCTTGAAATAGGATTTACCATTTATCTCCCAAATCTGCTGGACTTGGGCCACAGATTGTTTGCCAGTTTGTGTGGCCACGTAAACGAAATCACCCGTCTTGATGACGCCGCTGCAAATGGTGTTGTATTGCTGATAGTAGACACTGTTGTCCTCGGAGTTCGGTGGAGCATCGCAGATCACATTGGGCTTCTCCTTCTCGACGAGCGCTTCCTGCAGCTTGAGCTCTTCCAGCTCTCCTTTGTGCTTCTCGATGCGCTCCTTGAAGACGGACATCACACGCTTCAGCTCCAGAGGCGTCTCTCGCGGCACAAACCGCACGGAGGTGTTGTTGCTCTCGCGCGATGTTGACCAGTTCTTGAGCTTCTTAAAGCAACGTCCTTGCACATTGTAGCGAGATTCACAGACAAACACATCCTTCTCCGGCAGCCCATCCGGCCGTAGCTTGATGTAGTCCCTAATATGCATGACATAGCACATGCCCAGCACCTTATCCATGGAAATCGTTTGGGAAATGCTGCTCTTGAAGACCTCCTTCTCGAGAAACTTTCGCGTGGTGACGTGATACGTTTCATGGGGTCGCAGGAAGATCGAAGCCTGCATGAGCTTCTCGTTGCTTGGCGTTGTCCAGAGACGTTCAATGCACACAATGGTGGGAATCTTGTTCTCTGGCATCTGCACATATACATAATCACCGGGGGAATACACCTGCTGATTGATGGTCATGCTTTCGCCCTTGGCACTTGCATTGAACTCATCCTTGTCCTTGTCCTGTTCCTGATCCTGTTCCTCCTGCGCCGCTTTCTGCTGCCGAGTAACTTCTACATCCGACAACAGCTTGTCCAGCGTGAAACTGAGCGCAGGCGAACTCAACGTGTCCTTGCAGAGCTCATCTCGCTTCCGTATAAAATACGTTTGCAGTTCAATGGAATCCTGAAAGATGTCCGAATCCGTGCGCGACAATTTGCGTGCTCTCTCCATGCAGGCAAATATATCCTCTTGATAGATATCGAGACGTTTGTAGGCGCCCTTATCGAGTCGTCGCTTGACCAGATCCAATGAAATACCTCGCACCTTTGCGCCTTCCCCTAACTCATCATACTCGGGCAGCTCGGCCAAAGAGTCCGAGTAACACCGTCCCTCCTCGTCCTGGTGATTGTAAACCGAGGTGAAGAGTGTGAGGAAGAGCTCCTGGACTGCCAGTGGCACATCGGGTTCGGTGCGCAGTTGCTGCTTCAATTGAAGCGTCAGTTGCTGCAGCACCAGTGCATCCTTGTAGATCTGCGAGTCGGGCTCATTGTATTTACAGGCATTCTCCAGCATGAGCAGAAAATCCGCTGCCAGCTCGTCGACACTCTCGTAGGCGCCCTGCTTAAGTTTTTGTGCAATGCGCTCCATGTCCATGGGATCCTTGATTATGTCATAGTATTCGGGATAGTCGCTCTTTGACGGCAGCTTGGTGAAGATTAAGGACAACTGACGTTTGCCCTTCGGCTCCTGATAATCACGCAGTGACTCATAAAACTGCCACATGCGATCCCGATCCGCCAAGAGAGCCGCTTTTGGCTTGCG
Source organism: Drosophila kuntzei (assembly GCA_035042165.1). Lineage (NCBI taxonomy): Eukaryota > Metazoa > Arthropoda > Insecta > Diptera > Drosophilidae > Drosophila > Drosophila kuntzei. The sequence continues at coordinate 1,014,459 of JAWNLU010001560.1, read as the reverse complement.
TCCCAACTTGTTGTACTTTTGAACTGGTCTCTTGACCTCCGACAGGCCGGGAAACTCCTTGAGCTTTTCATTTAGAGCACGTTCGAGAGTGTTGGCATCCTCGTAGATTGTGGAGCAATCCTCGTTATACTGTCGACAATTCGAGAACATGAGGCGATAGTCGGCAACGACATCCTCAACGGTGGCATAGCGATCAGAGCGTATGTTGTGCTCAATGGTATTCATGTCAATGGGATTCTGGATGATTTCATAGTAATCCGGATACGCCCGACGCGATGGTTTCTCCATGAACATCTCGATAAGACGACGATACTCCACCGTGTAGTCGACCAGATACTTTTGTATGCTGAGAATTTTCTTCTTGATGGTGGCATTGATGGGAATGCGATTGGATTTGGGTGAATTTGAATTGTTCGAAGCGTGCGAAGTGCTGGGATTTGAATTGGAATTAACCCGCGGTCTACCCGGCTTACGCTTCTCTGGCTGCACGCTGGTCGTAAACGTTTCATCCGCTTCATCCTCATCCATATCGCTGGTCTCCTCAAGTGTCTCCTCCACCAGCTTTGCATTCATAAGTTTCAGCATTTTCAGGGCATCCTTGTGAGTGCGATGTGTAGGTGGAAATGCTTTTTTGGCATTGTCCAACATCAGATAAAGATCACCGGTGAGATCGCTTATGTTGGCATAGTCACCCTTCTTCAGTTTGTTATGGATTTGACTCATGGAAATTGGACGCTTAATAAGCTCAAAGTATTCGGGATGAAAGCGACGTACGGGCAGTTTCCACAAAGAGTTGCCCAATGGGGGACCAGTGACACCCGGATGCTCTGACGTTCCAGGTGAATTATATAAATGATCAAATAACGCCCACATGGGACCCTCTCCTTTCTTACTGGTCTCCTCATCGTCCGAGCTGTCCACTTCCTCTTTCAGGGCTAAAATGAAAGCATACATATTAATATCATCATATAGTGGTTACCAATAACTAATCCCACCTGCTATCGCCGCACTAGACAAGGATTTGAGGCGTCGAGCTGGCTTGCCTTTGCCCGTCTCCAGCTCAATGCGTCGTTGGGTGAATATGCGCTTCAGCGCCTTGGCATCCTTGTAAATCTGTGATCCGGGCTCATTGAACAAGCAAGCGTTCTTTGTCATTTGCAGAAGATCGCGCTCCATTTCCACCAACGTCGAGTAAGCATTCATTTGTATCTTGGTGGCAATAAGACGCAAGTCAATGGGATGCTCTATGACATCGTAGTAGTCGGGATAAGCCTTCTTCGAGGGCAGCAGTTGGAATATGGGGTGCATGGCTCTGTCGCCAACGGGATCGGTTGCAGTCATTACAGAGGCAAATAGCTCCTCATATTGATTGCAATCGTCGTCAAGATCCCCGCCTCCCGGTTCGGTGCTGCTCGTCAGCCGGCGTGGATTGCGAGGAGCACGTTTAGCACGTGGTTCCTCCTCCGTAAAGCCATTAGCTTCAAGAATGCGCTGACGTTGCGTCTGAATATGCTGCCACAAGGCGAGTGCGTCCTGATACTCAGTTGATTCAGGTTTATAGAACGCTTTTGCATTGTTTATTAACAACTCCAAGTCCGTCATCATATCGTACAAATCGTCATAGGAGTCTGTTTTCAGCTTCTGCTGCACTTTGAGCAAATCGATGGGATTGACCACCACGTCATAGTAGGATGGCTCCTGGCGGCGCTTTGGCGCCCTAATAAACGTATCGCACAGCATGGAGCCATCCTCCTTCTTGATGTTGCGTATCGAGTCGTACAGCTGTTGACACAACTCTGTTGGATCCAGGCGACGCTTTTTGCGCGCCGATTGTGTCTGTTGCACCGGAGACTGCTCCGGCGTTGAGTCATCTAATAGTAATGGATCTTCGTCTTGCCGACTCGATATTGAACTGGCGCGACGCTTACGACTTAACATTATTATTCGAAAGTTGTAAATAAATGGAAAAAATGCTTGTTACAACAAAAAGACGCTACCGCAAAAATTAGAGATGACCAAATTATTAGAGCTGTGTCGTTTCGTTCTAAAAAGTTCAAGTGAACGAGTCATTCAATTGAACGAGCAAATTGAACTAGTATCGACTATCGATACGAATATCGGCATTTTTCGTGGTAATGCCAACTTGGCTCAAAATTAATTCCCGCCTAAATTTAAATAATTTTATTTTAATTAATTAAATTAAATTTTAATAAGCGGAGATGGTAAATCTATGACGTATATTGATCAGCGAATTAAAAATAAGTTTCAAAATGAAATTGCGACTGAGAAGCGTTGCTAATGTTTTTACATTTTCAGCTATATTTCCTAATTAAAATATTATTTCTATGTTGTTTTTAATGCTCAAATAATATATATATAAATAAAAGTAAATTCTTTGAGTTAAGTTTAAGTATCTCCACCTGACAAATATAATAATAATTAAATAATATATATTAAAGTGTTTCGTAAAAATATTCTTTCCATCCTAGTCGAGATTCTCAATGAAAACGCATTTTTGAAAATGTAAACATTAAGACGCGAATTTGTAAGTCTAATTTAGTTTGTATTTATCCTTATTTATTTAACATCACAGTGGTTTAATAGTTTATAGCACTTCAATCAGTCCTTAAGCCAATAAAAAGAGCGCCGTCAAGCTGTAAATAAAGAAACCAGAAATGAGACCTATGATAGGAACCACTATAATTATTAATTGCAAAAGCTGTGAATTGTGAAATGAAAGAAGCATTATTATTTTCTTAAAACATTTGTTTATATTTTATCACATAATTTTCTATAGATGTCGTGTTATTGATTTCAGTATGCAAATAAATGATGAGATGCGCCGGAGCGTTCGTTTTGCGTATGTCACTTAAGGAACATTGTTGAAATATGTGTTTAAAAGTAAATATATGTATATAAATAAATAATTAGTATATGATTAAGAATGACAATGAAACGCATGCTTTAAAATAATTAATTTAAATAAATACAAAGTGTACGTTTTTATGAAATAGATTATCGACACAACGTAAATGACTTTAAATTGATTGACTCAGACTAATAAAATTCTAAAAAACACCTAAAATGTATCCTACCGACTGTTGACGGCAGTTAATGTTGCACATAACGTTAGTACTCCAAATAGATCTGATAAGTCACACAAGAACGCAACCGTAAAGGTTTCCATTCACACAAATATATATGAAGACATATATATGCGTATGAATACAATGAATGTTGCGCTTACACTTATGGTTACTATAAACTACAACAATTAAGCACAACAATAAACAGCGCAACATTTAAATATCAGGGTAAGTATCCATATTAATATTAATATTAGTATCAGTAACAGTATCAGTTCTGTATAAAGTATGTATTCATTTCATCATTCTCAACAGTCCATCGTGTTTGCCTGGCGACTAGCGGTGGTATTGCGACTGCTCTTACGACTAAGATTGTAGTACTTGGCATAGAATCTAGTTAGACTAAAGCGGGGCGACTCGACAAAACGTTTAAGCAGCTGGTAAGCGTAACGCTGACGCTGACATGGTATAGATTTATCGCGTCGCTCCCTTAAATATCAGTTGATGAAGCTCATGTAGTTAGTAAAGAGCACATAGTTCTCCACTAACCGTGCACGCAGCTCTCGCCGCACTGGCGCCGTAAACTTGTTAACCAGGCACAGTGCAGTCGTTGTGCCAAATACAAGATTATAGAGCAGGACAATCTGAAAGTTGCCCAGCCACTCGATGGCGCCAAAGTCACCCAGCAGATCAAAGTTGGTAATGCCTGCAAAAAAAAAAGGATGAGCAATAGCACATTTATGATTAATAATTTAATTTATACTTTACCTATAATTCTGCTTAGCAGCGGCAATGCAGAGGACAACACCAGCATGAAGCCACAGTTTAACATCAGCTGTGGCAGAGACGTCTGTCTCCATTTTGGACGCACATTACTCATAAAGGGCATGCTATAGAAGCCCACAACGGAGGTGGCGCCTAGATAGAAAATCAGGCATACCTCCATTCCAGCTCCGACGGGGCCCAGCTTGGACAGCGATGAAATGCCCAAAGTAAATTGCTACAATTATAAAAGTTCATAATTTATATTAAACATACTTGTTTATTGCAAGGATCGCAAAAAAGAGTGGAATTTAAACAAATTAAAGCTGATCAAATTATCTGAATAAATGGGGAATACTTTAAATACTTTTTACTTTATAATTAATATATTAAAAACAGGGATTAAAACCTTAACCGAAACCGTAACCTTTAAGGTGAAAACCGATTGAAATTTGTAACCGTAACTGAAACCGTAACAGGAAATAATTTTTTCCGCTGTACCGAAACCCCTAAACCGAAACTCTTTAAGCCGAAATAACCGTTTCGTAACCGATTCATTTATAAGGGTTAATTTCGGTTCTTGCCGTCGCAGCTACTGAGCAATTTTGATATCTTTGAACTGCCATAACTTTGTCAAAACTCAATCAATTTTTATGCGCAATGTAAATTTAAGCATTATTTTACTTCTAAATTCGTTCTGCATTTAAATTTTGTTTATTTTTAAAATTCAAAATTTTATAAATTTTTCGAAAAATGATAAGGGGTAACACTGTAAAATTTCTAAAAAAATTCGAAATTTTCGAAGTTTCAAAATAAACAAAATTTAAATGCAGAGCGATCTAAGGGGTAAAATAATGCTCAAATTTACATCGCGCATGAAAATTGATTGACTTTTGGCAAAGTTGTGGCAGTTCAAAATTATTAAAGATCAGTAAAATCAAAATAATGGAAATTTTCAAATCAAATGAACCAAATTTATATGAGGTCAAATTATATAAAATCCAATCAATCCATGAACCATTCCAGTAACCAGATAACATTATTTTTCAAGCTAAAAGGAGCATTAAGTCTTTTTTCATGTAAAACAAAGAATGAAGCTTCTTATTTTGGTCAACGGAAAACCATAATTTTTTTTTTTTTTTTTTAACCGAAACCATACCTGTATTTTTAAACCGAAACTTATAAAAACCCGATAACCGTTACGAAACCGATTTTCCAAGATTTTGCATGATCGATAACCGAAAACCTTTATTCGATCGTAACCGAAACCGTAACTGAAAGCGATATTCGTTTCGGTTTTAATCCCTGATTAACAATGATAAAGTTTGCGATTTCTTGTTTATAGATGTGACTTACTCTTGTGCTTAGCGGCAGCGCCTTAATGCCAATGAGCAGCTCCAGCGTGTTCTGGACGACAAGGAGTATGGTAACGGCGGTGCAGAATAGCAACAAAAGCATCGCGAGTGGATAGACAAAGGTGCGCTGAAATGTGCTCGACTTGCGCATCTTGTCCAGCTCCTTGCGCTCAGTGTACAGCTCTCTCAGTCTTTCATTGAGCACATGCTGCTGCTCATCCACATTTCCGGAAAGCGGCTTTCGCTGATACAGATGGACCAGTGAGTGTTGCAGAAATGGCTGTGATAGATAGCCACGTTTATTGCCATTGACCGTGCGTCCATTGCCATTGGTGGCGTCCAGGATGCTCACATTGTGTAGTTCAATGTGGGCCAGCTTGCGTTTGACGCTCGCTTCCTCCATGTAGAAGGCGCTGAACTCCTCGTTCACGTCTCGCAGCAGCATGGGCCTCACTAGCACCTGGTTGACAACGCCAAACAGACGCACAAATCCATAGGGTGTACAAACTTGAAAAACAAAACAAAATAAACAAGTAGTCAGAGAGTTAATTGGTTTCCAAGGTTTCACAACAAACAAAACAAGCTTCAATTTCACGAATCACATAGTTCACTTCATATTTTATACTCGGTATTAAAGGATCGCAATGGAAGAGAATAAAACCAATGACGATTTTGCTGATTTTGAATCAACTCTGCAGAAGATTGAGGATATTCTAAATAATAAAGACACTTTGGAGGATGACGGATCAACGCCGCCAAAGGCCAAAACAGCCGAAGACTTTGAAAACCTCGACGTGGACAAGGTGCGTTTAACAGTGCGTGAGAATCGTACTCTGATCAATAAAGGCGATGGAAAGAAGAAGACTCCGCAGCCGGGCATTGAGAATGCTGTGGATCAGCAGAGCTTCATGCAGGAGGTGGAACGGGATGCCAATGACCGGGCTCAATCACGTGCCAAACGTGAGCACGAAGCGGAGCTGCAACGTTGGTAAATATTCAAAGATTGTAGTTAAAAATTTAAAGGAATAGACCGAATAAGATGTAACTATGTCCGTCTGTCGATCTATTCGAGCATGTACCTTTAATATGATATCTATTAGAGCTAAAGGCACCAAACTGGGTGTATTCCTTTACTCGTATTTATCCTAAGTAAATCAAGTTTCTTTTAGAAACCGAAATAAAACATAAGACCAATTTTAAAGCAGTATCCGTTTAAGACATATGATACACTCTGTAGTCCAGATCTTTAATCAAAATTTTATAACGATCGGACAATAAACTCGGAATACATTCAAAAAACAATTTAATGTGTCGATTTTTAATCTGTTTATATACATAAAATTATATATACTACGTACGTCTCTTACAAGTCGGGTTCGCTCGACTGTAGCATTTTCAACTAATTTTCACAACTAATTAAATTACATTAAAATAGTCAGGGAAACGAGGCTTTTCGCAATGGCAGCTATGAGAAGGCTATTTTGCACTACAACAAGGCTGTGGAGCGTATTAAGGATAGCGCTATAACCTATAACAATCGTGCCTTGTGCTACATCAGGTGAGTGCGATTTAAATCGAATAATAAATTATGATTAATTTGTTGATTTCTAGACTACGCAACTACAAGCGTGCACTGGATGATTGCCAGTATGTGCTGGAGAAGCTGCAGGAAACTAATCTGCGGGCCTGGCTTTATAAGGCCACAGCGTATAAGCGTCTCAAGGATGTCGACAAGTTTGAGGAATGCGTTGCCAAGGCGCGTCAGCATAATCCACAACAGCTGGCCTATATAGACAAGTTCATTGGACAGATTGATGAGGATATTTAGTACTAGATATTATAAATATATATTGTTACTTACTCAGCATTAGCATTACGCCCAGAAATGATACACACGAATAAAGGAACGGCAGGTGAACGCTGCCCAAATCTGTGAAGCGTAAACAACAACGGAAATTATAAATGCATTCAATGATTTTGGGTGCAGTTTGTCAAGCGACGAACTGTAACTGCTTCCGTTTCAATACTCACTTAGAAACCAGAAGAATTGAAACTTTTCAATGCCAAACACCGCACTGAGAACAGCGGTCAGAACTAGGACAATGATGGCCATCAACATAAATACTGTAAAGGTTTCATAGACCCGAGCCAGGATGCCCTTTTTGTGACCCACAAAGCCCGTCGATTCGGAGAATAGATAGACAAAGGGCAAAAAGATGAAGAGCGATAGATTGGAGAAGAGGAAAACATGATTCCACAGCCCTGCAACAGTAAAAGTTTTATAATTATTAATCATTATTATTGTTATAACCGATTATACTTGATTAAGATTTGTTAATTGATTTTTCACGCTTTTACTAAGATAGCTTAATGATTATAATTTTGTATAAATTATAAAATTATTTGTGGACTTTTTCCAATTATAAAAAAACATCTCTTACTTTTGTATCTAAATTTATTTTTTATACCCCAGACTTAATCATATTTTTCGTTTCAGTTTTTAATTTTAATTTATTATTAATTTAATTGTTAGTTTTTAATATAATTTTTATTTAATTTGTATTTTAATTCTTTTACGCTTAATTTTCCTTTTGCCGACTGCTTTTAGTCGTGAATAAATAAATTAAAAACAAGAATTTTAAGAATTTATATTTAATTAAAAATAACAGCGTAACACGAACTTTAAAATTGTTTTATTAAAATTTCAAAACAGAAGGCTTTTAATTTTTCTAATAAATAAAAGTAATTTTAAAATTTTTATTTGAAAACAAATGTATGTACATACCAAAAATATAAAAAAATATTTTTGTGAAATTAAATTATGAAATTGTAAAAAACTAACTTATTATCTACATAGAAATTTAACTTTTATTTTTATTTATTCATATTAAAATGTATTTCATAATAAAAATGTAATATAAAGTTTATTTTGTTTGAAGGATAACTCTTCTAAGAATAGTTTAAATGAGATTTTTCCCGATAATACATATATTTCAGGCTTGATTTTTTTATATCACAACTCATATTCGGGATTCCTGCTGGTACATACCTTGTATTAGGGAACTGTTCAACCACTTGACATAGTAACTGTTTGGATAGAGCAAGAGCACCTCATTGCTGGCTATGGATACTGGGAGCAACATAGCTGCGCCCTCGGCCACCGCCAATGTGAAGGTGCAGAGCCAAAAGCTGCAAAGAGTCAAGTTGAATGCACACGTTGATGACTTTGTAATTAGCCAGGCAGGTTGTTGACTTGACAACCTCCAAAGTGTCGCCATTATAAGTATGTATGTATTACCTTATGCGATAGACTAGCACCTCGTCCTCGTCATTTGAGTAGAGATCGTCGCGATCTCGACGCCGAAAACGTGAGACGACCACATACGAACTGAAGTAGAGCAAAATAATTAGCAGCAGAAAGATCTGTGAACAAGAAAAACAAAGAGAGAGAGAAAGGGGGAAAAGTTTATTGATTGTTTTTATCTTCATCAAAAGAAAATTCAAATTATTTTCATTTACGCACAAATGTGCTTACAAACTTTAATTCGTATTTATTTAAGTTGCTTATTTATTTTTGCTATCAACGTTTTTCGTTTATTTGACCAACTGTGTTTATTTCTGTCAATTCTTTCAGATTGTTATCACAAATAAATACGAGTTTGTGCTCGTGTTTAAGATCTTTGAATATGAATATAAATATTTATATTTTTCATCTAATCATGGCTGGAAATTATTTAGAAATAAACTACTGTGTAAATTGAGATAATGTAAATCGTCTCATGTGAAATTTTACTAGAATTACATAATCTTCTGATAAAATTTATTTTATTGTCTTAAAGCTTTATAATGTCTTTTACAAATCATATAATTTTTATTTATAAAATTATTTGTTTTAAATATTTAAAAAACAAGCCCAAAATATTTTATAAAAACCTACTTATAGTTTACAAATTACACTACAATTTTAAAAAGTTAAATAAATAAAAAGCAAGTGGAATTTGATTAGTAAACTGATTTCTTTAAGTTGGTTTTCTTTGGACACAAGACAAGTACGTTTGTTAATAGAAATAAATGTTTGATGATTAATATTTAACACCACTCGTAAAGTAATGAAAACCGTGTACAAAGGTCAACTGTTTGTCTTTTGGAACATTGCTTATCAGTCGCCGACGACAGCAGCAACAAATCCATTGATAAGGATTAGATTGATTGTAGACATTAAAGCCAATTACATGTCAAAGCCAAAAAGACTTTGAGTTTAGCAGGGGAATTGTTTATTCTATGGATGATGGAAAAGAACTTATCTTAGAATAAACTTAGAACTGATGTTGATCATTGGAGGAAGTAGATGAAATAAATCACAATTGCTTGAATTAAGTAATTAAAGACATTAGGACGAATTACGTAAAGTATAAGTTAACTTATGCTACGTCTTGACCGTAATAATTTAATATTGATTTAGAAATAATTTAGAAAATATGAATAACCGCATCTTATTTAATTTTCTTCAAATGCTTTAAAATTTAAATGATCTTAACATTAAAGATATTTGAAAAGTCATTCATTCAGTATAACAAAACCTAAGAATAGTAAATTTAAAGCAACAAAATATGAAAATAGACGCCAATCATTTAAAACACACGTCATTGCTTTTTACGTTGCGAAAAAAACAATGAAAAATATACGTAGAAGATACACACAAACATCCATACATATGTACATATTATATATCATTAATAATACATTTTTTTCGTGTTCTCGCTGGCAAAAGAAGAAGAGCAACAACAACAGAAATAATATCTTTAAACAAAAACAAACAAATTACTTAAACACATGTTGCAAATGGTTCGCTATTTTTGCAAAATCGCATTTCCCAACTTTGTTCTACTATTTACTGATTCCACAGAATAATTAACAATACAAAGTAGCAAGTTTGCATTTGTCAGACAGTCAGAGTGTCAGTTTCAGTTTTTCAATTAATTTAATGGACCAATCAACGAATTCAACGCTGATTGAATTTGATTGATTAAAAGAATCTAATTACGGCTGATGTTTATTTATAAAACAATACGAAAAAACGTAAATAAATATACAAGAAATTTCCATTTTGTACATTTCGAATGGAATCTATTTATAGCATGCTGCTTGACCCAATAATGACCTTCATTTTCCAAAAATTCGTATTACATTTAAAATATAAATTTGTGCGTAGTTTAATTATAAACAAGAAAATTGTACATAATTCTTGTGTAATGAATTAAAACTCAATGACGTGCCATTTTATAACGTTGAACTTGGAAATTCTCACAATTACTCGTGTACGTATTCTAGAGATAAGAACGATGAAATACCATATTTTATTATTCCAGATTTTGTCGGGCGACTCAATACGCATACTAAATAAAATCGTTGAAACTGTGCTATAAACAAACAATTGTTATACGTCTTTGATATGCGATACAGGAGGGCGAAACAGCTGCGCCTAGTTCCAGAAAGTGTGTGTAACTAATAAATACCTACAGTGGCTCTCAGCTTATTTGACCCACTACTCTCATCTACTACAAATTTCGAATGAATTTAAATTTTAATGGGAAGGTGATAAAAATAAAATTTAAATTCCAATTGGTTAATTATATAATAAACTTAACAAAATATTTGTTATTAAGCAATATAAACAAAACATAATTATATATGTAGTAGTATTTACATGTGCTTACAAATTCACTGTGACTGCACATAGATTTCGCGATTTTGAAAACTTGTTGATCATGTAGTTTTTGTTGGGCCAAATGCATTTAATGGCCATAGGCACAGAGTCAACGACTTGACGTGAACTCGAGATGAAATACGCCCAAAACGCCAACATGCAGTGCGACGCTAAACTTGGCTATAAATAGCAAATACATATTGTACCAGAGGAGGGAAAATGTTGGCAGCCGCGACAATCATAAATGCTGTCTAGGAGGCATGTTGTTGTCTTTGTTGTTAAACAACTTTGCCGGTGAATGGTTAAAGCTATAGGACAAATAAATACGAGTACATTTCGCACTCGCATTAAGTGAAAGATGTTTGGAGAGAGTGTTTCTTCGTATTGAATACTAATAATAATAAAGGCTTAAAAAGCGCATTTGTCTGAGTTAAAAGCCACAAATAATGTTTGTTTGGCCACTACATTCAAATTATAAATATTTCTGTAAGAATTATAAATATAAACTCGAAATAAAGTGAGAATAATATTGCAAGAACACAAAATAAGTTCAAAAACTTTCAGAGTACAAAGATTACAAAAAATCTAGTTCATTAAAATTTATTAGGAAATTTTCATTGAGTCGGGGTAATTTTTTTTCAAATAGGAATATTCATTTTTATTTTGTTACATTTTGTTTCTCAACTATTAAAATGGATAAATTTAAAAGTAATAAAGTAACTGATACTTGACAATGCTAAACTTTAGTATATAATTAAATAGCATTTGTTAATTATATGTCGCTTTCAGGTTTCCTGGTTAGGGAATTTCTAGAAATTAATGCGAAATATTGTATGTAAAATAGTAAAATAATAAAATATATTTTATTTAGGATTGTCCAACTTTTAGCCTTCCGAATTGTTTTCCTAATTTTAATTTTCCAAATTCCATTTTTCCTTATTTTGGTTTTCTAATTTTGATTTAGTTATTTAAAGTTTTCCTTTCATTCTTTCCAACTGTATTATTATTAATATATGTCAAACTTATTATAGGGAATCCTACGTTTATATGTTTACTTCCCACTTAGAACTTTTACAGTTCTCTTTTGGGGTTGCCTGCATAATTTATGAGAACTTTGACCAGGTTTTTTTTTTTGGGGAAGCTTTTTGTATGCGACACACGTACTTTGATTATTGACCCACATCGAGTGTGGCATTATTCAATTGTCGTTAATATAATATATGCCATAACAAAGCAGAAGGAAAGAACAGTTTGCCCAAACAGACACAGGTTGGTTGTTTCCTGGGTCAATTTTGACACTTGACGAGAGTCGGAATCTGAGATAAACAATTGTATAACTCAAATAAAAGAATTGTTTATTTTTAGCAGCATAAACAACGCTTCGCATCGAACGGACCGACACCGACAAAATGTGTTGACTGTGTCACAAAGCAAAAAAGAAATATTATAAATACAAAAAAAAATGTTTAAATATTTCTAAATTGATTGCTTCTTCAGCAATTGCTTAAGCAAATAGACACACTTAAAGATTGGGAACGAATCGTGACCATTTGCCGTGCACTTGAAATGATTTGTCAATTGCAAGCAGCAACAGTTTTCAAAATTGTAAATTGTTTTCTTTTGTTTTGTTTTGTTTATTTCGTGTTTGCGCAACACCATAAAGCACACTTATACATACATATATATCTTTTCATTAATAAAGAAATTTACAAATCTTTATAAATAAACTCAAGCACTTTCACTTGTTGCTGCTGTTGTTGTTGTTGTTGGTTGTCGTTGTTGAATTCATGCTAAATTATAAAAATGCACTTTGCAGCCAGTTGGTAATTTAATCGCTGTCTAATGTCTCGAGTTGTACATATACATATATAATTTTTAGACAGGAAATCAGTTAATTTGAAACCTGCACAGAAGGCAGACGCCTGGCGATGACTATCGCATTTAGTCAGTATTTTTGGCTTCGCATGGTCAGTAAATCGAGACGTTTAGCTGATAAGAACCATAAACAAACGCTCAAGTAATTATTTTGTCAATGAAAAAATTCACATATTTGATAATTATTTTTAAAAATAATTAAACGGATTTCAGAATCAACTATATTAAAAATAAAAAAAGTCAAAGAAATGTATACATTTCTTTTAAATGAAATGTGAACTTTTCACTCTGTCAAAACAATTCATTGACTAACTGTTTGCTGATTTGTTTCTGCCCTGCCGAGTAGCGTCATTCACAATGGTGCTTGGGCAGCAGCTGCAATTGGCAATTGCAGTTAGAATAATAATCACGGTGGTTGGGCAGCTGCAACAGATTTTGTACCATATATTGGGGTGGAGAATTTGGAATGTGACGTCATGATAGTGTTGTTATCGCTGACTTACAATGTGCTCCCGTACTGTATTGTGAAACAGTTGCAACTTCAGGTCCGTCACTTCCTCCTCCTCTTCCTCCATGTTCTTGAGGAAGAACGTTAGTTTGTCGTTTTGAGCCAGTTTTGTATTTGTTTAGCAAGGACCGACACCGCAGTAAATGGTTATTTAGCTATGCACGCACACAGCGCACAAACTTTTACAATTTGATATGTATGAAAACAAAAGATGCCTTATTTATGTATATTAAACAAAAAGTTTCACTTTTCACTCGCGTACGCACGACCATTGACCACACACACAGCACAGTTGTTGTTATTGCTTATTGGATTTTGTGATTGCTTTCATTGGCTTATTAGCAATTTATTTAATAATTTCGATTTTCAAACTGCACATCATATTTACAATGTCCAAAATACTCCTACGGACCGAAACAACCGCCGCGCAAACCAAGCGATGTAAAAAAATTCTTGCAACTGAAATTGTTGTTGTCAAAAACATAGGTCTATCGAAACTATTAACGATATGCGCTAATCGATAAGTGCACAAGGTGCACCTCTGCATTACTAGGGTTGTCTACAGTTTTCTATTGGGCTGCAAACGCCATCGATAACTTATATTTTCTATGCAGCCCTATTTTCGAAGTATATATTCATTTTTTCCTGGGTGGCAATATCGGTTTAAAAGCCTCTGACGTAAAAACAATGTCCCAATTGAGGCGCCAGGCAAGTTATTGTTTACAAATTGTTAATTAAATGGTATATTTAATGTATATACAAATATGACAGGTGTTGAATGCGTTCAAAAAGCTGCATCGCACGCGACAGTATGTGTTTGATGGTGATGAGAAGGCATTATTGGCGGGCCGGCAAAAGATTAACGAATCATTTCAGCAGAACCGAAATGAATCTAGAGCAGAGGAGATCCAAAAGGTTGATCCAAGATAAAAGTAATGATTAATTGATATGACTTAATGGTTTTATATGTAGATGATCCAATTAGCCGTGGATGTGGACCATGAATTGCGCACGAATATAATACAGGCCCAAAGGAAAAAAGATGATGTTTACGGTGAGTGCAAATTACATAAATAATACCATATTTATAAACGTTGGCTGTGTTACAGAACTTCGCATAACGCCAGGAGTAACTCGCCTGGACAACGTTGTCTTCAATCCCGATGCAGTCATTGAGGCGCCGCGAAGACGGAAAGGTGACAAGACCAAAGAATGTTGTGGAGGGGCTGCAATGGCCGCGCTAGAAGCCGATGTTAATTCGCGTAAGAAGTAAAAATGCAAGTGTTGATATTAGAGAATTATTCTAAATTTGTATATTGTATTGTTAAAAGATAGCAACTATTATTTCTTGTGCTTTTTCTTTGACTTGTGTTTGTTCTTTGACTTGGACTTCTTATGCTTCGACTTTTTGCTTTTCTTGTGTTTGCTGCGTTCATCTGAGGACGAGCTATCATCGGAGCTATCAGACGAGGATGATTCACTATCATCCGAGGAGTCACTAGAATCTGAACTGCTACTTTTGTCGCGTTTCGATTTCTTTTTAGTTTTGCTGTCTTTGTCCAACGCTAAACGTTTGCGATCTTTTGCAGAACTTTCTGAACGCTCCTTGTATTCTTTACGCTTGGTTTCCATCTGGCGATGTACGTTCTCCTGGTTTCTAAGCGCAGGTCTGAAAATGAACTGTTAATGAAACTGATTTAAATAAAACTAGCTTTTAGGATTACCTATGATCTCTATCTCTGCTTCTAATACGACGATCTTCTTGAGGTCTACGTTCCGGTGAGTAACGATTTCCCCTATAAGGCGATGGGTTTCGACGGTCGCTGCGTTCTCTCGATCCTGGTCGCCGTCGATCGAAACGTCCCTGATGTCGATCGATGTGTTGTCGATCTCTTGATCTTGAACGCTGTGAGTTGTTGCCTCGACCCCGGCGGTCGCGATCCTGTTGCTCTTGATTTCTATGGTTGCGATCCCTTGATCTTGAGCGCTGTGAGTTATTGCCTCGACTACGACTATTGCGATCCTTTTGTTCTTGATTTCTATGGTTGCGATCTCTTGATCTTGAACGCTGTGAGTTATTGCCTCGAGCTCGACCGTCGCGATCCTCTTGCTCTTGGTGTCGTAGCTCACGGGCTTTCCTGCGTTCCGCGGAACTCATTCGGCTTCTTTCCTTGCTACGATCATTTCCATCTCTACGTCCTTCGGTTCTGGCTTTGCTCGCTTGACTTTTCCCATTACTTTCCCTTAAGTTATTAAAGTCCAGTTTGCCATCGGAACCAATTACGCCGCGTCCTTTGCCCCGCCAAGTCACCTTCGATATAGACTGCGAGAAGTCAACGTGTATACGTCGATCGTCAATGAGCACATTATCCATTTTGAAGTAGGCTGCCTCACATGACTTTTGGTCCTCAAACTCCACAAAGGCGTACTGCAAGGAGTCGCCCGTCTTGCGGTCACGTATCACCTCGCATCCCTTGACCAAGCCAAAGCGACTAAAAATTATCTCCAAGTCATCGTCTGTCGTCACGGGATTAAGTTTGCACACAAAAAGCACGTTTTCGGGTGGCGCCATATCAGCATCCGGCAAGTCGCCCACAATTTCCAGAATCGTGGCACGAGCTTTGGCCTCACGCTCTGCCAACATTTCCTGCATCTCCTCCATAGTTTTGCCATCGGTGTCGTCAATGTCCTCATCAGCTGCGATACGTCCATTTTTGAGTCGTTCAACACTGGGAGACGGTGAACGGCTGGGAACTTGAAAACCACGTGGATTAGGAAATGGATCTTCAAGGACGACTGTATGAGTTATGCGTATGTCCTGATAAGGGCGAAAGTTGTCGTCCACAATGGCATCATTAAGCTTCCGTAACAGCTCGTGCCCCTCCACAACTTCGCCAATGACGCAGTGAGTGCCGTCTAAGGATGTTAGATTTTCGCCCAGTGTAAAGAAGAACTGGGAACCCACAAGATTTTTGCCGGCACTGACAAGAGAGAGAAGTCCGGCACTTGAGTGGTGTATCTTTGGCAGGTATTCGGCTTCGAAGAAACGCTTCTGCGAGCCTTCCACCACGCCCCAGATGGAGGAGCCGCCATCTCCAGAGCCACTGGGATCGCCGGTTTGTGCTATGAAGTTTTGCTGCACAGTGTGAAATAGGTTAAAGTTGTAGTATTTTAACTGGCAAAGCTTTATGAAGTTCAAGCAAGCAATTGGTCGTTCGTCCGTAAATAGATCGACCGTCAAGTCTCCCAGTGTGGTCTCTATGACCACCGACATTTTGGAATCTTACAAAAAATAAAATAAATAAGATTCGCGAAACAGAATGGTAAACAAACAGTGAGACCGTATTCAGCAAGCAAAAAAATACCAACAAGCTAAAATCGATCAGTAAAAATATCAAAAATAGGAAACATCTTCTTATAAGATTTATTTTATTACTCAAGATACGACTTAATTTGTTGTTAATTATTATACAAATGAATCTTATCAGAGATTTTCGCACAAATTGGAAGTCCAATTACTTTTTAAGAATAGTATGCTGATCAAAGATAATGTAATGATTTGGCAATTACTTGTAAAAATTGTCTTTAATTTATACCCAAAAATAAAAACAAAATTAGATCATGTCCATCCATGTCGTAGATTTCGAATTTGTTAATTCATTTTATACAACATTTGTCAGCATACATTGCTCATCGATAATAAATTAGATATCGAATAGTTGTTTATATCGATATTCCACAGGCTTCCCTGATACGTTTTTGTGTTGTCGCCATTTTGGTTTTAGGAAAAAATTGTAAAAAGTTCTAAGCAGGCAATCGGTAATAACATACGTTGTGAAATCGAGAAAACTAAAAATATTTAATTTTTTTGAAACATTTGCGAGTGCTTTAATAAGATATCAGTTATTGTTGCAATTGTATTAATAAGTGAGTGCAATTCAAAATGCTAGAGAATGGCAAGAAAATCGTCGAGTTGCGTGTCTGCGACTTGAAAGATGAGCTGGAAAAGCGGAAGCTAGAGACCGTGGGTCCAAAGGCAGTGCTGATAGAACGTCTTGAAAGGGTACGTATACGCAAAGGATTTACAACTCGTGCAGTAGTGTACAATGCGCACATTTCTAGGCATTGAAAGATGAGGGGGTCGACCCAAGCACACATTTGATTACGCCGGCTGCGAAGCCAAAGAAGCCAATGCCATCACCAATGAAGGAGCATAAGGTTCAAATCAAAGAGGAGCCAGTTGACCCCGATGAAGAGAATCAAGAGGCTGGCGGTGAATATGATAAAAATGGAGATGAAGAAGACAATGCTCATCGTGCCGACGATGATGGACATGAAATTGATCAAGTGGGTGATGTCGACGATGTATGTGTTATATTAGATGATGATGACGACGATGAAGAAGATATTGATGATGGGTATGGGCAGGCACAGAAGGACACTGAGCAAATCAAGAAAGAAGACACCGCCGAGGAAGGTGAAGAAACGGCAGCTGCCGACAATGAGATGCAGGAGGAGAACACAGGCGACACTGTGAATATTGACAATGACGAGTCCATCAATTTAACAATTGGTGAAGATGAACAACAGCTCTTGCACGATGAGGTAATTTACTAATAAACATACACATTCTCTATAACTATGTGCTCAAATACGTGCGTGTGTCATTTCAGGCCCCTGACGACAAGTCCATCAAGTCGGGTAAGCATTCACTGATTGTTTGTTCACTTACTTTAGATCCCCAGCCAGCTACACACAGATACACATGCACACACTCACATTCACATTCACGTGTAATATTTATATACAAAATTACAAGTACAATTGCATACATGCCAGGTGCAGATCGTCGTTCCATTTTCCACACGTCTCGCGATACAGAAAAGCATGTTGAATCCATCGAAGCGTGCTAAAACAGCTTTCACATTCATATTTAATGCTTTACCTGATTTATTAATTAGTTTCAAAAAAGATAAAAAGAAAGCATTTGCTAAAAATTATAATTACAATAATTAAAGACGCCCCTTGAAGTGTAGACATTTATAGTATTTAATAGACAAGGTTAATCATAGCTATATTTTAAAGTATCTTGAGGTTAATAAATTTAATACAGCAACTGATTTAATTTCAGTAAAACCGACTACAAAAACTGAAAAATCAAGCGCAGCTTCTAAGGATGCGGATAAAAAGAATCACAAGGAGGATGAGGGCTCCCGATCTAAGAAGAAAGATGACAAGGGCACTGATAAAAAGGACACCGGGTTGGTTAATTCCAGCAATTTATCATTTATTGTCTTACTAATGCAATTGTTTTTTTTACTTTATTTACAATGCAATCGTCCGTTTATCAGTGATCAAAAGTTGGCATCAAAATCGTCGAATCAAAAAGACGATAAAGGTAATTTTAGTTACTCTGGCTCAAGAAAGATCAGTGTGCTAGTAAGGGTATACATATAAGTCGTGTAGGCCATGCATGAAAAAAGTTAAAAGCTTCAAAAAAGAAAAAAAAAAAAATATTGTGATATAGAGTGTGCAAGAGAGTGTGAATTTGGTTGGGAATGGAAGGGATGGAACTGGATGAGCAACAGCAGCAGGAAATAGCAGCCACAAAGATCAACATAGATTATGTTACAAAGAATCCGATGAAATTTGAATCAATTCAGGATACTTACCATGCAACCTACCATGGATTTTCTGCAGTGTAAAAACGACTTAGCGAACATTTCCAAAATCTCCAAGAAGAGAAAAAGATGAAACACAAAATCTGGAGACTCGTTTTTTTAATATCCACAGATTTCGAAAGCACATCCACATCAATCATCGATGCATTTTGTTCGAGAGCGGAGCAGATGATAGTTGCATGTTATAATCGCATCTTGACCTGGATATCATACTGTATTCATATAATGGGCTGGACGCCAGCGACTGAGGATGCATTGTTCGTTGGGTGGACTTACTGCATATACTACAGAATGTCGATGACAACGATGCTGAGGACGGAGTTTCCCCTGTGGCAGTTGGTGTAATCTTCTTGGTTAATCTTCAAATGCTGATGTCATTGACGACGTTCATCTTCATGGTCGCAGCAGCAGGAGCAGCGCATCAGATGCATTTGCAGCAACCCAATCAAATTCACACTCTCTTAGCTTATCTAAGCGCGCAGCAAATATAATGATATATATTTAATGTAGATTCAGAGTTAGGTTCGTTTTTTTGTCGATAATTTACGATACAACAGCAAGCAGCTGCAACTACAAAGTGTGCGTTTAAAGTGCTTCCCTTAATGATCAAAACAAAACCAATACCAAAACAGTTAACCAGTTAAAGCCACTCTCAGCTCTGACCATAACTCTCTTCCAATATTGTTATTATTTACATGGAACTTGCAGAAAAAACATCGACAGCAGCAGCGGCAGCAACAGCAGCAGCAGCGGGTGCAGCATCGGCATCCTCGGGTGTCGCTGCCAACAAGTCGGCGTCGGGATTGGGATCGGGCGGAGGAGCAGGCGCAGGCGCGACTGGTGCTTCTTCAAGTGGAGCATCAGGCAAGCAGGCGCTGCTTTCACGCAATCTCTGGGTATCCGGCTTATCCACACTGACACGCGCCAGTGACTTGAAGGCCATATTCTCAAAGTTTGGCAAGGTTATTGGAGCCAAGGTGGTCACCAATACTCGCACCCCGGGCACTCGCTGTTATGGTTATGTGACCATGTCATCATCGGGGGATGCATCGCGCTGCATTGAGAATCTACATCGCACGGAGCTCCATGGACGCATTATTTCAGTGGAGCGCACCAAGAATGAGATCGGCAGCAGTGCAAGTTCATCCAAGGACTCAGGCAACAACAAGGGCAACCACAAGGCGAACAGCAAGTCCAGTGACTCCAAAAAGAAGGATGACGATAAGAAGTCTGGCGCCAAGGGCAACACCGGGGATGATAAAAAGGGCGGCGACGGTAACGGGGAGGGCAAGAACTCTATGGGTGAATCGGGCAACAAGCGCGGCGAGGGCAAGGACAAGGAACGCAACAACAAGCCACGTGACGACAAGGACAAGCCATTGGGCGGTGACAAGCGCCATGAGCGTGATCATCGCTCTGGCACGGGCCACAAGTCTCAAAATCGTGACGTCTCCAACGAGCGTCGTCCGAATCGCCAACCACGTGACGTTGACCGTGAGATTCAACAGCGTCAGCGTGAACGGGAGCGACGCCAGCGCGAGATGCTATCTTATCAGAAGATACGGGAGGAGCGGGAGCGTCAACGCTTGCGTGAACGGGAGCGCGAGATGCGCGAAGAGGAGAGGCGACGTCGTGAGGCACGTGAACGCCAGCGCATTGAGGAGGAACGCCTGGCCGAGGAGAGACGCAAGCTGGCTATCGAGCGGGAGCGCCTTGAGCGTGAGAAGGCCGAATTGCTGCGCATGGAGCGGGAGCGCCAAAAGCTGGAGCGTGAGAAAATCGAGCTGGAACGCCTCGAATTGAAGCGACAACAGATGAAGTATGATAAACGTAAACGCGTTGCACACACAACGCTAAAAAAAAACATATAAAAAAAAGACAACAACACCATATATTATTTATACATAATTATTCTCAAATGGCATTTGGCCGTGTAAATTAGTGTGATAAGTTGCAGCCACCACGTTGTTTCTTCAACCTATAACTGCCGGGCAGTCAACTACTACTCCTACTACTAGGCAAATGCTTTTGCATTTCTAATTATGCAACTGCAAAATAACAGCATCTGCATCGTAGTCTATACAATATCTACAAACATATATATATATATGCTGATATATAAACTTATCGTCCAATTCGAAAATGTTATTAACGTTGTAAAACTTTGCTCTTTTCATCTTTCCCCAAAATTGCCACTAATGGTATTCAAGGATTATGGAGTCTCGTGAGGATCCTGTCAAGCGCTCTGTAAGTAAGCGCACGGATGATCGCTACACCGATCCTTCGGATCGCAAGCGCTCAACGGTCTTTGATGCTCCACCACCGCCGCGCTTTGATGCCTCTTTGGTCAGCTCACGCAAGTAAGTTACCATTTCAATAATATTATAAATATAAATTAATATAATAAATAAATTGGATTAGATGTAGTCAATTTAAAAAGTAAAACAATTTAAAATATAAATGTTTGTTTCCTCCATATAATAGAATAATAACAATAGTCCTTTATGATATAGAAATATTACTAAAATAAGCGATGACATTGCTTTCGTTTTATAACTTTTAAAACCGCAAAAACCGCGAATTTGACAAGCCTTTGTGTATACAAGTGTTTTTAAGTATGATTCTGAATATTGGCTTACAAAAACACATAAATAAATAATAATTTTAATAATAATGGACATGCATGAAAACTAATCAATTATTTTTTTATTTTAATATTTGAAACACTCTTAGCTTTTTTCAATTGGAATAAATACGAAATAAATATAAGTATATTAAACACTGATTAATTTTTTAATTTTATTGACTTCTTTTTAGCACCAGCTCTTATGACAAGAAGCATGATGATTATGGTACTTCGACTGGGTCAAAACGTGGCATCGAGGATTACACCAGCTCAAAGCGATTGGAATACTCAAACAAACGCGGTGATTACGGCAGCACCACGGGCACCAAACGCACTGCCATCGATGACTATCCAGCTGTTCCCAGCAAACGCTCCGGAGGCAATGATTATGTCTCATCGAGCACTAAGCACGATTACACATCGTCGACCACCAGCAAGCGTGATGATTACAAACGTGAGGTGGAGGTCCGTCATTTGCCAGTATCTTCTGGTGGTGTCGGAACAGGCGGATCTAGTGGCTCATATGTTCACAAGAGTAATGCTGGTGGTGTCGCTAGCTCCTACGTGCACAAGAACAACACCGGCAACGTAGCCAGCTCTTATGGTCACAAGAGCAACACAGGCGGCGGATCGGGAGGTGGCAGTGGTCGCTATAATGATACCGATCGTGGTAACAACTCGAATTACAGACGTGGTGGTGGCGTCGACGATACACACAGCATGTCCCAGTAAGCATAAATTACCAAAGTATACAAAAATGTATCTTACATTCATTCTTCAACTCTTAGTGGCAACAAACGTTATGATAACTCGACCAGCAGTGGAACCGCCGGCGGGTATGGCAGCAATTCGAGCAACGTTAACATTTGGGCTCCATCCGGCGGCGGCAGCGGGAGCACGCATCTGGGAGGCAGCAGCGGCCCAATGAAGTCCTATGCCAATAATGGGATGTCATCAAACATACACGGCAACAATTCGTGGCAGAAATCGGCACCCATCGAGGACAACAACTGGCGTCCAATGGCACAGACACAGAGTCGCTTTGATCGCAGTTACAACGAGCGTTCCGGAGGCTATCAGGGGAATAGTGGCGCCGGCGGCATGTATGGAGGCAGTCGGCCTGCTCAGGATCGCTACGGCGGTCAGGTGGGGCGTTATTAGATATCGCCAATAGCACACAATTTTTGAGGCAATTGAGAAACCCATGCTACATTTCACCCTACAAACTTAATGACTTTACCTTTAACGCTTTTGGCGTTTATGTTAATTTCTTTTAGCTGTATTAATTTAGCATCTAAAACTACATTAAATATCATTAAATGTACCACTTAAATGAAAAGTTCTTTAAGCTCTTGCGGGACATATTGGTATCGGTGAACCATTGTTTGAAACTGTTTTAAATCCCTGTTTAAATGTAACAGATCAGAGGAGTTATCTTCGACCCTTGATAGTATATACAGTTCCGGGATAAATACTGTAAATTAAATCATTAGGCTTATCGCTCATTTAGTTGAATATCCAATCAATTTTTTAGAGGCAATTAAATTTATAATATTAGCGTAGCTTAATGATTGAATTTTTATATTTTTTAAATTATGTAAAATCGTTCAATGGAGCTGTTAAATTTATTATTGTTATTGATTTTATTTGTACACACACATATCTATCCTAATTCCGATCTGATCAAAGAGTCATTACGATTTTATATTAAACACAGAAGTTATTTTAGAAAGATTTTAATTTCATTCAAAATTTTAAAAAACTCGAAATTATTACCTGATTGTTGTACCTTTAATCTGGGTAGGGTAACTTGTAGTGTCAATTATTATGTAATTGTCAATTGAAAAAACGCAGCTGTTCAGTTAGAAAAACTTAGTTTATTGTAAAGATTCAAATCACTTTTGACTTATTGTTAATTAATTGGTATTTGAATAGCGTTAACTAACTCCGTTCACACTCAAACTCAACTATAAACGTTATGAGCATTCTTAAGCTGTGTCTGTCACTCTGCATATTAAGGCATATGTACGAGTACATGCATTTAGTTTAGTAGCTTAACTTAACTAAAACGCTAGGTAATTAACCTAATTAAGTGTAAATTGAAAAGTTGTACATTCATTTGAATACTAAGGATCGCTTCAACTGCCAGGAGCCACATCCTCGGATTTGATGGTCGAATTGGTGACTGTGTCACCGCCGGCGAGCAAATCCGCGCTGGATGCAGTTGCCGGCAGTGCAGTCGCTTGAGGTGCAACTGGTGCCATTGACACTGCAACGGGCACAACCGGCACCAGAGGAACAACTCCAGATGCATCCACGCCCGGAGCAGTGCTAATGGTGCGGGCCAAGTTCATCTGTTGGCGCACCAGTTTCTCCTTTTCACGTGCCGCCTTTAACTTTTCAAAGTCATCGCCCACATCCGGCACGGGCTCTGCGGCGGCTGCTGTGTTGGCCAGCACATCATTCGATGTCTTAATGTCCAAGTTCTCAACTGCAAGATCAGAGTTCCATATTAGTTTATAAGACTTTTAACAGATCTATTAATGAAGGTCAAGAAATAAACGCAATGACTAGAGGGAGAATTAGAGCTAGGCAAAGTCTAAATATATATTGGGCATAACGAGCAAGGCTGCAAACCTCCCAAAATTCGATAGTTAAATTTAATATACTCAATTCGTTTACGATTTTCCTTAAATTTATTTATTTAAAAGATTTGCAACTATTTTTTTTTGGTTAATTTTCCACTGTTTCAAAATCAAGCCAAAATAATACATACAAAATTATGACATTTAAGTAATTATTAATTTTCCGATTCATTGTTTTAAAAAAAAAGTTTTAATTCACAATCGGTTTGCAGCCTTGGTTGGCAGGAATAATTCCAGCAATAACGCAATAATATAGTACAAACTACTAGCTAAAGTTAGTAATTAATTAAAGAATTAAATAGTAGCTTCGACCAAACAACATTCCAATAACAAGTAATACAATAAAATGAATAAACAATACAACGCAAAATAATAATTTAACGACTAGCAACGAGTACGAGGAACAAGTTCAATAAGGAAATAACAAAATTAAATTTCGGCCAATGGATCAATGAACAATGCTTGAACTTTACCGGGCGTTACGAACCACCTGAAAAACTGCGGTGCATCGGGTCTCTCGATCGCTTTTAGGTTTTTAAAACATTTAAAGAGTTCGTCGAATATATTTGGATATGGATGAATGTAGATGAAGATAAATGTTAAATGTGAATATCAAACGAGCAGGAGGATCATGGCATTCTGGGCACCATTCCCCTGTCCAAGCATCAGTTACTTACCCGTCTCACGGCTGGCGGCCTTTTGCTGATCATACAGGGATTTGCTGCTATCACCCACCGGCGAACTGGGCGCCGTGGCCGCCGACAGCAGCGAGGGACTGTCCACGGCTGGAGCTGAGGTGCTCAGCAATGCATCCACGCCACCGGGTGGGAACAACGAAGACGCGGGATCATACTGCGATTGGGCACGCTCATATTGTGGCGATCGTCTGGGTATGTCCATGGGTTGGGAGCGAGCCTGGGCCGCTGACGGATCCGTTGATGGAGTGGGCAGAGCCGGCTGGAGGGGCATTGTTTGGGGCTGTCCAGCTTGACCCGCAAATATATCCATCACATTGGGACGCGGCTCAGCTGGACGCACTGATGTGATGGTGGCCTGCTCATCCACTTCTTCAATGACCTGCTGAGTGATTCGCATGCTCCCAGCAGGTTTCACGGCAGCTCCAGTGCCCGGAGTGCCGCCAGTTAAGCTTGCCGAACTGGCGCTAGTTGGAAAGCGATACTTGCCCGGATCATCACTGGGCGTTGCGGAACCAGGACGACTGTCATCGCGGCTAAGGAAACGTTTTAGGGCCGATGCCACAGTATTTACCCGTGACAATGTGCCAGATACGCTAACCAGACTGGGCGAAGATCCCAATCCGAGGCGCATTTTGCCATTGCCCGCTGAAAAGTGAATTCCACTGGCATCGTCTGCCTGCGGGAGGCGTCATAAAAAAGGGTATACGTTAGTTTATAATACTCTACAATCGATGTAGACAGTTTAAGTTGTGCAAAAGTTACTTGAAACCCATTAAGGTGCAGTTTTGTATTGTAAGGAAAGCAACGGAAAGCCGTGCAGAGCACTGTGCAGTTAGAGGCTGTAGGCAAACAGATTGTTGTTAGAATCAAAAGTTAGTATGCAGTCTTATAATTAGGACAAACACCAGTTAGAATTACAATTAAATTTAGAATTATAATTAGATTAGTCTTAGCATACAGTGGGTTCTATAATTCTAATAACTATAAGTATTTTTCCTATCCGCAGCATGTTCAGTAAAGACAAATCGGAATTCCCTTATCGGTTAGGAAATTCCCCAATGAATGTCATGCAGAGTTTCACATTCCTCACTTCATGACACTTTTAAAAAAAAATTCCTTAGAGATTTCTTGACACATAAGGGAGATTCCCTGATGATTTCTCAACGATTCTTTGTGGTTTCGTTCTGAAGGTACTTAAAACTTAAACACACTTTCCCGGAAACGTCACAAACTTTTAATATTAGTACTGTTTTTTCTTCCCTAGGCTCTACAATATGTAAAATATCTACTTAAATAACTTCTCTATTTATGAACCGATCGTAATTTATTTTATGGGAAAGATCAAAAGTAGGGTAAATATCAGAGATATGTATATTAGTTTATACGGACAAACAGACGAAACGGCCTAAATGGATTCGACTTCCAATACTTCGTAGAGTAACTAATTATGACCGCTTTTATTACTTTTTTTTGGGAATTTGTAATATACACAGGCCTTATCAGAATATCTAATATACCTTCAAAATAGAACCCACTGTGCATATCGTTCATATTTCCAAATCTATTTACATTAAAAAATATATATATTTATAATATATGACTTATTTATACATAAGTACCAAGCACCGTTGTGATTTGAAATGCCAATAATCAACAAGGATCTGAATCCCATATGGATTACATTTTCAGTTTACAAAAGAAGGTTAGAAATTTGATTTGGATCGATTTGGATTTTCCATGAGATTTGATTTAGATATATAGTCGAATTATTTGGTGCCAATGTTGCGTATTGATAGTAAATGCTGCCAACGTTTTGATTCTAACCTCCTCGTCTGGCGCACCCTTGGAAAGGTCATAAGTAACTGTCTGCAGGGGTGCGCCCTGCGTCTGATCAGGGGCAGACGGCTTAGGAGCAGCCGCGCTGCTGCCGCTATTACCAACCATTTCATCAATTCGGACAGATGACATATTCGAGGGCATGCCAGCGTTCTTGGGCACCTCGATTTTGGCTGTCGACGGTTCCGGATGATTCTCCCGAAAGCGTTCAGCGGCAATCGTATAGGGCAATTCATTGGGGAACACCTCATCCCAGTATTGATCCTTGAGCAGTTCTGGATGATCGTGGTGCATTTCGTCTACAATCAGATAGGAAACCTGCAGATTGCGATCTACCATCCAGTTAACCTGAGAAAGAGATTATTTTCAATTGGTTTCACATTCGCAAACATTATTCAGACGAACCTCAAAATCATCATCGTCCTCGCCAAAGGGATTGATCAGGGACTCGGCCACTTTGAGCCAGCCCATATAGAAGAAAAACTGTAGCGTGGTGAAAACTGGAAAATATAAATCCACCTTGTTCAGATAGCTGCTGGTGCCAACGACTTTTCCATCTGTCCATTGCTGACCCATGCAGCAGGTCAAGAAGTAGGAATAAACCGCCAAAGTAACCACCTGGGTATAAACCAGGGGCACACTGATCGTATCGTAACTTATGAGCAGTCCACACTGTCCTCGAAATTTGTTCAGCTCATCGATGATAGTCTTAACAGCGAAATCATCCCTAATGCGACCCTGTTAACAAATAATTCCAGTTTAAACAGCGATTCAAAATCATTATCATGTTAATATTCACCTCCTTTCGGGCTCTTGTGATGATGCTGGCAGCCCATACAATGGGTAACCAGTGCTTTGAGGGTCTTGGGAATGCTTTGTTCATTGTCTCAATAATTGTCTTCTCATTTTCATTGAGCAAACCCGCTTCAACCAAGTTGTTTAGACCCGGAAAACGCTTCTTGACCCTAGGTGAAACATTGGCCAATACCATGGTGAGGCAGAGGCACACGTATCTCATGATTGTGCGTCGCATAACACGACCACGCTCATCCTGGCCATGTACATTGGAGCTAACGAAGACAGCAATGGGATCGGGCCAAGGAATGGATGTATATTGATTCCACCAGCGTGTCATCACAATGGATACATAGAAACCCAGCACAAAGGACAGCGGTATGAGATCACGATAACTATTGCAATAGGCCACAATGGCTTCGAAGGTTCTACAAAAGATACAGGTAATTAATTATAGATTTATGAAAAACGGTTTATTATTAGTAACTTACTCTTTTTGACTGGGATTTAACGCAAAGCGGTAGATTAAATTGAGCATATAGTATAATGTGAGAAAGGCCAAAAGATCTAGCCAGACTAATTTGTAAATACTTCCGCGCCATCTGAAAATTTACAATATTATTTTTAGGGTGTTTATTATATTTATTTATTCAAGCTAAAAATTTCTGTAATTGTCGGTGTTTCTGAAACCAACTTTGGTTGATGTTCAATAATAAAATATTAGTTGAGAGACTTTATTAAATTTAAAATTTAATGAACTAAAATTTACAATATTATTTTTAGGGTGTTTATTATATTTATTTATCCAAGCTATAAATTTCTCTCAATTGTCGGTGTTTCTGAAACCAACTTTGGTTGATGTTCAATAATAAAATATTAGTTGAGAGACTTTATTAAATTTAAAATTTAATGAACTAAATTTAATTAATTTTTAAAATATATAAAAAATATAAGATACATTTTAAATACATTTATTTAAATTTAGATATAAAATGACAAATAACAGCTGATTTTAGTAATTTTGAAAAGTTAGCCGAAAATTTAATTTTGCAGGTTTTGGTGATTGATTCTTTGTATTATAATCAGATTGATTTTGACTACTCACAGTTTCTAATTAGATCAGGTTTATAAATAAACCGCACAACAATAATGCCATAAAAAATGTTTAGTTAGAAATCATTGTTTTTTTTTTATCATTTTTTGAATAGGCATTGTGTCTGGCTGTTATTGTTTACAAGAACTTTTTTATTTCGCGACGTCATCAAACAGCAATACCGCGTTGATATTGGCTGATAATACCCATAATGCCACTTGTTGCTGACAAAACGTCATAAAACGAAATATGCTTCGAATTGGAAATAACCTGGCCATCAATTCAAGCGAAAGCCTGCTGTTAATTATAAAAAGAAGTGTGACTACCACTACAATTATCCCTCGCACATGAATATGTCTTATCAAAAATTTGTGGTCGATAAGAACGCAACAACAATAAGAAAGAAATTTATCTTCATTTTATCATACCTAAAATGGCAAACAAATTTTGGACTTTTTATCAGTTGTCTAAAAGATTTCAAGGTTTGTGTGTGTTGATAATTGTTTTAATTATATTTATAATGATATGCACATTTATTATTTAGAAATGAGGGCTCAAGAGTATTTTGTAGTCTGTCTTTGTGGGATAATATTATTATATAAGCAAATCGATGGAGGATTGGTGATATCATCGAAACATTGATTAGACCTGACAATGCAGCTGACATTATCATTTAGATATCACCTACATACGAGTACACATGTGTACTAACTACCAATTATTAAATTGTAATTCAAATTACATGAATGACGAATGTCAAACACATGACATCGCCTGTGGTTTTGATTACACTACAGACCCCTCTGGATGGGGACATATTATATGTAAGTGGGTGGAGTTATTGTCGCTATCGGTAGAAGTGCAACTCATATCGGCATATTACATATGTACTTATGAAGCTGTGAGGACAAGTGGAAAATTCTACTATTTGCATTAGTTGCAATTGTGTGACGCCCTTCAGTGTCAACAACAGAACTTGAGGCGGGGAGTCGTCTCAATTACTATGTCAGTTCTTTAATTAGCACTAGACTAGCAATTTTGCACACTCTACAGCTACAGATAAAGTTATATATATATATATTTATAAGATTAATTTTGACTTACCTGAGAAGTAGTTTGAGAAAACAGCCAAAGCCACGACAAGTGGCCACTTCAGCTGTGTACGTTATTGTCATTTTCGCAAGTTCTTTTTAATTATTTTCTATTGAGATTATTGCTATAGATGATGTTTAATTAAAACACTTTTTACTCGCTTTAAATTCTTATCACGCTGAAAGCTCTTGATAAATGTACATTTTGTCGGTGTTTGTTGAAGCTACCAAGAATTCTTCAACAGCCTGTCAGAGAGAAAATAATAATGTATTTATTAATTTTTTGACAACTATGCAAAGTTGGTACAAAAACTTTAATTCAATTTAGCAAGTTAAATAAATTGCAAGCTTAAGTTTAATAAATATTTAATCTTGACAATGAGTCTAAAAATTACAATTTTAATATACACTTTATTTAAATTGTAGAATGATTGGAAAAACATTCGTTGCAAATATTGGTGTGGACAAGCCAAAAAACATATAAAGTTTAATAAAACATAAGCTTAAGTTTACTGAATATAAAAAATTGAAAATTAACTTAAATCTTTAAAATCTTTTAGTATAAAATTTATTTAAGTTGTACAATAATTGTTCCAATATTCCATTGAAAAAAAAACAGAAATAAACATATTAGACAAAAAGTAAAATAGTATTAATTAGATGGTTTTTATGGCTTATGGACAGTATATAGATTTGAAATTGAAATTGAAATAAAGTAAAAGAGTAAATACGTATAAATTAATTGGATCATTAATTCGATTTGGCTTAAAAGAGAATTATTCAAATTAAATAAAAAAAGAGTAAAGTTTTCTGTAAGATTATAAAAACAAATAAAAAAATATTTAGCCTGTAGTGTACTTCCTATTCTATTCAAACAATGGCAATAAAAATAAAAGCATTTAAAATTCTAGAATCGATATTTGTACATTGCATTGGTTAAACTTAAAGTCAATTAAACATGCGACTAAAATGCGGAATACAATTGAAATGCACACTGTTGCATTCTGTTTAACATTTACAGAACTGATTAAATTAATTGGCGCAATTTAAAAAATAATTCCAGATAACTGCAGCTCAAGCTTCAAGTATTGTTCATATATGTACATATATATAAGTCGACTCATATAGATATTGAAGCAATTTAGAATTGCTGGCAGCTTGCGTGTGGGCGATGCCATTGATGATGATTCCACGATTGTACTATTCTCTGCCTGGAGGTGTCACTGAGGGTCAGACACATGTGAGTGCTACGATTGCACATCAATTAGATCCACAAATATTGGTACAATATTAGTTTTACAAGTATATATCAAATATACATAATGAAAAGCACATAATGTACTTAATGTTGCGTAAAAATGAGATCATACATGTTTATGTAAGTCTCCGATTTCGAGTGGGAAAATACAGTACTCTGATGAATTTCCGTATAGAAGGCGAATAATAAAACAAAATAAAAATAAAAATAAAAGGTTAGCATTCTGCGAACCGGTGAGCTAATGATTGAAAAAGACAACACGAACTGAACTCAGATGATGATAATACGAGTATATTGTTGTTGTTGGGTCTGTATATTTTGGTATGTGAATGTGAGCCAGGCTTTTAGCTCTGGAACATGACATCATTTGACTTATTTTACAAAGAGAATTGAACACAAACCGAATCTTTATTTATATATCTGTTTAATGTTTGTTTAATGATTTTTAGCACTTGCCCGTAAATCAGATAAATATTATATGAAAATCTTGACGTAGCTATTTCTCTGATTATATACCGAATTTTGACAGCTGATTACGAAAGCTTAACTGTAACATGAAATGATTATGGGTTCAGTTCTAGCAACGTGATCAAATAACTGCTAATTAGTGAGGATTTTCAGCATTTAGTTGTACATAAGTTAAACAAAAGAGAATTACACAATCTACTTGATAAGCAGATGCGTCATATATGTAACTGTTGAGTGACAGTGCCCTTAAAAATAAAGAAATTGTGTATAATCATACTTCCA
Organism: Drosophila kuntzei; assembly: GCA_035042165.1. NCBI lineage: Eukaryota > Metazoa > Arthropoda > Insecta > Diptera > Drosophilidae > Drosophila > Drosophila kuntzei. The sequence goes on along the minus strand of JAWNLU010001560.1, from coordinate 982,693 downwards.
AGAAAATAAATTAAGCATATAATCATACTTCCAAGAATCGGACTCATATAAGATTTCTTGAAAATGAATTACTTGAATACCCTAAAAACCCTAAAAATAAATTAAGCATATAATCATACTTCCTAGAATCAGATTAATGTAAGATTTCACACAAAGCATTTATTTAAATAAGATAACAAATATTCATTAATGCATACACAAAAAAATAAGTTGCAATTATTTTGTATTTTAAATTTGTGAATTATTTATAGGGTATTTAATATTTCAACCTCCCCATTTGATTTCTGAGTTTATATGACTGAATGCCCTTCTTTGTAAAAGCGATTTGCGATTTCATTAATGTACTAACTGACCTCATTCATTTTATTTACTTATTCGCTTTCAAAAGACACTCGAATAGAAAGCACTCGATTGATAATAAAGTGTCAACTTAAAATTCGCAATGCAACCTCTAGAGAACTGTGTCAACACAAGCAATATTTGATTATTTGAATATACTATATAGTAAACATATAACTGACCTCTTGCAATGTGTATAAACACTGGAAACTTCAATGTACATATGTATAGTAAGTAATGCATTTTGTTATCGTTGGGTAATTCATTGATGTTAGTAATAAAACCCAATGACACATTTAAGCAAATTCAAGTCAAGCCAGTCACGTGAAAAGTTTTATCTTTTGAATAAATGATAATTATTTACGGTAAATCAAACCGAACGAAAACTTTTAAGCACAAAAACTCGAGGTTAATGACACTTACAGCTAAAAAAAAGCAAGAAATTGCAATTGATTTCAGATCGTCAGACGTCTAAGTAAATATATTTACATAATACATATATACATATTTATAGTATTATAATTTAATTGGCACAAGTATTAGAAGATGTGCTTATTTGATAGTATTTTAATGCTTTGCTATTCGATTTTGATTAATTTTAATGACAACTGAGGCGACGTGAGCTGCATTTAAATAATTATATTAATTATTTTTTCTTGAGTTTGGTTGGGCGTGTTGCTGTATATGGTATTTATAGCATCGGCGCACTTTTAAAAATTTGAAACTATTGTCGACTAGTCGAACTTAGCATGAGGCACAAAATGTTGAGGGTTAAAAATAAAATTTCTATGTAGTGAAGTGTGCTGAGATTGCACATTGGAACAGTGCGAATTCTGTGATGACTCACATTGACATCCACATCCCAATCCACACACATACAACATATAACATATATATATATATAGATGTATATATTTCCGGATATGCAATCGACCGACAGAGTTACGCATTAACTATTGAAGGGAGTCGTCAGTTACGTATGAATTTCCATATACGTTTAAGTACTTCATTTTAGCACAAAAGATTCACAATTTTAGTAATCGATTTGCGTGTCACGCGGTTCATTTTTTGTTAGTTTGTTTTTTGTTATTTAAAGTGTTGCTTATACTATTATTAAATCGCCCCATGGTCACTTACAATTGCCAACAAATATAGCTGCAGGTTGTAACTCAGATTTACAGCACAAAACACGCGACTATTTTGCTCCAGGTACACGAGACAACAAGACAACAGAAAAAGCAAAAACAAAAGCAAAAGCAAAAACAAAAGCAAAAGCAACTCCACTTCGCATTCACAACAAAAACAAACACGTTGTTTCTTTACTGGTGTTATGTTGATTTCTTTTCTTGGCCTTTATGTTTCACTATTTTTACGTCTTCAACTGCCGTCGATGTTGTTCTTTCACCCACACACACACAAGCACATCGTCACAGCCATTCAAACAATTCGCGCTCTGTGTCTCAGTTCTCAACGTTTTCGGCACTTCCGCGCTCAACGACCGACGATTTCAGACTGAAACTACCATGCGAAAATACAAATACAACTGGGAACACTGTGTGTGCCGGCAGCTGTGGCGAAACCTCAAACCCATCGCCCATTGCAATTGTTCCGACCATGCGAGAGAGTAAAACTGGTTGTGAGCAGAGAATGGCGATAAGTCAAGCACAGGGTTGGATTTACTTGTGATGAGGGTAGGCGCTACATTCTCACATCGCCACTTCTCTCTGTTTATGCATCTTGCGGCCACAAATAAAATAGTTTATCATATCATTTAAAAAAATTACTAATTGTGATTTGTTAAATATAAAAATGGCATTTGTAAATATTTTTTTTATTAATCCTTTGAATTATTTATTTTATTTTTATTTCATTGTATTAATTTAGATCTAATATGAAATATTACATCTAAAGGAGCAACACAGATTTTAGGTAGTGACTTGAAACTATTATTATCTTTGTTTTTTTTTTTTTAAATTATAAATAAATTATAATTAATGGGAGATTGTTTATTTAACAATTTTTTTTCAAACTTATTTTTGAAACATTATTTTATTATTATTTCAGGATTTTTACAAGAGAGGTAATTACAGATTTTAACAAGGCAGTGTGGGAAAATATTTTTTATTTTAAAACTCATTTCGACCAAATAATCATATGATATTATATGATATTCTGATCAGGCTTGTTTATACATATATATATATATATATATATATATATATATATATATATATATATAAACTACCTGACTAAACTTAAAAAATTATAGAATTGTTTTTTATTATTTGATTCGCAGCAATAACAAAACAAGGTTGAAAAATGTTGCATATTTTTAGGCATCAATTATTTACATTTTCATGATGTGAAAATTGTACTATATCTGCAGGGTGTTAAATTAATAAATATATCGCAATGTCTTGACTGCTTCTTAAAATTTTTGTACACTTTAATTTTTAATAATTTAAATAAGCCCAAAAATTCGTTTCGAGCTTTCGAATATAGAGGAATACTATCAGATATTTGTATAGTATATGTACGTATGATATAGAGGTTTACGCCGATTGAGTTAGCTCCGGCGGCGGCGTAGAGACCAAAAAGAACCGGCGGCGGCGGCTTAGCCGACAGAGAGAACCGTCGAATTTATCGGCGGCGGCGGCGTACACAGTTAAAAAATAAAATTTTAAATATTTTATAAGTATTTAATAAAATTAGAATTGTTTCAAACATATTCACAACCATTCACGATTTTGTTCAATTCAATATTCCTTTGTTTAACAAATTATATTCTATTAATTTCATCAACTTAAATTAAATTTCATTAGGAGATGGGAGATGAGACAATCTCGGCGATTAATCGACTACTTTACATAATATTTTTTAACATTTTTATTTATATATTTTTTTAATTTCATAAAAAGCTATGACGCCGAACGCCGCGGCGCGTCAGAAAAGTCAAAAATCGGCGGCGATTGTACTCCCCCTTTGTCTTTTCGGAAAAAATATTTTTTTCAAAATTTAGAATCCATAGTTTTCACTTTCAATCAACTCCCGGTACCAAAATTAGTATAAAACGGCAGTTTAAATTTGATTTTGAGGGGTTTCATTTTTTTGTAAAAAATGATGTGGAAAGTTATAAAAAATTTGACTTGTAAAGTGTCTAGTTCAAAGCTGTACTAGACTTCAAACTTGCATAACTTTGTCAAAACAATCCCGATTTTTAAGCGGAATGTCATTTTGGTCATTATTTGGTCTCTAAATTGAATCTGCAAACAAAAATAATCATATTAGGAAAATTTTTTATTTTCGTCTTTATCGCGACAAACAGCATGTACTCCCCCTTTGTCTTTTCGGAAAAAATATTTTTTTTAAAATTTAGAATCCATAGTTTTCACTTTCAATCAACTCCTGGTATCCAAATTAGTATAAAACGGCAGTTTAAATTTGATTCTGAAGGGTTTCATTTTTTTGTAAAATATGATGTGGAAAGTTAGAAAAAATTTGACTTGTAAAGTGTCTAGTTCAAAGCTGTACCAGACTTCAAACTTGCATAACTTTGTCAAAACAATCCCGATTTTTAAGCGGAATGCCATTTTGATCATTATTTGGTCTCTAAATTGAATCTGCATACAAAAATAATCATATTAGGAAAATTTTTTATTTTCGCCTTTATCGCGACAAACAGCATGTACTCCCCCCTTTGTCTTTTCGGAAGAAATATTTTTTTCAAAATTTAGAATCCATAGTTTTCACTTTCAATCAACTCCTGGTACCCAAATTAGTATAAAACGGCAGTTTAAATTTGATTCTGAAGGGTTTCATTTTTTTGTAAAAAATGATGTGGAAAGTTAGAAAAAATTTGACTTGTAAAGTGTCTAGTTCAAAGCTGTACCAGACTTCAAACTTGCATAACTTTGTCAAAACAATCCCGATTTTTAAGCGGAATGCCATTTTGATCATTATTTGGTCTCTAAATTGAATCTGCATACAAAAATAATCATATTAGGAAAATTTTTTATTTTCGTCTTTATCGCGACAAACATCATGTACTCCCCCTTTGTCTTTTCGGAAGAAATATTTTTTTCAAAATTTAGAATCCATAGTTTTCACTTTCAATCAACTCCTGGTACCCAAATTAGTATAAAACGGCAGTTTAAATTTGATTCTGAAGGGTTTCATTTTTTTGTAAAAAATGATGTGGAAAGTTAGAAAAATTTGACTTGTAAAGTGTCTAGTTCAAAGCTGTACCAGACTTCAAACTTGCATAACTTTGTCAAAACAATCCCGATTTTCAAGCGGAATGCCATTTTGATCATTATTTGGTCTCTAAATTGAATCTGCATACAAAAATAATCATATTAAGAAAATTTTTATTTTCGTCTTTATCGCGACAAACAGCATGTACTCCCCCTTTGTCTTTTCGGAAAAAATATTTTTTTCAAAATTTAGAATCCATAGTTTTCACTTTCAATCAACTCCTGGTACCCAAATTAGTATAAAACGGCAGTTTAAATTTGATTCTGAAGGGTTTCATTTTTTTGTAAAAAATGATGTGGAAAGTTAGAAAAATTTGACTTGTAAAGTGTCTAGTTCAAAGCTGTACCAGACTTCAAACTTGCATAACTTTGTCAAAACAATCCCGATTTTTAAGCGGAATGCCATTTTGATCATTATTTGGTCTCTAAATTGAATCTGCATACAAAAATAATCATATTAGGAAAATTTTTTATTTTCGTCTTTATCGCGACAAACAGCATGTACTCCCCCCTTTGTCTTTTCGGAAAAATATTTTTTTCAAAATTTAGAATCCATAGTTTTCACTTTCAATCAACTCCTGGTACCCAAATTAGTATAAAACGGCAGTTTAAATTTGATTCTGAGGGGTTTCATTTTTTTGTAAAATATGATGTGGAAAGTTAGAAAAAATTTGACTTGTAAAGTGTCTAGTTCAAAGCTGTACCAGACTTCAAACTTGCATAACTTTGTCAAAACAATCCCGATTTTTAAGCGGAATGCCATTTTGATCATTATTTGGTCTCTAAATTGAATCTGCATACAAAAATAATCATATTAGGAAAATTTTTTATTTTCGCCTTTATCGCGACAAACAGCATGTACTCCCCCCTTTGTCTTTTCGGAAGAAATATTTTTTTCAAAATTTAGAATCCATAGTTTTCACTTTCAATCAACTCCTGGTACCCAAATTAGTATAAAACGGCAGTTTAAATTTGATTCTGAAGGGTTTCATTTTTTTGTAAAAAATGATGTGGAAAGTTAGAAAAATTTGACTTGTAAAGTGTCTAGTTCAAAGCTGTACCAGACTTCAAACTTGCATAACTTTGTCAAAACAAACCCGATTTTTAAGCGGAATGCCATTTTGATCATTATTTGGTCTCTAAATTGAATCTGCATACAAAAATAATCATATTTAGAAAATTTTTTATTTTCGTCTTTATCGCGACAAACATCATGTACTCCCCCTTTGTCTTTTCGGAAGAAATATTTTTTTCAAAATTTAGAATCCATAGTTTTCACTTTCAATCAACTCCTGGTACCCAAATTAGTATAAAACGGCAGTTTAAATTTGATTCTGAAGGGTTTCATTTTTTTGTAAAAAATGATGTGGAAAGTTAGAAAAAATTTGACTTGTAAAGTGTCTAGTTCAAAGCTGTACCAGACTTCAAACTTGCATAACTTTGTCAAAACAATCCCGATTTTTAAGCGGAATGCCATTTTGATCATTATTTGGTCTCTAAATTGAATCTGCATACAAAAATAATCATATTAGGAAAATTTTTTATTTTCACCTTTATCGCGACAAACAGCATGTACTCCCCCCTTTGTCTTTTCGGAAAAAATATTTTTTTCAAAATTTCGAATCCATAGTTTTCACTTTCAATCAACTCCTGGTACCCAAATTAGTATAAAACGGCAGTTTAAATTTGATTCTGAAGGGTTTCATTTTTTTGTAAAAAATGATGTGGAAAGTTAGAAAAAATTTGACTTGTAAAGTGTCTAGTTCAAAGCTGTACCAGACTTCAAACTTGCATAACTTTGTCAAAACAATCCCGATTTTTAAGCGGAATGCCATTTTGATCATTATTTGGTCTCTAAATTGAATCTGCATACAAAAATAATCATATTAGGAAAATTTTTATTTTCGCCTTTATCGCGACAAACAGCATGTACTCCCCCCTTTGTCTTTTCGGAAAAAATATTTTTTTCAAAATTTAGAATCCATAGTTTTCACTTTCAATCAACTCCTGGTACCCAAATTAGTATAAAACGGCAGTTTAAATTTGATTCTGAGGGGTTTCATTTTTTTGTAAAAAATGATGTGGAAAGTTAGAAAAAATTTGACTTGTAAAGTGTCTAGTTCAAAGCTGTACTAGACTTCAAACTTGCATAACTTTGTCAAAACAATCCCGATTTTTAAGCGGAATGTCATTTTGATCATTATTTGGTCTCTAAATTGAATCTGCAAACAAAAATAATCATATTAGGAAAATTTTTTATTTTCGTCTTTATCGCGACAAACAGCATGTACTCCCCCTTTGTCTTTTCGGAAAAAATATTTTTTTCAAAATTTAGAATCCATAGTTTTCACTTTCAATCAACTCCTGGTACCCAAATTAGTATAAAACGGCAGTTTAAATTTGATTCTGAGGGGTTTCATTTTTTTGTAAAAAATGATGTGGAAAGTTAGAAAAAATTTGACTTGTAAAGTGTCTAGTTCAAAGCTGTACTAGACTTCAAACTTGCATAACTTTGTCAAAACAATCCCGATTTTTAAGCGGAATGTCATTTTGATCATTATTTGGTCTCTAAATTGAATCTGCAAACAAAAATAATCATATTAGGAAAATTTTTTATTTTCGTCTTTATCGCGACAAACAGCATGTACTCCCCCTTTGTCTTTTCGGAAAAAATATTTTTTTCAAAATTCAGAATCCATAGAATCCATCTCGGCGATTAATCGACTATTAAAAACGACTACTTCACACAATATTTTTTAACATTTTTATTTATATAATATATTTTTTTAATTTTATAAAAAGCTATGACGCCGAACGCCGCCGCCGCGCCGCTATTTAAAAGTCAAAAATCGGCGGCGGCGGCGTATATCTCTAGTATGATAAAAGGGTTTTTTTGTTTTAATCCCAAGATATTGAGTCATACTATGCTATCCGCAAAAATAGAGACAGATACTATATTTGAAGTATATCTATGTATAGCGGAACACCTATGGAGTATCCAATAAATCACAGAGGAGTTCCGATTTCAATTATTAGTTTTTTTTATTATCTCAGTAATTAAAATGATATTCCAGTTACATTTAATTTTTATTTTATTTTAAAATTAATTACATTTCGAACATTAAACGTTAAACGTTTCCAAATGTTTACTTAATATTTTAGACTAATTGGATTTTGCAACTTTCATTTAGTGATTATGTTTCTCAGTTTTTACATTTAGTTGAATCATTTCCCTAATACTCGTACACATTCGTTCGAACTTATGACAACCTAATGACTTATGTTTAGTTGTTATTATTTTAATATTATGTAAGCTTTAATGAAATTTATAGTATTTGTATTTTTTTTTTCATTTAGTATTTTACAGTGGAATCAGGTATAAGCTTATTTCCATCAAAGAATTTGGAAAAAATTGAAAGAACACTTTTAGTTATATACATTTGAGACTTAATTGAGAAAATGAAAAAAGTACAACTATTTATAAATGTTAAACTAGGTTAAACAATAAAACTGTCACATTTGACTTATGAATTAATTATTATTGTTTTTATATATTACTGGGCGGTCCGCGATGGGCACGCTGTCCATGCAACGTGGAGGAATGTCTAGAGCCGGGTCGTGAATGTACAATTGCATAATCGTTATCAATTGGTATAGACCTTCGAAGTAGTACGATTTAATACAAAATCAATTTTAAATTATATGTAGATATTTAAATATAGAGAACTTGACAGTTTAGTTAGCAAATCTTTAAAAGTGGATGGTTAGTGTTGACGGGATATGGGCCAAAGAATATTGTACGTTCTATAAGTTTAGTTTTATTTTTTTTGTTTCTTTTAAAGTTAGTCATCGTTTCAAACAAATGCAAATTATCAACGGTTAATTACAGTTGCAATACAAGGCACGAAATAAATTTCATTCTATATATTTTTTTGTTTTCTGATATTTGTTTTTGTTTTGGTTTCTGTTTTTTTTCTTTTTTTTTGTGAACACAAGTTGTGTTGCATTGTTGTAGTTGTTGTCCAGCAGGGCGGGCACTTCAGTAGAGTTAACAAAAGATACGAATACAACAAAATACGATACATAGATACGATACAAGGCTTTGTAGGCATGCTTTATATATATATATATGTGTGTGTATGTATGTGTGTGTTGGCTCCACAGCTACCAGAGAAATAATATTGTGAGAGCAGAGCAGATGCATATCAAGTGTAGAGTAGAACTTTTGTATTTGTATATGTGTGTGTATATCTGTGTGTGTGTGTTTTTATTTAGATCAGCTTAATATCTATCAGACCTATTTGAGTGTATCGTCGAGCCGCCGCTGGTATAACCCTTGTGCGCATCGCGGCCATGTAGCGAATACCGGGAACCATACTGACTGCCATGCCAGCTGCGATAAGGATCGTACTCCTCGATTATGGAGGGCTCCTTTTCAATGATCTGTAAGGTTGAAAAAACATATATTTAATTTTCGAATTTATAACAGAGGTTTCTCGTGTCTTTCTAGACATAAAATATTTATTAAAGTTTTGAATAGGAGTTGAAATCAAATTGGACGAATATTAAACTTTATTTTCTCCGCTCAAAAATTGCTTATCTGCTAATCTGCAATAGATTTTCAATAATTTATTTCTGCTCAAAATTGAGCTCCATTTAAATTTTTTTATTTCATAGATTTTCCAAAATTCATTTGAAACGACGAACAAAAAGGTTTGTAAACTGCTTTTCAGGTATTTTATTATCCTAGAAGTGGATAATCTATAAAATATCTAATTTTCATTTGGTTTGCTAAAATGGAGGTTGAAGAGAAATATTATTATACTTAAAAACCTAAAAAAGTTTATTTTGGTCATTTGTGAGATTTTCCCAAATTTTAACTTTAAACAAATATCGGATTTAATACATTTTTTTCTCATCAAGTTGACTTAATTGTATATAAGTACTTATATTATATTATATAAATTGAATTTTAGACAAGGACACACTTACCTCTGTATTGGCACAACTACAACTCATGGCAGTGCAGAGGAAAATATTCATCAGCAACATGATGAGGAACAGAACACCCAGGGTTATGGCCAACCACAGCAACCAACTGGGTCGTACACCATCTTCGCAGCTCGATGAGATTACTACAGGGAAACGATTTGTCAATTCTGTTAGAATCAAATAAAATGAATTGTGCTTACATTGCGCTTCGGCTGGATCAAAAACGAATACAGTTGTACCCGCAATACTGGAGCCTTCCTCATTGGTCCCAATCTGCCGGGGACCGCCTTTGGTAAAGCCAGCCGTAGCCACCTCATTGCAATCGTCAATCTCAACACAACGGCCATAGCACTGTATGACGTCACACTGCAGATGAAGCTCAGATCCTGAAATAGTATTCAAGTAAAATTAGATATCGTATCTTGACTAAGCCATAGTTAGTTACCTTCGGGAAACTTGAACATGGAGTCCACTGTTGCCTCGGCTGCACGTCCATCGGAGGTCGGCACAAAGCGACTCATCAGACTCCGATCGTAGGGGCAACTAAATTGGAAATGAAATGTAAATTGGCTGCCAATGGATAAATTGATTAGAGAGCTAGTTGCACTTACCCGCGATCATCTGTCATCTTGATGGTCTCGTTCTTTTTATCAAAGGCAAAGCAACTGCCCACCCGAAGACCATAGGTATCTAATAATTCAATTAAATTCTTATGTTATTTGAATTCTTAATTAAATTATTTATTGTCAATTTAATTTACTTATATTTTATATATATATTTTATTTATTTACTGTCAACTTAATATACTTATACATATATTAAATTGAAAATTTTATTTATTCAGATATTTAAATAAAATTAAAAAAAAATAATTTAAATTACAGATTGAAAATAATTATTCTGAAGAAAATAATAAATCCAATTAGATAAAAATTTAATATAAGTTTATTAAAGTGCACGTTAGTATAGAAATTCTACTGTGAACTGTGATGATTACATACCATTTGCTTTGGTGAACTCGGCACGGATCTTGTACTTGTGTCCTTGGACCGTCTCACGCACCCGGTGATCATTATCCAGAAACTTGAGCACAATGTGAGCATTGTCATCACTGCAAATACGAGTATGAATGAATATGTTACGTTAGACAACGGTTGACCAGGCAGACAACCACAATTACCATCAAATAGATACATAATTAAAAGCGCAGATAATAGACCCAAAAGTGCGGCCCACTGCAATTCGCTTGCAGTTTCATTGGCCAACAACGGCACTGGTACGGGCATTATGCAATTGCCGGTCATTACGGCAATAGACAGCTGAATTTTGTACCATATAAATATATATCTACACGTATTATATAGTATAGATTTAATTTGCGCTATCTTGTTTGCTGTTTTGCACATTTTTGTCGATTTTTCTGTTTTTTTCATTCAATTTCCTTTTTGTTTTCAGGTACTTTTTTTTTTTCATTGCGCTTAACAGAGCGCAACAACTTGAAAAAAAATCAGTTTTTTTTTTCAGTATGCACGCATGCTGTACTTATATATTTTCCCATTTGTTTGCATTGCTTTTCATTAAAGCGTCAGTCATACAAAAGATTTAGACAACGAACTTGCGTAATTTGTAATTGAGGCAAAGTCATTGGCTTTATGGAAATGAGGCAAGCGCAAATTAAATTGTTTGTACAACTTCCAGATTGTAATCTTCAAGAGGTGGCCATAAATGATTTACCGTTAATTGAGCACAATACGGTGAATTGTTGTTCATGCGAAATGATTAAAAAACAGGCGAAAAGAATTTCATTGTACTGAGCGATAATAGCCTTGAGTTTTACTTAGCGTTAGATCTCAACGCTCGCAAAAGTACATAGAATTTTAGAAATCAATAAAAGGCGTTATAGAAAGGCAACACCTACGGGTAGGTAGACATATGTGTGTACACTTATATAGCTCAGCATAATGTGCTCTTTGATTTCATTTGTTGTGCGCCGCAAAAAACAACAGAAAAAAATAAGACAAAAAAAAAACAACCAAACAAGTTTCGAGAAATCAAATAAAATTAGCAAAACAACTAAAACGCAGAGCACTTTGGCCTGACGGAAGCTTTGGCCAAATTACAGCACAAAACTTAACGATCTACATAAGGAGCATTCGTATATATGTATGTAAGTGCAATTGTAAAGAGAGTCTAGACAACTTAGGCAGTCAAACTTACCGAGTGTATCCCGATTTGCCACAGGTAATCACGTAAAATTTATCATCCGCCAGTTCAAGAGTTTTATGCACACGCACCGCCAACTGAATGGAACGTTCCTCCGTGCGCTAAAGAGAGAGAGAGAAGAGAGAGAGAGCGAGAGAGAGAGAGAGAAAGAATGAGAGATCAGTTAAATCGTTGGTTATTAAAAGTTGCATAGAAGTTTTATGTTGATTGGGTTTAAGATGCCGCATTAATATACTAAGCTGCAGGCGTTGGGAGCGCCTTTTAAATGATTATATTTATGTTTAGCTTTGGCTGTGTCTTCTTTTTTGATTGGCTAATAATAAACGTGGTCGGTGGCAGATCCGACAACGGCTGCAGTCTGCTGTGGAGCTTGTGGCACGTTAATTGTCACCATGATGTAATTGCAGACCCAGCAACAACAAGGAAATGCAAAATGCCGCCAAGTGTGACGCCGACAGTCAACTAACCCGCCAGACAGTCCGACAGTCAGTCAGTCAGTCAGTTAGTCAGTCAGTCAGTTAGACTGCTCACACTAGACACATTACCCAGTTGTTTATCTGTTGGCCATGTTTACCTTTCGTCTGAACTTCATTGAATCTTATGCTTTGCAGCCACATTAATAGCTGCACTTTCCAGTTAATGAGTTGGCTGCCTATCATGACTCTAACAGACATTTCGGTAATAACATGTTTGCATTTCATTTCGAATACGGTTGGTATTTCATATAATTTAGCGTTTTAATTGTGCAGCCACATGTAACTGACGTTGCCAGCAGTTGAGACGAGCGCAAACGAATGACTTAGGCGAGCAACTTGTTAGAATGCACACACACACTCAAGCACTTACACAGACATGAGCTCATCTTTATTATTATTTTGTATGCTTATGCAAGTGCAACTGTTGCTGTCTGAGTTATCAGCTCTAAATTTGTCAAAGTTTTCAAAAAACGTATTCCAATAATTGATGTAAGTACTGGCTTCGAATATTAAACATTAATTATTATAATATTTTACTTCAATATTTTTTTTTAAACTTTTAATTTTTAAATATTTTATCAATTTATTAATAAATGAATTTATTTTTTTCATATGTGAATTGAAATAAATATATGAAATACATATTATTATTTTATTATTAAATGAATTTATTTTTTTCATATGTGAATTGAAATAAATATATGAAATACATATTTATCATTTTTAATTTATTCTCTTACTGTATTTTCAGTGTTTCTAATAAGTAAATATCTTTAGTTAAAGGTTTTGCGTTAAATAAATAAATTCCTAGATATAAAAACATTTCTCTGAAATATTTATACTTTTAAATTTAATCAACTTATTGCATTTAACAAATTTTAATGTATTCTATTATTTAATTTTCAGTGTTTCGAATAAATATATATCTTTGTTGAAGGTTTTGCGTTAAATAAATAAATTCCCAGTTATAAAAACTTCTCTGTGAAATATTTATAGTTTTAAATTTAATAAACTTATTGCATTTAACAAATTTAAATGTATTCTATTACTTTATTTTCACTGTTTCTAACAACTAAATTTATTTAGTTGAAGGTCTTGCGTTAAATAAATAAATTCCCATTTATAAAAACATCTCTCTGTATAACGATGATTCAGCTAACCTTGACCCGCAATTGGCAGCAGTTATGTAATACGTATACAACAACATTTATTAAATGACGCTAAAGCCAATGGACCAACTGAAACAACTTCACTACAGCATCCACTGTAATGTATATACACTGTAATCAAGAGTTCAATTCGACTTGTCAGATTTTAGCAGCTGTTTGCCAAACTGGTTTTAGTTTCCATATACAAATTTATATATTTTTATTTTCTTTATTATTTATTTGTATTATCTGGATTACGTCCCACGCCTGCGTTAATCTATTGGCATATTACGTATTAAATGTGGTCAGCGTTTTATGAATGAATCGAAGCTTTAAGGTTTTGCAGTTTGATCATGGATTATGACTCAACAAACTAAGGAGTTAAGTACGTGTTTGTAAGTACAACATTAGTTAAAAATGTTAGCAAATAAACACTAGGATAAGTGTGCATAAATACCTCAGACATAGCTGGAAAATAATATCAATACAGAGTAAGAGATTGAGTGGCTGGTAAACATGGCAAAGAGTGTCACAATCTGTTGGCCAGACGATGCATCAGGATGGAGTGGATTGAAGTCGAGTGGAGCGATAAAATGACGAGCTCAAAGAGAGGGGAGTTGAGGGGAATTAAACGAGTAGCAGACGTTGCTAGCTGATGAGCTCATTATGAAGTTATTATCAAAGCCAGTTTCGAGCTGAGAAAATGAGAAAACGACTGCGTTGATTTTCCATATACGTTCTCGACGTACATACGTATATTTGAAAATTACTTAATTGACAAATTGGCATACAATTTGAAGTTCGTTTTGTTTGTTTTACAGCGATTGCAATGCAATTAACATTTAAATGATTATAATGGTGCTGCACAAAGAACCATAACACTCATCATCATAAAATAATGGCAAATAATTTGCGGCCCACTCGCAATAATACAAAATACGAAATATGAAATAAGTTCAAGTACACCAAACTCAACCCACAATGCGAGTACTCGTACTTGTACTTGTACAACAATAACAGCTTGAACTTTATGTTAAATTGTTGGTTGACTGCGATTGCGGCTTGGGCGTCTGTCTTGCCATTGTCAGCGCCAATTTCATGGTTTGCCAACTACGGCAATGTGAGGGCTCTTGCCATAAAAACCAAATCAAAGAGATTACGGCGCTCCAAAGTGGCTGCAACGAGTCCAATCTTGTTTCGAGTCGAGTCTTAAGATTCGAGACTGTGTTTTGTGTTTGTGGACTGCATCTGCAATGGTCAAGGTCAGTCAAAGTCAAAGAGGAGGCAAAGCAATTAATGCCCTACGAAAATATTTGCCAAGAAATAGAATCAAAAATTGTTCGAGAGCTTTTGAGTATACTTGTATAAATAAAAAATTCTTTTGACACAAATTCCGCACACACACACACACACTCACACACAAGAGTCTGAACAACAACAATGAGAACAAGCAACAAGAACAGCTTGGAATGCTGTCAAAGTCGAAGCGTGGAAAGCCGTGTCTGGGCATGTGAACTGTCTGAGACGCCGGCGCGTTGTCGACACTCCCAATTGGCAACAGTTCCCCTTTGGCCAACCTCCTGCCCCCCCTCCCCCTCAGTTCTCTCACCACCAATTGTAGGGCTAAAATAAAAAGCCAGGCAAGCCGTCGCGATAAGCGTGATTTAATTTTATAGGGGACCTCCCTTTTAAGCCGGCAAGGTGGGAAGGTGGGCCAAGAGCGCTGAAATAAATCTACTACACCTATGCAGGTAAGTCTGGTACTCTGATAGTCTGGTACTCTGCTGCTCCGGCTGTGTCTATGCTGATATGGCCTGGTCATAGTTATTTATAAAATTGGGATACAGGGTGCAGCCGGTAGATTTGACATTGCAATTAATAATGTTGTACTTCGTATGTGCTTAAAATTATAACATGACATGTAACGATGATAATTTGCATTTCGACATGCTGTATTATGATTGTCACATAGATACACACACATACACACACACACACATGCGTACAGTGCGTGTTTATGTACATATGTGTACACTGAAAAAAAGACCAACTTCTAAAATCAAGAACGTTCATCTTAAATATTTTGTACTTAAAATAAGACAATTTTAAGAGCAAATTAATAAAACTAAGATTATTAATCTAAAAATTCGCAGTTCTTAATATAAAAATTAAATTTCTTAAATTGATAAGAAAATATAAATATGTCATATTTAATCTAAAGACAATAATGACACCGTGGCGCTCTGGTTAGAGTCGCCGCTTCAGTTTGGTAAACAAGTCGAGGGATCGAAACCCGCTCTAACCAAGGAAGAAATACATATAATCCGAATATTTATAAAAAAAACAAACAAAAAAAAAGAAACAAAAAAAAATAAGTTTAAAGTTAAAAACACCTGCCATATTTTTTTTATTTTATCTTGAGAATTTAAGACTGTTTGGTCTTAAATTAAGAACTTATTCTTATTTGAAATGTTCTTAAAATCAAGATGTGTTTTCTAAATTTAAGAATTTTTTGTTCTCGACGCCTTTTTTAGACCAAAATTCTTAGTTCTGAGACTAAAATCTTGATTTTAGAACTTTATTTTTATCAGTGTATAGCGTATGTAGTTACATATGTATATCTGACATATCTGCTTACATATGGGCATGGCTAATGCTAATGGCTCTGTGCGTAGACCCTACTCTCCTTTGTCTGCCATTGTTTACCCACACACACACACACACATACACATACACACTGAGACACACACACACACTGTCTGTCAACGCCCGTGATGCACGTAGGATTAAACTTGATTTTTATTGCCATCGTTACTATATAGACTGACGACTAGTCGTCGCCTTCTTCGTCGTCATCGTCGTTAGCATCAGCCATTGCTGATTTGCCTTGATTTGGGGCCAAGACTCCAAGTACACCACATTCGAGATTCGTTCAAATTTATGCGCATGCGTGCCCCGATCCATTCCCCTCCCACCTGTCGTGCCCTTTAGACGCTGTCTGCGTCACAGACCAACCGTAGACAAGGTCTTTGCATTAGCATGTGGAACACACAAGACGGAAAAGTCAGCACGACAATCAGATACCCATTGTTTGCTAAGACTATTTATGTCATTTAAAATTTATATAAATTTCATTTTGCTATAAAGAATTATTAAATTATTCCTTAAACTGTGGGAAACCTTTTCTTAAGTTACTATTTTTCCCGACTGTAACTTTGTGACATTGCATAATAATTTAGTGGAAAATTGCAGCCCATAACTCGCCAAATATTAAATCATAACCGTATAATAAATAATTAGATTAATTAAGAAATATGTCTATTTCATATAATTATTTCATTCCCAAGGTAGTGAAAAGGCAACTGACAGAATAGAAAATAATTTTTTGAAGGCTGTGCCAAAAATTAGAGAACAAATATTAAATTAATAAAAATTTGACTGTCTTCTAGGAATCCTAAACTATTCTGAATAATGATGTACAATTTGCATATCAGGTGTGTATTTGAATTATTATGTTGTCGAACTCAAACTGATTTTCAGATACATATATAACTGATATTAAAGTAGCAATAGAAAAAGGGAATTTGATTTTTTTTACCAGAGTTTTTGATGTACATTAAATACTTAAAAATATATGTATGAGGAATTAGGCAGTAGTCTTAGTGGTTAATAGTGTTAAAGAAGCGTGGATTGGTTATGCTTACATTGCTTCCACTCACGTTGCTGACCAAGATGCCGCAATAGTCGGTCGATCCCTGTTTGGCCCAAAGATTGAGGCTGAATGCAACTGAATCGCTGCCATCGCCCATGGCCATGCAGGACTGTGTGCGATGATCCCGCACATGGACCGCACCCGTGTATCCGGAACTGAACTTCACCTTGATGTTCATGGTGCCCGCCTTGCAAGTGGCTGTCACATGGGGCGCAAATTCACTGGGTGCTGCTGCCGGTTCCTGTGTGGCAACCTGTGGATACAAAGAGAAAAAAATGTATTATAATATATATATATATTTTTTTTTTTTTGCTAATAACTATGACCTATTTTTTAGTTGTCTGGGAACTCATATACGATTAACATGGTGAACATTAAAAAAAAGCCAACTCATAGGATAAGCATGGGAAGACATTGGAATACGAGAATTCTAATTAATTTTAATGGCCAAAACCGAAGAGTCAGCAAAAGTCGCAATTAATTGCAAGAGGCAACGGCAATAAAAGACTTGGAACTTAGAACTTTGGGCTCTTTGGCGGCCACAACTGGCAGAGAGCTAGCTGCACGTTTTGGGCCAGTTTCAGGTCCAGCTTCAGCTTCAGCTCAAGTCGCGCACTGTCAAAGGCATTTGGCTTGAAGATAATTTATTGGCATGCTCTCGACTTGGGCTGCCGTCGCGTCGTCGTGATAATTGAATTTGTGCTCCAACTTCAGACGATGCCAAAGCCAAAGCTAAAGCCAAATCCATAGCCCAAGCCCAAGTCGAAGCTGGAACTGAAGTTACAGACCGTAGGCGCTAGATAAGCAGCACAAAAGTTAAGTAAGTCATGTCATGACAATCGCAATGATGCCTTTTTATTTTTATTTTATTTTTTTTTGGCCAACTCACGTTCTTGGGAAGCCGGCCCTCAGGCTGGCCAAAACTATTCGAGTCGCCTGCCTGTCCAAAGAGAAGGCGCAACAATTTCCTCCGCTTGACGGGCCCCCAAATTGATTTATGTATATTTACTTTCCAAAGGTGGCCTGAGAAATCCATTTGAGTTGCATTCATCCAACTGGCCAGTCATTATAGCTTTTAATATTCTCAGTCTCCGGCAGCCGTCAGCTCTGATTCCGTTTCAGTTGTTGCTACTGTGCGTCAAGTGAAATGTAGCAACGAATCGACCCAATTTGTGTTGCAGTTGCAGTTGCAGGTATGCCAAAAGCCAAAAACATGTTGGCCACTGTGCCACTTTCCACTTGCAACTTTTTGGCGCTTGATGCCAACTAGAACGTCCACTTTTGCATAGCATATGGAATTTATGGCCAGCGACCAATATAATTTTATAAGCCTTTGTGTTAAACTCTCCACATTCAGTTTGCAGCAATTATAGGCAGATCTTTTGGCGGCACAGTTCAATGTGCGCTGCTCCAACGCTCGAGGGTCACATACAGCACGTAGCAAATGCAATTCCAATTTCAACTCCAATTCCAATTCCAGCTATAACTCCAGCTCCAACTCCCATGACAATTTGTCGCTTGGCAAAATGCAATTGTTTTGTATAAATTTTGCATTTTACATTCAGTAAGAGAGACCAGAGAAGCAGTCGCAGTTGTTGTTGTTGTTGTAGTCACAGTCAGAGTCAGTCAATTAAAATAGTTTTTGCATGCTCGTTTCACTATCGTTGGGCTTGTTAAAAATCGCAGCAACAATAAAAATTGTTGCCAGCTGTTTGGCCTTTGTATTATGCAACACGCTCTGATTGTTGTTGACTTTCCATATAAACAAAGCCAAAAAAATACTTGAAAAAATAAAATAAATATATCTAAAAACAAAAGCGAAAACGAAAAGGAAAAATCTCAAAACACAATTAGACACTTGCGCTGGAAGTCACGCCAGACCTGAAGCCATTGCAACAGCCGGCGCACCGAAATGCGACCATTAAATCCAATGAGGCGAGTCTTTGATTTTGATGGATTTGGACTGGACCATGTGCTCAGTCATTAGCCACTACCTAAGTCGCAGCCGCAGGACACTTGGGTGATTATTCAAAAACAAGAAAAAATTCCTTTCAGCCTTCCAACTCAGTTGCGAAACAAAAGACTTGGAACACGAACTTGTTGGCTAACACAATCGCAGTCGCTGTCGCAGTCGCAGTCGCTGCTCATGTAAATCCTATCAAAATTGAACGCAGTCTTGGCCACGCACAGCTGGAGCTGACTTCAACTGGACTGGCTGCTAGCCTGGCCATTAAGCTCTGCCCACTGCTGATTTATATTGCTGCTGGGGTCAAACGCTGTTGCCATAAACCAAAACTCTTCCAACACGGCTTTAACTATTAACTATTAGGAACTAAGATGTGCGCAATTAGTACTAAAAAGTTGCTGGTTGCTGGCGCGGCAATTAACTGCTTAACAATGACAAAACTGCAAAAAGTATATTGAAATTACGTACACCGATATTTCAATACTCTAACAATGAATTAATGTTGCGAAAAAGCAAAGAAAAATCAATTCTCATTTCATTCAGAGAGGTTTGATAAAACTTATAATGTATCTTTTACATTGAATAAAACGGCGTAGAATATATTTTAATTAATTTAATTTAATGTAATTTATTTAATTATTCTTTAAAAATATAAGTAATAATATTGTTTAAACTTTAAATACATATTTGATAGTTAATTATTGTGACCCTAAAAATATGTCCGAACAATTTTAATATTTCAAGAAAACCGAAATTTTGTTCGAATGCTTTTAATACAAATTTACATTGATATTTCTAGCAATTTGTGGAACACTTCTGATAAGCTTTATAAATAGTTTGTCTGCTGTTTATTTAATCTGAATTTAATAACGATTTTTTTGATCAGCTTCCGACAAGTTTAGTTCTATAAAATTAGCTAGAACTCAAACTGAACTCTACAAAAATAAATTTTCTTCATTTTTGATTCCTTAACAAAACTCGACTGGATAAGCACGAGGCAAATTTTCTATTCTAGTTATGGATTGTAAATTGTTTAATACAGCTAAACGCAGCTGCAATTCGATTTGTTTCATGTTAGGAAAGTTAGACTGTTGTTATATAAAGCTCTAATGCTCTTGCCATAACAATGTATAACAATATGCTTGTGGGCAATGGTCACAACTAATTTAGCTTAATTTGTAGCCAAGACTTGTGCACTCACTTATGGGTGTGTTTCCCATAGCAGCCGTTTAGAAAACTTAAATATTGCGCAATAGTTGCTACATCGATACAATCTCCATAGCTCGAGTTAGAGTTCCAAAGCGTCTGAGCTTCGGCTGAGTGCAGCTGTGCATATTTTCGACTGATTGCCAAATAAATTTGCTAATGCTAAAGCTAAAGCTAAAGCCAGAGCTGAAAATGTTAACACAGAAACAACAACTTGTGTTAGAAGCGAAACGAAACTCGTGCCTAACAAAAGGCGTACACTCGATAAGAGGGGCTTCTAAAGGGGGAGCAAAGAAGGTTGCTTTAACATATTTTGTGTGCATTTGAATTTCCGCTATGTGGCGACTGTGGTGCAGTAATAAAGCTTGCCAAGTAAATTATAACATAAGGCCTCGGACACGGCCCGACCCGGCACAACTTGGCTAAGACCGGCAAGCTGGTCTCAGTCTCCAAGTCCTCAGCTGGTCGCCAAGTTGCTGCTGCTGATTGCAAATTGTCACGGTATTTTCGCTGGCAGCGCATAAATTGCCGTTTAAGCGTTCGCAGATCGCATTACAGCCGCTGTGCAGTCGCATATTGTTGGCCGTATTTATGTTTAGTGTCGACTTTTTGGGCCTGGCCGAAAGCTTAATGAAGCTGCAGGCTAAACAAGTTTTGAGCCCGTTTATATAATGGGAGCAGACTGTCAAAAATTAATTTTTTTCCCGGTTTTCTGCATTTTTACATAGTCCTTAGAAGACATTTTTTCAAGGCGGCAAGACCGCAAAATTTTGAAGAAGGTTTGGATTGAAAATTTTTAATTTAGGTTCGAATATTTTTTTAATTTTATGCAAAATAATTAATATTATTTTTCGATTCCAATTTATCTTGATTTTTTTAGACTATAAGATTTCGATCATGCAACAATATTTGGATAAAGTTCTACCTGTAAATCATAAAGTGAAAGGGATTTTAATTTTGATCAAGGAAAAAAGTAAAAAACATAAATGATAATTATATATATTTTTATTTTTTTAATAAATAAAAATCATAAATGATGATTATATGTGATTTTTATTTTTTTTTTACTCAAATATTACAGTAATATTTTTATAATATTAAATTTCAAATTTTCAAAATTTTATAAAATTCATCAAGTAATCTTTAGTATTGAATTTTTTTAATTTAACTTATAATGATTACGTTCTCAATGTCTAACTTTTTAAATAATTTAACTTGAGATAAGTAATTTTTTATTACATTTCCACTTCAGAATCAAGCAAAACTTGTAGTTAGTAAGAATTTAAAAAAGTTTGAAACTTGTGTAATTATTTGGTTTTATAGGTTTTTTTCGTAAACTTTTTGTATACTAAAATTAAGACTTGTAATTAATGTCGTAGTAGCTACAATTAAATTTCAATTGTTGGCGCGCTGTTCCATTGATGTTCTGACGTGCTAATTCCATAGCACGTACCCGTCTGCACGTTCTCATCCGACCCAGACCCAGACCAAGACCCAGACCCAGACCAAGACCCAAACCCGGACCTAGTCTCAATGCTGTTGCCCCTTTTAACAGACACACATAGACTGGGGTCAATTGTGTGGCTTTTACGCTGTCGTAGCACTAATATAATAATAAGCACTTGTCTATGGTCTTTTGTTGCTGCGGCTGCCGCTTCAGAGAGGCAATCAATAGAAAACATCTTGTAACTTTTTCCTACTGTTAACCAATTCAACAACAACAAGAAAAAATTCCATAGAACTTGTCATGTGCTGCGGACATTTTGCTGTTTATTTATGTGTTTTACTAATTGCTAGTTTTTGAGTGAGTTCACTCAGAGTCTGAGCTGCACTTCTTTTCTAAGGCTTAACAGTAGCAAAAGTTTCGTTTTAATGGTTTTTCAATACACTGCAGCCGCTTATGAGTACTATGGCAAGAACTTTCTTCTCGGTTGTGATTATCTGACGGCATCATGCTGCTTTTTGTACGTCAAGAAATGAAATGGTCTAAAATGTTTTGAAAGCTGACTTTAATTGAATTTATCTTGGGCTTAACCCTCTTAACGCATTAACAATGCTGGGAAATTGTCGAAATTTCTATATATATAATTGTTATGCATTTCTTGCTCGTTTCTGTGCTCATTTAATTGCCATTAATCAAGATTTGAGTGGTCAAATTATGAATTTGTGTGAGCTTTAATTGGATTCCAAATGGTTACAGATTGTGGCTAATATGAAATCTGTCAGAAAAATTAAGATTCTCTCAAAACTGAACAAAATACCTGGCAAGCATTCACTTGTCGTGATCTTCAGCTAGTGACACTTTCCTTATTTATTACCTTAATTGCTGGAAAATGTTTATTCAGCGCACGAAAAACTCATTGTTAAACCTCTGAGCTACACAACATTTTCCGCAATGCTCCCGGCCTCTGAGCAATTTTCATAAATGCCACTTTCCATGCACATCATTTGCGAAAAAAGAACCTGAAAGCAGTCTGACAGTCAGTCTCATGGGATGGCTAAAAAGGCCAGTTTGTTACTTTTTTGGAGGCACAACACTGTGAGCATAAGCCTCAATGACTGGCCAATAGAAGGCCCAAATGGCAGTGGAAATTTCAACTGGAGACAACTAACAAAAATGCAACAAAAGCAGAACTGGCAAATGGTTTTTCCCATTAGCTTCGAATAAAACCTACTTTTACCTCAGGTAACAAAAAACAAAAAAAAAAACAATTGCTAAATTGTTGTTGTTGGCGAGTGAAAAGAGGAAAGAGGAAAGAGGAGAAGCAGAGGCAGAGTCAGAAACAAAAACAAAAACAGATCACAGAGCGCTGCAGGTGAACAATGCAAGTTAATCAAATAATGAAGAGTCCTAACCAAAGTTAAACAAAAGAAAGAACTTTCTCCATTGGGGAACCTACACTGCTGAGAATCAACCGTTCTCCTCTCCATCTATGTCCGATGCCAATGATGACCCAACATTTTTGCATAAATTTTAATGAATTTTACGCTACACTAACATCGAGCAACTCTCGGACAGTAAACAAAATAATTTGCACTCGAAATCAACGCGGCGTTAAATTGCGTCAACATCAGGTCAATAGATTTCGTGGTCAGTTTTTTGGCGTGACATAAACATTGCTTTTTGCTTAATTGTGCTTCTATTTTTGTGTTTTTATACCCTTGCAGAAAGTATTTTAATATTCTCACAAAATATGTAACACACATATATATTTTTGCTCAGTTCTTTTATTTAGATATCTGAAACATATTCTTAGCTTGTGTATTAAATGTTGTCTTATACATCATGACCATATCTAGTTAGAATCAGACTAATATATTATATAGGTGCCATAGGAATCATTTGTTCTAATTGTATTTTGTATTTTTAAGATATTTCAATTATTTTAACAGATTGTAAACCGAAACGAATATCGTTTTCATTTACGGTTTCGGTTATGCTCGAATTAAGATTATCGGTTATGCAAAATCTTGGAGAATCGGTTTCGTAACGGTTATCGATTTTTTTATAAGTTTCGGTTTAAAAACACTGGTATGATTTTGGATCACAAAAAAAATATTAAGGATTTCGGTTGACCAAAATAAGAAGCTGTTTTCATTGCTTTACGTGAAAAAAGACTTAATCCTCTTCTTTAAGCCTGGAAAATAATGTTATCTGGTTACTGGAATTTTGATTTTACTGCCATAACTTTGTCAAAATTCAATCAATTTCCATGCAAATTGTAAATTTGAGAATGATTTTACCTCTAAATTCGTTCTGCACTTAAGTTTTTCCATTTTAAAAACTAAAAATTTTTCGAAAATTTCGAAAATTTTCGAAAAAATTATAATTTTTAAAATGATCAAAATTTAAATGCAGAACGAATTTAGAGGTAAAATCATTCTCAAATTTACATTGCGCATGCAAATTGATTGATTTTTAACCAAGTTATGACAGTTCGAAGTTGCTCAGTAGCTGCGAGGGCCAGAACCGAAATTAACTCTTATAAATGAATCGGTTACTAAACGGTTATTTCGGTTGTAAGAGTTACGGCTTATGGGTTTTGGTACAATTTTCAATCGGTTTTCATCGGTTAAAGGTTACGGTTTCGGTTAAGGTTTTATTCCCTGATATTTGGTTTTTGGTATGTCGTACTACTCTATTACACAGCAGTCATTGAAACGATCAGGGGAAAATCAAATAATAAGCTCAGTAAGGGTATTAAATCTTCTCGGTGCCGAAGATATCCCTTCTTTCTTGTTTTTGGTTGTTCGACTGTGAGAATTATGGCCAACTTTTGTGTCTAACTGCGCAAACACACTCAGCTGACCGACCAATCTAATGGCAAATGGTAATGGAGTCGTTGTCGCAGTCGCTATCGCAGTCACTGTCGGAGTCGCAGTCGCAGTCACTTCCTGGCCAATACCAGTACTGGAGTGGCATCGTCTGAAGACACACTACTAACCCAGTGGCGGTTGCGTGCGGCTAACAAACTGGTTGCTCTTCTAATTGCCCCAGTCCAGCTACGGCGACGAGTATGACAACCGAACGTTGTCCAACTCGACCAGTTCACTTCATTGCACTCAATTTTGTGGTCGATATGATTTGATGCGAGTCCGAAAGCAAAAATAAACTTCCAGCCAGACTGTTAATTAGAACAAATTGGCTTTGCTTAATGTAAATTCTATTTGAATACTGTGGTTACGAGCACTATCAAAAGACCATAAACAACAGGGAAGAAAACGTTAGGCTGCCCAAGTTCTAGTTAATATGTTTGAATATTTACTTAAAATGCCGGTTAACTGTACAAGATCTGTACCGTTACCGTTAGCACAAAGCTAAGACACACATCAAAAGACCCTAAGTTTAAATAACTTCAATCAAAGAGCCAAAGCCAAAACAATCAACAAGTTTGTTGCCTAAGTCTTTTGTTTGTATGGCTGCCTCACCGCAGGTTCTAAGAAACAAAACAATGAATCATATTTTAAGTATATTCATGCTGTTCTACATACATACGTGTACATAAATCGTTGGGTTATGTGCCCGGATCACTTCAATTGACTTGGCTACAACACGTGCTTGTCTGTTTGGTTTTGGTTTACATTCTTACCACATCAAATAATGCAAAAGCTTCGCAGCTTAACCACAGGCCAACTTCAGGCAATTTGCGGTCAAATTCAACGCGTCATTTCTTACCAAATACGCAATTTCTCAATTCGTTACCGATTTTCGCCTTTTTTGATATTTACGGCCAACATTCAGCAGTCCAACGGCATGACGACATGGCCAATACACTTGTGTATGCATACATATTTATAATGCCTTATACATAATTATAACACTGGGTGTTAGTCTGTTTGAGTGTGTGTGTGTGTGTGTGTGTGGGTCTAGAGAATTAGCATATTTTGTTTGCTTTGACATTGAAACCGATTTTAATGGCCCATAACAACAATAACAATGACAACAGCTAATATGCAAGTCAATATTTACTTTGGAGCACTGAGCACTGACAAAAGTGGCAGCAATTATAATTATTATTGAGAAACATGGTCGATAGTTGTCGCATGTGTTGAGCATTTTAAACACTTTTTAGTTGGCCAAAAACCAAGGTGTCTTGGTAACTGTCGAGGGTGTATTTGTGTGTGAACAACCTTTGAGGGAAATTAAAACAGAAAACGCAAGTTCGCAGTTTGCTTAATAAGTGTAAAAATCAGGCAGAGTGTAAGGCAACAGCAACAACAACAGCAACAACAACAACAACGGCAACAACAACAACAACAACAAAAAATACCGTAAGGTAGCTAAATTTCAATTTTAACAGATATTTAACACGCATTCATATGTAAAACTTTGTGTGTGTGTGTGTGTGTGTGTGTATGCAGGTAGATGTTATATGCAGACGACGCGTCGGTAAACTTATATCATCATCATCATCATTAACAGGCTTCGTCATTATCAACGTTACCTTCATAATCATCATTATCATCGTCATCATAATCTTCGTTTGTTTGCCGTTGTTTCTGCTTCAAGGTTCTGTGAGTTTTGCATTAGCCGAAGCTAACTAAAGGCTAAGTAAATAAGTAAATACTTAGTCTTAGCTGTTTTGACTTTGATTGTAGGCTGTGCTTTTTTTAGCCACTTGCCAAGCCCAAAACGACTTTATTGACGTCTCCGTGGGCGTTGAGCTCTGTGTTTTGTGTTTTATGATGTAATTTTTTAGATATCAATGAATAGTTCAATACACCCGTTAGCCGTATGCATATGTACAAGTACTTTTACATATAGTATTTATTTATGTATATTAGAAACTGAAAGTCTTTGAGGTCTATCAATCAATTGTTAAACTTTTGCTGAATAAATTTACTGTTAGGATAGTTTTACTTTTATTTAAGTAATTTTTATAGTAAAAACTAACTAACAACAACAACGACATATTAAATCGACAGTGTGTGTCGTATATGCAGCTGCTCAAAGACCGGCTTAAACCAATTTCAATTGGTGCCAAGCCTTTGCAGCTGTCGGTTTAATAGATTTGTGCCATTTCATGAGCCGAAAATGAAATCAAAGCATTTCTCTGGTCGAGCCCAAACAATTGAAAATTGGCTTATGGATGAGAGGGCCAACTAGTGCATGGGTAAAAGTTAAGATATCGGTCAGTGGTACAATCGAAATAGTGAAAAATATGAGCCCAAGCTCCAAGTACCAATCTCCAAGTACCAAGTTGTTGGAACTGCCGCCAAGCTATTGATAAACTGACAAACTGGCAGAGCGAGAAACTGGCGCAGCTGCGACTTCAGTTCAGTTTAGTTCAGTTCAGTACAGTTCATTAATTTGTCTTGCTTGGAAAATTGCCGTGGAAAATTCACGTGCCCGCAGCGAATGTTGTTTGCTGTTTGCTGTTTGCTGTTGTGCTGACTTTACGAGTATGCCATGAAAATGGTCAGAACCCGCAGTTAACCTCGTTTTTATGCCTAGCCTCTTACAGAACATTATTGTATGCAAATGAAAAGTGAAATGGAAAGAAAACTGCTCCCCATACGACTTCTTATAATTGTGTACATTTTCAAGTCACACAACTGAGAGACGAAGGAGAGGGGACAGTTTATATATTAGTGGGAACTTACCTGTGATATTAACAGTATGCTGAGCAGCAGCCAAAGTGCCGTCAGAGCTTCCTTTGTGTGGTGTGTCGTCATTGTGGCGCACGTTCGTTGCCTAAGTGTTTTGTTTTCTGTGCCGTATCCTTTTGGCAAACTGCAAAAAGTCGTTTATCAAACCATTTGCATTGAGCAATTGTGCAAATTGTTATGGCAAATTATGGCAAATTTCATGCGGCTCACGCAGTTGGCAACAAAAAAAAATCGCGGCTTTCAGTTGCAGCTCACAAACAGATTACTCATTCAATGAATGTTACTGTAGTTGTGTTAATTTCTAAATGCTCATCAGACGATGAGTCAATGACAGAACAATGCGGGATCTATAAAATTGTACTATAGTATACGTCGATTTTCTGCGGTTTATTGCCGCAGCTGCAACTCAGATCATTACAAGATATTTGTGGTTTTCTGGTCATAACTTTCTAGGAAATTTAAAGTGCGCAAACGTGACACAAGTGTACAAACTTCAGACAGCTTGCCACAATAATTTCTAATCTTTTAATATGATTTTTTATCTATGAAACTCTAACTGCAATGTGGGACACGCAGACACAGCAGCGCAGCTGTTTCTCACGTACACGTACACGATTTCGTTTTCCATTTCACATGGGCTTTAATAAAAATCAAAAGCGACCCGACCTGATCGATCTATAAAATTAACTTGGCTCTTTTCTCAGAATAAAGGTTTGCGAATCGTTTCAAATGAAACAATGAGAATGTGTGTTTCAATAAAAAACAAGTTTATGCATATGAATTTATGACATGCCAATTGTAGGTATAAATAAATTAAATAATAAATTGGCGCACATTAGGACTGAATGAGTTTACTGAGAGAGGAGAGCTTACGTCATGTGAAACAAAACAGTGTCAACACAGAGAGGAGAGGGGAAATAATCGGACATTTGGCATTGTTTGCACACAGCTTCAAGTTATTTATAGCCAGTCTAAATAATTTATATTGTGCTTCTAAGAGCACTATCTGGCGGAAATACATAGCAGCAAACCTACACGCAGCTACCAACATTTCAAACACAATTCAAAGCAAATGAAAATAGTTGTTTTGTTTTTTTTTTGTTTCGCTTAAATATATGCAGTGTGAACACAATTTATGCAATAGCCCTAACAACATTTAGCCAATAGTTGTTAGATTCAGCTAAAAGTATGAGCGCGCAACTAAGAGAAGCAACCAGTTTGAGCCAAGTTAAGAGCAAACGCCTCAGAGATCGGAGAGTCGTTTTGTTCGACAAATTCGCGCAAGTTTCAAGCATTTTAATATATTCGTTTCAAGCTATTTCCTTAAAGTGTTCACATGAATTTTGCCATTTGCCATTTGCCAATTTGTTTGTTAGTCTATGCATATTGTTTATAACTTTATGCAAAGTACGTATTTTATGTATTTCTTTTGAATTCACTTCGTTGTTCTGCGCTCTTAATGCATTTTGTAAGCGAGCGCGCACGTGAAAACAAGTTTTATGCAACAAGTTGTGGCGCATTTATTGTTATTTATAATGATTAAATTTAAACAAACAATTGTTTGTTGTTTTTTTTTTCATTAAACAAATGACGTCAGTTGCCTGCACTCACACAATAATATTAAATGTGTTATTGAAACGCTTTTAGACTCAAACTAAAATTCAAGTTTCCGCTTGACACGTTTGCAACGACTTTACGGCTCGAGAGTTTTAATGGAACTGAAACTCTGGCAGCGTGGAGCTTGTGACTTGGATGCTTATGCTCCAAGCTCACTTAGTTGCCGCTCCGTTGCTGCCAGTCGTCATTGTTGTTGTTGTTGTTGTTGTTGTTCTCTCTCTCTCTTTTGCTTTGGCTTCTTGTTGTTGTTTTGTGTTTACACACAGACATTTTTTCACGTCGCGCTTTTTGGCCACATCTTTCGTTTGTTTAACGCCTCATCCGCATTTGCTGCTGGCCATTGTGAATGGAGTTGCCAGATCGCTGGAAAATGATTGCCCCTTAATCATTCACACCATTCAACATTACCGTTACTCTCTGTGCTGATAAAAATAAAGTATCGCATATGTGTGTGCGTGTGTGTGTGTGTATCATATGTGTGCATGTGTGTGTGAGGTGGTTGCTCGCTGAAAACGTAAAAAGATTTGAATGAATCGATACACCCGCAGGTTTACTATCAAACGCATGCGCATTCCCTCAATGGGGGTTACAATGCACTGAGAGTTACTTCTCCAGTGTTGACTAACATTACATTAATAACGGAATATTTTTAACTTATTTGCATTTAACAGGAGAAATATTGAAATTATTAGCATTATATAAACAATTAATATTAATAGATATTCTTATATAATCTATAAATATTTCTTGATATTTTAAATTAACGTTTTACCTTCAGAATTTATTACTTGATTTTCTCTCCATTTCTTACACTCTCTCTCTCTCTTTTCTCATTGCTCTCATTCCGTTACACATTACGTTTTTGGTGGGAAATTAATATATAACAACTCGACTCGTCGCTCAGTGAAAATTTCATCACCGTCGTTGACAGTTCAGCCATTTTTTGCATTCTGCGCTCGAAATTGAATAACCAAAATTTAAAAAAATATTTAAGCATTTTTTGTGTTCAGTTTAGATCATTAAAGCCATCTGAAAGTATTACTATCGGTTATAAGACTTAAAAGATTAAACACTCAAGTATAAAAATCAAAAGTGTAAAAGAAAAAGGTGCAACTCAAACCGTAAAGGAATTTGGAACTGCCAAAAAAATCGAAACACGGTAAAAATTCTGTATCACTAAGTCAGTGTGTGTTTGTGTATGTGTGTGTGTGTGTTCATAGTGTCTGTGTGAGTGTGTGTATTTGAGTCTGTACGTGATAAGCGTAGACAGACGCCGTAATAACAAACCCCAGGCAGGAACAGAAACAGAAACAGAGGCAGAGGCGGAGACGGAGGCGTTTTATTGAATTATATATAAAAACAAAAAGCGTTGGGCGATTAAAGCATTTGGATAGCAAGAGCCCGCTAACCCGTAAACCCACAACAAAGGCAGAAGCAGCATTCTAAGCAGGGTGAGTGGGTGGTGGGTGAGTGGGTGGTGGGTGACGGGGGCGAAACTTGTGCATTTCTAATATGCATTGCTAATTGCAAAGTTGGCAAATAATAATTAGCGCAGTAAATAAATAAATAAATATTTATTTACAGCCTGAAAGTATGCAAAAAATTGCACTTTAGATAATGAGTATACACACACCCACACACACACACACACACACCCACACACACTCACACACTCGCACGTGTGCCGAGCTGAAAATGTGCCAATTAATGTGTCGCTTGTTTGTGAGGCAACAATGTGTTGCAGCCATTTGACGAGTATTTTGTTTTTGTTGCCACTTGCGTGCGAGTCTTTGACCTCAGAGCTGCACATCGTGCCACATTTCTGTCACGTTTTCCATAACACTTTTTTTTTTTTTTTGTTTAATTACCATCGAAAGGCCATTAAAAGTTGGTTTAAACGGCAAACCGAAACTGCCGAGTTACATGAGCCAAACAAATATGGCAGCTGAACTGACACACAGAATGGAAAGGAAAGGAAATGCGGTGTGAAAATGGGTTAAATGTGGCTGCAGGTGTTTGTGGCTTTCCTTTTGCATTTCAGAGGCAGCAACATAATGAGCGCAATGCTCCAAGCTCCTGCCCTGCATCTCCATTGTGTTACCCAACGAGAACTATTTTATGGCATAAAAAGCCAAAGCCCAAGTCTTGCGCGTGGTGTCATGAAATTCATCCTCCTGGCGACGTTGATGGATCGTTGGGTCCACTAAGCTTTCACCACATGCACAGCATAGATCCCAACCATCAAAAGGTTAAACGCTGTAATGAAGTTTGAAGCACAGATTTATGTTGCCTGCCCCCCAAAAAAAGGTGGTAAAAGTTGTTTCCCAGTACGTTGCTGTGATTATGAATTTCAAAAGTTGGCCCTCAACTGAGAGATGAGAGCAGACAGACAAAAACATGTTCCACAAATCTCTAAAAACCCAAAAGCAAAACAAAAAGGCATTTTCAGTATTCCTGAAAAACCAATGTTTTCAAAGTTGACTAAATTTCAAATTCATTTAATTAAAAAGGGATAAAATACATTTTAAATGAATTTATTTATTCTATAAATTACACCACTAGTTAACTAATAATTTTGTTGAAATTTCAATAAATTTATTTTGAAATACATAAATAAAAATATAAAAATATAAATAAATAAATATATAATAAATAAAAATGACATCCCTGATATTACAGTACCGGCATTTCATTCGGTTCTTTTCAAATGCAATTTCTCTTAAAATTTCTAGAGATTTGTGGAACCCGCCTTAAACTGATAGAACTTCATATAAGTACAAATTTAATTTAACTCTCAAATTGCTAAAGCAAGCAAAATATAACAAACTCGTACAAGTTGAGCTAACGAGAACAAACATTTGCTTCATCAGCGTCAACTTTGTTGGCTTCTGCGTATGCGAAATTGTTATATAAACAATCAGAAAAATATATTTTCTTGGCCAAAGTTACTTCAATATCGTCAGGTTTTCGTGTT
The DNA here is from genome assembly GCA_035042165.1 of Drosophila kuntzei. Taxonomy (NCBI): domain Eukaryota; kingdom Metazoa; phylum Arthropoda; class Insecta; order Diptera; family Drosophilidae; genus Drosophila; species Drosophila kuntzei. Next base: position 950,676 of record JAWNLU010001560.1, on the reverse strand, counting down.
ATTGCTGAATAAAATAAACTCACATTGTCCGTGTCGGTTTTGTTGGTTTGTTGATTTGTTTTCCAATGAGCATTCCATTTCCGATTAAATTTGTTCGGCAGTGTCATCTGTCAACTTTGACATTTAGGCACGAGCATGAGCACGAGGACGAGGACGAGTGTACGGCCTGCGAAATGGCAAATGTCAAACCGAGGCAAACACTTGCACAGCTTCAGGCAGAAAGAAACCCAGAAGCGTTCTCTCCTAGAGCTTAGCTGTTTCGACCACGTAACATGTGGCAATGTAAACGCCAGACGAAGTGACGCCATTGCCGAAATACATGGCGTATGTGTAATATGCGGCAAGCTTTACATAGCTTATAATGAAAGCTTATGTCATAAATGCATACAGTTCAACATTGTCCAAATTATTCGAATCATAATATATCTGCACGCTTTATGCATTTTTTATGACGCTGTAAATTCGGTATTTGCAATTCGAAGACCTCCTTAACGAGCTAACAAATTTCAATTTCAATTTATGTGCATATCATCATCAGCGTCTTGCGAAGGACATTCAAGCACAAGTTGCAAGTTGCTTCTAAGGCTGCGATGTCAATTTGTGGCACGCACCCAGCAAAAGTCGCAATTCTCAGCGAAAGCGCACGTAAGTAGGCTACGGAAAGTGGTACAACATTTCTCAGTCACAACTTTAATTAATGGAAGTGTTATTAAACATGTCATGAAACGATTTAATTTATTTACAACACGCTGCCACGTTTTTTGAATAGTCTCTTGGGTCAAATAGCGACAGTGTTTAAGCTTATAATTATTAAAGAGATAAACATTTAAATTGCCCAAGTTGCAAGGATAAATAATCTCTTTTATATTTGGTTGATAAGCATTTAATAATTAAGCTTTAATGGATTTATATATGAATTAATTTCAATATAAATCTTTGCCTTTTCAAACTTGAAAATAAAACAGAACTGATTTATTTAAGAAAATAATTTGATTGCATTAAAAATTCAAAATAAGCCAAAAGGTCTCTGTAAACTAAACAAAATATTTGAAGTCGCTCTTACTTTAAAATGTTTGAGTATTTTAAAATTATTATATTATTTGCTATGCTTATGAAATTAGTTAGGCTGGATTTTAAATGAAATATATTGAATTTCTTACCATTCAAAATATGCCAAACTAAACCAAGTATTTAAAGGCGCTCTTACTTTAAAATGTTTGAGTTATTTAATATTACACTATTACAAAAAAATGTTAATAACTTTTACCAAATACTTTAAAAAGTTTTTAATGAACATAAATATGATATTTCTGTAAATGGCGTCCTCTGTTAAACGGTTGACTAAAAGCAAACAACGCAAATTGTACTGTGCAACTTTTTCTTTTTTACTAAAAAAATACTTCGTATTCTTCTTGGCTTTATATTTATGCTTGTGCGGAGTATGCTCTGTCCTAGTTTGCGACTGGCGAGTGCATTGAACCAAAAATAATCATAGTTCGAGTTGGCACCGCATACCAACAGAAGCAACAAATACAACAATAAAGCCGGAGAAACAACCGCAGTTAGACAAGTTGGCAGTGGGACAGTTGGAGTCGACAGTCAGTTTGTCCCTACGTTTTCCCATTCTTCGCATGACAATTGAATGTTTGTTTTTGTCAAAAAGTTGTCTTACTCGTCCTTTTATTGTGTCTCTTAGAAGTTTTAATAAAGTTTCATTGTTTTATTGCAGCATTTAAGCCCAACATTGAAGAAGTAACCGAATCGGAAACCGTGTAACATCGACACTAAAGAGCGACCAACTGATCGGCTCCATCGTTGTCCACGGTCAATATTAGCGCCATTGCAACTGCTGGGTGTGGGCGAATCTGCGCCCCGCCACCGGTAAGAGGCAGTGCCAATAACTCATTCAATGTCTACTGCATATCATCGCTATCATTGCTATCACAATTTCATTCATCATACATATACATACTCACTCACATCATGCCACGCCTTGCTTTAGACTATAAATATGTGCATCTATCACAAGCCATGTATATATTTTATTCATTTTAATTCATTTTTAGTTGCCATTTAATCCTTCTTTAGTTGTCAATTTACACTCGAAATATCTTACCCTTAATTCGTCCTAAAATCAATTTTCGACGTTTTCTAAGAGTTGGATTTGCTAAAATCTAATTCTAGTTACACTTTTTTCCACTGATATCAATGCATTGTCAGTCGGTTCCTTTTAAAGTTTTCCCTATAAAAAAAATATTATTAATAATAATTAATAGTTGACAAAACCCACTAAAAATTGTCTTGGTGGGTAAATTTAATTTGTAGCCAATAAATATCAAAATATATTTAAAAGAAAGAGGAATATATGAATAAAATTCACCAAATTTTATTTTTTAAAATTAGCAACTCAAGAAACTCAAATTCTAGTGGAAAACCCACCAAAACGGCAAACGTTGTTTGTTGTCGCGTGTCGCGATGTTAGATTGAAAAGTTTCAAGTAGTTTGAGCCTAAGGCCCATGGCCAATACAAATACAAGCATGAAAAGGCCTTACAGCATTTAGGTTACAAGTGTTTGACATACTTGACAAAGAGGCTCCACCTGCACCACCTGCACCACCACCACAATCCACTGTAAAGGCTACACTTATCATTGAGTTTCTGTGCCAGAGAAGCTCTTAAGAGGTTCCATAAATGTGGTTGTTTAACATTTGTTAGCCATTGTCCTGAGTTGTCCTTGGCAACTGCTGGACACCTGAGCAGATGCACCTGCTGTTTGCACCTGTTGACAGTCAGGCTTTAATTAAGTTAAATAAATATCCCTTTCATCGCCATTACTTTTTACGTTTATTATGCATAGTCTAATGTAATTTAATTTGGATTTCAGCTTTTGCTTTTAATTGCAATTTTCTTTGAGTTTTCAGTTAAAACATTACTTAATCAACTATTTTTCCGTCCGCTCGACCATTTCCAACTCAACTCAATTCATTTAATATTCTATTAGAAAAACGTTTCATTGCAATTTCATGCTCTATTAAATTATTATCTTGGCAGTTTTGTAAGTGAAAGTATTTAGTCGACGCAACGAAAACTAATTTAAAATCAAATTAAACTAATCGTTCTCTCATCAAGATGACATATGAAATTTGAAATTGGGGTCCTTTATATAAGAAGCGATAACCGTGTTGTTGCTTTTACATTCTTTTACGATTCTTACCATCTTTCACTGTGTGAATTTTCATTCGAAGTGGCCAAATGGTCAAGTATACGTCCTGTAGGCCAGTAACTAATTCAATGTCAGCTGGCCAATCAACTTTGTCAGAGTAAATTGGACGTTTTGACGTCATCCTTAATTACAGATTGAGAACCTGAGAAATGTTCCAAGTACTCGTATTTTATTGCATTTTATGTTTATATATTATATGTAACGCTTTAAACGTTTTGCCTTGACTATAAATAAACGAATATAAACGTATACACTTAATGTCTATGCACTTAAATAACAATTCGTTTACTGAATGCCCAAAATTTGAAGCACTTGACTAATTAGTTGGTTTAACAACTTTTTACTTGATTTCTCTGTCTTTTGGCGTGCCGCACAGGAACCTAAAAGCAGCACCCTGAATTTCTCATCGTTTAAATCAAGCTTCACTTCCAATGTTAATTTCCTGAAGAGAAGGTAAAGACCTTTAAAAGGAGTCGCCCCCTTTCTTTAGCAGAGAAGGGGGCATCAGTTGGACGAAACTAATTTGAAATTTCATATGTTTGTCTATTTTCTCTCCCCCCCAAAATGTGTGCTCTTTTTCGTCTTCTCTCTCTCTCTCTCTCTTTCTCTCTTTATCTTGTTCTCTCACTCGAATACGCTGCACCTTTTACTTGTCTACTTGTCGTCTGGTTTGCAATTTAAACCACACACACTGAACACTAACATCTAATTCACATTGACATCCACGCAACAATCAACACTCAACACACACACACAGATTCAGCTCGGGAGACTTGTCTTCCGAGGTCGATGATGTTGATCCCAATAGCTTGCCGCCAGCAGCTCGTCCTATTCAGGACCAGCCAACCAAACCGAATGCTGCCGGCGGTCCACCGAACATGCCGCCACCTCCGGCACCTGGCCAAGTACCGCCGCAGCCCGCGGGTGCCGCTCCGGAGCTATCGCTAAGCTTTGGCGCCGGAAAGGCACCGGCTGCAGCGGCACCAGCGCCGCCACGTGGCGTCAGTGCACCCACCAGTCCGGCCAAGTCGCGTGAGAGTCTCTTGCAACGTGTGCAGAGTTTGACGGGCGCAGCACGAGATCAGGGTGCCTCCATATTGGGTATGCTATACCTAGACTATACTCCTGAAAATCTTTTGGCATTTTCTCGCTCACAATTTGCAACAAGATCAATGAATCCATTTGCCATATGCTCGATTTCATCAAGTTTTAGCTCCAGTTTTCTCAATTTTCGATGAATTTACATGTATGTCATTCATTGCTCCTTTTTATTCCCGATTTAAAATAATTATTAAATAAAACAATATATTTACTTAATTTTCAGATTACTTAGAAATTTTAAGCCAATTTTAATTGATTGAGATTGTGTTAATATTTCCAGTAAAATCTACAAATAAAACCAATCTCTATTTAACTATAATTATGTATTAAAATAGAGCTATTAGTAAATTTTAGTAGTTATACAGAAAACTAACAAAGTTAAAGTCAATCTATTAATGAATTAAATATTTAAATATCATAGTAGATCTATCATTAAATTATTATTAATTTTCAAATATCTAAAAAGGTTTTCAAAATATTTGTAGTATCGAAAACGTTTACAAAAACTCTACAGATGAGTCGAATATTTAATAAAATGTTGTACTATATATATTTGAAACATAAGATTTGTCAATAAGTTTTTTTTAATTTGCAGGTAATCTGGGGTGTTCCAGAAATAGGAAGATATTTTTGGAACACCCCTGAATAATAAAAAGATTAAGCCAATAATAAGTGAATATGATTTTAGTTATATTTCCAGATAAAGATGAAGTCAATCAGTTAATTAATGAATGAGATTGTTGTAGTATTTCCAGTAAATTCTAAAAATACTTTAATTAGAAGATAAATTTAGAGCATAAAACTTGATGAAATTGCAGAGTTTGTGTATTTCAGGATGATCTGTAATAACTGAAATTGAAAGTAAAACTTCAATTACTCTTAAATTAATGCATTAATCGGATAAAACTTTTACCACTCACAGGAGCTGCAGTTCAAAGTGCCACCCAACGTGCTCCCGCCTTTAACAAGGACAGATACTTTACGCTGTTGGTGTTGGATGATCAGAATACGGACTGGTCCAAGTACTTCCGTGGCCGGCGTTTGCATGGCGATTTCGATATACGCGTGGAGCAGGCGGAGTTTCGAGTAAGCTCGATTGTCTACTAAATACTGATACAATTGTGAACACTCTATTTTATCTAATGTGCATCCGCAGGACATTACCGTGGTCTCCAGCGCGGATACCGGACCGGTCGTCACAATGGCCGCCTATCGCAGTGGCACCCGGGTGAGTTATTCCCCCCCCTTCCGTCTTACCCGTCCGATGTGTTTGTTCTTAATTAGCGCAATGTGCACATATATTGGCCTCTGTTCGGTACTCTGGTCCCTTGTTAGATCCTTTTAGTTATTGCCTGTGTACGAGTATTTGCTGTTTAGCTGTTTAGCTGTTTGTCTATTTTTTATTACTCGCACATTTCATTTTAATTCGCATTGAAGTGGCTTTAGTGCTTTGTTGGCGTCGTCTTGGCTATGCATTAGTATTAAATTTATTTGTAGTCCCAAGGACACTCAAGCGTAACTCTTATCAACAATTTTCTTTACCACTGTGTGTCTGCGCTTGCTTTGAGGTGTATTATTAATCCCAGAAAACTTCAGTTTATTTTGCATTTTCACAGGCAATCTGAACACTTGTATATCATAAAATAAAGATAAGATGAATTAGCTTTGAGTAAATTTAAGTTTAAGTTTGATTGATTAGTACTCAAACATGATTAAAAGGATAAACATGACAACTTTATCACAAGTCAGGAAAAGTTATTGATAAAGCTTTATCAATATAAAATTTAGTTTATTCTTACTACTTTTATATATTATAATAGATACAAATTTTTGAAAGCACATTTAATCTTTAATACTTCGGTAAATGCTCTCAGCAGATAAAGTTAGTTCAGAGTAATTTTAGTTATTAATGCATTATAAATTAGTTAATTAATATTAATGCATTATAAATTAATTGTATTCAATTATTCCGCAGCTTCTTTAAGTTTCAAAGTTTTTCGAAGTTCAACACCAAGTGAATTTTATCCGCAATTTGTCCACATTTTTATCCGTTATTGAAATATCCAACTAATTTTTTCTATCCAACAATGTTGCTTATTAACTCGGCCTAAAAATATGCAATAATTTGCTTTATATGAAACACGATTTCCACATAAATGCATTACTGTCCAAGAAAAATATTTAAATATATATTTAAATAATATTTGAACGAATCTGTGATTGACTTTTAAAAATTCCTATTGAATTCTCTTCAAATTGTAAAATGTCCAACTGCCAGAATCTTGAAGTATTGTTTTGGTTTGTGCATTAGATACGATTCAAATACATTTTATTCGGATAGAAATGCCAGACATAATTTATTCAATAAATATTGTACTGCCCAAAAGTATGCAATAATTTATTGTAGACTATATTTAATTGACTTCCGATTTGAATTTATTTAAGGGCCAGTGTGTAATACATGTGGTGACTAACTCACTGATATTGCAGTGTTGTTCTCTGTCATACATAATTTTAAGAAATGACAAATTGCAATAAATAAAGTGGTGTTTTTAGCATATGTATGTTTGAAATGAAATTGAAGGCGGCAAATTGTTGATTTACGTTTATTTAATTATTTTGTCACTTTGTAATTGGTTAAGAGTCAACTAAAATTACATAATTGTATTCTGATTTTTATATGTTTCTAATATAATTTTTGGAATATCACACCAAAAAACAGGTAGCCCGTTCCTTTCGACCGGATTTTGTATTGATACGTCAACCGCCACGTGACGGTTCCAGCGACTATCGATCGACCATACTGGGCCTTAAATATGGCGGAGTACCCAGCATCAATTCATTGCATTCCATTTACCAGTTCCAGGTGAGTTGAATTGACAGCTGCTTCCAGCGATTGAATTTATATTACAAAAAATTAATTGTGCAATCTGTTCTTATTTAAGGATAAACCATGGGTCTTCTCTCATCTGCTGCAACTGCAGCGTCGCCTCGGTCGCGACGGTTTTCCGCTGATCGAGCAAACATTCTTTCCGAATCCGCGTGATTTGGTAAGTGTATTAAACATTAAGAGCTAATCACTAATTAAGTAGCTACATTGAATCGTGGTCACAACTAAAAGCCATCCATTAATAAATAACACATTAAGCATAACGTACGAATTAAAGCTCTACACAAAACTCAAGTATAAAATTATCAAAAAAAACTGTAGCATAACAAAAGCCCGAGTCTCCGGCATTACTTAGGCATCCTCTCCATGCTCCTGCCGAATCTATGGATAGCTCAAACACTTTTTGTAAAGCTGCGTGCGTCGCCAGCGGCATCGCTGAATGTCTCCGTTCCGAGTGCGAATGTTGTGCGGAACGCAGGAGGAATAGTCTCTCTCGCACTTGCCGTACGGCGACCACTTGCATCCATCGGCGTACTCACGTTGTCGGGAACACTTCATGCCAAAGCAAGGCGAGATCTACACAAGAAAACAAAGGCAATTGATTGACAACTTAAAGTGGATACGGAGAATGCTAGAGGGCAGACTTACGGTGCAATTGCAGGCCAGGCCGTAACCGCCACTAAAGCCGTGACGCTCGGCAATTGTCATCTTGGTGTACTCCTTGTAGTAACTGCAGATATTCAGTTGCGGCATGCGTCCAGCTATTATGTAAACCTTTCCAATGTCCAGCTGAATGCCGCACATTGAATCCGAATTAGGCGTCGACAGGCGACCGTCACGCAACATTCTGCGTGCTTCCGGAGTAGCCTAAGGAAAATTAATGATTCGGTCTTAGAAAAATAAGTCTGAGCGCTACAGTCGAGTGTGCCCGACTGCGAAATACCCGATACCCGTTTCTTTACATCATTCACATGTAAAGAGACTTTTTTTGGAATAACAACTTTAATATCTTTAATTAATTGATTTTTTAATTAATTTCGGGATAAAATCAATTCAATGCGGATTTTCTTAAACCAAGTACAAAATACTTGTTTTTAGCACGATTTTTCTCAGTAATATTTTGGTTTTTGTGTTTCAGTAATTTTTTTTATTTAGATCCAATATTTTAGGTTTCTTTGACTTTTTAAAGTTGAGTCTGCAAATTGATTAATTTAACAATAAATCCTGAATACATACTTAAAGAATCTTAAACTTGAGTTTTAGAACGGAATGGGAATCCAACTATTTTTCAAATTTAAAGGCTCTGCCGGTAACAATCTCTTAGAGCGATGAGTTCATACAGACGAACAGACAAATCTTCAATTTTTTATCTTTTCTTACATCAGCTCTTAATTGTGATGATTCTATAAATATGTCGATTTGTTTGCATAAAAGGGTGAAATAACTGCATTTTACGACATAGTTTTTTATATAATACTAAAAGATATATACAGAATACAATGTTGCCTTCATCTGCCTGTTACATGTATTGCCACAAAGTTATAGCACCCTTCTGTATTTGGATTACCGAGCATAATAGTGAAAGCAAGCAGTCAATAGCGACTTACCTTGTAGGTGCGTTTTATGTGCACCTTGTAGGTGGTTTTGCCCGGCTCAAGGGTGTTTGACTTGCGTAGAACTCGGAGCTGCACAACTGTTAAATAAATGATGTTAGTTTTTTTTATTAAATTCTCCAAGGATAGTCGCATCCTTTGCACTCCAGTTGCGTTCATCTCTCTACTCACCATAGTCAGCCGAACAGAAATGCGTCTGTGGATGCGAGGGCATGCACATACAGGCATCCGCACTGCGTCCATAAAGGGCCAACAGTGCGAACAGGGCCAACGCCAATAAACTCAAATGTCTTGTAAACTCCATGGCGCCGTAAAGCTGCGCAAATCCAATCTCTGTGTGTCTGTTGTGTGCCTTCTTAACACGCGGCACCAATAACAAATCTGAAATGAAATTAAGTAAAATGTGATTGCATTTTATTATGATGATGATTTACTGTTGGCGGTAACCCAAAGCCGATGCTGAAGGTCACTCCGAGTTTGTATTAAGTCTACCACCGATTATGTCATATCAGCTTATCAGTTAAACGTGCTCAACAATCAAACAATCAATCCATCAAGGCACTCGTATATTACGCATACGCCTCATGCCTCAATAATTAACACTGCTGTCTCTCTTTTATCAGTTACATTTACTTAAGCAACCACTTTTTATTTATATTCTTTTAAATTTATATATGTTTGAGAAGAAGGAATTGCTCGATTTGATACATGTAATTCACACATATTTTATTGGCCATTCCAATTGAATTGAATTCAGTGGTTATTTACAATCAATTTGGATGCCAATGCATGAGTTGCACGCATAAATCGTATTGAAGAAACTATACGAAAAGTAGTTCAATTGCCAGTCAAATGCATGCCAGCCATTCCATTTAGCATTGTTTATGGGAAATTCATAGAAAAACTTGAGACGAAGAAGTCGAAATCCATTACAAAACTGCTGTCCGTCCGTGCATCCATATATCAACGCAAAAATATTGTATAATATCGTCAGCGGGGTGAAATAATCAGTACAGCCAGTTGCACTGTCGTATTCCAATTCCAATTCTCATTCCCATTCCCAATTCCTATTCGAGTCCCAGGTCCCAGTCATCGTGTCGAACTGATCGACAGAGATAGGCAGGCCCATATAGACAACATATGCAATAGCAAAGGCAACCCGGCAATGTGGCAATTAAATTGAAATAAAATTGAATTAAAAGCATTTTGCGGAAAAGCCACTAGAAAAACAAATCGAGTAGGAAAAAAGAGACGTAGATGGGGAAGGGAACTGCAACTGCAACTGCGACTGAGACAAAGTCGTTTGTGGGTTGGAGGACAGGAGTGAAGAGTCGATTGCCTTATTGATTGAATGCAAGCAGGAATAATGCATCAAACTATTTATTAAGTGGCAGCTAGACAAGCAGACGCCTCAACTAATGGCCTAACTGAAGAGTTGATGGTAGATATGGGGTTGGGGGTGGAGGTGGAGGAGTAGCATGTCAAAATGTTCTGAGAATTAATTTTTTTTTTTAAGAAAGTTGCCTTTCGTTTTTCCTGCCTTTGTTTTGTGTTGTCGCTTTGACTTTGACACTATGGATGGCAATTAACGGCGTGGATTTGTTTAACAAACAGTCAACAAGACAACAAATAATCTCACACAAAACTGGCACACAAACACATAGACAGACAGACAGACAGACAGACATTGGAAACGTCAACAGCGTTTAGCAACTAAATCAACTTCAAAGCCAATAGAAAACAAGAAAAACTTTTTACACTCGGCGTAAATTCGCACGATTTCGTTTAAGTTTTCCACCTCAGATCGACAACGACAACGATATCGACATCGGAATCGGCATCGACATCGGCAGCCACAATTAGCGTCCCCATATATCACGCAGGCATATTTTAAAGTTGGCCCCAAACACAAAAAGTGGATGCCCAGAATGTGCAGCGGGTAAAAACAACAGGCGGTGGCAGCGTGTCAACGCCAACGCCAGCGTTGAATTTGAAGCTGGCGGGGATTGGGGCTGGAAATGAAGGTGGGGAATGGCAATCGATGGCAATGGCAGCGGTGTTTTGTTGACAAGCTTTACATGTGTCAATTAAATGTTATATGTATATCATATACACACTTATGAGCTGTTGCTTTGACGTCACTTTGAGCATCGTCTAATTGCCACACTTGTTTTTTTTTTTTTTATTTGTGTCGTCATCGATGTTGACATTTGACACTGGAACAATTTCTGGCTGCCACTTGACTATGCGGGACGCCAACAACAATTTCCAAATATATATAAATAAATAAATGTACATATAAAAATATGTGTGTGTGTGTATGTGTGTGTAAAGTCAAATATCGACAAGACTTTAATTAGCATTGATTTCCACTTTGCCCTCAGGCCGTTTAACGATACCAGCAACAAACAATAGCAGCATCGAACAATGGGCCAAACAACACAAAAATATATCAAAAAATACATATAATACTTGCATTTATCTGTTTCACAAATTGGTGTCATGGAGCTGTAGATAATTGAGTGCAATCATAATCTAGATAAGATCTCTTACTCGTATCTTAAGAATGCAGATACACGATAATTGACTAAGATGTCACGAAAATTTTTATATAGAACTCTATTCACAAATGATTAGTCACGGCATTTAATCAGTTACGATGAATAAAATGTAAAGTTAAATAAGTAAGAATTCCCTCGATGAATTTGTGAACAATAATACTCTGTTTAATCTCCGAATATCATGAAAAATTCAAAAGAAATTTGTGATATATATCTTAAAAAAATTGTTTTAATTAAAAGAAATGAACCCAATTACTTATTTTGTTTTTATATTATTTTATTTTATCAATATTTTATTATGGTTTTTATAATAGCTCTATTATATAATTCTTTATTATATTTATATTATAAGATAAACACAGAAATAAGGAGTTATGTTTCCTGAGGACCGGGCTATATTTGTATTGATCTAGTAATCCCATAAATATTTATTTTGCATAGTATCCATAATTTAAAATAAATTTTGATTTACTCAAAATTTGGAATACAATTAAAGTAATAAAAAAGGCAAAGAAATAAAAAGTAATTTGAGTTCTGCTTCAGATTATATTAATTAAAGTTAAAATAATATGACATTACCGTTTAATGGGAAATGTAAAAATCTACTAAACCAAACAGTTAAATAAAATTTCCTGTGGCACAAAAGTGTTTCAATTATCCTTAAATATTATTAACACTTGCGCAGACTGAGCTTTTTAAGGTAAATTGGAATTGAAAGGGCTAAAAGCCAAAAAGCCGAAAGTCAAAAAGGTAAACAGCAGAAAAAGGACTGCAGTGTGGGAGCGTCAGGTCAAAGGTTAAGCCGCAAACCGACTTCAAGCGCTGGTTTAGGTTTTTTGGGTGCTGCGCCAAGTGGCTTACAGCTAAAAGCCGCATAATTAATGCGCTTTTGATTATTTGGTTGTTTTCTTGGTTGGCTGGTTGGCTGTTGGCTGTTGGGTTGTCTTGTTGGTAGCATCGCATAAATCTGGACTGAAATAGAGCCGGGGAGCATTGTTTTATGAGCACTTAATTGAGCCATAAAACGCTGCTAATGTCTGCATAATGGCTGGCATCCAAAATCTTCACATGTTGCATGCAACTTCAACTCCAACTCCAACTCGAATTCAAATTCGAGCATATTTCATTTAATACGACAATGTGGTTTTTAAGCACACACATTCAGCTTTTCACGCCTCTAAAAAATAAACATAAAATCGAACAGTAATTGGGAAAAATATATAAATAAAAATAAACAACAATTTTATTTGTTTTGCTTTGTGGATCGCTTTATTTGACTGCTCAGCGCTTTAATTCGGCGGTCATTTACTTTTCGCTTTTACGCTTTGTGACAATTCTTTCGGTTTGACTTTTATTTCTGATTGACTTTCTAAACAATTCGTTGTTTTTTTGGAGCAGGCACATATAAATAAATGCGCACACATCGATTTGGTATTTTTCTAGCCCTGAGTATTATAATTCTGTCATCGAATGTGTAACACCTAAAGATGCCACCTTTGCAACCAAATGAAGTATACTTATATAATTTTGTACAGTTTAGAGAAGGACTTTATAATTCAGCGGTTTGAAAATCCGTTAAATCTTAATTTAACAAAAATTACAAACGTAAAGATTTTCACAAATTTTGCAATTTAAAAAACTACAGAATTGTCTCTATCATAAATAGTTATATATTGGTAAGGTTTCCACTTCAAACGAATTGAAATAAAAAATGCAGTTTCTTTACAATTTGATTAACCTCTGTGAATATGCTGTTTGCTTATATGAACATTTTTATAGAAGCTAAATCACTTAAGTTTTATAATCAACAACTTAAAAAATCTATATTACTCTTCTCTTTCTTTTCTTACTAAGAGTCGAAGTCACTTTCGTGATATTTTCGTCACATTCAGCTTTGTTTATAATATTATACACATGACTGTGGAGAATATTCGCCATAAAATGAAACCTTATCGGGTTTCTGTATCTTTTAATTATAAGTAAATACAATTTGTGGTTTCTTTGTGTATTTCCACAGCCGAATGTTTACATTTCACTTTTCTACTACCTTTAGATATTTCTATACCTGCAGCTGATAAGCAAAGTGCATTTTAGTTGTCAGTTTGCAAGCCAAAACTATGAACAATGTGCTGTTTTTATCGAATACTCGTAGACTCGTATACTCTCATGTACCTATGCAAATATTTTTGTTGTTGTGGTTTTTTTTATTTTTTGGCAATTTTCATAACGAGCGGAAAACTTTCTTTGCCCAATGGCGACCTTTGTGGCTGTGTCGGCTTTTCTGTGTGCAGCACAATGAGAGAAAATTATAGGAAAATATCAAAGTCACGATCGGCAACGCCATAATCAGCATGATCAATGGATCTCGAGTGCACAATTGTGACCGTGGATGGCCATACAAAATATTTTGATTAATGCTCATAGCCAGGCAGTTTCTCAGCTGAACTTTGACATGCAAATGTACTCGTATCTACGAATCGTGTAATTGCAAAATCAAAACACACAAAAAATGAAAACGTTTTCAGCTCGCGATTAGCTTGACTCGATTGCATTGATTTGACACGCAAACAGTGGAACAGATAGACAGATAGACACCTGTTAGTTAATACCTCGTTGTATAAATGGCTAACTGATAAGATGTGTTAACGTCAATCTCTCAGTTCGCTAATTGAATTCCTACTCCGATGAGGCAGCAACAGTTGCTGCAACCGCAGCAGCAACAGCTGCAACTGCAACTGCAACTGCGTTTGACGTCTCCATTGTAGCGTGACATGATCTTGACAAGGCGGCGCCAGTACAAAGCACTCCCTGCTATTCAACTGCTATTGATTTGAAAATCGTTTACCCAAAACTCAGTCATGTTTTGATCGAACGAGAATTCGCTACAATTATGTTTAACATTTTCGTAGTTTTGCTTTATGCATCATTAATTTCTGACGTTGGTTCTTAAAAGACTGTACACTGAAAAAAAATACGGAATAAAATTAATATAATGCGGAGTCAGAAGATCTTCTTGAACCAAGTACAAAATACTTGATATAATCAATTTGATACTTGATTTTCTGGGTTCTGTACATTTTTTTTTAGCTAGATAAAATATTTGTAACTTTCTTAACTTTTATTTTATTAATGTTGAGTAGTTCCCATTTCATCCGCAAATTTTCTTAATTTAACAATAATATCCTGAATACATACTTACAAAATGCATATTAAAATCAAGAAATGTAAGCTTTTTTTCTGTGTACAGTCTTGCTAGTAAGTAAATGCCTGGCAAGCTGTTGCCTGCATCATTATGCCGAAAATAAATCTTACGCATCTCTCAAATTTGGCCACTCAATGCGGTCGTCTGCTTCGGTTTCGGGTAGGTAAATAAACAGAAAATGCAAAAAAAAAATTGCCACAGTTTTTAAAAATGCATTCGGCATTCGTCACGTTTCGACGGTCAACATTCAACGTTGATTGTCGGTTCGGTTTGTTATTCCAAAATACTCAAAATGTTTCGTCCGTTGATTATGACACAGATTATTATAAGGCGACGAGTTGTGGAAAATAAACAAAACTCGCCCGCAAACTTGACTTGCCAGGATGCGTAGCGAGGAATTCAATTAAAAATGCAAATGTTCGCCAAGAGCAAAGAAAACTTGACCAGCAATGAGGGCAAAGAAGGGAAAAAGGAAGGCACTTGGGCATGTGTTTGGCTCACATTGCATTTGCAGGTCATAAAAATATAAATTTTTAATGAAGGAACCCAATGCCATTGGCATTTTGTTCATATTAGTATGTGCATATATGCATATATATGTATATATATATATATTGCAGATATATATGTACATATATATCCATATGTTGTGTATATTGCTTGTCAATAAATGTATGTATTTGCTCAAAATAAAAGCAAAACACAGACAACAAAGGGCGGACAGTGTCATGAAGTCAAACAGTCATCACATATCAATTTCAGAACTCACAAAATGTTTCCATTTATGCAGACGACTTTTGATATATTTATTTGATTTTATTTATATGAACTACTGCCAATAACAATTTATTTAAAAGTTTATTATCTGACTATCAGGAATCGTAACTGTTACAAATTTTCAAATAAATTATGTTGTTTATAAAAATTATTAACCAATTTTTATTATATTGCTTCAAAAATTATTCATATTTTAAATTCGAATTTAAAAATGTCAAAATAATAATAAGATTTGCAATTTCATAACAAAGTTATAGGTGTATATTTTTATAAATTTAAAAATTAACCATAAAGTAATCAAAAATATGGAAAATTTTACTATTTAATGAATAAAAATATATAGTTGAAATAATTACAAGTCGAATAAACCAGTAACGTCAGTCTACAGGTAATTTCTGTATACAAATGGTAGCTCTCAACTATTTAGATGGTTTCTTCTTGGTATTATCTAGTTTGGGGCAACAAATAGAAGCTTGACATTAACGAGATATCGTTGAGGTAGACAGTTTCTATATAGTATAACTAGTAATTTTCCAAACCAATTTCAAACAGTGGTTATTCGCTTAAATTGTTTTAAAGTAAGAAAAAATATAGAAAATTAAAAAGCATATTATAACTGCTATGTATATAAATATGTGCATAGACATAATCATTATAATTCTTATATAATCACATCAAAATACCCATGCACAAGGCATTGAAAGTATTTCAATTATGCAATTAGCCGCATTTGATATATTTAATCAAATTAAAAATTGATTTATTGAAATGTCTTTATACTCGTGCTGCGATATATAATCTTAATAATAAAAATTCCATGCTCATTCATAAGAATGCCCTGTGACAGATCTTGTTTAATAAATTTAAAATGTGACAAACAATCAACAAAATTGACAAAAGCAGACGACGTCAATTTGTATGCCTTTGGGCCACACACACAGAAATTCAAGCCGACCGTATCGAGCCATCCTCCTTCTCATCTCCATCCCCATCTTCATCTTCATCTTCATCGCCATCCCCAATACCATCAGCATCCCCAAGGAACAAACGAGCAGCAGACAGTTAAAAGAAATAATCGTCAATAAATTTGCCAGGCTGTGAAATTTACACGAACGATTTTTATAAATGGTCGGGCTGTCTTTGTGGCGCTGTCTTTTGCATTTCTCTTTAATTGTACAATAATATTTAATTGCAAAGTCGAATAAGAAAATTATTAATGGATTTCTGTTGGTCGCTCGTTTGTTGTTGCCCAACAATAACCACAACACCCACACAAATGCCACACAGATAATCCCAAAATCGGGATGTGGGTGTGTCGACATCACCAGAGACTTGTGCCAAAAGTCAAACAAGTGTAAAATTATAAACAATCTTATTCTTTATAAGGCGAATTACTTAAAAACTTGTCTGAATTTTTGAAACTTTAATGCACTTTCGAAAAAATGGTCATGATGATGATGTGCAAAAAAAATTAAAGAGTATGATCAATTTTGAGAGAGATAAGGATTAATAATCCAAATTTTAACAATAAGAAAGGTCGCACCACACAAACATTTTAGTTGATAAGCGTTGTAAAAATCCCTATTTCGGCCCGAATTTCGGAAACGATTCTATTTCACCAACAATCAATGAATAAATCAACAAATTTATTTAGAAGACGATTAAATATTTTGAAATAAATTTGTTAATCAAATTGCGGCTTTTCCAACGATGGTGCGCGAAAGTCTTCAAATTTAATTCGTGATAATTCCCATTTAATTACTCATCATCTTATTTCGACCTTAATCAAATTTAATAAGAATAAATATTTTTAAATAAAATAATACCTATAATTTAATGAAGTTCATGAAAACTTTAGACACAATATGAGAATAACCTAAAAAAAATTGTTTAAAATAAAAACTTTTTATTTTGGAAAAATGATAAGATAAAATATATAGTAAGATAAAATCAGATTAATTTGATTTCGGTAAAAGTTGAATCTCTTTTTAAGAATAAATTGCAATTAATGTGGAAATGGATTAAAGAAGTTTAAAGAAACTTTTAATGCTTAAAAGCGATACCAGTTTGAAAAGTTTGTTAAATCTTTTCCGACTATTTTCAAGGACCCTGAAAAAACTAACTTAAAGCACACACAGGGTTTGTCATGCCGCAGTGAATCCAATTACTAACGTTTTTCCGCTATTCAATTAGTGTGTTTATTCCTTTGGATAGAATACGAGTACGTGCCAAAAATCAAGAAATACTCGTTACAAAAGTAGGCTCTTTGAATTCAATATGTGAAAATAGCACACATACCGAGTTTTCGGGGTTATCCAAAAAAACAAAAACAAAAACAGCTGTTGAGTTCGTCATTGATGAAGATCACTTTCCTTTCAATGGCGCCTCGAAATGAGTAAATACACATAAGTCAACAGATGTGTATATTTATTTTGTATAATATAAAATTCAAAATAGCTACATGAATATATTTCCAAGAATAAATACTAAGTATAAAATAAGTATGATGTGGAGGTATAGCCAAGTATTAAAGTGCTGACCAAGGCAGAATTTGTTCAAGCGTCCAAAAACATCGAAAGTCAAGTCAAATAAAGCAGGAAACCAACAAAAATATTGCCATTTACGATAAAATTTTTATCTGCGGTCAAACTTACATAAATTAGCAAAATACGACACTGAATTACTAGAATTTAAACATTTAATGTGTGTTATTTTAGGACTGTAGTCGTTAAATGGCCAATGCCAAAACCAAGCGATACCCATGACGTATGCGTAATATCTATGAAAAAGTCATACGCAGCAGCTTCCCTTGACATTTTTAACTTTTCAGCGTATGGAAAATGTTTAACATGAAAACATACTTCTAAATGTATCTGAAGATGTGTGTGCCGATGTATGAATGGAATTTATGTGTGGTGGCATTGCACAATTAAAGACTATTTTTTATTTTTTTTATGACTGCAGTTTGTTTACAAATTGGCGACATTAAAAACTATTAACACAAATCAAAATCCAGAAAATATGTAAAAATTGAAAAGAAACGCGTAGCACGAAAGCAACGAAAAGCGGAAAAGGAGGGAAAAAGTGGAATAAAAACAAATTAAATATAAAAATAAACGCAAATATGTTCGAGCACAAATAAATAGAAAGAAATGCAGCTGTGTGTGTGTGCCTGGGTGTGTGTGTGTGTGTGAGCGTGTGTGTGTGTGTGCGTGTGGAAAACTGTGTCGCTGTGTCAACGATGCTGCAACTGCGGCCGCAACGGCGACGGCGACGTCTGCCACAATTTTCACAGTCGCGCGCGTTTAAAACCGCAATCAAAACGCGCACGTTGAGCACGCGTTGCATATTTCAAAAATGAAATAATTTCACATTTTTTGTAAAGTCAAATGCATGCAAATGCAAATTAAATAGAATTTAATGGAATACCTGACTTTCAGCTGACTCAAGTTTGTTTGTTTTTTATTTATTTATTTGTATATTTTTTGTTTTTTGTTTTGCACTTTAACTGTTTGACTTAGCACTTATTAAACACTGCGGTCTCAACCTAATTTATTCACTGGCTCACTAGAGACTCGGCTCGTTGCATTTTCATTTAATAATTTTTCACACAGTAATTTTCAGCACGATGCCAATGCCGATGCCGTCGTTCGTTGTCTTCGTGCGTTCTACTTCGCTGCGCCTTCGATTCTGCACTGAATCGTAAACTCAACCGTTTCAAGTGTTTCATAGTCCGAGTCAGTCACTCAATTCGTTTTTGTGAGAGAGCGCAAGCGGAGAGCACGATCGTTAAGATGCTTGAGCGCAAGCATGTTGCTCACTGAGATTGAGCTTTTTTCTTTGCTTGCTGCTGCTTGAGTCGTTTGAGCACCCGCACAATTGAGCTCTCAAGTGGCAGCTGACGATGCTGCTGCTTCGGCTTCGTCTGCGGCTGCTGCTGCTGCTGCTGCTCGGCTGCCTTGAGAGGCTTTCGCCGTCGCCGGGCGATCAAAAGCGTCATAAATCCATTGTGAATGAGAGCGAGAAGAGTAAGGAGTGGAGATGTGAGAGTAAGCGGTTAGCGGCTCGCTCAATTGCATATTTCTGCGCATTATTTTTACCTTGGCAGCTTTATTAATTGCGAGTGCGAGTCCACAGTTTATGCTCTCGGCGCAACAAACATATTTGGCGCCACAGCAGCGCCAGCGTCAGCAGATGCAACAGCATGGAAATGGGTACAGACATATGGGAATGGGTACGGGTACAGGTACGGGTACGGGTACGGGTGTATGGGTAACAAACGGCGCATCTGTTAGGCCACAAATCAAGCAATAATTTAGTTGTACGTACTACGAGTATAGTCTGGTCATGCGAGTAGCTATGACTTACTTCCACGTCAACTTTCAACATTCACATCCACATTCACATCCACATCCATAGCCATATCAATAGCCACATCCACCACTTCCATGACCAGTCCAAGTGGACTGGCCATGTGGCGTGCACACGTGCAAAGTATGGACATGCTTCATGCTACGCCTACAACAACTACAAGTTGCCAGGCCATACGAGAGTAATCTGCATATACACAGAGAGAAAACATGCCTTACTAAAATTAAATTTGAATTCAGTGTATTTGAAACTTAGAATTTATAGTTGATTCAAGTAAGAATTACTGAAAATGAGCATACAAATTCTATAATCAAATACTAACAATCTTGACATGAGCACAATAAATCTAAAATCAAGTAAAACTCTAAAGTTACTAGAAATTATTACGAAAATTCTTTATATAAGTTTGGAACTCAGAATCGACTCACAGATCAAGTTTGTAACATCGTAACATCGTTAGCTTAAAATTTTCAAATGGTTTTTGCTTGTCTGCTTTGAATAGCAGTTCGACGGGCACTGAGAACTTAAGACTATATAGTATATAGTAATAGTCAGTCTCCAATTATTTTACACACTAAATTTTTATACTTTCAAGAACATTTAAAACATACAAATTAAGTTTACACGATTTGTATTTAAGTATTCGGTAAGCTTCAATCAAGTATCGTGTTCAATATTTAACTTAATTTTATACCCAGTTTCAGAATTAAAACGACTTGGAATTGTACTTAAATCAAGTATGTATTGATTTAAATTTAAGTTTGAAAATACTAAAAAATCCTTAAATTTCGAACTAGAAATATGATCGAATTGCTCGAAATGTGGCTTTTTTGAAGTACGAAATACTTGATATTTTCCCTCTGTGTACATACATGCGATAATATGTAGGAACTTGCTAGGTAGATGCCAGATTTACATACATATATCGCTCAACGGATGCGTCACAGTGCATATTTTAAGTGCGCTGATATAACCAGAAGAATATAACCTCCAGACAGTCAGACAATCCGACAGTACGCCACTTGAGCAGCACTACGAGTACTACGTAGCAGCTTCCAGGAATGCCTGCAATGTGGGGGTGTGACCATGATTTGAACAGCACAATCCCCGTTCCCCCTATCACTCCCCTTATCCATTCCGCCCGTCGTCATTGTCGTTGATATTCATTGAGCGTTTTCTCGCGCCTCGCGCCAATTGCGACAATTCTTCTGTCTGCGTCATCATTTGTTACGGCTTGTTGATTCTCTCTCTGCGGTTCTTTCAATAAATTTGAAATATGTCCACATATTTGAAAATGATTTATGTGCTCTTTATAAGATACATTTTCGGGGGAATTCTCTAAGCCGAAATACACATACAAATAAATAATTAGGCCTATCGACTAATCGCTTTTGCTGCTGTTGGCAATGAATCAGCTCAGGAAGTGTATTATTTATATTAAATAATATATATGGAACTACAAATAATTATGCATCATCAAATATTAATAATTTTAATTTCTCAAATAAGTGATTTTTCGATTTTATAAATAGATTTTAATTTTAATAGATTTTTTGAAAATAATTTTATTAACTTCCATTCTCTGAATAATTTATTTTTAGAATTTCAATTTAATTATTTTAAAAGCATTTCCGCCGAAAGTTTAAAGTTTTCTCAATAAAAATATTGAAATATTTAACAATGCGGTGTTATTTAATTTTGAATTTTTTTGTGCATATAGAAATGCTTTTCTCAAATAAAATCAAACAAATTCGTGGAAAGTTACGCACAATCAACAACACATCCCTTACCCCTTACCCCTTCCCTCTCCACCCACCGTTTTATTTTTATTCAATCCAATAAATAATTTGTACAAAAAGTCGTGCAAAAGCGATTCTGGCGTTTTTCCAATGGATTAATAAAAATTCATTCATTTTCCACAGCAAATAATTGGAAAATGGCAAAAGCAGAAATAAACAAAGTACTCAATATCATGAATATATCAATATCAATATCGTGTATAACATATTGCCAATCAGTGTTAACTTTGAATTTCGTTTATTCATTATCATTACAGTTTCAATTCACCAAGTTCCCCAGCGTGTTGAAGGCTGGACATTGCCATGGAGGAGTGGCAACCGCCCGGTTGGAGAATCAGAGCGCTTTGCAAGATGCCGCCGGACTTGTGAGCGGTGCTGGGAATGATACGCATTGTTATTGCACCATTGAGCCCTATATTGATGCCAAGTTCAGCGTGCACATTCAAAAGATTGGCAACAACTACAAGGCATTTATGTAAGTGACCACAAGCCGCAGACAGGCGGCAAATTCGCAGAAAAAATGCTGAAAGCATCGATATCAATATCGATGTGGATAATGTGGACTATATAAATACATGTACATATAAGGTTGAGTGCTTATAACTATATCTGTTTTTTGCCTGGCAATTGACCTTGGGACCAACTGCAACTGTCAGCAGCAACAAAAGCAACCTTCAGACAATTGCAATTGGCAATTGCAATATTCCTACCAAGTGCAGTTCATTGTTTGGGTTCAAACAATCACCAATTCAACGATGAGTTCAAAGCACCACAATGCAATTTCCTTGCTGATACGAATTATCTACGCTTTGTTTTATTCTTCCTCTTTTTGTTTTCTTTTTACTAATTTATAATACTTTCATGCTTGCTGCTTTCTTACAGGCGCAAATCCATCACCGGCAATTGGAAGACCAATCAGGGCTCAGCCATGCTCGAGCAAATCACTTTAACCGAGAAGTACAAAACCTGGGTCGATGAGGTAAGTCGCCCAAGTCCAAAAAAACTCAAAACCCAAACGATTTGAAACAGTTAAGCAAATTAAATAACAAATAAGAATACTCACTGTCAGGGCACCGAAGTTTCAATATCCTTATCGTTGATATAATGTAATATATAATATAATATATAATGTATATTAAATTAATGTATTATTTAATAGACATCATCTTCATATGAAAATATATATTACGCTTATTTAGCTACTTTGTGTTACATATTTTATTCATTTTGTATAATTTTATACAATCCAATTAACTACAACCATATCCAAAATAATAGTAATTAATAATAAATGCAAAAGAAAAATTAATATTACAAAAATAATACGAAATTCTATACCTGCCAAAGCTCGTCTGAATTTAATAGACAACTGTTCTGAAATAGTCCTCTCATTTAAAAACAATGCTTATATTATTTATTAAATATTAATTGTTTCAAAAACAACATTTTAAATATTGAATAATTAATAAAGTATTTCAAAAATGTGTGTAACCTTAAGGAAAATTTATATAATTAATTTTTTAAGTTTGCCCGACTTCCATCGATAAAATTCGATAGTGATTTTAAGTCTTTGAATATGATTTTTTAGTGAGAAAAATACAACTTCCTAGCTCTGGAAATGTGGACTGTATATTAACCTCGAATCTCTCAGTCATATTATAAATTATTATTTAACTAAATATAAGTTGATTTATATTATAAATAAATGTCAATAGTATTCATATTTATATAATGGGTTGTTAAAGCATCTTCTATGATTGTCACAAACTTCAGAGTTTCTAAACTTTTATTTAAGTTTGTTGGCCTTGTGCGAAAATTGAGATATCCACTGGGAGAGAGTAGACTGAATGCTTAAGCCGCTTTTATAGCCATGTAACTGAAAGTCAGCCCAAAGCGAAGAACATTTATCAAATGTTGCCAATCAAAATAACTGCAAAATCGACTTGAATTATTTGCGGCACATTTTGGGCACACAATTGGGTTTGGTGGGTTTCCCCTCCCCTCCCTTTAGGCGGTTGTTGTTGCCTACAAGACGTCGATTTACTTAATTCAAGCTCATGCGGAATCGCATAAGAGTTAACCAAAGTGAACTGCAACTATTATGAGGTAACAACGGTACAATGAGTATTTATTTTCATAATTACTCTGAAACATGAGAATGCCATCAGTTTAGCTACTATTTGATCACAGGCCATAAATGGAATGGAACTCACATCTAAAATAGTTGAGCTCAATGTTGACTCAGAATTTCCGCGTATGTGCATAAATAAACTACAATTACTGCAATTATTTGCACATTAGATAAGCTACCAAGAAATGCGGCACAGTTAGAAGCTTTTAGGTGGGTGGCCAGATACAAATACTTCCAGAGACGTCATGCCCACAGCTCTAGACAACTGCGACGCTGTCTCTAATTTAAGGAAACTGTGTTTGTAATTAAAACCATGAGCTTGCAACAACAACAACAAATACAACAAACACAACAAACATCCACAAGCAGCCCACACAGAACTGCGAATTGCGAATTGCGAACTGCGCATGAAATCGAAAACAGATTCTGATTTCGATTTTAATTTTAATTTCGATTCGGATTTTGTGTTTTAGATGCCATGACTCAATCGAGTTATATACACAGACACTTGCCCTTTTATTAATCGCATAAATACACTCAAAAAAATATAAACAATTTAATTTTTAATCAAACGCAAATAACATTTAATTTTTTTATTTGATGGGTAAATGATAGGCATATAAAGTGACTCTCGAATCTATAAGTATATTTATTCTTATTCTTATTATCTCTCTATCTGTCAGTTCATGTACACACAGCACAAGTTAATTTTCCATATTCTATTTAAGCTGTTTTTTATTATCAGATAATAAACACAAAAGTTATTCAGAGAAATAATTTCTACACTGACAAGAGAATGCAGTTTAATTTGTTTAACTGCCTCACAGTGCACAAAGTGCACATTCAATTTAGGTGCCTAGTAATTTTATTTTATGCCAAGAATTTTTAATTTAGATATACATATATTTTTTTAATGTTTATATATGTGATTGTGTACTGAATGAAAATTAAAAGCTTTTATGGCAATACAATTTTAGCTTATTGAGTCCAGTCGTGTTTCTAATTTATATGAAAAATATTAAATTAGTTGTTTTAAAGTTAAGCACATTTTAAGTACAATTTGGGTACAAAATAAAACAAAAAATATTTAAGTTTTTTCATTTGATTTAAGTGCACAGTTAGGATAACATAATTTCTCAATAAGAGTTCCATGAATTCAAATCTTTAGCTAAAACTAAATTTTCTAAATTTATTTAGTTTTAAAGAAGTTTTCAATATTTATTATTGTTATTTTTTGGATTGGAATATTCTTTATTTTTAAGTTTTAATAGTTTATTTATTTCTTTAACGTCAAATAATAGCAATTGACAAAAAGTTATATGCCTATAAATCAAATTTAAGACTGAAAGAAAATAAAGAAAAATTTATTAAGTTAAAATATTAATATGAATTCAAATGCTTGAATGTATTTTTCGCAGATATCGGAACTATTTGGAGGTTTAGAGGTCTGCGGCGTCTCGGTGGTGGTGGCCAAAGATGGACGTGAGTTCATCATAAGTGCTTGTGACAGCACCTTTGCTCTGATTGGCGACAGCCAGGAGGAGGATCGCAGGCAGATCGCGGATCTGGTCACCGGACGCATGCAGGTGAGTTTCAACTTAAATGCAGGGACCGTAACGATTATAATTTTTAAAATTAAAATATAAAATAAAGATTATTTTTAAATGTATTAAAATAAAAATTAAAAATAAAAAAATTGAATGTGAATATCTTTTCAACCACGGTAGTGTATTTTCAAAATCTAAAAACATTCATAAGGCATGGTTCAATGCTATATCACACATCCTTTAAGGATGTATTTTTAGGATAGTTTAGGTTGAAAAGATATGATCTTTAAATAAAAATTGAAATTTAATTATTATTTTTGATTTTTTTAGCAGGGATTAAAACCGAAACCGTAACGTTTAACCGGTAAAAACCGATTGAAATTTGTAACCGTAATTGAAACCGTAACCGAAAAAATTGTTTCCCGCTGTACCGAAACCCAGAAACCGAAATAACCGTTTAGTAACCGATTCATTTATAGGGGTTAATTTCGGTTCTTGTTGTCTCAGGTACTGATATCTTTGAACTGCCATAACTTTGTCAAAACTCAACTAATTTCCATGCGCCATGTAAATTTGACAATGCTTTTAGCTCCAAATTCGTTCTGCATTTAAATTTTGTTTATTTTAAAAAAATTTTAAAAATTGAATTTTTTCGATAATTTACAGTGTTACCCCTTTATCTTTTTTGATTTTTTCGAAAAAATTCGTATTTTCAAAATCAACAAAATTTAAATGCAGAACGAATTTAAAGGTAAAATCATGCTCAAATTTACATGTCGCATGATAATTGATTGAGTTTTGAGAAAGTTATGGCAGTTCGATGTTATTAAAAATCAGTAAAATCAAAATAATCGATATTTTCATTCCATTCCAGTAACCAGATAACATTATTTTCCAGGCATTTAGTCTTTTTTATGTAAAACAATGAAAAACGCTTCTTATTTTGGTCAACCGAAAACCTTATTTTCTTTTTTTTTGTGAACCGAAACCATACCGGTATTTTTAAGCCGAAACATACAAAAAACCGATATCCGTTACGAAACCGATACTCCAAGATTTTCCATCACCGATAACCGAAAACCTTAATACTAGCATAACCGAAACCGTAACTGAAACCGATATTCGTTTCGGTTTTAATCGCTGGTTAAAAATAATTTTTATAATAAAAAGATTTAAGTTAATTGATTATGTGAATGTTGACTAAATACTTATGTTTATTTTAATTTTTGTATAGAATGTTTGTCGTCCGAATATGGCGCAGACTGGTCCCGGCAAGCTGCCATCACGTTCATCGGTCTCCTCTCGCGCCGAGAGTCCCACTGATGATATGGCGCCGACACCACCGCTGCCCTCTGGACCCAGGCCAGCACCGATGGGTGGACCACCGCCGATACCCGAACGCACCTCGCCGGCGGTGGGTTCAATTGGTCGATTGAGCAGCCGGAGCAGCATTTCGGAGCTGCCGGAGGAGCCGTCGTCATCGGTGCCCAGCACAGTGGGTGGTGGTGTGCGTCGTGATTCGCAAACATCGCAGGCATCGAGCATCTCGTCGGTGTCGAAGGTCGGACAACGTCCTCCGCAAACACAGAGCTCGGTCGTTGAGGATGCGGAGGATACCATGAAGAATCTGAGGAAGACATTTGCGGGGATCTTTGGTGACATGTAGGAAATCGCTAATAAGAAGCGCGGCAGAACGGCAAGCGAGACAAGCAACAGCAGCGGATTGGGCAGCGTTCCCAGCAGTGCTGGACCTGGAACCGCCAGTGGCAGCGGTGCCAGTGGCTTCAGTGGCTCATTTCTGGGCAAGCAATTCTCGTTCGCCTCGGGCGTCAAATCCAGCGGCACGGATGTGATATCGACACAGCCAAGCCGACCGTTGGAGGACTCCCAATCCCAACAAGCAACTGCCAGCGTTTCGGATAGGGACAATATAAATACGGATAACACAACAACAACAGCAACAACAACAACAACTGATGGCTACAAGCCAGTGACAAATTTTGAGCCACAGGAGCGAGTGAATCCCTTTGACAAGGAACCACACAAATCGGTTAGCGTCGCCAGCATTAGTGCTGTCTCCAATTCGAATACAACCTCATCCTCGTCATCGATATCATCGTCATCGATCTCGTCGCGGATCAATCGCAATGGCAACACCATCAAGTCACCGCCACCACCAACTGGGCCACCACCACCACCACCCAATGTGACCAGCAATGTGACCAATGCGAACACAAATAGCTCCACCTATCGGAGCAGCTTCAGCAGCTCATTGAGCAAGGACAAGACGAGCTATGGCAACTACGATAGCAACAGTTCCATTGAGACCATCACACGGATGGACACCAATACCACAAACACAGCGGCCACAGACACTGGAGCTGGTGAAGCAAGTGGGATTACGGCCATAACAACTGTTGGTGCCACTGGTGGCATTGGTGGCATTGGTGGCATCACCAGCTCCACATCCAACAACGATTGGCGCTCAGCGATTGGCATGAGATCGGCGAGCGTTTATAGTGCACCAGCTGCTGTCACCACAGCTGCTCTGCCGGGTGACACTTCGGGCTATGATTCCAATTCGTTGGCATCGCAGACCGGATTCAACAATCCCACTGATCTGCCCTCGTACACGCGTCCCTCTTACTCCCGATCCGAGAGCAATGGTAATTATCTAGCGGTGGGCGTACTTCTAGTCAGCTTAACGCTGCGCAAGACCTAAAAAGTCTCTCTCATCTCCATATATCTCCATATACATACATATATATATCGATAACTCCATATCTCCATAACTCATAGAATTTCATATCAATATCAACGCAACTAATCCATAATATCATTATAATCAATATTCATATGACGAGAAATTTGTAGCAGCGACCAAGTGAAAGCTAAAAAAACAACGAATATTAATATACCCTTTAAGAAATAATTATAAATACATAATGATAACAACTCTCTTAGCCAATTAGGCAGCGTGTCAAATGTTAGCCAAAGCATAAATTAGGTGCCATCTGTTGTTATTTTTTTTTTGTTGTTGTTGTTGTTCTTCATTGATTCTCTTCTTTGATAGCCAACTCTCAGAGTGTAAGCCAAATATTACGTATACGACATGTGCGCCGCAAAACTGTTTGTAAGTTCGTCACTTCCCAGTGCTGCTATTCGCTTGTCTGCACGCCCGAAAACACACAACTCGAAACAAACACACGACACAACAACAAACAGACAACAAACAGGAACTCTGCCGTACAGTAATAAACCGCTAAAGCGCACCGCAAACTCAGTTCATTTTTTTTGGCTTTCTTGGCACGCACCAGACACTATAATACAGAAGCTTTAAGTAGTCCAAAATTCGATAGATGTTTCTGCAACCTCTTTTTCTTTAAGTGTATTAATGAGTTAACCCAACAAATGCAGAGTTATCATAAAAAAAAAAACAAAAGTAAAACAATTTAATTATTTAGACTGAAATAGAGAAATACAATTTGAAAATGTGAATAAATTTGTCAAGTTATTCATGTGATTCATTAAAGTTACGCATGTGCACTCATTACAGAGACATACTTTATTTAAATATTCGCATTCATATTCATTTGGTCACTCATTAATCGTATGTCATCAATCATCACCTTAATCAATGTCTAAACTAAACTAATTGGCCCAATTAGTGCGCTCTCAAATTGGCTATCAACTGCACCCATGCTAAATTGTTGTGCATCTGAAAATTGCATTTGATTATTGTTGCTATTATTCATTTGTGTTTTGTATTTACAGCCTCAAAGAAGTCCGACTTGGACATTATATTCGGTGAAACCAAAGCATCAACATCGACCACGACCTCGACTTCAACTTCGACTCCAGGCCATGCTAAATATACACGGGCCGGCGGCTCAATCTCTGATGCGGATATGATCTTTGGCGGTCCACCCTCCCACTATAAGAGTGATCGCTTTGGCGCCGCCAAGAGCATGAGCATGAGTTCAAGTGGCGTTGGTGCCAGTTCCAACTCCTATAAGATATATGAGGGTATTCAGAATGCGGCTTTCAGTGACTACAGCGATTCGGGCAGCATTGGCAGCATTAGCTCGACGGGCAAACGATGGAGCACCAAGCCTGAGGAGGATGATGAACTGGATTTAAAATAAATTCCGAAACAAAACACACACACGAAAATAATAACTAAAGAAAACATTCATAGCATAAATCATACTACTACATACATACACTCTAACTATGGAAAATCTGACTTTTTTCTGCCTCCGAAGTTTCCTGGTTTCATGAGAATGAACAAAAGCACACACATACTCAAATTCATACACATATTCATAGAATCAACTGCATCAGCATCTTCATTGAGTTACTATCATTTTCACTATCAATGCAGATTAGTTAAATATGCTACAATATTTATATCAACTATTTCCTGTTAATCAATATTAAATATGTACGCAGTTAAATATCATTTGCTATATAAAAGAACAAAAAAAAAGAAAAGAAAAGAAACTATAAAGATGAGCGATCTACACTAAACGATGTATAATTATAACCACCAAAGCAACAACAATAATAATGCAAGTAAATCCCATTAGAATGTGGAACTTCGATGATGACTTGACTGGTTTTGCAGCATATGATAACGAGAGGATATTAGGGATACTCGAAAAACGTTTTGAAACATTTTCTATTTGAAGCAAGAAATATATATATATATTTATTATTGAGACAAACATTTGAAAAAACAAAAACGATAATAAAAAATATTAAAATACTTAAATGTTGCTAAATAAGTACATATATTCGCAAGCGTATATTGCATGTTAACTTATCAATTTCGAATAATAATTACGAATTAAATTGTTACATGTGGATCGGTAAAGAAATGAGATATGAATCTTGAATACTTATAAAATCTACTAAAAGGCACATACGAATTTCCATAAATTCGTGTGCTTTAATAAAAGACAATATGCGTGAAGTATAAATAAATTAACATAAATAAAAGGAGGAATAAATAACAAAAAAATAAAAGCAAATATACTAAATGTTTATGAAGCAAACAATGGTTATTAAAAAACATATATGTAACTATAACTATCAGCAAATGTTAAATATCAAGGCATACACGAAAGCAAAGCAAACGCTAATTACACACAAATTGAATGTTTATTATATGCCCACAAATATTATTACTTATTAGTAGTTAATGTTTATACACACAAACATATTTGAGGTATGTTGAATCGTGTCTACTTAAACTACCAACATAGACATTGTACCAACTGCGATTAAAGCAATGTTAAATTTAGTTTTATGAGCAGAAGGCAAAAGAACAACAGCAACAACAATAATAACATATATATATATATATATATATATATGTATATGCACATGAGGCTTAATGAATCAGGTACATTATGCATATTAAAGTACTCCTGAATGATAAATGTTGAACACAACAACGAAGATATAATAATAGACACACCAGCATACAAATATATGGAGAAGCTTATTAAAGTATTAAAAGGAAACTTTATTTTTAGCAATAAATGTTTTATTCAGTTTGTTACGCACATGTTTAAGCATTATTTTTAAACAATAGCTAAATATTTACAACTAGACAATTTTTGTTGTTACATATCACGATAATAGTTAAACCATCTTTTAACTTGGGTTGTACATCATACATACATATGTACTCGAACATATACTACAACTTTTAGATATTGTATTTTAAAAGAGATATATTACTTAGTTGAATAATATACAAGTCGTGCAATAGACAAATTTTAATCTTTAACTTTAAAATTCAAAACTGTATTTCTATTCCATAATATCTTAAACTTTAGTAGTGTTTTTATCAAATTAACAAATTTCGCAAATGCTACAAAATACTAACAAAATTATTACGAATTTAATATTCAAATTTGTTTTGGTTGATAAAAAAAAATACTTCAAACTTGATTTGTTTCTATAGTTATGAACTTGACCTAAAAAATGAATTATATCATACATTCTTACATAGTCGTATTCTCATCTTTGGCTACATGTACTCTTCGCAACCCCAAGATATTATCATTTCAATCGAATACAATCGAATCAACTGGCACATATTAAACTGTTTTAGAAACAACTATTTACAGTGACAAAAGTAGAACAAAAAGTACATAAAGAATAATTACATACAGGCATAGGCATTTACGCATTACGTATCATGCATACATATACATATATCACTTCGCATAATAATTAATGAAGAAAACAATGCTGAAAAACAATATTACAAAAAGTACACGAAAACTTAAACACAACACACAAAGATACTCAAATATATAGTATAACATAAATACATGCATATATCTTATACAAAATACCAAATAAATACTCGTATTATTGTGAAAGTATAGCAAAGGAAAAAGAATAAGAATCTCTACTCGTATATACATACATACATACACCCCACATATACCCATATACCATGCATACTTATAGCATATGTATGTTGTCTGTAATTGCGAAAATTTCGAAAAATTTATTAACAACAAAAAATTATAAAAAAAAATTAAAAGAACATTTGTATATGTATTACAACAATTTATTGACATTCTATATACATACATATATACATAAATAAATATAATATGTACTTTCAACTATTCCAATGGATACTGCAAGCCACAAAAACCAAGTAACAATAAATGAGTTGATGATTGATACAAAAAAAAAAACAAACTACAACAATTGTGTGTACTTACTTTTGTACTTACTCTCCACGCACAATTTCGCGTGCATTTACCTGGAATTGACGTGTGGTGGGACAGGTAAATCCTTGAAGTGGAAAAATGTCTGCCAATTTTAGGCTAATGACATCAGGAAAACACTCTCGATATGTATTTAGGTTTAATCTCTTTTCGCTCTCTTTTACGGTGCACCGAGGCACAACATGCAATGTCTGGGTCTGGGCCTCAGTTTTACCTGCATATGCGGAACCGTTTTTTTTTTTTTTGGGAACTACAGATGTGCGACAGATAAAAACCTGGCACTTGCCATATCTCAGACCAGTCACGACGCGACAACGACAACGACAACAAAAACAACGTGCACGCGATCCTTACCAACAACAGAAACAGAAAAAGAAACAGAATATTCAATACCAAAAGTAACTACAACTTCGGAATGCACATCAAGTGGAATTATGCAACAACAATTTGGATGTTATTGCTACCATGGCTAACAATAATGAACTCCTCTGAAGCAGCAAGTGTTCAACCGTTGGAGACTACAGTAAACACTCTGAATGACAGCCAGTCAGTGAGTATGCTGCGTCCACTGTCATGGCTGAGGAGTGCACAGGATATGTTTGCCAGCCCAGCGGGTCATGTTGTGGTGCAGGTGGCCAAGGAATTGCTCCATCGCTCAGCGGGCAATAGTCAAGTGCGTGTTTAACCTTCATACAACGTTCTCGTCATGATTACTGGATGTGTCCATGTTATTTACAGGTGCTCAGCTTGAATCTGACCAATTTGCTGATCATTGTGCTGCTCAAGGTGCTGATCTTTTCGGCTGGACTCTTGGGCGCGGGACACTGGAGTAGCTATGGCCATGGCTATGCGAGATCCGCAGCACGCATCGATGGCACATATGGACTGGGCATTACGTCAGGTGATGACTATCTGATAATGGGTTTTCTGGCTGCCCAGGGAGCCGGCCAAGATGATTGCCTCTATGCGGCTGCCTGTGCCTGTCCCAATGCTGCCTATGAGTACGCCAAAGCTGGACGTGCTCTGCTGGGCGCCATTAATATATTCGAGGGGTAAGCTAAGCATATGACAAATATCTTACAATTTATTAAGAACATACTTGCTATACATGAATGATAATTTGCAGAGCACCCGTGGAGAAGCCACGTTATAATGATCTGATCTTGCTGATGGAGCGTGCCGCCTACGATGGATTCCGTGGAAGCAACTGCAACACCACCCAATCCTGTGATGCCCTCTTATAGCCAGTGTCCGTCAATGGTTATATGTAAATCACACGCATCTTTAGATATTTAGTATATTGTAGTACAAAGGAATTATGTATTTATAGTGATATTGTAGTATTGCTTTTGGCCCATTTGAGGCTTGGCTGCTGTGTGTGTTTTTTGTGTGTTATATACATACAGTCTCAATGGTTCAGCATGGAAATACAAACATATATAATGCTAGAATTTAACTAAACTACATATCTACTTATTATCATGACTCTTTTTAATCTCCGACATGTCATTAATCTAACGCAGCATATTTCTCTCAACGTCCAGTTGTTCGGTGCCTCTGGTTACGGCCTTGACAAACTCTGGATAATGCAACAGTCCATCGTTGTTTTCATCGGCAATCAATAGAAACTTGTCAATTGCCTCTGTGAAATTAAGCAAATAGTTAGATATGAAAAGTAAGAAAAGAAGCCGACTCTGAGAGACCCTGTACTTGTTCAAGTCTGAAAACCTACAACATTTTCGAGAAGCTTCATTTCAATAATACAACCCACTTCAAATTTTTACCCTGTGTCCTATTCCTTCCTTTCTTATTGCAACTTCTTTATTTTAATTTATCTTTTATTCCGAAATTATTTAAAATTTCCGAGTTTCCTATCTGATAGTGATGAAATTTGCAGGACACATGTTTGGTGTCTCTGCCTCTAATAGTCTTTGAGATTAAGTATAATAACCTAGGCTGCAGACCTGTTCCGATCATGAACCGAACCTGTAAAATTATTTACCAGGTGTACCGGAACCTGAACCGATCCTGAACTAATATTGAGCAAATAGTTGAGGACTACATATATGAGAACTAAAAAAATTTCATATTTAAATCTTTAAATAAATTTAGAATATTTTCAAAATACGTACTTTTGTAATACAAAAAATATATCAATGAAAATATTTACTTTTAATAAATTGAACCAAAGATGGAACCCAAACCTAAATCCTGCTCTATGGCTGAACTGAACCGAAACATTACCAAAATGTTTGTGGTGTGCAGCCTTGATTTTAAAAGGACAGACGGCTATATCGACAGAATATAAATATATTACGGAATCTATCACGCCCTATTCTTCCTGTTACGCATATTATTTTTGACAAACTTCACAGAATCAGTACAGGGTCTTAATATACTTATATGTAAACGAATGTCTTACCTATAAAGTGATCCAGTTCTTCACTTGCACTTTGCAGGTATTCATTACGATCGTTGTTCTTGAAATAATCATAATTGTGATGCATTGCCGATTGTATCATCTCCAGACCATCGAGTGCATTGTTGTTGTCGTTGTCGTGGGCCTGTGTGTTTGTTAAATATTATTTTAAGTGTTAAACTATTTTATTTCCTTACCTTAAACATATAGAATATCTTTTCCTCCTCGCTCAAATCGTCCAAGTTTGCTTGTATGCCCATTTCCTTGAGATCATCATCAATTCGGCTAAGCAATAAATATTTATTAGTTATAGATTTTTAGTGTACACCCTTTTCAAACTCACTGTTCCTCGTGTGTCAGATGTTGGTCCACACGTCGAGTTTCGCCGCGTGGATGATGAGGACCCCGTTTTACAGCCAAAGTTCCATCAAAAGATTGACTGAAGCTCACCATGCATATGATGAAGTTAAGCACATTTGACAAATTGTACATTTTTTACATGCAGCAAACCAAACAAGTTGTTGAGTAATTTTCTTCCTCTTTTTTATGGTATTTATGTATATGTTTGTCGAGTGTCAAAAGTGACAGAACGACAGTGAGCATGCGCCGTTAGAAGGAGACATTCAAATGGCGCTTTGAGTATGTCAATTTTAAATATTATCGCTTGTAGGAACTTAGCAACCTTTGACTGTGGTGTGTGCTGTTTGTTCGATAGGATTAAATTACTATATCTACACTCAGTTAACAATTTACCAGAAACAACTAAAGACCAAAAATTAAAATTTGTTTATATACATATTTCAAAGGTTGGAAATATTTATATCAAAATGTGCGAACATTTCTGTGACGATTTGGAGACTTTTAATCCCGAGATTGAGTTCTTAAAGTTCATCAAACGTAAACCGGTTGTGCAGACCGCCAAACTCTATGAGAATCTGCACAAACGTGAGGATATCAAGTGTCCCTGTAAGTAACCAACAACTAATTCAATTCTCAGCTCTAATAATTTCTATTCATAGACAATTTCAAGGGCTACGGCGTTGAGAAGGACACCAATACCATGTATCGCACCTGCAACTCGGAATATGGATACTATGCACCCAATTCCTACACCATTCCGACCCGTTTCTTTCCACTCTCTCAAAGATTCTCCAATGATGTGGTTCGCTTCGGCATGTATCGCAATTTCTCGCTAAATACCCATATGGATAGCACATTCTACTAAGAATCGAAGCTTGAGGAATACCTGTATTTTTTCTGAGTATTTAAAATTTATTTAAGCTTGTCAATCTTTCAAATTTGCTTAAGAATTTCTGGAATTTTGGTAGAAACATGCATTTCCTAGCATTTACTGACAAATTAAATGCTAAGCTCAAAATTAAATTTGTCAATACTTGAAGCATTTAAAAGTTATACGCACAGTTGCATGTTAAAAAGAACAGATAAAAAAAATTTTAAAAAAAGTTCAAAATAAAACGTTAATGAAAATTGTGTAAAAACAGTTCTTTTAATTCAATGGAAAGTGAATAAATAATCTAATTTATTTGTCCATATACAAAATAATTTTATATAAATAAAAAAATTGTATTTATTAGCAAGAAATTTATATACTTAAATCAAAATATAATATAAATAACTCATATTCTTAACATAGATATTTTCAAAGAAATTAATTATGGCTTAACTAGTCAACAAAAATTGAAAACAATTATAAAAAAATTAATTTTTAACATTATTGAACATAAATCTTTTGTTCAGGGGTTGTTTTATCTTTATTTTATACATTTTTAAAGAATAAACTTATAAATCGACATATAATAATTATAATGTAATTTTTTATAATTTTGTCTGATATAAAAGCACAAAAATAACTAGCAAATGAAGTTTAGAAACACCTTTGAGCAAACCTGGCTTTGATTATTATGTTAATTCGTTTAATTTTATATATTTTGCATAAGAAAAAAACAAACAAAATAAAAAGAAATAATTAAAACAAACTGAAAGCCGTTGGAACAGCAATAAGCACAGTTAACTATCTGGAAAACAACACTATCAATGAGGCTTCAAAATGAGGTGAACGTTGTATTAATTAGCATATGACAGTGATAAGAACTGACAGTCCGACTGACACAACCACAGCGAGACGAAAGCACTGCTCAATGCATTGCTATGTGACATTTACGGCAAGCAGGAGGTGCAGGCGAGACGTCTCCGACGCTGTCGTCATCCGAAGTGTCCAGAGAAAGAGAAAAGTCAGAGCAAGGAGCAACGTCATCTTAGAAGATCATCCAGGAAGAAATCACTTTACAGAATGGCCAGCAGTTTGTCGGGGAATCAAAGTGCACTGGAAACTCTGGATGTACGTGAATTGATCGATGTGTCTGCGATGCTCAAAGTGGAGATATTGATGATGGGCTATATGCTGGAACGTGTCCTCATTGTGAGAGATCGACAGCGACGACATCAGGAGGTGCTCTGTGAATTTCTAACTGCCGTGCTCATTGTGGAGACTCGTGAGTAGTCAACCCCCCTTTTAGTTTCGTGCAGTGTAATCAGCTGATAGTGTGTGATAATGCGCATGACATGCAGCTGGCTGATTTGTGGACTTTCGAGTCTCCGGGTTGATACGAATCAAATCAGTCAAGTGCGGAACTCTCAGCTGTGTGCGTCGTTAGTGCGGAAAATAGAAAAATAGCTAAGCTGAAGGAAATTCATTTCACGCAACGCGCATGTATGTGTCATTTAAATGTGTGTGTGTGTGTGTGTGCATTTTGGTTAAGTTTATTGAATGAACGTTGTTAACGTGGCTTTGTGTGTGTGTGTTTGTGTTATGGTGGGCAGGTAAACCTACGCATGTGTGTGTGTTTGTGTGTGTGTCCACGTTGGGGGTTGATGACGACACAATGTTGGGCGAGTGAACATGAAAACAACTTTGAGACTGTCTGACGTGCAACAAACACACACAAATATATATGTATATATATACAGATAGTGAGTGTATGTGTGTATGTGTGTGTGAGTATAATAGCACGTGTAAATGTTGCTGCTGCTGCTTCTGATTCTGCTGCTTGGCCTCCGCAAGTATTTTGCCACTTTTATCTATGTTTTTTTATATCTCTCGACTGTCAGTTGTTGGCATCGTCATTGTGTGGGCTCGTTTTGTGTGGCTGCTGAACACATTACCCTTGATATTCATCGTCTAACGTACTGGGCATAAACACGTACACGTGCAAAAGTCAGTTTATTTATTGCAAAAAGTCCACAAATATTTATATAAATTGTAAATCTTTATTATGGTTAATATTAATTGCATGCAAGGAAACTACTCTCTAATAATATATTTGTATATGTGTGTATGAGTATCTCAGACGCTTAATTGAATAACGCAATATTATCGATCGGCCAGAGAAATGCAATTAAAAGTTGATACTGTCGTAGTTTCTCTTTCTGGCCACATTTAAAACAACGCCTAAAAGTATGCAGCACAAAAGTTCATTAAATCGAAGCAACTTCCGTTTTGCGGTCGAGAGAGCGCGCCATTTTAGTTGGTCATATCCGCCAACGCTTTTCATATTGATGGCATTGTTTGTTGTCATCCACACACACACACTCACACACACACACACATGTGTGGGTCGCCTATATAATTAAAATGCCTACATACAAAATCGAAATTGTTCGCTGTCGATTTCTTGGGATTCACGTCATACAAACCTCTAGAAATTGTTGATTAGTTCGGTTAACAAAAGAGTCACGATTTTAGTTAGTCGGTAGAGCGAATAAAAATGTTGCGTAACTGTGTGCGTGTTGGAACAAAAGTTCATGTTCCGTAAAGTAATTTAATTTTAATTAGAAAACAAATTGCAATTAATATTAAATATATTCGTGTATTCTATAAGGCTTTTCCAGTCGAGCTTTAAAGTCTGCCTAAGTACACCAAAGTCAGTTCATGGAATTACGCTCTGTTTACTTTATTTTTGGCTTCCTGCAGCTTCGTAATTAAGCTTAGTAAGCTTTCGATTTTGTGGCTGCTTGTGAAATTAAATTGTTAAGTTTTAAAAATGGAACTGAGTTCAAGTTGCCAACTAATTTCATGTGCTGACAGCAGTAAAAAGTGGGTCAAGACAAGTAAAAGAATCGATGAAACTCAGTGTAAAAGTCGCACAATGGCGATGGCGATGTCGTCTTCTTACCTAATCCCAATCCATGGGCCAACTATGAAACTAGCTGAGCTCGAGTCGCTGTCAAGGTTTTAGCTACCGCTTTTGTGTGTCGCCAGCTCTAGGAATGTTGTGTTATTTTGTTTGTCAGGCAGTATAAAACGGAAAGAAAGTAAAAAAAGGGAAATTCATATTGTACAGTGACATTTATCAAGCTGTTGTTTGTGCCTATTTTTATGTACATACATATATACAAGTGTGTATGAGTGTGTGTTATGCATTATGGTCCAAAGCAATAGTCGCAAACATGTTACATAACAATAACATCAGCATGTCAAATCCATAGAGAATGAGGATATGCTCGTAGTAAACCCCTATATACTTATTGTATGTCTGTATATATTTCTGTACAAATATTTTGTGTAAACAATACAATAGGTCACAACAACAACAACAACAACATATATAGCTGATACGAACAACGCAAAAATGTAAAATAAAAACGAATAATCAATTTCGAATTCAACACAACAACAAACTACAACAAGTACAACTACAACTACTACTACTACTACTACAACAACAGCTACGACAACAACAACAACTACTACTACTACTAGCATAATTAAATGAGGCGCCTCTAAGAGCTGTCGCAGAAATCGTAGCATAAAAAGCAGCGCACGTTTACTTAACATGGGTAAATATGCTAAAACAACAACTATACGAAAGCTGACCGATGAAACAATAATACCCTATATACTTATATTAACATATACATATGAACCTATATAACCATCTATTTGTTAATTTCATATGCTCCCAACTAACTGTTTTAGCCGCGCCTTGAAGCAACCAAAAAGCAAATTCTTCAACATTTGCTTCATTTTCTCTATGTGTTCAAAATTAATGTTTTAATTATTGTAAATTTATTTTTTTTATTTTTATGTATCTCTTTCTTCTCCTTCTGCTCTTTCTCTAATTGCTCTAAAAACTGCAACAACAACAACAACCAAAATATATATGAATAAATTTATATATGAATAATTACCAACAAAAGGTAAATTTCAAAATGAAATAATTTCATGCTAAATCAAATCACATCTCTGCCAAACAAATTAAAGTGGCGTTCATTTAAATGTCGTCACTGAACCACTGAACCACCCAACCACTTCATACACCCACATACACCTAAATATACCCACATACAAACGCAGCCAGGCATTGTTCATGCATAACGCGCACAGTTCTAATTTGGGGCCGCTTGTAATTAACATTTGCATTTTTCACATGAATATGTCAATGATGAATTTTAAGGGGCGACAGATCCTGGCATAAATTTCCATTATTTTTCATTATTATATGGAGCGTTTGAGCTTTGGCCGTAAAAAACCCTTTACCTCCATTTCAACTCCTGCCAGCTTATGCCATTTAATTAGAATTTTGCCTCACTTTCCACACGTTTTTGTGCAGCTGCCATTTGGCTCTGTTTTAAAATACATTTTCATGACGTCTCCCGTAACTGACAGTTTTCATATATAACGCCCACACTTTGAACCCACATACATACACACACACACACACACGCATGTTATTACATACACACACACACTTAAACAACTGTTGCATGTCACAGTGTTGTTCTTGTTGATAATCGTTGTTATTGTTAGTGCTTTGTTAACTGCAGTCTAATCGTATTAGCATCTGCAGCTGTGAGAGATTTGTTGTTTTCCTAATTCATTTTCCCACTTTTGTATATATAGATATTTGATTATCACACCTCGTAACAATATGCAATTACATATATTATAATCGCTCTCAAATTCAATATTTATATCTTTAAATTGCAATTTGATAAAAAGTTTTAAGCAGACTATAATAATCAAGTTGTACTTTACATCTAAAAATAAATTTTACTGAGATTTTAACGAGCTTTGAGCGCAATCGAAATTCTCTTGTCTGCACTTAAGTTATTTTAGCCGTAAAAAATAAAACTCCCCAGATAATTCTGAAAATAGTTTTCTGATAAAATAAGCTGTGCCGGGCTAATGGACAAATCTTTCTAGAGAACAATTTGCTTGCTGCTAGAATATTTATATATAATTCGAATTCTCTCTGCTCAAACTGGAATTTAAATGATGTATCTTTAAAGGTGCAATCAAAATGTAACTGAAAGTTATACATATTTAATAGGCACACTGCAGAAGATATCATCGGATAACGTATACGCAACGTAGGCAGTTGTTGTCAAATGGGGAAATCGAATCAAGATGAGAAAATCTATAAAAGCTTCAGTCTGACCATTACAGCATTGCAGGCAACGAATCCTTATCAATGTTCGCCTTATTTCCTTTTAGTTCACTCTCTGATTTCTCTCATTTTTTACTGCTTGCCTGCCATTGCCGCACAACCAAAATAAAAAAGCAGACGATTTTTTTACATTTTCTCGCATTTTTATATGCAAAACGCGCGAATGCCTGAGGGCTGTGTGTGTACATTTCATTTATTTTGGGACAAAGCTTAACTTTAATGTGAAGCTTATTGAAATTGACAGGCCGCAACTGTGCACAAATTGATTGGCTTTAAGCAATTTCTAAAAATAAAGACAGCTGATAATATTTGCGTATGATTAATATTTTTCATATTTGCGTATGATTAATAATAATATTTTGATTGATTTTAAAAAATTGAAAAATAATAAATAAAAATAATAATATTTTTTATTAAAAAAAGGCATAAACAATTAAGAAAAATAAGAAAGCAACTAAGAAAATTAAATAATTATTTTGTATGAACTTGTACCGAAACTTCAACAAAATTTGGCAGGTTTTCATACTCTGTTTAAGTTTTATTAACGTTGGAGAATTTAAGGAAAGTTACGAGCACATTCAAATTTGAGAGATTTCAAACGAGCTGGGGGAAAATGCGCATAACCAAAAAGCCAACGCACTGCAGGGAGTCATCAAACGAGTCGAGTCCCTGGCGGGATAACAATGCTATCCTGTCACTTCAGCACATGCATTTCTCCATGCATGACTCTCTCGAGTGTGTATGTGTGTGTGTATGTGTGTGTGTGTATCTGTGTGAAGTGCCAGCTTTATTGGCATTTCAAGTTTTTGTCTGTGCAACGTGATAGCGGAGTGAATTGCAATGGTAACGAGTTAAACAACGTGGTTAACAATTCTATGGGGCAATGAATCTCGTTGCGTTTAATTCATTATGTAATTGTTACGCTATGTCTGCATTCAATTGATGCCAATTGCAAAGCACGTGCTACTGCATTGGCCCAAAGGACTCGGCCTTAGTTTTAACCGAACGGCAAGTAAATCCTTAAATAGCATTGCCACAGACAAAGTGACGCTGGAAATCCCAAAGGATAAGTGCTCGTGCTTGTGCTTCTGCTTGTGCTATCCTAACAGGGCTCGTACACTGATAAAAAAAAAGGTTTTAAAATCAGGATTTTATTCTCAGAACTAAGAATTTTGGTCTAAGAAATTAGTCGAGAACATAAAGTTTTTAAATTTAGAATACACATATTGATTTTAAGAAAATTTCAAATAAGATTTAGAACAAATATTTATATAACAAACAGTTTCAAATACTCAAGACAACAACAATAAATAAGGCCAGTTTGGAAATTTAAAAATTATTATTGTTGTTTTGTATATCTAAATTTTTTTGTTAGGTATTTTTTATAAATATTCCTTTAATATGTGTTTCCTTGGAAAGATTGGGACTTTCAAACTGAAGCTGCAACTCTAATCAAAGCACCACTATTAATTTTACATAAAATATGACTTATTTTAATGTTCACAACAATTTAATGTTTTTATTTTAATATTAATATCTGCGATTTTTTAGATTATTGTTCTCTGTATTAGTAATTTGGTCTTAAAACTGTCTTATTTTAAGAATAAAATATGTACAATGAATGTTCTTGATTTTAGAAGTCGGTCTATTTTTTCAGTGTAGGGACTTTGCTTTGACTGCCTTCAGGGCTGGCTGCTTGCGGATTTCATTCCGTTGTTTTATATCTAAGTACAGAAGCCAAATGTGCGCTTGGCTCATTAAGCCAAATGTCGCAACTTGCATTTTTTTTTCTTTTTTTACTTTGCTTGTCGCACAAGTGTCCAAATATAAGCGCAAAAACACATATATGTATATACTATATATAAGGACATACGCACACGTGATGAGACTTTAAGTTCAGTTTTGGTCAAGGACCAACCAAGCGTTCATCCAAATTGTCTGACACAGCCTTGACATGCACACACACACACACACAGACACACACACACACACAGCCCATAAACAAATATATATTTTAGAGCATTTAAAATAACTACGCGGCTGCAGAGCAAAAAGCCGCCAACAATTTTCGCATCAATCTTTTGCCGTCATTTTTATGTTACATAAATCAGTTTATATTTATATAGATTGCATTTAGAAGATATACCCTTTTGTGAGTAAAGATTTTCGCCTGATCGCTGGCCATAAACATGTTTTATGGGCCTCGTTTAATTTGTGCAGAGCGGCCCATTACATAAGTGTTTGTGCAATTAGTAATTCATTAGCAATTTGCCAGTTTGTTTACTTTTCATTAAAGTTTAGCATACATACATATACTCTTGAACAATCTTTTGTCTTTTATTATGATTCACATTTTGGCTTACTCGAGTTCTTAAGTAAACAAAACTCGTACTTCTCTTTGTTGGTTTTATTTTTGCTTTCATTTTGGCTAACATATTCAGACCATTCACATTCGCGACCATTTTATCGCTGGCATCAGCTTATGTAATGCCAAAAAACACTGAATTATATCTAATATACTTATATCTTATAATACATACATACATACTTACACATCTGAGAAGTTCACAAACGGTACGCAACTTTGAGGATGTTGCCCCAAGTGGAATCACCTCAAGACTTTAAAGATGAGAGGCATGTGAAAAACTTTCTTGGTGAAACGCGTTTCAATTAATTTCTGTATTCACTTTTACTCTATACTTAGTTATTTTGGCTGAGCTTATTTGAATACCCATTGAAAACGCCTTTGGAAGTGTATAATTATGCAAATATATTGGACAATAAAATGACTACAAAATGCTTAATTTTCAACAGAAAATTTAATATTTTGCAAAATTTAACAAAGTGATTACTAAGTTTAGATATCATAATATTAATCAACACTCAGATTAATTATTTGCATATTTACTTTTACATATTTATGAAATATTGAAATAATAATAGCATTGAATAGCAAAATGCACAGAAAATATTGTTTTTATATAGACTTTGAGTTATAGAAATATAATTTCCATTGGTCTCCATAATAATA
The DNA here is from genome assembly GCA_035042165.1 of Drosophila kuntzei. NCBI lineage: Eukaryota > Metazoa > Arthropoda > Insecta > Diptera > Drosophilidae > Drosophila > Drosophila kuntzei. The sequence goes on along the minus strand of JAWNLU010001560.1, from coordinate 906,785 downwards.
ATTTATAATAATTTTTAAGTAAACATTGAAAGTTATTTATGTATTTTTTCTTGTCCAAACATCGTAAACGGATTCGTTCAGATTTTAGTCAATATCTTTAGAAAATCTGATTCTATTGTAGAAAACTCCACCAAATTCAGATATTCGAGTTAGGAAAACTCGACAGAATATTCAAAATTATGGGCCAACTTATAAACGCGATGGAATAGGACTAGTATATTGATCAGAAATGCGTAAAATTGATACAATCTAATATGCTTCCTTCAGCATGTATCAAACATTTTTAAATTACAAAAATTTTTAAATCCTCTAATAAGAATATGGCATATTAAATTCGCCACTTCCTTACATACATAGATATGTGCATAATATTGGCTTACTTATATTTCAGAGATAAAATGCAGCTCACGTTTCTGCCAAAAATAATATCGTTTGATGCAAACAATATGCAGCTAATAAACTTCAATTTGCGATGGAATCAAATTATCAGGCATAAAGTGAAGGCCAAAAGCAAATGTACTCATACTGGTATATCGATTGGAAGACCAAATACGAGCACATATTCAAATTTCAATCTGAAAAATGGAAAATGGAAAAGAAAAACAAGTTCTCGTATTAACTGAAGCAAACTCAATTTATGCAGCTATCATAAAACTCAGAGCAGCAGAAATTCTTTTATCAGTTTGACCTTTGACATGTTTCTGTATGTATGAGTGTGTGTGAGTGTGAGTGGAATAAAAACAAACTGCAACAATGACTATAATAACAAAGTGAAGATTTATGCGTTCCAAGTCGGAGATAAAACCAACTCAAGTGAATTTAGTTTTCATATCAGAATGTCAACATATCTAGGGTCCGTGTCCGTGTCCGCGTCTCGTAGCTATCCATGAATCTAAGTATCCCCCACGTTGGACATGTTGAACCATCAAGAGTCAACAGCCAGCAGTCAGCTCTCATTCATCCACACAATCCCGACCCACACATGCTTCGCCTGGCAACTGATATACTAAGAAATCTCATGGTCAATTTCACATAAAACCCGTCAAAAGCCAGCAGCAGCAACAACAACAGCAACAACATCATGCCACCATGCCACATGCCACACCATAAAAATGTGTCTTAAGCTCTTTGGCATTCTCATTGTAGCATTTTTTATATCACAATGTAGCACAAAGTTCAACTGCAAATTGCATGTTTTCGTTCTGTCTTCAGAGTCCCTTCAAGTTTTCGCTCATTATTGACATTTCGTTATCATTGCTCCAATGCAAAATAATTTAATTGATCAAGTGTCTAATACATATATATTATATATAAAATATATATACTTTTTTTGTACTTTTTTCTTCTTCTCTTTTGTGCGTCCTGTTTCAAAACAAAACTAACTATAACTATATTTATTGTTAAATTTAAATACATATAAATGAACTTGGGTAAAGTTTGCATACTGCACGGATATTGTAAGTCGAGACACACGGAAATGCAGTTACTATATAGACTAAACATATACTCCATACATAATAAAATCTATTTATTAGGAAATTGTTTAATATATGAATTTTAATTAACAACTTTTTCAGACGATGCACAGCCTAAAATGCGCTTTAGTCTCTCACCACCGCCACCGAAAGTCAGCCTAACCTCACCCACTAGCAGCACTAGTACAACCACCATCACCACCACCACCACCAACAACAACAACTACAGCAAAGACCTTGGCCACAGTCGCAACAACAACAACATGCTGAGCTCCTCTGCAGTTGCCACAACTGATGCCGCAGATGATGCTGCCTCGGATTATAATCAATGGCTTCATGCCATGAAATTGGTTGCACGTCTGCCGGGCGGTACACCTCCCGAGTTCCGGCGCAAGGTAAATGAGAGCGGGAGGTGGTGGATATTAAGCATTTTAATTAAGATTATCTTGCACTTTGACCCCACAGCTGTGGCTGTCGTTGGCGGACAAGTATCTGAAGTCAAAGAACGTGGACTGGACACAGCAGCGAGAGAAGTGCTTCTGTGAGGAATGGCGCGAGGATGACGAGGAGCTGGGCATTCAGATCGTTAAGGTAAGTCAATTGGGTGTTGTCCAGTCAACAGTATTAAACCGACACCTCCTCGTTAGGATTTGCATCGTACGGGCTCAAATTTGTGCACAGGCCCCGCAGGTTCCATCAATCAGGCGAAACTCAAGCGCATCCTTCTCGGCTATGCACGATACAATCCCGAGGTGGGCTACTGTCAGGTGAGTAACTCCATCATTAGTGTACCCTTACAGTGGGTATTACAATTATGTCACAGAATGTGTAACTACCAAAAATATCATATATTGTCATGTCTATATCTGTCCGTTTGTTTCTATGCACAGATTGTGTATTTTATCATTGTCTTATACATTTTGATTAAAATCGGTCTACTATATCATTTAACACTCAGATGACATGGTAGTTTTTAGAGATATCTCCTCCAAAATCAATCATTACATTTGAATTTACATTAAAGTTTGCTTAAAATCGGACTACAATGTTACTGGGGAAGGCAGTATACGCTAGTGACGAAAGCAGACCCCAAATTAAAACACTTAGTGAAGCTATATATGTAGGTGTAATCTTCAAATATCTCTTATTGGAACAAGTGAACGAAAATTGTAAAAATCTTCTTCGTCTTTCACAATATTTTAACGGAATAAACATTAATGATTTTAAAAGGACTTTATTTAATGATAAAAATAAAGACTCTTTTTAAAAAATCTTCAGTGTATTGAATCTTCGGCGTGCCGAACATCACATATTATTCTCGTTTTTTGTAAAATAAAGCTCTTGACAATGTCTTTTATATTATAGGGCTTCAACATGTTGGGCGCCTTAATACTACAGGTCATGGACAAGGAAGAGGAGGAGTCAATGAAGGTCATGATCTATTTGGTTGAGGGCGTGCTACCCAAAGGCTATTTCTATGGCTCCATGGGCGGCCTACAGGCTGACATGAGTGTCTTTCGTGAGCTGATGCAAACGAAGCTGCCCCGTTTGGCAAAGCATCTGCAACGACTGCAGGGACCGGTGGAGAATGCCTATGAGCCGCCACTCACAAATGTATTCACCATGCAATGGTTCCTCACCATGTTCTGCACCTGTCTGCCCATGTCCTGTGTACTCCGCGTTTGGGACCTCGTACTCATCGAAGGTAGCGATGTCCTACTACGTACAGCCCTTGTGCTCTGGAGTCTCCTCGAAGAGTGAGTTCAATTTCATTGTGGGCGTCTTTTTTGGGGGTGGCAATTTTTGCGTCTGTTTTCTAGTGCCCCTACAAGCGAAATTTGTGTCAAGGCTTTGGGCCGGCGCAAGGTTGCTGCTGTTTGCCAAAAACTTTTATTCGTTTCGTTTCGCTTCGCTTGGTTAATGCAATTTGCTTGTTTGATTGCAAAAAATGATGTGCCACACTGTTTAAAAAAATGGTTCTAAAATCAAGATTTTGGGCTCAGAACCAAGAATTTTGGTCAAAAAAGGCGTCGAGAAAATTTCACATAAGACCAAGTTCTTATTTATAGACCAAACAGTTTGATATACTCAAGACAAAAAAATAAGTCAGGTTTTTAAACTTTGAAGTTTAAACTTATTTTTATTCTTGTTTTATTTTGATATTTATAGATTTCTTTTTGGCTTGATTTTTTAAAAATATTATTTTAATATGTTTTCCTTGGCAAGAGTGGGATTCGAACCCGCGCTTGTTTCTAAACTATTGTGGCGACACTAACCAGAGCACCATAGGACCACAAATGGTTACTCATGAAAATATAAATTATTCAGATTTTTATAACAGTTTAATATTTTTATTCTTATAGATTTTTTAGATTAATATTATTTTATTAGTAATTTGGTCTCAAGATTGTCTTATTTTATGTAAGATGAATGTTCTAGATTTTAGAAGTTAGTCTTTTCTTTCAGTGCACTTGCAACTTAAGCATCCACAAACTTCAGTCATAAGCAGTGCGAAATTGTGACTTGTTTCCTACCTTAAACAAAATTAAACAAGTACATTTATAAAATCCTTGAGAATACGCCAGAGATTTATTCCATTAAAAACTCTATTAGATATTTTACATAATACTTTATCGCAATACAAATTTAATAATTGCATTTAATGTTTTTCAGACGCGTTTTAAATACACGCAGTGCAGATGAATTCTATGGCAAGATGGGTTCGTTCTCGAATGAGCTGCTGAACGGCCATCTTATTGATTCCAATGGCCTTATCGAGAAGGTGGTGCAACTGGGGCCAATAGCCGATATCAAGCAGCTGAGGGACAAGCATCTGTACCACATTGCACCACTGGGGCCTAAGCAGGGATTGCAGTAAGTATGATTTAATAGCGTTAATAATCGTCTTTAAAGTGCATTCTCTTCTGCAGATTGTACTTCGATGAGGAGGACACACACTCTGATGACGAATCCCGCATGGCTGTGGCCACAATGTGGGGTCTAAACTGGGGCAGACGCGGCTCTGTGGGAGTGGGGGCGTCCGGGACGGGTAAGGGACAACCGGAGCAAAAGGATCGCCTGGCATTGGATATTTCGTTACTGAAGAAGCAATACGATCGCTTGAGGGAACGTCAAAAGCAGGCACATGTTATACTGACCACCGCGTGCTCCACAGCCACGGCTACGGCAGCTAAGCAAACTTCTTCCAGCAATGCCCAGGCATCGGTGGTGGTGAATCAATTGCTTCTCGGCCGTCCAGCCATAATTATGAATAAGGGAAAACGTGTCGGAGCACCTCTGGGTGCCATTCCGCCGGCTAGGAAACCTTCGTTGCCGGCTGTGTTGCATGGTAAATCTGCCGTGGCAGCGGAAAGGCAACTGCGACGTGGCGAGACTTTGCACTGGCGGGACACAGATGCCACTCGACATCGGCGTGACAGTTTAACGTGGAAGGAGATCAAAGCCGATCGTGCTGCGATGCTAAGTGAGGCAGTTGATGGAAATGGCGTCAAGTCGCAGAAGTTACGCTCCCGTTTGGGCAAAAGTGACAGCTCCTCTTACAGTGAGGACAGCGATGGTGATCAACAGGTGGACGGCAAAGATGGTTCCAGCACAGACACAAGTCTGTGTGACGATGATGATCCAAAGTCCATGGAACAAAGTCCCAAAAGGAAGGCCAAGTTGGCCCGCAAACTAAAAGAGAAGCCCAAGCTGGCGGCACCACGGGAAACAAGTCTTGAGCGGAGGCGACCCAAGTCCTGGGCACCGAGTTCCAATGAAATTCCCTTCATGCTGATGGGAACGGACAGCGGCGATGAGAAGGAACCGACGCCAAAGGTTGAGGAGGAGGACAGTGCCACGGAATGCGATCGGTTTGGTTATGCACGTGACACTGATTGGTCTCAGGCAGCTGGTGATCTAGCATACACTAAAATGGACCCACTTCACGTGGAGACCGTAGATGCCATGGCCATTACTAGCACCAGCCAGCTATCACCATTGCCGGATATTGCCAACTATCTAAGCACAACCAGCATAAGTCCACTGCCCACGCCCAAACCAGTCTATGTAATGTCTGAGTCCGACTCGATCAATCCCCCAGGAAGTGTCGATACTAAGAAGGAGGTTCCTGCGGAAGAAGGCGCTTCCAAGCGAATGTACGATGTCAGCGATGATGGTGTAACTAATCTCTTTTTTGAGCGTGTCAATAGCGTGGAGCGTCCCAAGAAACTTGAACTCTCTTACTCCTTAAACGTGGATGACACAGAGGTGACTTCCCCCAATGAGGGTCAGCGGGCTCTGGTCGAGGGGCAAAGTGCTGGTCATACAGCAAAAGATCTGCCTTTCGAACCTACTTCAAAACGATCTTTAATTCGAGATGATAACATTCCCGGAGAAAACAAGGATGACTACAAAGAGGTGCTGAGCATGACGATAGAACCGCCAATTCCACAACCTCAATTGCCTTCGACTCTGAGTAATGCCAGCCGTAAACGTCGAGATCCCAGACGCAAAACTCTGACAAGATCATCGACCATAGAGCTGGAAGAACGATTTCTGGCTCTGGAGCGACGACTCAGTCAGGAGCAACCCAATCGACAAAGTGATAAACTTATACCTTCGACTGCGGCATTGGAGGAACGATTCAATTCGCTGGAAAAGCAAATAAGTGCGGAAAAGCAGCAGACTGATATCGAATGCTTTGAGAAACCCGAACGAATACCTTCTACAGCAGATCTGGAAATACGTTTTAATGCCTTAACCAAACAACAAAGTTCCAGTGAATCGAATCCAAAAGTTCCCGTGGAATTAGGGGAACAGGAGCAACAAAATGGCAGCAACTCAAAAGAGGCAAATGATAGTGAGAAAACAAGTAAGTTACATAAATCTGAAAAACTACAATCTGATACGAAACAACCTGCCAATAAAATCGAAAATGCTGATAAAAAAGATACTGAGAGTCCAACAGAAACGGTACAACCACGCCTTAAAAAACTGCCTTCCACAGCCGAGCTGGAAGATCGGTTTAATGCCTTGGAACGCAAGATGAGCACACAAACAAACAGTCCAGCTAAATCCAAAAAAGAACCTCCCGATGATGAACAGCAGAAAAACGAAAGGCAGAAAGATAAAATTACCACAGAAAATGAATCCCAAAGTGAGGAAATTGCAGCGAAGCCTAAAGTTGAGGAAAAAAAGAAAACTGAGAAGAGTTCACAAAATGAAAACCAGGAACATAAAGTAAAACAAGTTGAACCTGTGAAGGAAATAGCTTCGACCTCTACAAAGGAAAGAAATACACCCGAAGAAGAAAAACCTGTCCAGAGTAAAACAATTTCCACTACCGAAGCAAAAGAGGAAGTTGAAGTTGTCAAACGTAAGACGCCACCTTCCACAGAGGAGTTGGAAAAACGTTTCAATGCCTTGGAAAAGCAACGCAGTACAACTCACATTGATCCAAATGAGTCAACAAAAGAAGCCAGTTCTTCAAAATCTGAAGATAAACAGACAGAAGAAAAGGAAGAAAAAACGCAAAAGGCGATAAAAGAGTTTGATGATAAAGTAAAGGCTATAAGTGCAACCTTAACCGATGAGGAAAATGTGAGCGAAGTTAGAGAGAAAGCAGTTGAGGAAAAATGTCAGACAGCCGAAGAGAACTTGAAATCCAAGGAACCGCCTAAAGCAATCAAAGAAGTTAGTACTGCCAAGTCGGAGCTAGACTCGGAGCAATCACAGCCAAAAGAATTGAGCAAAAGACGAGCTTCCGAGCCGCCCTCAATGGAGGATCTCGATAAACGTTATGAAAGACTTAAACGTCGCTTGAGTAGCAAAAATCATTTCTCATCTCAAAATGAAACAGTGAACGAAGCCTTGGAACGCATCGAGCAAGAAGTAATTGCCGAGCTGGGAGATGCTGATGACGAAGAGCAGAAACCAATCAAAAAAGAACCACCCACAACGGAAGATTTAGAAAGTCGATACGAGGCGCTGCATAGCAAGGATAAAAAGGTGGAAAGTGAGGTTAGTGGACAAGCAAAGATCAAGACGCCTCCGCAGCATGTTGATGTGGCTATCGAGGCGCATATACCCGAAGCACCACCGCCACCACCCGTGCAGCACAGGATTAAAAGAGATCCGGGTCAGCATCAGCAGCGTGCGCTAATTGAGGAGTTGCAAAGTAAAATGCAAGGCCAATCACCGGGTGAGGAGAATCTAAAGCCCAGCGAGATAAATCCACAGCGGAGGCGAATCCAACAGCAAGAAGAGCAACTGCAACTTCAACTGCAACAGCGACCCACGCCCATGGGCGATGAGACATCGGAAGCACCTGCAAAGACCGCTTACTACAGATCGGGAAATTACGAACCGTGGCAAGAACAGAGAATGGTTCGTCGTTTCTCCGATTTGCCATCGAGAGCCGATTTGGAAAATCGTTTACAATTCCTAGAAAAGAAATTGTACAAGAAATTCTACAAGCAGCGCTGTGCAAGTGATTCCGAAGTTGCATCGAGGACAAACCGAAATGATGAAAAGCCGAGCACATCCCGACAAGCGGAGGCACAGCTGGAACAGCGGGTCCTAGCCTTGGAGAAGCAGCTAAGTGAAAATAGTCTCAAGCTACTGGAAGCAATGCGTGAAAAGGCGAAAGTTCAACCACCTACCGATGACGTCCTGTCACCCCATTGTCTAAGTGCGGACACCGAAACGGGCAAGGAGCTGGTGCGATATACCCAGAACTTAGGTGAACTTGAGTCGGAGTCGGACAAGCCCATTAATATTAGCATCAATATCAAAATGTTGCTGAACAAGGAGATTGAGCACAAGAAACCTAATGAGTCACCAACGGAAGATTTAAGACGTCGTTTGGAGCAACTAGAGCAGCAATTAATTGAAGAGCGTGCCAGGAATGGAACTATGAATCCAGAAAGTGAGTTACCAATTGAGGAGAGTCAACCATTGGATGAAAATGAGGCAAATCAGAAGCAGGAAAAAGATAGTCACAATCAGAGTGTCAAGTCCGACGAGGCCGAGAAGTTGGAGGAGGTTCCAATGGCAACGGTGGAATCTGCTGAACCTGAGACAGTAAAGGAGACAAAAACCTTGCAAAATGAAGAGAAAGCACAAGTTCGCAGCAAGGAAGTTGACATCGAGAAAACAAACACAGATGATATCAAACTAAATGCTGAGGAAGATAAGAAAGAAATAAAAGTTGAAGAAAAAACATCTCCCTTAACTGTCGAAGAAAAAACTCCAAAGTCTCCCATCCAGGAAGTTGCTCAGTCAGAAGTTGAGAAAACAGATGCTGTCGAAGAGAAGTCAACTCCAACTGAAGAATCAATTCCCAACAAGGTTATAGATGCGACTAACATTGAGTCCGTGGATCCTAACAATAAAACCGTAGTTCTTCTAATGGATAATGAACCCAGAGCATTAAAGGTTCGTCGTTTAACCAGAGCTAATACTGAGGAACTTGAGGGTCTTTTTCAAGCACTCGAAAAACAGCTCAACGATCGAAATCTTGTCAAATCCAAAGATGGTAAATTGGTTCGGGCAGAGAGTCAACCAACAACAGAGCAAGTTGAACAGGCACAAGCCATATCTGATCTGACCAAGGAAATCGAGGACTTTACCAGCTGCAAACCCGAGCAAGAACCACCTGGAGATAGCGTAGATCCACCGACAACCGAGGAACAACCAAAATATGATTGGGGTCCGAACCCAGAGAAGCATCACTTAAAACGCAAGACGGTCTATCTGCCATCCACTAAGGAGCTGGAGGCGCGTTTCCGATCCCTGGAACGTCAAATAAAACTACTCGAGGATGTGGAGAAGATCGATGTGGAGCAGAGATTGACTGAAATCGAACGTAAGATTAAGTTGCAATACTCACTCTCCCATGAGAAGGACCTAAACAAGTACTTGGAGCTATGCGAGGGCAAGGGTTTGGATGATGACGAGGAAGTGGCTGAAGACTCTGCTCCAGTTGTCGAACGTTCACGTAGTCCATCCCGCAAGGAGACCGCCAAGTCACCCTACACTTCTCCGGCTCGCAAGGCAGCTACGAAGTCACCCTATGTATCGCCTTCCCGTAAAGGAAAGTCTCCTTATGTTTCCCCAACGCGACAGAGCCAGAAGACGCCACATACATCCCCAGCACGCTCCGAAAATAAGAAGAAGAGTCCGTACACTTCTCCTGCTCGTCGTCCGGGGCATCGGGATGATCTGCCCATCTCCGATGATCTGGAGTACAAATATCGCGTACTGGACTTGGTGCGCTCCAAGTCCAAAGATAATCTGTCTAAGCGCAAAACTGATCCTAATAAAAAGCCGCCCATTCATCCACTCGAAATGTTGCTCGATCCGAGTCCGGATGACAGTGAAATTCCCACAACTGGTGAACTGGAGCATCGCATACGTCTTCTGGATGAGAAATTAAGATCTCCGGGGCGTCACAAGTCACGTTCCCGTTCACCCACCATCGATGATATCAAGCGCAAGAAAATGTTGGATGAGCAGCGACCCAAGACTCCGGTGCACAACCTGGAACGCTTGGTCTGCTCGCCCAGCAAACCGGAGCCACCCACTGCCGAAGAATTGGATCAACGCATACGTGCGCTGGAAGAGGAGAAAAGCTTTGATTTCAAGACCCAAAAAGACTACAAAGAATTCAATCGAAAGCTCAAGGATGTGATTTCCCCCTCGCTTTCCTACGAGGAATTCAAGACCACTAAATCACGTGAACAAAGTCCAAGACGTCCAGCCGCCACAACGCCCAAGTCAGCAATGCGAAGAGATGATAATGATGATTATCGCGACTATCGAAGAGAGGAGACAACTCATTATCGGCCAACCAGCCCGAAGGTCATAAGGTTTCGCGATGAGGACGAGGACTACTACGAGGAGACGTGGCGATCCAAATCACGACAGGGTCAAACCGGCGACCGAATGGTGGGCAACACAATTGATGTTTTAAAATCTATTGAGGAGAATAATAAAATTCTCCAACGTATTCTTAAGAAGACTCTTGCAGATCAGCCAACAACTTTATCTAGTCGCAGCTCCGAGGGCCTCGATGAACTAGGAATTCGCCTCATGCGGGTAAGTTTGTGATAAGCTAGGGTCGAAAATCAATTGATCGATTGTTATTACAAATTTCGATGAGACTCTATCGGTATTATCGCTTGGAACATTGGGGGCATCCAAGATATTTCAAAGATTATTTATTAAAATACTTCAGGAAAAATTTTTAAGTAAAACATTTATTCTATTTCCTAAATTTAATTTTATCAAAATAATTTGTTGTAGTCTAATCTTTGACTTCCTTTTTATTCCCAACCTCTCTTTTTTTTGATCATTTGTAATATTTTGTGAGAATTCCTTTTGTGAATTATGAAACAAAAGTCTGTTTAATAATATCGATAGAGTCCTGAATTGTTTGTAGTACTAATTGACTAATTCTACGATTTTCTCTTGAAGGAAACATCGCCCATCACACGAACAGGAACACATACGGGAGTGCCATTGCGAACTGGGGACAACATCAACGAACGTTTGAGTTCCATCAAGAACAGCATTAAGTCCATAGACAGTTTGTGCGAGGAGAAACCCTATCAGAAGGAGAAATGTCAGCGGTATATTGACTCTTTGTTCTCCGACTCCCTGCACTTTGGCAGCAAGAAGAGCTCCGCCGAGGACTTGACGCACAGTCGGAGCGAGAGTCGGGGACGCGGGGTGCAACCTGCCATACGCATCAGTTCGGAGCATCGATCGGTGGGATCCGTGGAGTCCTTGCGCACGGGAAGTCCATTACGTGCGGCGAGTCCTCCGCACTATCGATCGCACAGGGATATAAGCAGGGAACTGTCGCCGCGTCGTCGAAGGGATGCGGAGGAGCATGAGGAGCGGGAGAATAGTAGGGTAAGACGTGATAATATGTTGCCAAATTATTTTGTCGATAATCGTAGCGAACTAAGTAGCTGCAATAGTTTAACTAAGTTTCATAAAGTAGATAGACAACTAGAAGAAACCTGCGCCAAGTACGCTGATGACAGACGTTCGGCCAGCAGATCACCATTGAGCTCACCCTACGAGTCCAGAACAACAACAACACGATACAACAATACAACAACCACAAGCAGTGATAGTTTCCCTAGGCCCATCTCGCCCTATCGCCAGCCCTATGACCCGAATCGGCCCCTGCGCTCCAATACGCCCGTTTATCAGCCGGCCAAGTTAGAGATTCGACATACGACAGTCACCTCGACCTTCTACGATCGCTTTCTGACCGAGAAGAAAATTGAGAAGCAAACGCTTTCACGTCCACCCAGCCGTTCCCCCGTCGTCTCGCCATCGGCAACCACCAAAAGTTACACCGATCTTCCAGGCACTGTAACTCCCCAGAAATACAGTCGCGATGCTTTGCTTGAAATGGCCATCACAACTAGCTTCTGCTCGTCCATGTCCCGCAGCTATGCGGGCAACTATTCATATCTCAGCACAGCTCACACAGCCAGCGAGACGAGCACCACAAATGCCTCTCTAGGTGGTTGCACTAGCTCCATTCTCAATCCAAGCACTTGCACGGCAAATACATTTTCAAGTGGCCAGAGTACCACCTCCATTTCCACAACATCATCGGCATTTGTGCCCTACAATTTCACCAGCATGTTAACCACCTCTTCTGGGGTGACCAGCTCCAGTCTCAGCTCATATTCCACAGGCGTGTACAATCCCATGATGTCATTCACATTACGAGAACCTTTGATAGGCAGCACATCCACTGGCAATAATGCTCCCTTGGGTCAATATCAGTACAAGAGCAATTTCAGCTCAAATTACAGTGAACTAAATAAGCCATAATCCCATTTTAACCAAAGGTTGTCCTTATTTCATTTTTAACATTCCGAACAAGCTCAAATTTTACTCGTTGCAATTACAAAAAAGAAAAAAAGAAAAAGAAAATGAACAAAATATAAACTATAAATCTCAAGCAATATACACATCTATAACTTAAAAAATATAATCAATGTAATCTATTATATCTATAGTATACATATATACACTTTGAAAATTTTAAGCAAACTTTTGCACCCAAAAAACAAAAAAAAAAAAGAAAACCATATTCTAGCTTCTTGCAATCACATACCTCATCTACATTCAAGGCACCAAATGAACGTACTTCTAACTGATCGTAAATAGAAAGAATTTTTATACAGCAGTAATACACGAGTCTTATTCTAACTATATACTAAATATACTATTTACTGTACTATCGAATCTAAATTGAATTCTTTATCGAACACTGTATTAAGACAAAACTCAATTATACTCGATAATATAATAATTTATTTTTAAAGTTTCAATTTCGTAAAAAGTTGGTTTGACTGACGGGACGAACCTTTAAGTAAACAACAGTTGTTGAAAGCGATTAATTAAATACAAATTAAATACACACACACATATACATATACATATGTACTTATTAAATGTTTACATACTAATTGCAGTTGTTGAATATCAATTATGCAAACACAAGTTCAAAAATAGATAACAATAAGCAAATGAAACAAAATGCAAAACAAAAGGCAAAAGGCTTCAAAAATGATTATTACACCAAGCAAAGAAACAAAAAGTTAATCAAAACGATTAGAAAGATTTTATGACGACGCTAACGAGTTGATTATTGATTATTATGGCCAACAGTCAGTTGACTGGGCCCAAAACATACATATATTAATAATGCAATTGTTAACAAATCCTGCAAGACTCAAAATGAGACAACAATTGTTACGGGCTTTATAATGTTCTTTATATTGATTTTATGTTCTTCCTTTTGTTTGTTACAAATTTTATATTATTTTTTATTAATGTTAAAATATTGTCAATGTATTGAAAATAACATATTTTTGTGACAAATTGTTGTAATGTTTTGAATTAGAAAATGAAAATGAATCAAATAAATAAAAAATGCATTTAATGCATGTGTACCGCATTGAAAAACATGAGTTTTAATATTCCAATTGAGATTCGCATCATAAAACAGGTACAGTAAAGTCTCCCTAACTCGTAAATGCAGAGATGGGAAATTCGGAATTAAATAATTGTTTATTCCGAGTTTGAAAATATAAAAAAATCCGCGTGTTCATTTTTTAAAGTTGATAATTTTCACTTATGGATATTTTGAGTCGCAGAATTATTTATAAGGAATAAAATATATCATTCTTGAAAACTTTTCATTTCATCATTCTTCATAAAAAATCTCAGGTATTTTTTAAAAAAATTCAAGCCGAAAAGTTCAAAAAATAATTTGGATTATAATTTGAAATTTATACGAATAAAATATTTAAGTTTCTGTGTCAATTTTCGAATATTAAAAGTTCTAGTTGTGGTTCGACTGTAGGAGGCAATCGCCCCGAGCTCAATAGCATCTGTACTGATAGGCCCAAGTGATGCTTTATCAGCTTAGATGAGCGAACTGGTCGGACAGTTGTCAGTTGAAACCCGTGTGGATCGGACGTGCTTAGAGAAAGAGAGCTGAACCCCTTGTTTATACTATAGATTGGTGTTCCTGATTCATCCTGTAAAAATGCAACGTCTACTGACCAAACGCAGCTGTAGCTTAGTGCTTAGGATTCACAAAAGATGTCTGGCCACACCGCCTGTGGAGACTGTTCTCTTTCCCACCAAATCTGATTTTCCCAGTCGCCACATTGGTCCACGTAAAACGGATGTGGTTGCCATGCTGGATACGCTGGGCTTTAAGGTAAGTCAAAGCGAATAAGCCCAGTTAGTCGCAATGTCTTAAGTTGTATCTCGTATTCAGTCCTTGGCGGAACTCACCGAGAAGGCCGTACCCCAGAGCATACAGCTAAAACGGGATTTAAGTCTGGATAAACCTCTGAGTAAGTTGTGGCAATCAAACGTGTTCAAAAATAGTCAACGACAGATTTTTGTTGGACCCCCTGTCGTGTTTTTTGTCGAGTGTCAAGTGATAAGGCGATAAGCCTGGTTCAATAGGTCCGCCAGCTCTCGTTCTTATCAATCTCAGCTTGCTGTGCTCTCTGTAGTTAACTTTTCCACTCGTACACATTATAGATGAGCATGAGCTGATACGTCGCATACGTGATATTTCTCTCAAGAATCAGCTGTGGCGATCCTACATTGGCATGGGTTACCACAATTGCCATGTGCCCCATACAATCGTCCGCAACATCTTTGAGAATCCCGGTTGGACGACACAGTACACACCTTATCAGCCGGAGATTGCCCAAGGTCGTCTCGAATCGTTGCTCAACTATCAGACGCTTGTCTCCGAATTAACTGGCTTGGATGTGGCCAATGCCTCGCTCCTGGACGAGGGAACAGCCGCTGCCGAAGCCATGTGCCTCTCCACCCGTCACAACAAACGCAAGAAGCTCTATTTATCCAACAAGGTGCATCCTCAGACCCTTTCTGTGGTACAGACACGTGCTGACGCCTTGGAGCTGGAGATTGTCGTGGGTCCCATTGAGCAGGCGGATCTGCCGAGTCGTGAACTGGCCGGCATCCTATTGCAGTATCCAGATACACACGGTGATGTCAAGGATTTCGAGGATATCGCTGCACTTGCACGCAAAAATGGAGTAAGATATCGAAAATCTATTAATTGTTATTATTATTATACTTGCTACCCAAAGTTTACGAGAATATTATATACAATAATATTTGCGGAAATGTTTGTAAAGAGCAGAAGGAGACTTATCCAATGTTATATATCGCTCATTTACTTCAAGACTGGTATAACTCAATTTAATGCCAAATTTCCGTATAAACAACTAGATCTCAGAGATTACAAAAGCTAGATTTTACTACCAAATTTTTGTGACAATAATGTCAAAAAAAATGTTCTTAAGAAATTTTTGAAGTTATTTGCGAGTTATTCAACAGTTATACACAGAAAAAAATTCGGTATTCCGGGATATAATCAATGCAATGCGGTGTCAGAAGTATGGTAATTCCCGATTATCTTAAGCCAAGTACAAAATACTTGATTTAGGTAAAATTTTTCTCAGCAATATTTTGATTTACATTTTTTTTTGTTATATCAAATGTTTTAGGCTTCTTTGACTTTTTATCCACGTATTGTCTTAATTTAACCCTAATACATACATAATAAATGCATGCTAAATCAAGAATTTTAAACTTTAATTTTAGAATGATTTTTCCTTTTGAGTTTTCCGGAAGTGTTTTCTTTTTATATAATATTTTGTTATAATATTTATTTTTTCATTATTTGAGCTTAACTGTAGCTTTATTATAATATATTTTCACTACAAAGATTATATACATTTTTCTTAGTTTTACACATATTTTTCCATTACTTAAAGTGCAATGACCAACAAATATATATACTTTTCTTAAAGTTTAAAATTGAATACATGGTATAAAAATGTGTAAAAAGTGGTTATACCTTATTTTATATTAATGTTTATTCAATTCAATCCAGACACTCGTGGTGGTAGCTACAGATCTATTGTCACTCACTCTGCTTCGTCCACCGGCCGAGTTCGGAGCGGACATTGCCATCGGCACCTCGCAGCGTCTGGGAGTGCCCCTAGGATATGGAGGACCTCACGCTGGATTCTTTGCATGCAAGCAAAACTTGGTGCGTCTGATGCCGGGTCGCATGATTGGCGTCACACGTGACATGGACGGTAATGATGCCTATCGCTTGGCGCTCCAGACTCGGGAGCAGCATATTCGCCGGGACAAGGCTACCAGCAACATTTGCACCGCCCAGGCGCTGTTGGCCAACATGTCGGCCATGTATGCTATTTATCATGGCCCGGAAGGTCTGAAGGCCATTGCCAATCGCATTCACCACTTTGCGTTGACCCTGCAAACGGGTCTCCAAGGATCGGGACACGAGGTGATCAACAAGAACTTCTTTGATACACTGCACGTGAGACTCTCGCCAAATCTTTCGCTTGAGGAGCTGAAGGAACGAACCGAACTCAAACGGATCAATTTACGCTATATGCCCGATGAAACAGTGGGCGTGGCACTGGATGAAACGGTTAGCGTAGAGGATGTGAATGATTTGTTGTGGTCTTTCAAGGCAGAGACTACTGTGGAAGATTTGCTGGCATCCAAGAATGTGCTCAAGAATTCTATTGAGAACTCCAAGTTCCTGCGCACCTCACCATTCCTACAGCATCCCATTTTCAACAGCTATCACAGGTAATCCTAACCAGAAATCTTACTCCTGTCTTCCGATTCTAAAAAAACTTCTGTTTGCAGCGAATCCCGGATGGTTCGCTATATGAAGAAGCTGGAGAACAAGGATATTTCACTGGTGCACTCGATGATTCCCCTTGGTTCCTGCACCATGAAACTCAATTCAACGACTGAAATGATGCCCTGCTCATTCCGACACTTCACTGACATTCATCCCTTTGCGCCCGTGGAGCAGGCACAAGGTTTCCATCAAATGTTCAACGAACTGGAGCGAGATCTGTGCGAGATAACCGGATATGATAAAATATCATTCCAACCCAATTCTGGGGCACAAGGCGAGTACGCCGGACTGCGAGCCATTAGGAGCTATCACGAGCATCGCAACGAGGGACATCGCAACATCTGCCTGATTCCCATCTCAGCACATGGCACTAATCCAGCTTCCGCGCAAATGGCCGGCATGAAGGTAAATTTTAGTTACGTTTGATAGACTGATAGGGTATTATGTATTTGTTTTAATGATTGTAAAAGGGAGAAGAAAGCGTTTCCCTAAAATATTGTAAAGTATTTAAAGTGAAAATTGTTTAAGAGCAAGAGACTTTAAAATCGAGGTACAGACGTGTATTATACCCAGGAACACCAAAGTTATTTTTAAATTATTCCAATTCCTCTTCCGCGTCCGTTAATTTTAAAAAAAAACCCAGCACACCCGGAATTTTTAAGATAAAACACTCTTTTTTGGAACTAGACCATCTTTCTTGAATTACTATCTATCATTTTACTTAATCGCATCAAGATCGGAAAAATATAATAATCCTTATAGTTGTTTTAGTATTTTAAATGTTTTACAAATTTAATGGAATTGTTAGCCGTCAAATAGTTCAATTTTCCTAGATATACCTCCATTAGAAGTTTAAAATTTATAAATATTTAAAAGATAAGTAAAGTGTTATTGAAAATATTTTGTATTGAGCACCGGGTATCTTATAGTCGAGGACTCGACTGAAGAGTTCTTGCTTGATAATTAAGCTAAAATAAGTTGAATCAATTGACTTCCGTTCACAGGTTGAGCCCATACGCATTCTAGCCGATGGATGCATTGATATGGCCCATCTACGCGATAAGGCGGAGGAGCACTCCCGCGAATTGTCCTGCCTGATGATCACATATCCATCGACCATGGGCGTATTCGAGGAAACAGTTGCGGAAATCTGCACCTTGGTGCACAAGCATGGTGGTCAGGTGTATCTCGATGGCGCCAATATGAATGCCCAAGTGGGTCTGTGCCGTCCCGGCGATTATGGCAGCGATGTGTCCCATCTGAATCTTCACAAGACTTTCTGCATTCCACATGGCGGCGGTGGCCCCGGAATGGGACCCATCGGAGTGAAGGCTCATTTGGCACCATATTTACCTGGTCATCCGGTCATCAGTCCGCTCAGCAGTGAGGAGCATAGCTTTGGAGTCGTCTCGGCGGCTCCCTTCGGCAGCTCGGCCATTCTCCCAATTTCCTGGTCCTACATTAAGCTCATGGGCAGCCGAGGATTGAAGAGAGCAACACAGGTGGCCATTCTGAATGCCAACTACATGTCGAAGCGTCTGGAGCAGCACTACAAAACCCTTTACAAGGCACCCAACTCACAGCTGGTGGCACATGAGTTCATCCTGGACATACGCGATCTTAAGAAGTCGGCGAACATTGAGGCTGTCGATGTGGCAAAGCGTCTAATGGATTATGGCTTCCATGCCCCAACCATGTCCTGGCCTGTAGCTGGCACACTGATGATCGAACCAACTGAATCTGAGGACAAGGAGGAGCTGGATCGATTCTGCGATGCAATGATATCAATCCGAGAAGAGATTGCCGAAATTGAGGAAGGACGCATGGATAAGAGCGTGAATCCTCTGAAAATGTCACCACATACTCAGGCTCAGGTTATCTCCGACAAGTGGAATCGTCCCTACACACGGGAGCAGGCTGCCTTCCCAGCTGTAAGTATCGCATACAATCACAATTTAATATTATAATATTTATTTCCTTTCTTTTCACAGTTGTTTGTGAAACCCGATGCTAAAATTTGGCCCACTGTCGGCAGAATCGACGATGCCTACGGCGATAAACATTTGGTGTGCACATGTCCTCCCATTCTGCCAGACTTGTAAAATTACTTTAAATCAACACTAAATAAAAAATGTTTAAAAAAACAAGCGTTTGATTTAAAATTTATTTTTTTAAATACACTTAAGCGCGCGCAATGTGTCAGAGTAGTAGAGTTGCAAATCGATTAATTATATATCGATATATCGTAAAAGTGTGGTGGTATAGAATTTTAAGTATTTTTGTCATTTTCCTCATAGCATTTTTTTAAAGTCAAGAATATATTGCTTTCAAAATACGGTCACGCTGGACACAAAGTGTGCTGCGGCGGCAAACAAATTTCATTCACAATTCTTGTTTGATCAATATTTAAATAGATTTTGCTTAGTCAAGCGTACGATAATAGTTAAAGGTTTTCAATTTAATTTGAAATCATGAAAATCGAAGAAGTAAAGAGCACTGTACGCACCCAACGCATCGCAGCCCACAGCCACGTGAAAGGACTTGGTTTAGATGAAACCGGCGCGGCCATCCAAAATGCAGCTGGACTCGTTGGACAGAAAGCAGCACGTGAGGCTGCAGGCATTGTGGTAGATCTAATAAAGTCGAAGAAGATGGCTGGTCGTGCTCTATTATTGGCTGGACCACCTGGCACCGGAAAAACGGCCATAGCTTTGGCCATAGCTCAGGAGTTGGGCAACAAGGTTCCATTTTGTCCCATGGTCGGCTCCGAAGTGTTTAGTAACGAAATCAAAAAGACCGAGGTACTTATGGAGAATTTCCGACGTTCCATTGGACTGCGCATAAGGGAGACCAAAGAAGTTTACGAAGGCGAAGTGACAGAGCTGACACCGGTGGAGACTGAGAATCCCATGGGTGGATATGGCAAGACCATCAGCAATGTCGTCATTGGCCTAAAGACCGCCAAGGGAACCAAGCAACTGAAGCTCGATCCCAGCATTTTCGATGCTCTGCAAAAGGAAAAGGTCGAAGTGGGCGATGTCATCTATATTGAGGCAAACAGTGGTGCCGTTAAGCGTCAGGGACGCAGCGACACCTTTGCCACGGAATTCGATTTGGAAACGGAGGAGTATGTGCCACTGCCCAAGGGTGATGTGCACAAGAAGAAGGAAGTTATACAGGATGTTACCCTGCACGACTTGGATGTGGCCAATGCCCGTCCACAGGGTGGCCAAGATGTACTCTCAATGATGGGCCAGCTGATGAAGCCCAAGAAAACTGAAATTACAGGTGAGTACTAGTCAAATCTCCATTCTATCTAGTTTTACATTATGCTTGCTTTTCACAGACAAACTGCGCATGGAGATCAACAAGGTAGTCAACAAATATATTGATCAGGGCATTGCGGAGCTGGTGCCCGGCGTGCTCTTCATCGATGAGATCCACATGCTCGATCTGGAGACCTTCACATATCTGCACAAATCGCTGGAGTCACCGATTGCTCCCATTGTCATATTTGCCACCAATCGCGGACGCTGTGTTATCCGGTAAGTTTATAGTTTTTTTTTATTTTAGCTTATTGCTTATTTGTAATTTGTTTTTATTGTAGTGGCACAACGGACATTGTTTCACCTCATGGCATTCCATTGGATCTGCTGGACCGCTTGCTTATCATTCGCACACTTCTCTACTCCACATCGGACATGGAGCAGATAATTAAATTGCGCGCCCAAACTGAGGGACTTCAGCTGGAGGAGACGGCCTTCTCCCGTCTCAGCGAGATTGGCACAACTTCCACTCTCCGCTATGCGGTTCAACTCTTGACACCAGCTCACCAGATGTCCAAGGTGAATGGACGCAACCAGATCAGCAAGGATGACATCGAGGATGTGCACTCGCTGTTCCTGGATGCCAAACGCTCATCGAAGCATTTGTCTGAAAAGAACAATAAGTTTATGTTGTAAATTACAATTCCAATTACCATTATGCACCTTACTTGAATAAATCTGCAAAAATATACATTTAACGACTAGTTGATCAATTTAGGAATTAATATGAATAATTATGGCAATTATGCGCCAAATCTTTTAATATTAATGTGAGCTTTTTATTTATTTATATTATTTTAGAACGAGTTGGCAGTCTCGGGCCAAAAAAGAGTGGGCAGGCTTTGTTCCCACATTTTGATCAATTTCCAAATAGGTTTTTTTGTGTAATTTGACTAATTTATTTTATTTTATCTAATTTCAAATTACAAATTTGAATTAAATTATTGCTAAATAATTGCAATATAACTAAAAGTAAATTTAAATTGCGCGCCCTGTTCATTTTGGGATCCGTGTCACGACTCGCTACTTTAGCTCGTGAGTTACTCTTGTGCCATCTTCATCACGTGCTCATCTCTTTCATGTTATGAAACTTCTCTTATAAGAAATATTTAACAGATATTCGCTCAGTAACATTTTATAACTCGGTGCGTGCTGTGTGTTTCGCTTGCCGCTTGGCTTTTTGGTGGTGTATGCTTTCTGATTGGATTGATGTGTGTTTGGTGTGTTTTCAATAATTTTCAAAGTTGATGTTTGTGTCACACACACACACAAACACCAACCCACAAATGCTTTAATCATAATAAGTGTCAAATTGTTTAAAATCAGCAAAAGTAAATGAGTTGACGACATATTTTAAATACGCCGCCTCCGAAAGTTGTTTACCCACCATTACATACATATTCACATGCGTGGAAATACATACATAAGTACATGTGCAGTTGTAAACACATGCATTATATTTTATAAAGCGCATTCGCAATAACAATTGCTTTTGATAATTTGTGTCCAAATCAAACGGTGCATTGTGTTTTGGTGCCAGTTAAAGCCTTCTTAATGGCTTCACATTAAGAAAATGGAAACATTTGGCGGACTTTGGGTCAATGAGCAGCAGCAACAACAACTACAAAACGACGGTAGCTAGAATACAACAACAACAACAACAATAGAAGGCAAGCGGCAGCAGCAACAACAACAAAAACAACAGACGGTAAGTAAATACATAAGTGTGAGTGTCAATGAATGCCTGTGGGTGTATTTTCTATGTGTGTGTGCTATATACTCACACATATATGTATGAGTATGTTTGTGTGAGCGCCTCACCTCCCAAGTGGTAAATTAGCGAATATTTATCTGATTGGATGTGCGTCTGTCTGTTTGTACATATGTATGTATATAAGTGCGTTACACTTTTTTTTTTGGCATTAACTGTTATTATTATTTAAGTAGCACGCTAGCAAATTACATAATTTCTGTTTTTTTTTTTGGTTTGTTTGTCGCTGCCAGCGAAAATGAAAGTGACGCTTTGTTGCTACTGGTTTTAACTTTTCTAGTCGTTTGTTGTTGCCTCGTCTTCATTCTGATTGGAATTTCGCCACCTGCTTTGTTTGACTGGTTTGTTTTGTTTTTGTATTCTCTTCTTTTCGTGTGACGCACTCTTAATGTATTTATGAATGAGATTACTTATTAAAATGAATTGCAGGCTTACGTTTTGAATTGATTTGTGCCTAAGAGTTAATCAGTTTCGCGAGTGTCTCTCTGATTAATCTCACACACACATATGTACATATGTGTATTATACACATACACACATGCACGCAGGCGCAACTGGCTTTGTGTCTGCTTTTCGCCGTAAATCAAATCGGCTGCTGAGCAAAATATATTGCTATTAATATTTTACTCGCTCACAGCTGCGCTTTCGACTTCAAACACACATACACATATACATATGTATGTTTATATATGTATTAGTGTATATGCATGATTTTAAGGCGAACATTTTGGCTGAAGCACTTAAACAACACATTTTTATGTGCCGCCGGCAACAACGACGCGACGTCGTCGTCGACAGCGTCGCCCACTCGCTCTCCCACTTTTGCTCTCACTCTCTTACTGTCGTTCGCTTCGCTTGTTGGCCAATTTCAGGCCCGCAGCTTTTTTTTCTTCAGATTTTGACCAAAGCAAAGCGTATGTACAAATATATTAGGTACGTAAAAATATGTGTACATATGTATGTATATTCACTTGTACATACATACATACAGTGGATCGCAGCTTATTTCGTGCAGGGGTACAGTATAAATTTAAGATCGGATAGCAGCAAAACTATTAAAGATATACAAAAAATTTAAATGCAGTACTTCTTAGTAGTCTTTTTATATTATTTAAGATACATCACTATAATTATATTTCTGGAAATAACCTTTCAATCTGAGGAAAACTAAAACTATAGGCATTTTTTATGTCGCAGCTTATTTCGTGCAAGCACTTTGAGTGGCTCTAATTCTCCAACTGTAATTTCTATGTCGCAATTTCTTCTTCTATTCCTTTGGACATACCATAAGCTAATTTATTTTTGTCTTAAAAGAGTTTACTCACACTTCCAAATTAAGTTTTGCGGTAAATTGGAAAAATGGGTCTACGTACAACAATTGAACAGCAGGAATTAGTTTCATGGACATTTTAAAGATGAAAAAAGTCTGCGGATTATCTCTAAAATGGTTAATTTGAGTGTTCAGAGTCATTCAACGCTTTTTGCGAGAAAATCGGGTGGCAAATAAGGGCCGAAATGCCCCTAACAAAATTTTTACGGAGCCCGAAGAGAGACTTATAGTAAGAAAAATCAAAGCAATTCCAAAGATATCGGCTCCAAAACTGACTGCTGAAGTTGAAAATTAAATGGGCAAACAATGTTCCTTAGAAACAGTACGCCGAATATTGCGGGATCATGGCCATAATGGCCAACAAACTCGAAAGAAGCAATTCATTAATAAAAAAATCAGCTATGCAGATTGAAATTTGCCCAGGAGCACGTAATTCGTCCAATTTCCTTCTGGAATAAAGTTAAATTTGCAGACGAGTCAAAGTTTAATATATTTGGTACCGATGGAATGCAATAAGTTTGACGCCACCGAATACGGAGCTCCAAAATAAGCATCTAGTTCAACAGTACTGTACCCCTGCACGAAATAAGTTGCGAGCAACTGTATGTACAGCCATTATAGCCATGATCCCGCAATATTCGGCGTACTGTTTCTAAGGAACATTGTTTGCCCATTTAATTTTCAACTTCAGCAGTCAGTTTTGGAGCCGATATCTTTGGAATTGCTTTGATTTTTCTTACTATAAGTCTCTCTTCGGGCTCCGTAAAAATTTTGTTAGGGGCATTTCGGCCCTTATTTGCCACCCGATTTTCTCGCAAAAAGCGTTGAATGACTCTGAACACTCAAATTAACCATTTTAGAGATAATCCGCAGACTTTTTTCATCTTTAAAATGTCCAAGAACTAATTCCTGCTGTTCAATTGTTGTACGTAGACCCATTTTTCCAATTTACCGCAAAACTTAATTTGGAAGTGTGAGTAAACTCTTTTAAGACAAAAATAAATTAGCTTATGGTATGTCCAAAGGAATAGAAGAAGAAATTGCGACATAGAAATTACAGTTGGAGAATTAGAGCCACTCAAAGTGCTTGCACGAAATAAGCTGCGACATAAAAAATGCCTATAGTTTTAGTTTTCCTCAGATTGAAAGGTTATTTCCAGAAATATAATTATAGTGATGTATCTTAAATAATATAAAAAGACTACTAAGAAGTACTGCATTTAAATTTTTTGTATATCTTTAATAGTTTTGCTGCTATCCGATCTTAAATTTATACTGTACCCCTGCACGAAATAAGCTGCGATCCACTGTATGTATTTACGCATGTGTAAACGACTTGTACGTTGACGTTGTTGAACAACTGCTACAACAACAAAGACTTGGCAGCTTTTCGCCGTATTTATTACTCGCTTGTATTTTCGCCCGACATTGTCAGGCAATAAACCGAATTTATGCTGCTTAAATTATGGGCTGCTCTTTACTTGCAATTAGTTGTTATTAGTTGTTGCTGTAAAGTCAACTGCGCGTGCTCTTCTTCTATGTTGTTGTTTTTGTTGCTGCTTATTTGCGAGATACCCTCTAGTACTGCTGGTAGCAGTCGATAAAGCAGTGAATTACTAGTTACTAGTATGCTGTGAATATTGGTGAATTCAATGGTGATTGGTAATGCGGAAAGTGTCGAGTGACAGTGACATTCCCATGTTTAATGAAGTAATTTGACGGGTAAGCTATGGTGATGAGAGAGCTCACCAATCTCTCACCAGTGAGCCGTACTATAGGGTATCTACTGTCTTAGACAGACATGAATATTTATTGTGTGTTGTTGCGTCAGTTTTCTTTTCTTATTCTTCGCATTAGCTGTAATTTGTTCTTGTTGCCAACAGTTGCTAACTATGCTTTATAATTGCTTTGCCGTGGCCACAGCTAACGGTATGTAAGCTCAGCAATTCTAGGGCTGTTTTTGTCTGTATGTACTTTCAACATTTGTATGTACAATAAATATGGAATTTCTAAAAAACATTTGTTGTTCCAGCCGCGGCAAACAAAAGCAACAGCTGCGGCGCCAACGACTGTGACTAGTGTCTATTGTGAATGGGCAGCAGCAGCAGCCTTGTAAGCGCCACCCACACAATAGTAAGCGTCCACACAAAAATTTGTAAAGCATCAGCCTCGAGATACCCCAGCACTAACACAAGTGCAATGATTTTATGCATTTACAAAAGCAACTGTGCATGTGTGTGTATGTGTGAGAGCGGCTCTCGCTCACACACTCACACGTACATAATGACGTGAGCGACAGATGCCAACGTCGCCGCCTACGCTGGCGTTTTTCAAGTTGCGCTTTAAATGCGTCATACGCTCAGCTGAGCGCAGCATGCTCAGTCGACACGTCTCTCATTCTCATCTTGCGGTTTTATGACGTTTTTCGCCACTTCGCCGCTTGTTTTGTGCACGTGTGAGTTCATCTCTCTTTATCTGAGCTTTTCTTCTCTGATTGCCATATTTAGAGCGCAAGTTAAATTCTGCTTTGAGTCATTCTCTGCCCACAGCACGTTGCTTACTGTGACTAACTGTAAATAAGGAACATTGCTTAACGAAATTTAACTCGAAATTCAATTTCGTATTAATTGCATACAGTTTGACACTTATGTGCACACATACAGTTACTCAAGAAAGTGTTTTGACAAAATTAAAAATTTAAACAATTTGTCTTGCAAAAAAAACACTTTATTTTATTATTCTTATCTATGGTTCTTAGAACAAATTAAAAAAAAAAAAATTGTAAAATATTTTTAATCGAATTTAACGATTTTTAAAAATTATAAGCAATTATGTGAATTTTCATTTTGTCAAAAAACTTTCTTTACTAACTGTATGTATGTATATAATGCAGAAGCAGCTGCAGTGAGAAGTGACAACAATGATTTCGACCGCATAAACTTTGCCATTTGCAGCGTGGGGCGGTTGACGGTTTTGTTTTTGTTTTTGTAACCTTGTGCCAATAAAATTGAAATGCAGCCAGAGAGGCAACAAAAACATCAAATGTTTATGTGCACAAGTGTGTAAGTACATACATACATACATTATATGTATGCAAAAGATTTTTACATATGAAAACAATGATCGTCCAGTGGTCCTCTGGTTAGAGTCGCTATTTCAGATAGAAAAATGCGGGTTCGATTTCCACTTGTGGACAGATTTTTAAATCTAATTTTAAAATTTAAAATTCTAAAGGGTTTGTTTTTTAAATAGCACTAGTTTCTTTCGTCCTAACGATTATTCAAACCACTTGGTACTAAGCAAGTCGTTATGGCTCGGTACATTCGCGGAAATGCAGTGCAAAAATTCGTTAGAAAATTCACTAATTACCATTACCAATTACCATCACCAATTCCCTATGTTTTCTCCGGTCATCTGTACTGCAGGGTATTTCCCACTTGCGGCTTTATTATTTTTTCGCTTGTCTATTGCAGTTTGTGCAATAACTGTCAAGTGAAAAGCAGCGAGCTTATTAAATGGGCCAACAATTCGACTGTTGCTTAAGTTTTGGCTAGACCAAATTGGTTACACATGAGTTGCGGCTCGATCTCAACGCTAGATGGCGCCTGTCTGGCATGCAGCACGTTTTTGTATCATTTATCTACCTTCTCTATCTATGCAACCAAATATCATTTATCGCACCTTTCCTTATGTACGTATATATGTGCTTGTGTGTGTTTGTATGTGTGTTTTTGTTTAGGCTTTGTGTGGGCGGCTTTTGACTGAGTCGATGAGTGGGCCGTTAACAGCGCGCTGTGCTGACTCAATTCACACACAAACACACGCACACACACACAGAATTGAACGACAAACGGCACTTGAGAGCTTTATGTACATACATATGTATGCGAGTGTACATTGGTATGTACATATGTACATATGTACATACATACGTGCCGATAAGGTGCAAAGGAAAAAGTGCTAAATATTTGCACACACAACGATATCATTAAGCAACTGGGTGATGTATCTCTCGCTATCTCTGTCTTGCACTTGCTCGTATTGAATGAGTCGAATTCTTTTAACTGTGGTTACACACTGCGACGCCAGCGTCGTCGCAACGTCTACGCTTATCAACATTATTTCCACTGCGCCGCGCAACCGACTCAATTTACCTGCACATGTAAACATGTACATACATATGTACATACATACATACATACTTATTGCCGCACCTTTGGTAGGGCAACAAAGGTGAAGAGAAGAGCGAAAGAAGAGCGACGAATTGCATGATTCATGTGCTTGGCATTTCGCTGTCAGCGTCAACGTCAACGTCTGCGTCGCTGCTCGCACTGTGGGGTGGTCTAGTCTCTTTGGTCCCTGGTTTTTTTTGCCGGCTGCTTCGCTTGTTAATTTTAATTGATTTTAATTTGATTTGCTTTACGAGTAAGTGAATTTTTGTTAGCTCGTCATCATTGCCGTCTATCTGCTCTCTTCCTCTCTCCCTCCCTTCTGCCCGCTGCCCACTGCCACTCAAACTCAAATAAGAAATGTGAAATGAAAGAAAACTTTGAGTTGGTTTCGCTCCGTCTAGCAGCTGCTGCCACAGTGGCCACTGTTGGTTGGTGACCCACTTCCACGAACGCCTGCAAATAGACAATGTTGCTTGGCAAATACATATTCTATTTTATTTAACAATGCAACATGAAAACACTTTTGCATGCATTTCCAACGCCAATGCACACAACTCTTAACTCTTAACTCACTCAGCGTATTCCACTTCACCCCATCCCACCAACACACACACACACACACATAAACATACTCGCATCACTCAAGAGCTTTGCCAACTCTCCAGAGATCTCTCACCTGGCGTTTGCACTTTGTTAGTCTCTTGTAGTGGCCGTGGGGAGGAGTCTGAGTAGCTGCTGCAGCTTCGCTGAGCTTAAGGTGAATTTACTAAAGGTGACGTTCTCACCACAGCGGGTCTCTATTGAGGTCCCATCCCATTGTCAGTACACAGAGGCGAAAAAGATAAAATATTTCGTGCTTAACACGCTATACTTCAAATTGGATATCTAAATATAATTGAAATTACTCAAATCGAGTATATTTTTTAAATAAAATAATATAAAATAAATAAAAGTTTTCAGTGCCCCTCAAACAGCTCCTCATAGCAGAAAAACAAGAACCGTTTGTGAATTCAAAGCAAGCCAGCGCTAAAAAGATTTGAGAATTGTGCTTGAATTAAGGTCTTACATTGTGATCTGTGAGTGCCAAACTTATATAAAGAATTTGCATACTCATTTCTAGTAATTCTAGAGGTTTACTTGATTCAAGTTTCTTTGTTCTTACATCAAAATTGGTCAAAGAATGTTAATTCTAATTTTTATAAATTCGTACTCATATCAAGTATTATTTTAAAATATCGAAAATACTTAATTGGAGTTCATTCGAAGTTACATATAGTACGGCTTTTCTCTCTCTGTGTATGCATGCAATCATCGTTTGCTATCGCTTTCTAGAGAGAGTTGAAAATAGTGGATGGGACCTCACTACATCGGACGTAGCAAAGTCACCTTATTAGTAAATCCACCTTGGCTGAGCTGGTCTTAATGAAATCCACAAGTTAAATAAAAGGAAGCCACATTTTTGATGCGTTTGCCGTTGCCGTTGCCATCAGTCACTCAAGGCAAAGGATGCCAGAGATGTGGCAAGTCCAGGCCAAAGACTTCGACATGCTTTTGTTGCGGTTGTTGTAGCTGCTGCTGTGGCTGTTGTTGTTGCTGCAGTTGCCGCTGTTATTATTGTTCTTGTTGTTGCCTGAGCCATAAAGTTCAAGGAGGCTGCCATCATCTTAGTTCATTTTCTATTTTTTTTTTATCCTGGGCGCTTCAATGCATATTTCATGCGCATTATAAACAAGAAGGGAAATTGCTTTAGTTTCATTTAGGAATTGCTAGCACAGTTTACTTAAGAGCATTTATTGCGAATTCTTGAGTTGCACTAGAGAATTATCGATAGAGAATGGTAGGATGAAAAGAGACAAAAGAGTTTAGGGTAATTGCATTCCTTTCCCTTCTAACCATTCATAAAGGATTTAAATGGGTGTACTTTTATATATTCCATGTCTGCATCAATAGCCTAGTTGATTTAGGCATGTGAGTATCCTTTTTTTATAAACACTTACATATCAGGAATAATAAGTCTCTTCTGACTGTACGGTTTTCGTTTATATTTCAATTTGGCCGTATTCTGAGTCCATTTGGAAGTTCATAAAAGAGCTCAAGGCCGATTAAAGGCCTTTTCACCCCTTTTTGGCCAGGACGTTGCCCCAAATATATTTGTATGTGTTTACTCGTATGTACTAGTACATACTTTACACTAGTGATGTAAAACAACTCAATACATCGATATTACAACTTTATTAAAATCCGAATATAAAAATAATATTTCTTGTGCAAATGTATATACATAAAGATATTGCATGTTGAAAAGTCGGTCGATTTTTTTTTACATAACTTGTTTACACTCTTCTCTGTACAAAAATTTAAATAAAATAACATTTATAAAATTGATGAAAGATACAGAATGTATATTATATGAGTATTATATTTATTATAACTTATTGCTATCAATTTGATAGATAGTTGGTTGACAAGTAACATAATATTCGCATAAAATCGCTTAATTATTCTTAATCTACAGCATTAAACTATACAATTAGTAAGTCTATTAATAAAATCGCATTCCGTCGCCATTTCTTCTGCTCGATAGCGTTCTATATATTCTCCGATTAAAAGCAAACAAAAACACCGCAAAAGTTTCCGAAAAAATGTTAAAAATCTGACACATGAATGGCGGTAAATGAAAGTCAGGTAACAACAGCAACAAACGAGAACGAAATGCGCAATATTAAAAAAAATATATTACTTATATATATGCATATGTGGCGCCATCTACCCCAATCCCCCGCAGCATGCAATCATTTTAAATCTGGGAAAAAATGCAGTCACTTTGCCATGCGCGCTCATCATAAAAAAAGTTGTGTATTCATATATAAATAATACATACATACGAGACTGAATGAGAATACATATGTACATATATGTTTGTCCATAAAAATATTCAAATTCTCGTACATACAAACATACATACATACATACAGTGTGGTGCAGGTCTGCGTGTTTTTTTAGGGGACGTTCTGCTTCGAAATTTCCAACGCTTTTACAAATATAAATAAATAAATAAATTTCATTCGAAACCTTACTAAGAATAGCAACCAGATATGTATTTTAGTCCTGATCATTTTATTCAGATTCCGCAAAACATTTACAATATATTATTTCGAGAAACGAACGTAGTAAAATTTAAAAACAATAGAATTAAAATCGTACAAAGTCTTGGTTATATTAATAATTTGATATATTATATTTTATATCTTACAATTACATATTTAAAAGCATCCGTCAAATATAATTTTTAGTTCTTGCGAAAGCTAACAATTTTAAATAATAAACTTATTTAATTCTATCTTATCATAATTGGAATACATAGATAATTAGAACCTTTAAGGTTTGGTCACGTTTTTCGAAATAAGCCTTCAAGCTAATTCAAACTAATAAATGTTCTTACCGTTTTCTTACCATTTTCCCTCTTTGAGCTTGCAATTTTACTATATTCCTATTTTATTAAATCATTTTAGGTGTTAAAGAAATTCAAATTTCTACTTATATATGTATTCTTTATAAAGGAAATTTAATTAAAGTTCTTACCAATCAGCAATATTATCAAATCACGATCGTATAAGTAGAGCTGTGTTGTCCAAAAGTATGCTGTAGAATTTCTTTTCCTATCACATGTGATAGGACGTGTATAAATATACGGAAATAAATGGATTAAGAGCTCCTATAAACGGTTGCAATATACCCATCAATTTATTAAACCCACCGGGTGTATTTGCATAATATATTGCTCGAGAATACGGCAGATGACTGATGCTCTCAGCTCTTCTGTGTGGTAAATGTGCAAATATGAAAAGGCTTACACACTCACACACACACACATACACACACACTCACACACATCCACACTGAGGGACCTTTAGAAGGAGATGGGAGGATTGGGGGCTGGTATTGCACTTCTGCTTAAAATCCTAAAATGCTTAGCGTGGCAAAATCAATTTGATGCCATTTGTTAAAACGCTTTATATATGTATATGTGTGTGTAAGTGTAAGTGTGCATGTGTATAAGTGTGCATAAAATATGACGGCACATTTTGGGAAAAGTTTACTGAAGTGCATCAGGAGCAGCGATGCTTGCAGCGATGCTTGCAGCGCCTCGGCGTCAACATTGCCACATGCAGCATTTATGTACTTTTTCTGCCACTTTTTCGTCATCATCTGATGAGTGTGTGTATGTTTGTGTGTGTGCCTGTATTTGTGTTTGCCGCTGAAATATCGGTCAAGGCTGCCACAGTTGCAACACACACACACACACACACACACACACACATTTAAACGACGTTTTAGATGCTGGCAGTGCAAACGTTCGTTGCGCTGATTCCAAGACAACCGTGCCACTAAATCAACACTTTTGACGATGCCGAGAAATACATTGCCCCCTCCCCCCTTTCCCATTTGTCCCCTCAACCTCTTCGGTTTCACTTGCAACAGTATCAACTGCATTCGCGTTGCCATCGTTAATGACATTTACACATTGCTTGCAACCCTCCAATTTCACCTCCCACTCCCCCATCAACTCTCCCCCCTGTCTACCTCGACTCTTGACTCTTTGCATGACAATGCGCGAATGTTCGCCTGTTTCCCGGATTAAGGTCAAGGATATTTTTTGGCATCGTCTACACGCCATGCTGTGAGATATGTACATAACTCGCATACATACATACATACATACATATTCAACTGGAAGGAGTACACTTCCTGGGGGCATGCCACATTCCATATGCGAAGTTCGCGTGCTTGTTATTTACTTTTTTTTCTACTTGGTTTTTAGTTATTGTTATTGTTGGCTGAGGGCGTCGATATTGCATTTATATGGTCACTGCCATCGTTTTGAACCGGAAGTTTGCATGCAACAGCAAGGAAACAAATCGTGACGCTGCTCATGTGTATATTTAACAATATAGGTTAGTTATTAAATGCTTTCCATTTCCTTAAGTTCCGTGGCTCTCTAATTATAGTCGCCGACCTATCACAGAAATAGAACTTTAGTTTGAAAAATAACTGGGTTTGATTTCTCGTCATGTTATTCAAAAAAATTAGTTTTAGTTCTAATTCGATTCTTTATATTTAGATAAACTCATTAAATCACATACACTGTCCAAAAATAATCTGCAATCTATGTATGCCCGCTAGGTGGCGTCATTCCTATCTTTTCCGATAGTGATTAAATTTTCAGAAAAGATAAATACATTTACTACAAATTTGATTTCGTAATAAAATTTGTTTTCGACTTGAGTGGGAAAAGTTTAATAAAAAGTAACCGAAATCAACATTCCAAACTTTGAGTCTTACAGATAGACAAAACAGACGGAATTATTATACTCATTTTAGGCCGTTTTCTATAATAATAAATTAAATAATAATAAGGTAATAGTAACTAATGTACATTTGAGTCTCAAATTAGTGTAAATCTAAATTTAGGCAATTGTTGCATACTCGTATTTAAAAACATGAATAAAGTGAATATATTGTTATATATTATAGTTATATATTGTTAACTAAAAGGCTTATAGTAGTATAAATTTTTCTAATTTTTCGGTCGATTTAAATTATCTTTCTTTGATGCTTTGTGGTTGAGCTTTAAAACCCTATTAATGTCTTGTTTTATTGTAATAAGTATTTCGAGGACTCATTAAGCTCATTGAGGCTCATTTCGAAGTGTTTTAGTGCACTTTAAATAATGATCCGCATTGGTAGCACACAGCGTTCCTAAGCAATAACCACAACTACATAAACTGAGCAACAGCAACAGGAGAAGGAGAAGCAACTCATCACTTTGATTAATTATATGATCCTTGTCTGTAATATTTGGTTCGCCTGCTTGTTGCCTTTTGTGAAATTAATTAAGTCTAAAGTTACAAAATGAAGCAAGCTAGCTAAATTAAGCTCTCCCCCTATTAGAATAGTTGAATGTTAAGGCGCGGCGTTCGTTCAGTTAATAAGCAAATTACGCATACGCCATGTTTTGCGAATTCAGGAAAAATAACTTTAATGCGTCGCCCCAAACGTTAATTAGCTTTAATAAAACCGCAGCAAAGTCAGCAAAAGCCAGATGGACAAGTGAAAGGGAGAAAGAAAAGAAAGAGAAATAGAGAGAGAGAGAGAGCGAGAGAGAGAGAGAAAGCAGGAAAACTTGGGAATTTGTTTGCATGCGAATGCCATAAAATTCGCTCTGATGCTGCCAACAGGCAAACAAATAGCAATCAGCGCCACCACAAGAAGTTTTACACTAACTACACCACCTCCAACAACAACAACAATAGCAACAACAACAGCAACAGCAATAATAACTATCATTGCACCATTGAAAATCGTTCAATGCTGTTTCATCCAGCAAAAGAAACCGCAAAATTTTGTGTAATCCCATTTAAGAAAGCTGCTTCTTAGCTCTGCCATAGCTCGGTTGCAGCTTTCAGCCGTAAGGCGTGCTCTCAAATCTGCCATCAACACTTGTTTATAAAACGTCGCTACCCCTCCATCCTGCTCCCTTCATTCTCCAATCTGCCCAGAAGTATCCTTATGGCTTGGAAGAGTAGAGAAGCGAGCTATCCAAACCTAAAACTTATGCATTTGTCGTTTCAGTTGCAAGGCGACGTCGACGTTTTCTTAATCCATTTGTCGCTGGAAAGCAAAGCAAAGCAAAGCAACGCCTTGCCACAGCCACGCCCACTCACCCGACGACACGCCCTGTCAATAAAACTTTTACTTTAGCTACCCCCTTTTTTTATTTGTTGTAGTTGTTGTTTTTGTTATTGTTGTTGTTATTGCTACTTCTACTGTTGCATTTCTTTTTTCTGGCCATGTTGACGACGCGACGCTGGCATCAATGAGCTTTTTCTTGGCTGTCCCAGCAAAGACATTGACGATGACAACGAATGCAGCAGTCGTTGCACTATTTTATAACCCTCGAGCTTACCAATTTAATC
This sequence comes from Drosophila kuntzei, assembly GCA_035042165.1. NCBI lineage: Eukaryota > Metazoa > Arthropoda > Insecta > Diptera > Drosophilidae > Drosophila > Drosophila kuntzei. Next base: position 872,457 of record JAWNLU010001560.1, on the reverse strand, counting down.
ACAGACTTTGTAACAGAACTCAGAACAGTCTCCTTTTGTACTTAGAAGAACACTTAGAAGCAGGGATTAAAACCTTAACCGAAACCGTAACCTTTAACCAGTGAAAACCGACTGAAATTTGTAACCGTAACTGAAACCGTAACCGAAAATAATTTATTCCGCTGTACCGAAACCCATAAACCGAAACTCTTTAAACCAAAATAACCGATTAGTAACCGTTTTATTTATAAGTATTAGTTTCGGTTCTGGCCGTCGCAGTTCCTGAGCAACTTTGATAGCTTTGAACTGCTATAACTTCGTCAAAACTTAATCAATTTCCATGCGCAATGTTAATTTGAGCATTATTTTATCTCCAAATTCGTTCTGCATTTAAATTTTGTTCATTTTGATGATTCGAATTTTTTCGAAAAAATCAAAAAAGACAAAGGGGTAACACTGTAAATTTTCAAAAAAATTCGATTTTAAAAAATTTTCAAAATTGAACAAAATTTAAATGCAGAACGAATTAAGAGGTAAAATCATGTACAAACTTACATTGCGCATGGAAATCGATTGGCTTTTGACAAAATTATGGCAGTTCGAAGTTATTAAAAATCAGTAAAATCCAAATAATCGAAATTTTCAAACCAAATGAACCAAATTTATGTATATGAGGTCAAATTCTAATAAAATCAACATTATACAGGACCATTCCAGTAACCAAATAACATTATTTTCCAGGCTAATAGGAGCATTAAACCTTTTTTCATGTAAAACATTGAACAACGCTTCTTATTTTGGTCAACCGAAAACATCCTTTTTTGTCTAGAAATGTCTTATTTTCCTTATCTATGCATAAAATGTATATATGCATATTTTGCATTCAGATTCTAGAACATTTTTTTGAGCTCGTATCAGTTATTTGCAATTACTGATTTAGTTTAACTTATTTATCTCTATCTACCCTTCAAATTGTATCTTCAACGGATAATAATTATTTAAGAAGTGAGGAGCAAAAAGAACGACATATATCTTGAATTGGTGTTATATTGCCATATGTATGGGCTTGTATTATTTATCTCTATCTACCCTTAAAATTGTATCTTCAACGGATAATAATTATTTCAGAAGTGAGGAGCAAAAAGAACGACATATATCTTGAATTGGTGTTATATTGCTTATATATTCATGTTAACGTATTCTAGGACTGATCAGAGAGAGTATCTCGAAGTCGAGCACTCCCGACAAAAGCGTTCCTACTTGATTTCGCTTTATTTTTATTTAGTTTATTTACTTGAATTGGTTTTTCAAATTTATTTTCGGACTGACCTACATTGATGGTGTCTTCTTCTTAGCCTTAAGATTGGCGTTTGTTGTTGTCGCCTCTTCAGCTGCTGCTGCTGCTGCTGCTGCCGTTGGAGGTGGTAGGACGTCATATGATTTTTGATTATAACGTCAATGACTCGATGACTATAGCTGCTGCTGCTGCTGCCAGAGATGAAGACTCTCTAACTATAGTTTATTTTGCCTTTGTTTAGCGCCATTTGTCTACGCAGAGACAACGGAAAATAATTTTAAATGTTTGACAGCTGAAAATGAAAGAGTGCATAGCTGAAAAGCTGAAAAACTGTCGAACGTCGCAGATTGGGCGACAAAAGTTCGCAATCATAGCACACATACAGACACACACATTCTTGTATATACAATATAGACAAATAAACCATAAATACGCCTGTGAAATCCTCGAACAACGTTCTAACTATACGCCCACTATGCTATGCTAGCTAATGTCACTCTCTTCCGCTTAGGCAATGGTTTTTTGGCCTTTTGTTCTCTGTTCTCTGTTCTGTTCTGTATCTCAGTAAATTCGTCTCCCTCTGCATTGAACTTCCTGTATTGTGCTGCGCCAAAAATATGAAAATTGCTTGCCTGTTTTATATGGCGCCTCTCTGATTCCCCGAACAATGACAATTTCTAGTAGAGTTGGCCCCATCAATTTGGTTTCAGCTTCTGTTCTTTTTGTGTACTAAATGTTGTACATTAAGTTGTTGTGTTTGTCTTTATGGTTGTTGAAATAGTTTTATGACATTGTCTTTTCCTTTGATTTGACAATGAGTCGGGGCGGGACGCCTTCTCCCGATCTGATCTACTCTCTACCCTCTACAATGCTTTTGAAGCACATTCTTGGTAATTAACATAAATATTTGTGCTTGTATGTAGATGTGTAAATATTTTACATTTCATTTTGGCCAACAAGCAACTCACAACGATAACATCAAGGACGTCTCCTTCGTAATTGTTGTCATGGCATTTTGCCGGCTTTGTCAATTTGACTTTATGAAATAATTGAAAGATATTCAAGCAATGCTCTTATGTCAATTTAATAGTCCACTGAACTGTTTGTATTTCTATACTAAAGGAAGCCAATTTGAAATATGTTTAGTATAAACACGCTTTTGAAGCTAATTACTTTAATTATATGCTCAATACTAATATTTCCTTTGTGTTAAATTGCTAATGTTTATTTTAGCTTACGATGAAAAACATATTATTTAAGAGAATATCAATTAAAAGGGTTTATTTGCCAATTGGTTTGATATTTAGCATCTATATTCTCACAAGGTATACTTTTTGATATACCTTATATTTTCTTTTCTTTTTGAAAAATACATCCAAAAAAATATATTGAATTGGCTTTAATACATATCACATCCAATTATACTAGGATAAGTGGATTCTGATAATTTGACAGAAATTGTATTATTATTGAAATTTCGCAAATTTAAACAAATTTCAACTCAGCTTTTAGGATTCCGCCTTACGATACAATTAAATTCATTTAATAATATCATTAAATAAACCAAATGCGAATACTGATTTTATACCTGTACCCAAATGTTGGCGGGGGTATATGCATACAGTAAAGTTGTTTTGCTCACTACAAACATTTTCAATCCGTATTTTAAAAGGCAACAAGATGTATAGAATATTATTTAATTTTTTTAGTTTGCGTAACTTTAATATTCAAATTTCCTGGGTATTGTGTAGTCGAAAGTACCTTAAATTGTTTTATTTTTTGGCTTCACAGTGTGCAACCAGAGTAAATTAATTCTGTATCTCTTAATAAATTTATGCAAAAAGGCTCCATTAAATGCATTCATAATTTACCCCAATAGTTGTCGCCACAATTCAACTCTTCAGTCCTTAATGCAACACACACAATGTTAAATAATATGTAATAAATAATATAAATACATATATTTTACTAATTAAAGAGAAATATGATTATTTGTTCATTATTACAAAATAGTATCTGAAAACTAAATAAAATAATAAAGTTGTGCTTTAAAATTTAAATTATATTTGTTTATTCCTACTCTTGCTACATACTTAGAAATAATATAGGTGAATACATTTAAGCAAATATGAATTTAATATGTAAAGTCTTGCAAATGGGCTTAAAATGTTTATTTTTCCTCACTTTTCTGGAATTTTATACCTCAGTGTTCACTTACTTATTCAGTCATTCGTTTATTCAACCAGCACAATGAAATTTGTATAAGCAGATGGGAGACGTGTTTTATTTTACGGCTCATTTCGTTTATTGAAACACAAGACCAAATATGAATACATCCATAAACTATAAAACAAAAAAACAAAAAAAAGAAATATTCACTCGACGAGGATGGGATTCGAACCCACGCGTGCAGAGCACATTGGATTAGCAGTCCAACGCCTTAACCTCTCGGCCACCTCGTCTACTTATTCGAGCGGCTCGTAGAACCAAACTTCAAGAAAATGTCAAAACTCAACTTAATCAAAGCTCTCAATTTAAATGCTTATCAATTACATTTTGTTCATTGAAGTGCACTGATAGTAAATAAATGTGATTTTCAGTTTAATATTATTAAATTGTTGCTTTGTTGAGTACTTATGTATATATATGGTAATGTTTCCATTACCCATGTTTTGTTTATCTGTGCGTTTAAAATAAAAACCAGAAACCTAAAAAATATTAAATGAAAATGAAGCAGGAAATGTGGTTTATTGTCCGTTCTGGTTTTTGCGCGAGTAAAAAATATACTCATGTACATAGAAATGGAATCATGTCTGTGTATCCTTTTCAAGGGGTATCCGCCCACACGCATTGTATTTATTTCGGTGAATTTTCACTGCCACTCATTTGTCTAATTTATTTGTAAAATAGTTTTTGTTGTTGCACATCAAGTACACAATGTGTACTACACATACATATGCACTTATTATATTTGTAGCCGTTTCAGTTTATGTATTCGCTTGACATGCTCGTTGGTTTTTGTGTATTTAATTAGTAGTTATTAATTTTACATGCAATTTGCACCATTTACACTTACAGCAAATTGAGGCATGCGAAGTATTTTTTTTTTTTGTCATTATTATACATGCACCAAAAACCATTAACTAAAATATTCTGTTAAAAAATATTAAATCAGCTAGCCATTAAAATATTTATATTTTCAAATAACAAAATCATCGAAAATGTAGAATTTCATTTTTTAATAAAATTTAATTTAATTCGTAATAGCTCAATAATAACTTAGTTGATTGTAAAAAATTAATTTTGCTACTTACAATGAATATTTTGAGAAAATTTACAATTGCAACTCTTTCAAATAATTTAAGTCAGAGTTAGAGTTTTGAAGAACATACTTACTAGTTTTATAAAAACCACTTTCTATTATTGGAATAGTAATAAGATATTACGTAAGCAGAAGCTGTTAAAATTAAAAAAAAAATGCTTTAATTCTTTTGTTTGCATTAAAAATAAATTTTTAAAATAGTATTTTTTTTTAGATAAACATATTACTAATATAATTTACCCAAACGATAGTACACATGTACACATGTAATTTAATTTTCAATTTATAAACTGTTTGGTTTCGGTTTTCAAATGTCATGTGCATGATCTGCACACATGCAGCTAGCTTATAGTACAAACCTCACGAAAAGCACTCAGCACTTGACGTTCTGTGTTTTCATTATTTTTGTTATTTATTTTAAAAAAGGCACTTTGGCGTAAAAACAAAATGCAGAAACTAAACTAAATGGCAACAACAGTTGCAAAACTGCTAGCATTCGCTCCTTGGCGAATTTCTCAGCTCTCCCTCCCTTCAATCCGCTTTTGCATCTACATCTGCATCCGCATTCCTCACCCCCCATACCCGCAATCCCCTCACGTTAACCGGCAATGGGCGGCTCTTGAACAGCAGCAGAAACGTAAAACAACTTGAAAATGCATTTTAATTACATGCGTCTCAGTGGCAATGCACGCCTCCGTGTCTCCTTCCCTCGTGTCTGTAAAATAAAATAAAAATAAAAAAAAAAAAAAGACTGTGCTCTTTAATTTAATGTGCTTACGAGTAAATCAGCTAAAATACGCAATTAAATGGGCAGCCCACTTCACTTAGTCGGATAGCGGTCAGTGCGTGGCGTTGAAGGTGCCGCCTGAAAACCTGAAAAAGTGTGCCAGTCTCCCCTTCCCCCTTGAAGAGACGACCTTCCCGGACAGACAGACGGACAGACAAACAGACAGACAGACGGGCAGATGGACTGATAGACAGTTGGTCACTTCTCTCTGTGAATTCACTTAAATGTCGAAATAAATTCACCACACGGCGTGCAATTTGGATCCAAACGTCAAAGGAATAACCGCAATTCCCGCCAACCAAAGGAATGTGTGCAGTTCTCATCTTGTCAAACTAATTGACCGCCAGACCGACTCAAGTTGTGCCCTCAGAATTAACAAGCTATTTCATCAATGATGCAATGATGCATGCAAATTCAATCAAAGTTTTTCAATTATCTAGAAATGTGCTGATATTTCTCTCTGCTCTTTCTCTCTTTTTCTGTTGGTTTTCCCTTCTTTTTTCACCGTCAGCATGTTATACTTAAAAGTACGTGGGACGTGGTTGGCAAATGCAATGCAATGAGAAACATTTTATTGCATCGTAAAATTATACCAATAAAAAAAAAGGAAAAATCAAATGCCGCAACTGCATTTTTTATGGCAAACTTTTAATAAATGTTTTCAGTTTGTTGCGCTTTTGCCGAACTTGGCGCCAAGTCTGCGAAATGTATTTCATGTAAATAAACAAGTTGCTCTCATTTATTGTGCCGTAAATTCAGAGACTCATCCATTCAACCAAAAGTTTATTTATAAAGAATTCTACTTACCACAAAAGTCGAGAATGCTTGATTAGAGCATTCTGTGTTCAGTTCTAAATTAGTTTCCAGTTCTTGATTGTCAAACTTTTGTGAACAATAAAAAACATTCTAATGCTGGATATAAATTGTGTGGTATAAGTAGTAACATATGACCTACGTTTTATTAATAATGAGTTGTGTTTGACTTTTTTCACATTTATTTTCGGGAGAAAATGAAAATCATGAAAATGGTGTTATTATTTTTTTTTCGTCAGTACTTGACCCTTCTTCACTAAAAAAATTCTATGAATAAAATATTGACAATCGTTCTAAAGAATACTTAATATATATGTATATATGAGATATACTAAACAAATTAAAACTAATTAAAAGTTTTTGTAAATATTGCAGTTCCAACCATTTGTTTTTTTGATCATAGATCATAGATTAAGATATCATAGTGGTGCTATTATTTTTTTCCCAACTGTATATTTGGGTGCATCGATTTTTCTACCAAAAATGGCAACCCATATTCGTAATCTACGGTCAATTTTAAGATGTTCTCACCAAGAAACTATAGTTCTATAATCAATAAAAAAAATTGGTGAGATTTTCAAACGATAGTTCCTATATGATATAGTGGAATGATTTGAATCAAATTTGGTCAGCAAGTAAAAGACCAACCCATATGCGTATTCTGACGATTTAGTTTAAATAGGTTGACTATGTACATTATAACTAATATCTATAGATATTATGTAGATATGCAAAGCGACCAATCTTAAAATGTCCGAGTTTTAAACTTTTTTATGGGGTTGCAATTCAGATGGCTAAAACATGAAGTACACCCTCGGTTGGTTTTCAATTGGACAACCAGGTTGCTACCTTGGCCGGTGCACAAATGTTGCTGATTAAGTTGTTGCCGCAAGCAATTTGCGTCAAGTGAGGCGCATGACTTTCAGCATGTGTCACAGTAGAGCGAATTACTGTGCTGAAAACAACGACAGCGACAACGAAATAAAGCGGAACACCAAAAGACAACAAACAACAACAACAACCAACAACAGCAACAACAGCAACAAAAACAACGTGCGACAATTACAACCGTAAATTATGCCAACAAGAGGCCGCTGTGGAGAAACTGGCAGACGCCACTATAATGCCTTGCCTGCCCCCCTTTTGCCCTCCCTCCCCCCTGCGGCACTTGCAACGCCCCCCTTTGCTTAACTGCCTACAAGTTGGACGCACTGACGCCGCAACGTGGATACAAAAGAAGAAAACCGAGCGCAACAAAATGGAGCGCGACAACGACAACGACAACTCAATTAAGTAAATGAGTGAAAAACAGGCGTTGATGTTAATGTTGCTCTTGTTGTTATTATTATTATTACAATCATTTTTGTTGTTATACCCTTGCCAAGCACATAATTAAGATAATGAAGAAATGGCTCAAATCAGTCAGACACGTATCGCAAGTTGGGATGGTTTCAAATACGATGAAATCCAAAGATTTTATAAGAATTATAGAATTATTCTCTTAGTAACAAATACACATCTTTCCATAGATTGAGTTATAAAATGCATTTATTATGTTATCAAAATGTTTTATGTCTTTCAGCATTATTACTTACTTAATATTTAGTAATGAACTCGACGCTTTTGTTGCAAATTATTCAGACATGACTGAAATTAATACATAAATGCATATTTCCAGTCTGTCTTGATATGATTTGATATTCTCATTTTATTTTCTGACACATTCTTAATCATTTCAGTGTCAACACAACTTTACTATAAATTCAATCAAGTCATCAACTATGCTTTTTGATTTGTTTAAGGTATCAGGGATATTTCTTCAAATAAAGTTAAATAAAAGTTGGCTTAAAATTAATTATTATTTATTTCCTGTGCATTCTTATAAATTTATATTGTATGGACATAGTAATAGTAAATATACTCATTCTTATAAACATATAAATTTAATGCACACATAGAGAGGAAAATAACTATACTTATTTGTAATTATATTTTATATTTTTTTATTTAAGACGTTAATAGTAATATATTTCTACAAATTGAATTGCTTAAATTGGATTATTTAAATATTTTCCATTTTTGCTAGGATTCTTTGCCATGCAACACTCGCTTTTAAAGCAACAATTTAATTATTGCTCAACAATTAGCTGCGATAAAAAAATGTTGTCTGTAGACAGGCGACAACATAACTAACGCACGCTCTCTCTCTGCATCATGCAAAGTCAATTAAGCATGGAGAGTAAATGGCCCACACACATTACTACACACACACAGACACACACACACCCACTCACACACACACCCACTCACACACACAGAGATTGGGCACCATTTTGTAGTCTGGCTTGCCGCCATTCACATAGTTAAAGCAAATTTGCCACATGCAATGTAATGCAATGCAATGTAATGCAATGAAATGAAATGTATAGAAATAAATGCTAGGAGCAAAGATAGAGAATGGATGGATGAACGTGTGGCAAGTGCCAGAAAAAGAGGGAGATAAAATAATGAGTCTTCTATATGTATGTATGTAAAGCGGCTCAGGGGGAAAAAAGTTTTAAAATTCATTAAAGCAAGGCTTTTAATGAACGCGCGTTGACTTTTCAAGAGACTGAGGGCACTTGTATGACAACTATTTATGCATAAAGAGCTAGGCTGCAAACCGGTTCGGCTCTGAATTTTGGGCAATCCGAACCGGATCATGAACCTCTAATTTTATTTAACATTTTATTTAATTAAAGGTTCGGCTTGGAAAAACAATAATTATATAAATTTGAAGTTTGTCGTATATAAATTATAAAATAAGAAGTCCAATTTAAATGTAAATTAATTTAGTTTATTTTCAACAATTTTTTAAAAAATCAAAAAAAAATTAATTTTTTTTATTTATTTATTTAACGTCGACAAAAAGCAGTAGATAGTGTAGACAAATAATTAATTAAATTTTAAATACAATTATAATATTAAAAATTAAATTATATTATAATGAATTGTAATTTATGAAGGAAAAATACAAAAATTTTATCTTTAGTTTATTATAAATAAAATATATTTATGTATTAAATTGAACCATGATTTAAACCCAAATCTAATGGGGCTATAAAACCGGTCATCTGAAATCTTGCTCTATGGTTCGAGCCACCGAACCGAACCTATACCACAATTTTGTTGGTTTGCAGCCTTAATTAAGAGGGAAGCGAAAGTTGTCGATGTATGAGCACGACACATATGTATGTATGTACGTAAATACATGCATACAAATTCAGTATTGAACCAACAACAGAAAGTGAGCAGCGAAACTCAAAATGGCATTTCCGGTTAACGTTGGCGCAAAATTCCAACAATGTCGCGTTTATTTTTGGGCCACTTGCAGAGACCTGAAAGTCGCACGAGCAACACGCCACGCCCATTGAATGATTACGCCCACATATTGTTGATGTTATATGTGAGACGTATATGTTGTTGTTGTTGTTGTTGGCAACGCTTTTGTCATGCAATTTGTACGCGTTCGTTGGTTTTAGTTTTTCGCTGTTGCATGGACAAGAAGTAGGCGAGGTCTCAAGTAGGTCGATTGGTCTGTGGGTCATTTTTAAAGATACATTACATGTGTACTTTCCATGAGTGTGTCTGTCTGTGCGTGTGTGGGTGTGTGTGTGTGTGGGTGTGAGCGTAAGCATGTGCTTGAATTTGATATAAAGTCAGGCACGCTGACAGGCAAAAGGCGTGCGGAAATTATATAAGCTTACTTTATGACGTTAAGGTTGACTTAGTGCCCTGGCCCCAATTACGATAGTACATACATACATAGATACTATATACTATGGTACGTATAAGCAATGATTCGATTCCGTGCTCCATTTCTTGGCTGCTTCCTGGCAGGCTCGTCGCTCCCAAACGGAAATGGGCCGCAACTAGTCAGCCAAGTCGCTGTCGTCGTCGTCGTCGTCGTCGTCGGCTGTCTGGCATTTGATAAATAGTCAAAGCCTGATTCTTGGCAGCCTGCCGGCCAAATATTTGCCCTGGCTTCAACTAAAAGGTGATAAACTTGGCATAATGCAATATTTAGTGTTTGAGCAAGCACTTTTAAAGGCTATGCATATACTTAGAATGCCACCATCATCTTCATCATCATCATCATCGCGTTCTTCATAATCATTCAGTGTTTGCCCAGCGATGATAAGCTGTGAAATATTTTACCCACTCTTGCATATGCAAATTTCAGCCACACAATATAATATATGTATGTAACAGTGGGCACAGTTTGAGAGCATTTGAAATGTAATCATGGATAGATAGACAAACTAGCACACATATACATTTATCGTTGGGGCCTTAGTTATATGCTTTACAAGATTGACTTTGTTGATTAATGTTACTCCTTCCCAGTGCTGCCCCGAGGTCACCCAGCTGGAGATACACAACATTGAGTAATGTGAACTTGTTTTTCCTGATGAATAGCTGGCATTTAGGTGTTTGCTTTCTTGCTGCAATGCCCACTAAAAAATGCTTTTACATTCTACACTCAAGCATGGAAATTCACTTTCCAAATGTCCAACTTGTCTGCGAATTGGAATTCGGACTACAAATACTCCTAGGAATTTGCTACACACGTCAATTGATAAACCAATGAAAGGGCATTTGTGAGTGATTTACAGGACTCATTACGTTTAGAATTTAAACTTTAGATGTATACGTATTAATTTAGTAAATCATGATATTATCCTTATATTTATTCTGTTCAATTAAGAAAAATCCATTTCTATTAATTTTTTTCATTACAATTCATAACAATTTATATTTTACATTTTTATTTCATTTCATAACCTTTTGTATTACTTCAACTTTTATAATCACATAAAATATAATTTGAAATATGCATTAAAATCCATTTTTGTAATAAAAATGAACAATTAATCTTTACGGTCGCTGATCTTAAATAATTAGTTCATTAGTTTTTTCTGCATTTGTTTTAAATGTTCTTCCATCATTTTCCATGTGCATTCACAACTGTCTCTCATTTATACAAATGAGCTCTCCATGTTTTCGACACACTATAAACAGAATTATTTACCACTCCATTTAGATACTTATGCGCAATACATTTATACTCATAACACTCTCACTGATCTGTGTGCGACGTTACGAAAATTATATCAAAATAAATCAATTATCAATAATCGCTCGACTATTGCAATTGTTGCTGCCTTTATTACACGAAAAAAATTCAGGGATTCCGGAATAAAATTAAAATCAATAAAACAGAAGTACGGTAATCCCGGATTTTCCAAGCATATAATAATTGATTCGAGCACGATTTTTCTATATACTTTTTTTAGTTAGATAAAATATTTTAGGCTTCTTGGATTTTTATGTGTTAATATAAAAATAATAACCTAACTACATACTTAATTATTAAAAAGCATGCTAAAATCAAAAATTTTTAACTTGAATTTTAGACTGGTTATTTTTTTCCTGTTTACGATCTAAGCACCCGCTGTCCTTCCCAAATGTTTATACAGTGTATATACTTGCATATGTACCTTGTACACACATCTGCTTATATGTATATTTGTATATATGTATGTATGTGTGTATGTATTTTCGTATGTACACAACGCACTCGATTATAGACACCCCAAAGCAAATCTATATGCACGAGCGTGATCTCGACGCGATCTCTTCACACATAACGCTATGGCACGCGCCCCGCTCTAAGTATCTTTCAATTCTCCCTGTTGCACGTGAGCAGAACGAAGAGACTACGATCGAAAGAGAGAGAGAGAGAAAGAGATGGGATAAAAGGAGAGAGGAAAGTTGAAAGAACGTGGAGATCTTAGCTGCTGAGAGCAATGTTGAGGTTTATTTTTAGGATAACAATGCCGCAAGAGCATTGAAAGCCGGAGCAATTTCGGCATTTTCAGCATTTGGGGAAAATCGAGGAAATCTTTTCAGAGCTGCAGCCAGTCGACCGCATAGAGCAACGCGAACAAGGCGGCAAATTTGGCAATCGCGGCTAAAAGCCAGTTCGCGAAATATTTCTACATATTTGTACATACATATATAATTATATATATAGAGAGATATATATACATATATGTATAACTACAGAGATACATATACAGTGTATTGCCCATAATTAAATATATATATATAAATTTATATAGACATATATTCGCATATATATAAGTTTTATACTATATATGGAGCAATTTGAAAGTGAAGAATTCTCCGATTGACAAAAAAGTGAAATGTGAAAATTGACGTTGTGCGATCGTGTGTGTAGGTGTGCGTGTGTGTGTGTATGTGGGTGTGCTGGTCATGAAAATTGCATGCACCTTCGTACAAACAACGAAAAGGAAATCAAAATAAGAATAAAACAAATACAGATCCGAGGTAAATACGAGTACATACGAGTACTTACATAAATGCATACATACATACATATGTATGTATGTATACTTATCATGCCCAGACTACAGGGAATGGCCGAACGAGCCAAATAACCAAATAATATCATTGTATGCGTAGATACATGTATGTATGTATGTATGTTTTGTATGTATGTATGCACATATACATATCTACATATGTAGAACGGCGTTATCCCGAGAAATTTCCCTGGTAGTGCCGCTTGCTCTTCTGATTTCGATTTCGATTCCGATTCTGTTTCTGTAGTTCTGTAGTTCTATAGTGGTTCTTCTAGAGGCAACCGAAGTTGCTTCCTCGTTAGTGTGCTATTTAGTTGGGTATGTTTTTCTTTTTGTCGCTGGCGCTTTTACTTTTCGTTTGCTGCTCGGTCTCGGGTCTTTTGCTCAAATAAAAATTCCTCTTGCGTGTTAGCTAAAAGTTATTTTTAAAAATTTCTTTTAATTTTTTTCTCATTTACGAGATACGAGATTTTAAATACAGACGACGTCGCTGTCGCTGTCGCTGTCGATGCCGTTCTATAGGAATTTATTTTCTTTCCTTTATTTTTCTTCCGCCGCTTGCATTAATACCAAAAATTTGTTGAAAATTTACGAAATGCCGAAATTATTGTATACACATAAGTACAAAGTTGATGAGATATACAAAAATGCATGTAAATTATTTACCATTATATTTTTATTAAATTCTTTATGGTTTTAAAATTCATGCGTATATAAATATGTATATATTCGTTAACAAGCTGGTTGACCGACCAGCAGCATAATATAATATGTCTTTGTCCACATTAAGTATACGCAGAATTGCATTCAACATTCAAATACCTACTGGTATTTGTGAGTACACTGTTGTATATCTGTCTACCGAACAGTATTATTATATTCGATATTTGTAATTTGCAATAATACTCGTATTTGTGCAATTAGCTGCAAAATATTGTAATTTCAATGTGCCTAATGAATCGAATAGAATAGAATCCAATTATTAATGTATCTACAATAATATGGGTAAGGTATTTAATTTCAATAGAATATTTGATTATGAGATTCATTGAATATTAATGCTCATAGTTTTCCTTTACTTCCGCAAATTCGACACTCGCTTCTTCTTCTCGTTAATCGGATTCAATCAATTTGCCATCTCTTCTTTTGCTGTCCATACATATTATATATATATATATATATGTATGTATGCTCCAAAAGGCAATTAAGCACAACATTTATTTGGCTAACGACTGCCAAATGCAATATCCGTGAATATGGACAGCAAGAACAATAACAATTGCAACAAGTGCAGCAACAACAAGAACAACAATGTTTGGCAATGACAACAATGTCACAACTCGAGTGTCAAACAAAAGGCGATGCGACGTGACGTGACAATGACATAGACAACAATAACAAAGTGAGAGAGAAATTTTGATGTTTTAATTCTTTGAATAGAAATTGTTAATAATTTTGTAGAATTGTAAATTGCAATACATTTTTGCGCCTGTTTTCGATTCACAAATCCATTTACGAATTCGCAGTAAACTGTTCATAAATAGCATTATTAATCAACGCGAAACTATAAAACGAATACCTGAAATATTCAAACTGCAAACAACAATAACCTATAAGGAAACCCGCAGTCGAGAGTGTGACCAACCCCGAAATACTCTTCAGCTATAGATTTTTACTTTAACTTTAACTTCTAAAATGAAGAACGTTCAACTTAAATATTTAGTTCTTAAAAGAAGACCACTTTAAGACCAAATTAATAAAACTAAGAATATTAATCTAAAAATTCGCAGTACTTAATATAAGAATTCAAAATCTTAAATTGATAAGAAAATATAAATATGTCAAATTTAATATGAAGACTTAATATAAGAATTCAAAATCTTAAATTGATAAGAAAATATAAATATGTCAAATTTAATATGAAGACTTAATATAAGAATTCAAAATCTTAAATTGATAAGAAAATATAAATATGTCAAATTTAATACGAAGTCAATAATCGCATCGTGGCGCTTTGGTGAGAGTCGCCGCTTTAGTTTGGGAACAAGTCGAGGGATCGAAACCCGCTCTAGCCAAGGAAAAAACATACAATTGGAATATTTATAAAAAAAAAAATCCTAAAAAACTATTAATAACAAAAAAAAAAATAGTTTAAAGTTTAAAACACCTGCTTTATTATTTTATTATTGGTTTGAGAATTTAAGACTGTTTGGTTTTAAATTAAGAACTTATTCTTATTTGAAATGCTCTTAAAATCAAGATGTGTTTTCTAAATTTAAGAATTTTATGTTCTCATCGCTTTTTTTAGACCAAAATTCTTAGTTCAGAAATCAAAATCTTGATTTTAGAACATTTTTTTTATCGGTGAACTGACATCTGTAGGTTTGTTAAAATGATTGACCCAAATGGTAAATAATTAAGAGGACTTAACTTTGAAATTGTTATAGTAATTGATAACTTATCGAAATTATTAGAGACGAAATTTTAGTCCAGATTTTTAGCTGTCCACATTTTCTAAGATGCAGTTTTCATAGATAAAATGACATACGGACTAAATAATATAGAGTTGCCAGTTGATGCTGATCCAAAATATATTCAGCTGATAAAATAAATTTAACGTTTAATTAAAACAAAACAAAACTTCTACCCAGATTTGATAATTTAATTAATAAATTAATTGGGGAATTAAAATGAAACTTACTCAAAAGTGTCGTGGATCAAATAAGCTTGTAACGACTGTATCTACTTTATAGTGTTGAAGATGACTTCTTCTAACTGTTACATACATTGGCACAGACTTATAATACCCACTGTTGCTAACTTTTTAGTTGAGGGCACAGGGTATCAAAAACAAAACACCAACAACAACAAAACATTGCATGAAAAATGAAAACTTTGTTTAGTTGTTTTTGCACCGGCATAAAGAGCGGAGCGTAAAATTTTGTTTTCCTCAACACACACATACACACACACACATACACCCACACATTCTCTCTCTCGGCTGACGGCGTTTTCTCCAGCAGATGTTGTTGTTGTTGTTGGAAAAACTCACGGCTAGAAAAACTTTTTTTCAGCATATGGCGGCCGCTCATTGCACTTTAGTTGTTGTGTTGTGCTTGAGTGTGTGTGTGTGTGTGTGTGTGTGTGCCAACTTTAGTATAAGCAAAGGAAATGCTTGACATGTCTTGTTCCTTTTACTTCCTCGCTTTTATTATTTTATTTTGTTTACACATTTTTTTTTCTATTTTTTTTTTTTGCTGCTTTTGGCTTTTTAGCCCAATGGCGTTAACAAACCACATTCTTTTCCCCATTTTTTTGTTCAACATTTTAATTATTTACTTCTTGGTTGTTATTTATTTTTTCCGCTTGCTTTACTCACAAGTTTTGTGCGGTCTCAGCGGTTTCCTGAGCTTTTATTTCATCTTTAATCCTGTCCCTAAAATTGTACCTCTGGCTATTTGAGTGTCTCACATTTTGATAAATTGCGTAGATATTTTTTTATCTCGCACCGAAAGTGTCAAATTAATAAGAACAATAAATTGTCTGATTTATTTAACACAATTAATGTCTATGTTCATTCGGTTTATTTAGTTTATTTGGTTTATTTTGCGTTCAATGGACGTGAATTCGAGGCCATGATATTCTGACTTATTGACTCATAAAATTGCCAGTTGTTTGGATTAATTGTCGCAAGAGACATTATATTTATTAAACGAGAACTCTAGAAATTTCTCTTATGTACAAGATATATGTTTGTTTATGTATGTATATATTTTAATTTTTCCAAACTAACGCCAAATTATTTGACGTCTTTCAGATCTAATTAACTTGTATAAAATTGTCTGTATTTTAATTAGAGGCATAAAATATTTAATTTTTACACAATATTTTCTGACAGAGAGAAAGTAATTATTTACTATCTCTTATTATTTGTTAGATTTGAGAAAATATACTTAGACCCATTTTAAAAGAGTGTTTTATCCACTTTTGTTTATTGATAAACTGGTGAAAATAGTTGTAATTCCATTTATTAAATGTCATTTAATAATTTTCAAAAACTTGGCCAAAGGCAAACAGTTTATTCAATTTAAAGGCTGTGTTTACTAGAAAAGTATGTACACATAAATAAATAAATACCACAAAGTTGATATAAATTGTCAGAGCTTCAATTCAATTATACGATGCAGGAGATTTATTTTTGTAAACCATTTTTATCGACAGTTTACGGCCATTGATTAATTTATGGGATTATATTGGACATTTCTTGCTTGAATTGAACTGCTGCTCAGCAGTGCAAAATGTGAAATATCTTTGAATATGTTTGTATAAATGCCAATTTAAACACTCGAGAATTGTGCACAGAAAGAGAGAGATAAAGATAGCGATGTAGAAAAATGTTGTCATATTAAATACTCGTACTTTTACATCCAAAAATGTGGTGGTCGACTTGACCCAGATATGTACTTACTTACAATAACTTTTCATTTGCATATTTATGCCTATCTAAAGTAATTTCTGTTGTTGTTCGTTTTGTTGGTGCTCCTCTTGTCACGAGGTATCTACTAGCTTCGGTTCCCCGATACCCCGAAAACAAGGCAAATATTTTTGCTTGACGTAAACGACAACGATGCAAGAAAAGAAATTCCAAACTGACGGAAAAGCAAGCGCAGATATTTCAGCAACTTTGCAACGTGACGGGGATGAGATGAGATGGTTGGATGCGGAATAGAAGGGAAGACACGTTGCTCGTGTTTATCTCTGTTTGGTTGTCTGTCTGTCTGTCTGTCTCTCTGTCCATCCAACTGTTTCTCCTCGTGCCAGTGCCCTGCGTTACTTGGCACATAGTTAGTTGTTACGCTATCTGCTCAATGACATGTGCTGAGTTCTGTGTGCCAAAAAATACAAAATGAAATCGGTGAAAATCAAGGGGGGGAGGAGGGTAAACTGGACGCAGCACATTGTTATTGTTTCTTTGCCGAGATACACAAATTGAATTGCTCGAACTTAAAATGAACACAACGAGTTCAGCGCACTTTAAAAACTGTTCGTTGCACCACCGCAAAATAAATGAAAAGAAACTCCAGAAAATCCGAAGATACTTGTAAAAGACAACGAACGTTAATTCAATTGCGTGCCGAGATTAATTTATTTATTCCTGTTGAGCACGCGTTCCCTTCCTCCCTTCCTCCCTCCCTCCCTGCCTTGCTTATTTTGTAAGATATGTGGCAGTTGTATCTCAAAGATAAACCCATGTCTATATACTGTGTGTAGGTGTTGCCCTCTCTCTCTCTCCCCCTCTCTCTTTCTCTCTCTCCCTCTTTCTCTGTGTGAGTTTTGGCTCGTGCCAAGCGATGCACATGGCTTCTAAATAGTGCAGTCTTTAAGTGTTTTAGATGAATGTACATATGTACATATGTCTTTTGTTGTTATACCCTAATATACAAAAAAGGATTTTCTAAATTTGAGTAATTAGAAGATTATGAAACTGACAAAAGAAGAATTTTATATCTTATAAAGTATATAAAATAAAATAAATTCTTTGTAGATTCCTGGATGACGGAAAATAAAATAAAATAAATAAAATGAGGAATACAACTTTTTCAGTACGAAAACTACGGTTCTATTTCCACCCTGCCATGAATATCACACAATAAAAATATACATACTGTCATTAATGTGTTTTTTAAATTCATAAAAAATGAAACGTTTTTAAAACTTAATCGCCAAATTAAATAAAAAACAATTCCTGTATATCATACGCATATATTACAATGTTTTCTAACCCATTTCTTCCTAAAACTGTACACCAATGAAATAATACAAACAGAAATTATTGAGAAAACTTTGTTTATATAACATATCTGAGAACTGTGCACAGGGTATCTCGTAGTCGAGCGCACTCGACTAGAGCGTTTTTACTTGTTTTTTAAGTTGCTCTTAGTTCTGTTTTTTGTATCTGTTTGTTGTGGTTACACTCTAATTTACTAGCCATCAAGTGCACATTTATAATTGGAACATTGCCAGCAACAAAGTATGTCGGTCTCTTTCTCTCTCTCTCTTTCTCTCTCTCTCTCTTCTCTCTCTCTCTCTCTCTCTTTCTCTCTCTCTGCTTGGCACTTAGTCCCACAGCTGTGCTTCCAACTCATAACTGTCACAGGCAAACGTTTTGGGGTTTTAAGCTTACTTCTAGGTACAAATACATAAGAGTATGTAGTGCCTGTCTATATATGTCTATATATATATTTATATCTGCAGTATATCTTATAGATGCGCTCATGTACAATGCTGATAGATTAGTTTTCTAATAGTGGCGCCCTCTCAATGACGAAACAAACACAATGGGGGCAATCAGTGGGCCACCGACACCAGTGACCACTGCAAGTCAGACACTTGACTGCACCACCCACTTCCTTACCCATGCCATGTCATGCCATGTCATGCCATGCCATGCCTTGGTCGGTCCAACTTTGAGCATGACAGGGCACAAAAGTCAACCAAACTAGCTCAATGGCACAAGTTTGGTGATTGTGGGCGTTTCCCTGGTCATGACATTAAAACTGAATAATCGTTCTTTAAGCGTTTCTCAGATTTTGTGGAGTGCATGTCTCTAAATATGCAAAAATTCAAACATATATTGGAAACTTGTGAAAAGTGCAGTAAATGTTCTACTCCAATCATATTATAAATTCTGTAAAATACGATTACTTGACTCTTTAAGCAGTTGTAAATAGGACAGTTTATTTTAAAAATAATGCGTTTCTAATTTGACTTTATCAAAGAAAAATGGTTAAATTTATATTTATATTGATTATTATTTTTTTTAATGTAAAATTGATTGGATTGTAATCTTGATTTGCTTATGATAAATACATAGAAATACACAACTTGTTTGTTAATGAATGAATGGAAATTACATTAATTCAAATTTCTAACCTTTTATACATATTCACTCATATTAATATTTTATTTTTTATATTATATTTTAACATAATGTAAATGAATAATATATTATTGTTGTTTTTCAAGTGCTTATACTGTCCAAACAATAATTAAATAAAATGAAAACTGCACTCGACACAATAGAAGTTTATTTATAAATGATTGCTTTTCATCTATTTAAAACATTAACTTAAATCTGATTACTATGAATTGTGATATTTAGTAGGAATAATTTGTCTCGAAATTTAAGCTGCAGTCACTGTAGAGTGATGGACAAGTGAATCTCAATAACACCCATAATCCTTCGTAGTCGGAATGCCACTTAAAGTGCTTCCGAAAGTTGCAAACAACCATCAGTCCTTCTCTTCGTCTCTTCGTCTCTTGTCCTCCCCCCTCGTTTGTCGTTTGTCGCCTTTTTCCCGCCCAGCTTTTGCATGATTAAAAACTAGGTCGAGTGTGGAATTCGCACGGCCCTGAAAAGCAGAGTTGGCGGCATGAAGAGAGCAGTGTTTTCCATCTCAAATGGTTTTTAGTGATTTTGGTGCTCCTGTATGTGCATGTCGCGCTTCGTGGATAATTAATTGATTGCCCATTTGATTGAACGTTTGATGGATGAGTGCAACAGCCAGCAGTGTGTATGTGTGTGTGTAAGTGTGTGTGTGTGTTCCCGTTTCTGTCGCCGTCAGACTACATATTTGCTTTTTGGGTCTAGTCCAATATTTACTAACGGAATCCACCCTCTCATCCTGTATCTTTGCAGTAATTGTCCTCGACAACAGACACAGCCACATCCATAGATAGACATGGTGATAAGCAAACCCGAATCGACGCCAAATGGGGCGGCAGCGGGAGCTGGTGGAGCTGCAGCAGCTGCTGGTTTGGATGCTGCCGCGAATAGTATGGCACATCGGTCGGGCATACCACAGGATCAAATAGACAATATTATGAGCGGCATTGCAAACACGGGTGATGTCAAAATGAACAACCATCGCAAGAAGCTGCGACAAAGGTAAGTCTACATATTAGAATCTTCACTAACTGTTTAACAACACTGGTCGACAATAATTTACTATTAATTTAACATATAAACTACTTATAATAAATTTTTACTTTGTTTTTCAGTTAGAAAACAGGTCTAGAAATTTGACAATTCAAAAATAATTTATTTAGTTACATACCAGCGCTACAGTAGTTAGTATTTAAGCACTAGACAATATAAAATTTGAGGTACAAAATTAAATTTCATAATTGCAACAGTTTGACTTATAACTAAGGCTGCAAACCGGTTCGCAGAATCGGTTCGGTTTGGGATATTAAGCAACTCGAACTGGATCATGAACCGAATCTTTGAAATAATTTACTCAGCGAATCCAAACTGAACCACTTTGTTAAATAAAAGGTTCAGTTCGAAAAAAAATGATTACATGATGAAATATAAAATTTGTGTTTTTCTAACATTGCGCAGCTATTTGAGACTTTGAATAAAAATCATAAAATAATGAGTCATACTTAATTTTTTACAATACATTTAGATTATTCACAAAATTTGAATTTTTTTTAATACAAACTTTAATTGGTTTAAAAAATCAAAAAAAAATTATTTGTATTTAATTTATATTTATGTTTATTAAATTGAACAAAGAGGAACAGAGGATAAATAGACCAGTCCACGGACCGAACCTAAGTCTTACTCTATGGTTCGAACCACTGAACCGTACATTTACCAATATTTTGGTGGTTTGCAGCTATACTTTTAACTCGAAATATTATTTATTATTTTGTGACAGGTACTAAGTATTTCAAGAAAAATAGTGTAGGTTGGCTTTTTTGATTAAATTTAATTTAAGCGCTCAAGTAAAATTTCTCCACATTCAATTTATGCTGTTTTTGATTGCCGAACCAATTTTGAGCGACATTTGTATGTTTTTGCTTGCAAACATTTTATAAAAAGATAAGCATCCTAAATAAAGTTCAGTCTTAATTTTTATTGCAAATGAAAATCTTTGGGTATCAATAACAAAACATTTTCTGTTTCTTAATGTGGGATTGAAGTAAATTTATAATTTTCGTATATAACCCATGTGTCATAACAAAACCCTTGTCGAGCCGTATAATTAATGTGTAATCTTTATCTTTGCAGATTTGATATTATTAAGAAACTGGGTCAAGGCACTTATGGCAAGGTGCAGCTTGGCGTGAACAAGGAGACGGGCCAGGAGGTGGCCATCAAAACGATAAAGAAATGCAAAATCGAGGCCGAGGCGGATCTGGTGCGCATTAGACGAGAGGTGCAAATCATGAGCTCAGTACAGCATCCCAACATTATACACATATACGAAGGTATTTATTGCTCTAATATTATTTTAAAAAAAAACATAAACATACTCTAATGCTGGGATTAACTAATTTACAGTATTTGAGAACCGCGAGAAAATGGTGCTAGTCATGGAGTTTGCCGCTGGCGGTGAGCTATACGACTACCTATCTGAACGTAAGGTGCTCAACGAGGAGGAGGCTCGTCGCATCTTTCGCCAGGTTGCCACAGCCGTCTACTATTGTCACAAGCACAAGATTTGCCATCGTGATCTGAAATTAGAAAATATACTGCTCGATGAACAGGGCAATGCCAAGGTATAGTATATTTTGTTTTTATTTCATTTACTTAACTCACATTCTAATTTCATTGAATTTACAAGAATTTAAGGTCCCTCTTGCCTTAAATATTAGTATATTACATGTTGAGATGGAATAGATTGTTATTAGAATATTATTATTAATTCTTAATAATTTATTTCAAAGTAATTATGTTTGGCTCTTTCCATAAATTTTGTTTTTATCAATGCAATTTTTTAAAGTATATCAATT
The DNA here is from genome assembly GCA_035042165.1 of Drosophila kuntzei. Taxonomy (NCBI): domain Eukaryota; kingdom Metazoa; phylum Arthropoda; class Insecta; order Diptera; family Drosophilidae; genus Drosophila; species Drosophila kuntzei. The sequence continues at coordinate 850,027 of JAWNLU010001560.1, read as the reverse complement.
ACCAAATTTTTGGAAATAACAATTTGTTTAAAATTTTTCCCTAATGTCAGAACAACATACAAATGTACAATTTTATTTATTTATTACAAGCAGGGATTAAAATCTTAACCAAAATCGTAACCTTTACCCGGTGAAAACCGATTGAAATTTGTAACCGGAACTGAAACCGTAACCGGAATAAATTTTTTCCCTTGTACCGAAACCCATAAACCGAAACTCTTTAAACCCAAATAACCGTTTAGTATAAGGGATAATTTCGGTTCTGGACGCGTCGCAGCTACTGAGCAACTATGATAACTTTGAACTGCCATAACTTTGTCAAAACTCAATCCATTTCCATGCGCAATGTGAATTTGAGCTTGATTTTATTTCTAAATTCGTTCTGCATTTAAATTTTGTTGATTTTGAAAATTCTAATTTTTTCGAAAAAATCGAAAAAGATTAACACTGTAAATTTTCAAAAAAATTCGATTTAAAAAAAATTTTTAAAATAGAATAAAATTTAAATGCAATACGAATTAAGAGGTAAAATCACGATCAAATTTACATTACGCATGGAAATTGATAGAGTTTTGACAAAGTTATGGCATTTCGAAATTATTAAAAATCAATAAAATCGAAATAATCGAAATGTTCGAATGTTTTCCAGGCTAAAAAGAGCATTAAGTCTTTTTTCATGTAAAACATTGAATAACACTTTTTATTTTGGTCAACCGAAAACCATAATTTTTATTTTTTTTTGTGAACCGAAACCATGCCGGTATCTTTTAACCGAAACTTACAAAAAACCAATAACCTTAACGAAACCGATACCGAGATGAATTATATTTTAATTCACATTGTTAGAAATTAAAAAATGTAGATAATTGAATTGAAATTGTATTCGAATATTCTTATTATATTTTTTTTTAATTTTCAATTTTTTTATATAATATAATATATTGACAGACAGTAAACCTTCCGGCTTCTGGCTTCTGTCTACGTTTATTAATTCATTAATTATATTTTAGAAAACACAGTGGAAATTGAAGAATATTAAAATTGATAAATCTTATATCACTATTATTATACAGATTGCAGATTTTGGACTGTCGAATGTGTTTGACGACCAACGTCTGCTGGGCACCTTTTGCGGCTCACCTTTGTATGCCTCGCCGGAAATAGTGGAGGGAACACCCTATCAAGGACCCGAGGTGGATTGCTGGTCACTGGGCGTGCTGCTCTATACTCTAGTCTACGGTTCCATGCCCTTTGACGGGTCCAACTTCAAAAGACTTGTGAAGCAGATCAGTCAGGGCGATTACTACGAGCCACGCAAACCGTCGCGTGCATCGACACTTATCCGAGAGATGTTGACCGTGTGTCCCCGGAAGCGAGCGACAATCGAACAGATTTGCTCACATTGGTGGGTCAATGAGAACGACAATGTTTCCTGCCTTGACTTGGCCGAGAATTTGGCCAATCAAACGCCTGTCCGACTCGATGTGCTGCTGTCTCTGACCCCAACTGCGATTACAGCGGATCAACTGGTGGTGCCATCGGCCGAGGGAGCAGCGGCGGCAGCAGCAGCCGCCAAGGCAGCAGCTAATGAGCGGGTTCAACGCTCGCATTCGGTGGGTTCCATACGTGATATTGGGGCGCCCAATACAGAGGCAGAGCGTCGCATTCTGGACATGGTTGCTGGTGAGTTGAACTACAATGACATTGTGGATAATATCATGCTTGTAAAGACCATTATGTACCCAGAGATCCTCCGCGCACAATTTCCTATATATCAAGGTTGCAAACCACCTAAAATTTATAGAAGAATAATCAGTTCCCGAAGCGGTTTTAGAAACTCTTGAACCTACAGTTTTAATTCGAAACTGGGCTTATTTATTTTAATTCTATATAAATTCAAATTTAAACTAAAATTAAATTAAATTTTTGTATAACAAAAATTTATTGAATAATCAGTTCCCGAAGCGGTTTTAGAAACTCTTGAACCTACAGTTTTATTTCGAAACTGGGTGCATTTATTTTAATTATTTAAAAATAATAAATTCAAATTTAAACTAATATAAAATTACATTTTTGTACACAAAATTATTTTAGTTACTCAATTGTGTTCATATATTTCTTGATTTTTCAATCACATAAAACTATTAAAAGGATTTCAAAGTTTTTAAAAAATATAAGTTAACAAAATAATTTTAATATTATTTTTCAACTGTTTTAATATCAAGCTAAATTAAAATATTAGATAGATAGAAAAAATATAAAAAAATGAACATACATTTCATACTTTTTTATATTTTACTATCTATCTAATATTTTAGCTTAGCTTTTATTTATTATTTATTTGAGTAGAATCTTTATTTTATGAATGAATCGAGTTCCGATTCAAAGAGTAGATAAGTTTTAAGGGTTTTTAGAAAAATACGAAGACAGTTTGCAGCCTTGGTAGATGTGTATATATGATGTATATTGTAAAGTGCTGTGAACTAACTTGGCAAACACAACACAATGTGCCCCCGACCGACCAACCCACCCACTAACTGGTGTTCATGCGTTCTCCCTTGTCCCTCAACCTGTCTCCTCTCAACACCTTTTAACCGAACAAACAAATGAACCACACTCAAGTGTACTAAACAACTTGAAGACAAATCCATTTAACCATGCTCATTAAACCACGCCTCCCTTTCTCTCTCTCTCTCTCTCTCTCTCTCTCGCTCTTTCTGTTTCTTTCTTTTGGTGTTCATGTTACTTTCCTAGCTGGTGGCGAGGCCGCATTGATGCCATCTCCCACAAGGACCATAACGCCCGCTCAAAGTCCCGTGCAAACGAAGAGGAAGCTACAACCCACCGTATCCACTGAGAATGCCGCTGGTACCACCGCCAAAAAGAAGGAGAAGCCGGCCAACAGTTCATTTGTCATTAGCGAAGGCACAACATCATTACTTGCACCACCAGCAATTACAACAACAACAAATACAAATACAAATATAACCACAAATACAACACCAACACTATCGATCACGCCCCAGGCCATGGAGACTGAGAGTGCTGTTAGCGGCGATGAACGGGGTGGCAACTACTCGCCACAGGATATGCAACAGGTTGGCAATCTGTGTGAGCAACTGATTGGCGACCAAGTGGTTGCACCACCCAGTGCTGTGGCACGGCAGGCAACACGCACCAAACTGGATGCTGTGGCAGAGACGCCCGAGGAGAAGGACGCCAGCAAAGTGATCCAAAAGTTTTTGCATAAACACAAGACCGCCGATCTGGTCAATGCCATCAATGAGAGTGCCACCGTCAAAGTAGCCACCAACAACAATTCACAACCACAACCGACACCGACACCAGCAGCGCCTTTTATACGCAAGTGCAGCCTGCAGGATGAGTCCACACTCAACAAGTTCAATGCGGAGCGTCGTAAATCGCGCATTCTTGAAACGGCCGAAAAGTTTCAACCTCCACCCACCGCAGCAGCTGTTGCCCCTGCTCCCACTTCCGCTTCCGCTCCCGAAAAGCCAAAGAAGCTCAGCATACCCGGCGTCAGTGTGGGCAGCTTTAAAAAGGAATTCGAACGCAAGGCCACAAATCCTACACCAGTTACTGGACCCACGCCCGGAGAGCGTCGGGCCCAAGAGCTGGTTGCCGCTGCTGCGGCCGCTGCCCAAGAAGCGGAGACCCAAGAGGTTCTGGCCACACCGCCACCATCGCCGGTGGTCTCTGGTACGTTGGAGGCCAGCGATTCCAAGAATTCGGTGTCGTCCATTTCGCTTGACGAGGCCAGACGCTCCATGGAGAACTCGATTGCCCTGTTACGGCAGGCCCAGAACGAGTCCAACAAGGAGCTGGATCAGCTCTGCGCCCAAACAGAGACAATCGGAGTCAGTGAGTCGACGCCAGAGGAGCGCGAACGTAAGTTGAAGAATGCGCGCACCATAATCGGAAACGCCATACAGCCGGGTGAGTGTAGAATGCAAGTGCATGTCCAAATACAACTCTATTATTACTGGATTATCACAAGTTACCATAAGCTAAGCCCGCAGCGCTTTCGAGTTGACTACCCGCACTTCTTTCTTTATACATATATACTATAATACTATATAATTTATCAAGCAATAGCATCTGGCACAAGTCGAGCGGTTAAGCAGTTTCCCCAAAATATATAATCGCATAGGCAAAAGGTTTCTCTTTCAGTTAAAAATATAAAAATCAATATTTAGTAAAGAAAGTACATTACAGTTTTCTATTTTAGGAACTATCTGTTAATTGCCAAAAATAATCAGTTATATATATTCTATTATTCAATTACATTTCTTCATCAATTATATCTAGACTTCCCAGTTAAATCAGTTAAATATTAAAGTTTTCTATTAAATTTGTGCACAGTTTTTAATTTTATATTTTCCTTTATGAAAATTGACCAACCTTTTAAATATATACATTTTTATCTATGTATGTGCGGTCGTTGATTTATTTACATATTAGAGTTTTCTATTTAATTCTTACAACGATAATATCTAGATTTTTCCTATAAGATGCTCTGACTTTAACTAATAATTTTGTATTTATACATTTTTTATCCATAAACGCCCGAGTAAATAAGATACATAATAGAGTTTTCTATTAATTTTTTCAAGGATTAACAGTCATTTCTTTAATGTCTAGTTAAGGTCTAAGTTAACTAAATTAAAAATATCTTGACTTTAAATGCATTGAAATTAATGTCAATTGGAAAAATATTTTTCATTTACAATTTAACTGAATTAAGTTGAATTTATTAACAAGATGACATATTCCCCAAACTGTCATTTTGGACTCTTATTTTGACATATGAAATTTATTTATTTGAAACAAAAAAATAATAAACTTCACATTGTTAATAATATTACCATAAACTGGACTATGAAAATCCAGGTCTTAATTTAGATATCAATAAATGATGACTTGAGAATTAACTAACCATTTGAATTGTTTCCAAAAAGGTTCTTGAAACTTTACCCAAGAAAGTGACATATCCAATTGACAAAAACGCATAACAATAAACTATATATTATATATACATAGATTACTAACAGATTATAGATTTAAAGGAAAGCGAACGATAATCAAATCCAACTTGAGTTTGTTATCAAAAAATTATGGTTAAATTTCATATTGAGCTTTTGATTTTTAGTCAATTTTTAAGCCAATTTATTATTAAAATTATGAAGAATAAGTTATTTAACCGAAAAATTGTCCTATGAACAGTTTTTGTTGTTGGTATTAAATTGAAGAAGAAGATTCGCCTATCGATTATTTGATTTTGTTGTAAACTGCCGAGTGTTCGAAGAATTGTGCATAGCTTTCAGTTTGTGCCGTCTTTAAAATCCCAATAAGTATTTATCTCTTTCCCTGTTGTCGATGTGTGTACGTTAAACTGGAGTGCTGCATGGATTATATTTGGCTTATTTGGAATATAATCTGCTACACAGCAACCACAACACGAATTGAAAGAATCTCATGCCACAGATCATCCCAAAAGTCCCAAAGTAAACAGAGCACGTGCCACACTCTCATCATTGTCTCTGCATATTCACCTGTGTATCGCTCAGTCTCTCTCTCTCTCTCTCTCTCTCGCTCAGTCTGTCTCTCACTCTCTCCCACACTCACACATACATGCTCATCATATTCATTGAATCATCATCTTAATTTTAGTGATACGAAGGCCAACACCATTATTTGGCATCGGCACGGCAACGGCTTCGGCAGCAGCGCTGACGCCGGCGGGGTTGGGGGCATACTCACAAAAAGTGGCAGCAACATGAACAACAACAACAGCAGCAACAGCAGCAACAACAACAGTAACAGAACAACAACAAGCAATGTACAACCATTAAATGCATTGGCAGTTGCCAAGCAAACAATACAACAACGTCTCTTTGCGGGTGGCATGCCGGGATCGATGATGCAGAGACCGGCGATGTGGCAGCCACAGGCTGCATACAGCACTGCCAGCATTTTCCAGCCCAGTCCCTTCAGGCAGCTGCAACAACAGTACCAGCAAAAGTGTCACGAGCAGCAGCAACAACAACAACAGCAGCAACAACAGCAACGTTCGGTTAATAGTGCGTTGTTTACGCCGCCGCCATCGCCGCTGTACGCCCCCAGTCACGCCTACGTCCACGCCCAGAGCAACAACAACAACAACTATAACAACAATAACAACAACAACAGCAACAACAACAACACGATGCCTATTGTCAATTACAATGTCAGCTCGCGCACGAGACCATTTCATAATCAAGCTCAAGACACACTCAATACATCTGCCTTGCCTGCGGCTATGTGGCTGAAATGTAAGTCTTGGCAGCGGCTCCACAGTGCCATGCGACGCTCCACCTGCCCCACCTGCCGCCCACCTCTCCACCTATTCGCCTATTCACCTGTTCACCTGCCTGCCTCACTGCCTGTCTGATTGCCTGACCACCGTTGCGTTTCTTATCGTTTGTCATGAGACTGCTTAACTATTGTTATCAGCGATTAAATATTATCGAAACGAAAATAAATACGCGAATTTTATTTAAAAACTACATATAATTCCATCCGAGAATAAAACCGAATGCGGTACCGGAACCGTTAACCGAAATTAACCGTTTTATATTGAGTACCGGAACATAAATAATATGATGTGTCCAGAACATTTTTCCAAAAATAATTCATTTTTTTCTGTATGTACAAAATTTTGCTTAATATTAAAAATTACTTAATATTTTTAGTTAGGTAAACCCCGATAAAATACATTTATTCGGATGTAAATATCTTTTAATATATTTTTGTTTTTAAAAAATTTAGAATTTTTAAAAATTAAAATGTACTTGTACTAATATCGGAACCGAAAGTACGAAACCGAACTAAATCCTTTTATCGAAATAGTTGTTTCAGAACGTATCGGAACCGTTTTCGGTTTTATTTTATTTCGGTTGTTCCGGTTTTATTTCTTGATTTCCGTTAAACAGTTTGTTCAAAATTTAATAATTTTTTGTTACAAAATTTATTTCGGTTCTGGTATTTTTTTATATTGCTAAAATTCAAGCAATTTTTAGAAATATAAATCAAAATTTTGGGAAACCGTATCAGGATTATTGCCTGATTGGAGCATTTAGCTTAAAATAGAAATGGAACTCAAGTAGCTTAATCAGTCTCTTGGCAACCAGTGTTCTCTCTGTGTATTTATCTTTCCATAACTATTTCAAAATATCACCAAATCTGTCGCTATCATTCCCGTTGTTGTTGTTCTCGTTGTCGTTGTCGTTGTCGTTGCTCTGCTTTCCTTTAGACCATAAATGGCACTCACAACAAAATAATAAAAGAGTAAAATAAAATAAAAATCAAAGCTGCTCGTAGAATTTGAACTTTCTTGTGTTGGTTTTAATAGTTGTTGTTGTTGTGTTGTTCTTGTTCTTGTTGTTGTGGTTGTAGTTGATGTTGTTGTGCTCGTTGTTGTTGTTAGTTAAATATCGTAAATCGTAGCTGCCGTTGCCGCTGCTAGTCGCTGACGCTGACGCTGCTTCTTAACTTAACTCTCTCCACAACACACACACACTCGCACACACACACACACATACGCTTTATACCTGACTTCGTTTTGGCCCTTAAATAATTGCAAGCAACCAAACCCTCAAGTTGCCATTTCTATGCTTCTTGCCTAATTGTTATTGTTCCATCCCGATTCCCCAATCAACTGCATTAACTAAATGTTTCAACTATTTCCCTTCCTTCGAATCCGTTTATAGCTTCACCTGGAGCAGATGCCCCAGCAGGTGGTGCAGTTAAAACCTCAACCGCCTCCATTACGCTCAAATCGGCAACTTTGCCACGCCGGAAAATCAATGCCAAATCCGAGGTGCAATTGGAAATTAAGCCACGAATTGCTGAGCAGCCACAGCCTGCGATGCGATTCAGCACTGAGATGCAGCATCCCGTGGCAGATTTGCGTAGTGCACCACCCCGGGAAGGACCCATACCGTACAGCCCCATCAAGACCTCGTTGCAGGCGCGAGCCACCAGCCTGGAGCCCAAAGAGCACATCATAACCATACAGAGGCCGCCAACGCAACAAGCCTATGGACGCACCAACTCCAACACCACAACACGGTGAGTGCAGCCAACTCTAAAACTGACGTGTCCTTACATTTCAAATATTTCTCCAAGTTTTTTATAGAGTCTTAACAATTAGTTTAAATTCGCTTTCTCAAGAAGATTTAAATCAGTTTGTACTATGCATAGATCTTTGAAATTGCGCCTATTTCCTATCTAAGGAAAACCAAAACAGTTCCTAATAATACTTTTTAAAAAACATTCCAAGCAATCTCAGAAACAAACAATTATTTATTTATTTAACTTCGACTAAAAGCAGTTGACAACTTTTAAAAACTTAAATTAAATGAAATATTACAAATTTAAAGAAAATAATCAAAAATTTATAAAGTAATATGGTCTGGGGGTAACACCGGTGTAGATCCCTTCCAAAATATATTTTTAAGACAATCGGACACAAATAAAATCTACTGATATTAAATGATTTTTCAAATAGAACTTTCAAAAAAATAAGTGCAATCGGACATAAATAAAACTTTTGCACATGGAAAATAATGGTCTTTGAAACTATGGTGGTAAATTCAGTTTTTGCCAACGATATATCGATTATCGATTAATTTCTGACTCAGATCCTTGAAATTATGATGATAAATTTTTTTATTTATTTATTTAACGTCAACTAAAAGCAGTCGACAAGAAAAGTAATTAATTAAATTTTCAATTAAGTTATAAAACTAAAATGTAGAATTAAAAATTAAATAATATTATAAATTTTAATTATAACTGAAAATGAAAAAAGAAAAATATAAATTTAAGTTTAATCTGGGGGTATTCAAAAATTAATTGATCCAACATTTGTTGCATGGATTGCAATAAAGTTCTTTATTCGTTGTAAATGTTTCAAAAAATTGTCTCAAAATCAAGCTCTTATATACATTCATTTATGGAGAAGATGTATTCATGAATATATGTATATTGAATAATTCTTAAATATATGGTATCTTGTTTGCAGCTCCGGTTCGCTGTCACGTCAATCTACAGCTGATTCCGAGACGGAAACAGCGACCACGATGTCACAATCAACTGTTACGGGCGGACCGGTGACCACCTCGCAGCCCATCAAGAAGAGTCCACGTGAATTTATCATACCGATTGCCGTTGAGGGAGGCGGCTTCATAACGCCACGTGAGCGAAGCATTGAACCATCTGAATCAAGTCACACAACCGCCTCCAGTCGCACCACCTTCAGCCGACTGCGTCCTTCCCATCGCATTGGGTAAGAAATTCGACGTTGAATGAAACTTTATCTGGATTTTAATGTTAAATCTTGAAAACTTTCAGTTCACTGCTTAGCGAAAGCGGCTTCGATGAGAGTTCGCCATTCCAGAAGATGCGCACAACCTCAATAAATCGTGAGGGCGGCGACGATGAGTCGCTTTTCACTCCGCACAGACTCAGGTATGTACATAGTCCCACCTTAGACCATTCATAAATAGTTAGCTTAAATGACAATTATGTGGTGTATACAGGAGCTCGAGGCCCGTCAAGAAAATAAGCCAGGACAACGACTCACAAAGCTCTGGCGAGGAGGACGACGATGATGGCTTTGAGATACTAACAGCGGAAAATCTATTCTCGACTTTGCTACAACGTGTAAGTTTAATTGTTTCTTTGTATTCCCTTCATTTGCATTATAATCTCATTTCGTGACACATTTGACAATTTTCAGGTGCGTGCGCTCACAAATCGCATGAATGTGAACAGTGACCTCACATCCGGGTTTCCCAGTCATCCTAGTCGTCTTTTAACGGACATCTCCCGACAGGCCCAAGGCCACAGGCCATTCTGGAGTCAGAACAGTCCCTTCGGCAGGTGAGTCCGTCAATTAATCTCTTTTAAAATTAAATCAGCTGAAATAAGCACTTACTAAAAATCATATATTTATTAACATTTACATTCATTTTATTATACATTTTTTACATGCTGCATTCCAAATACACATTCCTAATAAATTGACAATCTGCTTAACTAATTAAACAAACTAAGTGCGCTTAGATCTCAAGTCAGTTATAGCTATACCGAAACAGTTGAGAAAAAACAAGTGTAAGTACATGAATAGAGATTTCTTAAGCAGCACAAGTTTCACTCGTACAGGGTGGTGCAAAAGTAATCCACCCTACAAGAAGATTCTATAACTCATAAATTTTAGTTAGCTTCAAAAACGTTGATTAAATAGTTTTTTTTTCCGAAAATGTTAAATTTTCATATTTTGCGATATATGGAAAATAATACTATGTGACAAAATGAGATACCTGATATAGATTTATATGGTAACACAGATAACCAAAAAAAACAGTTTATTAATTGTTTCTTTATTTAGACTTTAATTTTATATGTTTTAAATCTGACATTTGATTTAGTTTACTCCACATTACTTTTTAGACATTACTGAAGAATGTCTTAGCTGATTTTAAAGAGCTTTTCGCTTCCTAAAAACTAACAAATAAAAATGTATTATTCATTCCTGCACACTTTTTTGGAACATTAATTTTTCAACTATATAATTTTAAATTCAGAAAATAATGAATTCTTTACGATTTTTATGTTTATCGTTTAAATTGTGAGAAAATTCGAGAAAAATCGGAGCTCTTATCTGTTTAGTCAAGAAAGATTACTTCAGATGGTGTTATCTTCAGTATCATCATAAATGATTCTTTCTTTTCTTAATTAAATAGATCAGGATTGGTTGATTTAATGTTTTTAACGGATTGAAAGAAGGGTCTTATTGGAAATATTCTGAGTGATGGCAAAGTTACATATATCAATTCTAAAAAAACTTGTCCGAAATAATTTTTTAATAATAATTTTAAGTCCTTTATTAACTCAAATCGAAAGAGGGACGAAATTAAAAACTCCATATAAAAAACTAATTGTACGAAAGCTTGAAGATAATTAAAAGAAATATCACGTAAACATAATTAATAATCAATGTTATTAGTCAAAATAAAAATAAATATATATAGGATGATACTTTTGTGCCACACTGTACTCGTACTTATTTCAACAGCTTATTAACCAGCAACTGTCAACCATCTAACTATCAATCATAACTATAATTATTAAATGCTAAAGTTTTAACCAAATATTCTACTATTGCACTTGCATATTGAAACGCAACTTTAATCGTGACCCGACCATGTCTTGAGTGTAGACAAAGTTTGCTAAGGGGCTTAAACATTACGGCCCACATTCGCCATTGGCTGATCGATTGGCCTGGTATCAAGTGCTGCCTGTAAGTTGAAGTTGGCCTGTGTAATGTGCAAGTCCTTTAGCTGAACACTGTCTGACACACAATTCGGATATCAATTAACTTATACAAAATTCTGCAACTGGTTCTGTTTTCTTCTGTTTATTTTTAACAGCCGTTTGAACAGCAGCAACAATAGCAGCGGTATTAGCAGCGGTATCGGTGCACCTTGGCGTCATAGTATGTCCCGGGATTTGGGCAGCGATATGGAGTCGATGTTCTCGCGCACGGGGGCCACGTTGCCAAGAGGTGAATATCACAGATTAAAGAGTAAATATTTAGATCAGTAGGCAGACCAGGCAACAGACAATTATCCAAAGCGAAGTCCAATGAAGCGATGCGATTTGAAGCAAATGCAAACACACTACATATAATACATATGTAAAAACAGCTGCAAAAGTATGCTACGTAAATAAGAATTTCAATTTCGATTTATACGTACTCGTATACTCATTTCTAGTAGTTGTTGATGTATGCTAAAAACAAAAAAAAAATACAAAAAACAGAAACAAAAACAAAAACAAATCAAAAAAGAAACACAGAAAAACAAAACAATATCAAAAGTGAATACCTATATATTTATCTACTATATCTACTTATTTAGTCTAAACATGTTTGTGCAGCCTGAATACATCCCCTAAAACAAGCAAACAACTCAAAAACAAACAAACAAACAAACAAACAAAAAATACAATAATAAACAATTAATTAAGTGTCTACTGTAATTATCAAGTGAATATGCCAATTACTACTCTCTGATAAATCTTTTTCTGTTTTAACTTTTTCTTTAAAATATTTCTTTGATTTTTTGCTATTAGTATATCAATCTTAAAAAACCGAGAAACTATCAACAATACTACTTTATCTATCTATATATCTATCTTTCTATCTATCTTTCTGTCTATCCATATATCTATCTATTGATCTATGCTATCTGTCCTAGAGCACAATAACTTTTGTTGTTAACATTAAATGCTGCTGCTTTACAATTTACAATATATATATATAAATATATATATACTGTATACCTCTTATTAGAGACATATTCTAGCTCTCGTAGCCCAAAGAACCCAAACCAACCGACTCAGTTAAATGTGCCTCTAATTGTTCTCTTTATACTGTTTGCACAATTTATTATTTATTTATCAAGCTTTTTATTTAAATTTTTTTAATATATACAATATTATTATTTTTATTTTTATTTTTTTCTTCATAATTCGCTTAACAAGTTTTTATTTATTTAGCATTAAAATGTTATGTAATATTGCAATGATGATAGAAAAATTGTCAATTGAAGGTCAAATGAAATGAAATCAAATCGTATTCAAAGTTTTGAATATCTGCGCAGTTATATAGTTTATTTATAAAAAAAAAAAATAAAAAAAAAAATAGAACATTAGCTTGGCCCCGATATGTTCCAGAGCAACAATAAATAATACACGAAACAAATAAATTAGGAAACAAATTAAAGTTGGCGAATACACACACACACACACACACGAAATATAATTTTAATTTACTCGTATGTTATTAAAAATTGTTAAACAAAAAGGAAAGCAACCAAAATTCTGATTACAAACAAAGAAATAAACAAGAAAATGTACTTAATCTTAATGACAATGCAATAAACCCAAGCGGCTAAATGAACAAATTTAACCCATAAATCATTTTATTACATTTTACAGTGAGAACAATTTTCGATGACAATAAAGCGAACTACTTTTGTTTTAATAATTTAAAAACAAACGTTAAAAAAAGATGGCAAAATAAAAGCAAACAATGGATATTTTATTTCGAATTACAATTTGTTTGGCAACCAAAAGAATTTTGTTAAATATATACATACATACATAATATAATATTTTCAATTATTGTTGTACAGTTCTGCAAATGGCCCCGCTACCTTAAATTTGTTTTAGTTTTTTTACATACAACCAACAAAAAAAAAACAATAATAATGATGATGGAAAAACGCTAACCAAGCAAGTTGTATGAGTTTCAAAGTTCTTGTTCATGTTTTTTTAAGTTTAATAATTATTAAACCAAATTTGTGTTGTACAAGAAATTAATTTTTAACACCACTAAGCACACACACACACATACATAAACACATATATATATATATACATAAGCACACACATGCATTTGAAGCTTATCAATGTAGTTTATTTTGTCCATGCTGTTTAATGCTGTATCACAAAAACACAGCAACACCAAAATCAATAAAAAATAAAACAACAACTAACTTGGCACAAACATACGAAAATCAAAACCAAAAACAAGTTTCTGAGTTCTGGGCTATTTTTAATCAACAAGAATACATCAAATGTATTTAATACGAATTTGTACAAAATAATCATAATAATAACTATGAGTTTACCTCTCATCGATAAACTGAAAAAAAAGGCTGTCTTAATATTTATAGCAATGCTAAGAAGAAACTAAAACAAAATAAAAATAATAAAAATGTCCAAAACTTTGAATACGATAATGTACAAAAATGTTCAGCTACTAATTGTTGTCATTCTTAAGCGCAAACATATTTTTTTATCATCATCAGCAAACCAAAAATAAAATAATAAAAAAACAACAACAACACAAACCTTAAGCTGCTCTTCTCTAAAAAAAAAACCCCTTAACACACTGCAATTTTCATGCTCACTTAAATCCTCAACTTTTACCACAATTTCATATTATGTGTTGTTTTTTATTTTATTTTATTGTATTTTGTTTTATTAAATTGTTTATTTGTAATTTGTAAGTTTTGTTGGCCGTTTACACATTTCATGCTTATTTCGTTTACAGTTGGTTTATCATTAACAACTACCACGCCCACTAAGCATGTTATAACCATTAACAAGAGTCCGTTCCATTCCAATTTGCAACTGCAACCGGGTATACTTGCAACGGCCGTAACCACATCCAGAAAGGTCGCCGTTGCCACAGTGCCGCAATTAACCCAGATAAAATCAGATGCCACAACACCACTCAAGACAGCCAAAGCTATTAGCACCACGACAGCCACAATCACAACCACAAGAAACCTCAAGAAGTCATAATAAAAAGGGATACAGGATGCGAAAGGGAAAGGGATGCAAGTTGCAAGTGCTGCAAGTTGTTGGTGTCTTTTTGTGTGGCAATCCAACTCACATCATTAATTAACGCTTATGTTTTTCCAAATTACAAATTTACATATCTGTTAATTGTTCTATTTGCGATAAAAAAAAAGACATAAAAGTAGAAATTTCTGTTTACTACTAAACTGTTAAATTCTAATGAAACAAATAAAAATTCTCAAAAAATGTTTCTATTCGTAGCAACAATTTCCAAGTAGAATTGTATAAGATATGAATGTTATCACACTCACACACACACACACTTGACACTTATTGTGATTTTAAATTAATTTTAAAGAATTTTAATTATTTATGTACTTGCTCAATTTGAGTTTGATTTAAGCTAATTAAACATCGATTGATAACAATTTCAAGTCATTTACCGAACCTAAGCACAAATGCTGCTGCATCAAGTATTTAAATTAAGCAATATTTTTATACCTAAACATACATACATACATTTTAATACTAACTACTTTATGAATACAAACAAACAACTGAAATAAACAAAAATCGTTAAATTTATAAAAATACATTTAAAAACAAACTAAAAATTGTTATTTACTTATTATATTTATGTTCTCCTGCACGTGAGCTAATCATTATTGTATATTGTATATTGATATTGATTGGAACGAATTTGTTATTGTTGTTAAATGTTAGTTGTTTATTGCTTTAACGAGTTAACGAGTTAACCCCCCGCCCCCCAAGCCCGCTATGTTACTCTAGATCGATCCGAGTGTGCAAAGTTCTTTTGGTTGCAAACAACATACGAATTGTTTACAGGTGCCTCTCTCGCCAGGATCACAGGTACAGGTACAGGTACAATTGTGACTGATGCCCAAGTAAGTAGCTTGCAAATTGGCCCCCACAGCATTTCACTTGTCCGTCGAGTGTCGCATGTTGTCAGGAAGAAGGTTACTCATTGTTCCATTATTACCTCTGTTACCATTCACAGGCCACCATACCAGCAAGATCAGATCGGAGGATAACGGCGAGGAGAGTTTGAAAACAACAACTGCCAGCTCAGCAGATGGCAATGCCGAGGAGCCATTGGATCTGGCCGACTTGGATTTGTCCCGTCTGCGTCTCAGCAAAAAGGATCTCGAAACATTGTCCAGCATTACGCCGGGTCTGCCCAAGTGCTTCCAGGAGCAGCTGCTGGCCAAATTGCCGCCCACACAGGCGCGTAAATTATCCCGCACGCTCAGTGTCCAGAGCGGAGCAGCAAGCAATACGCCCGCCATCAAGATCTACAAGCGCAGCCAGAGCAGTGGACGTGGCTATCTGCCGGAGCAGCCAGAGGAGGAAGTCAAGCCGAAATCACTAACGGATGCCCCGAAGACAACAGCGGCCAGCAGCGCCATCTATCGGCGCAGTCTGAGTCGTGCACCCAGCCAGGGGCCAGGACAAACACCTGGACCAGCATCAGGATCAGAGGTGACCACCACCAAGTTGGCCAGCAAGAGTCGCAGCAGCAGCGTATGCCGGGATGACTATGGCAAATCCTCGTTGTGCAGCAGCAACTACACCAGCGACATTAGCGACAAGTATAAATATTACTCTCCCTATTTGAGCAAGTCCAGCAATGGGAATGGGAATGGCAAAGAGTTGCCGGAGAAGCGTTATAGCGCTGCCTTGGGGCGTCCACCAAGTGGCTACCTGTCGCCACCGCCACCAGCAACACCACAACAACCACAACAACAACCACAAGTTGCAAGTGTGGGCGTGGGCGTAGGCGTGGCAGACAGCAGCAGCTCCTTGCGTAGACGTTCATCGCAGCGCCGAATCTCACGCTTTCTGCGGCCCGACTTCTTTGACGATCCTCGAGATCGGGACTCTCAAAGTGTGCTACGCGAGATACGGGAAAAGTCTTGTGATCCTTTGGAGCAACGCAAGCATAGTCTGCCCAATGTGGAGGCAGAAACGGAACGCAACAAGAGCATGGAACAGTTTACGGATTCAACGGAAAAGAGACGCAGTCAGTCACGTTCTCGAGAGGTCGACACCGAGTTGGGCAAACATGAGTTGGCCAATAAAATATTGGAGGAACTGCAGCTGCTGTCTGCGGTTCGCACTCAAACCGAGCACGACCTGGCAGCTGAGGAGAAGACTGAGGAAACATCCACAATTAAGAAATTGAAAAAGATCAAGTCGAAGGAAACAAACAATGAGGCGGAAGTCAATAAACCAATGGCAACCACAACAACGACGCTCGTGCGAAAGGTGAAAAAGGTGGCTAAGAAGGCAACTGATGAAGTCAACACATCTCTGGCAACGGAGGCACAGTCCAACGAACTCCCAGCGCCAAAGGAAACCAAACTGAAACGTCCCAAATCCTATCCGATGAAAGATCTGGGCCTGAGTCTCAAAGGCAACTCGGAGTTGCCGTTGTCCGAGGCAACAACACCGCCCAGCAATTTGCCCAGCAAGTTGCCCACAACTGCAACGGAGGCGTCTATGGATTCAGCACCCCGAGAGAGTCGTCTGATGCGTCCCAAGAGCTATCCGGCCACCAAGTTGGCCACGCCCAAAGATCTCCGTAAGACAACACGCAGTGGAGTGGCAATACCAAGCATAGCGGAGACTATGCCAGCATCCAGCACCACCACCACCACCACCACCGCATCCAGCTCCAAGTCCACATCGGAGGAGAAATCATTTTCAGGCACAATTACGGACAAGGAGATTGGCTCCTCATCGACAGAATCACGTCCTACGACCCTGAAGAAGGTGATTAAAGTTTCCAAGAAATCGAAACTGGTGCCACCAACACCAGTGACCCCGCCCACAACCACGCCCACAACGACAACAACAACGCCGGCGGAGAGCTCCAAGGAGTCGAGTCCGGTAATTAAATCAAAGGAGAAATCTCCGGAGAAGAAGACAAGCAAGGGATTGCTCTATGCCATCGGCCAGAAGTTTGAGAAGCTACGCGACTCAGCGATGAGTAAGGAGAAGAAACTTGGCACGCCCACTTCCAGTCCCGCACTGGTCTGTACCCAAAAGCAAGGATCGCCGGAGGAGCGCAGTTCGCCGGAGAAGTCAACAGCAACGCTGCTGCGCAAGAAGAAATCCCTGGAGGCGGATAAGTCCACCCTAGAGACGGGAGTTGTCGGTGAGGACAAGCGTGTGGACAAGCGATCACGATTTGACAGCATGCTGCGATCCCTGCGAGAAAGATCCGTGCCACGCACACAGCCTGTAACAAGTGTGAGTCCCAAGCGATCCGCCAGCGTGGAGGAGTTGCATGACACTGGAAGTGGGAGTGGGAGTGGCAACGGCAGCGGGAAACAAAGTGGCACCGTCAACAAGATGCTCGGTGGACTCCTGAGACGCTTCGATCGCGAGAGCAGCGAGCAGAGACGTGTGCGCAACACACGCTCCACCAGCAACATTGAGCGTGAGGTTCGGGATCAGGAGCGGGGGAGGGAATCTCTTGTGCTGCCCACATCGCCCATCTATCAGAATGTGGCCAAGACCAAGGCCATGATCGAGGTGAACTGCAACTGCGACACTGTCTGTCCCGAGTGCAAACAGAATCAGGGAGCAACTGCATCCGCATCCGCAACAGCAGCAGCAGCAACAACAGCAGCAACAACGGCAACAACGAGCAACAAGGAGAAGCGCAAGGGTCTCATGCTGGATCTGAGCAATGTGAGCAGTGGAAATGCATCGGGAGCAACAACGGCAACAACAACAACAACAACAACAAGCAGCTACCGTGGAGCAAAAACAAATCCGGCGCTGTTGAATGGCAACGGACTGTATTCGAATCTGCCGCCGTATCCGGGTGCCGTGAAGAGTGCCTCCTCCAACAACAGCTCCAGTCAGCAGTCCATGGATAATGCCACCAACAACAATTCGATCAACACCAACAACAATTGCAGCTCACAGACATCGGGATATCGCACCTCATCGGCCCATGAGATAAATCGGAACAATCTGTTGACGCCATCGTTCGAGAACATTGCCAACTACTCGTCGGATTCGCGGAGCTATCAGGATGATTGCGCCTCGACATCGACATTCATGTCGCCCACCGAGGAGCCCGAATTGTACTTTGACAATTGGTCAATTTGTTCCGAGGACAACTACATGTTGCATGCGACGCCCTCGCCGACAGTGTCGCGTCTCTCACGCGCCTCCCAGCTATCATCGCCCACCCGCTGCTCGGAGAGCTCCGATCCCAATGAGAGTGTCATCGATCGGATTAAGCGACGCAGCTTCTACAGTCGCTTCAACGAGCAGAAACCACGACGCACCAGCAGCATTGTGGGTCCATCGGCGGTGCGGGACTATTACCGGGAGCAACATGCGGCCGTAAAGGCACGCTCCAGCCAGAAGTTGCATGCGGTTGAGCCGGAGCCACGCGGCCATTCACCGGACATTGCCCAGCAGTTTTTCCGGCCACTGAAATTGAGTCCCGTGGGCACGGAGCTCAAGCCGCCCGTTTATCGCTCGGCACTGGACTACTCCACCTCATCGACGTCGGCGGGAGCAACCAGTAAGCCTCGCAAGAGTCTCAATGACATTCGCAATACATCGCCATCGTTCCTGAGCAAGCGGTATGAGACGCACGATTACAGCTCGGTGCCCATGCGGTACAAGAGCTCCTCCAGCTCCAGTCCCAGCACTGGCACCATTGGCGCCAACAACACCAATGGCTACTACAACACCTACAATCCCAAGCGTCGATCCTCGTACACCTTGAACGGCACATTGGCCTCAGGAAACGGCAGCATTGCCACTGGCAGCAGTCACCTCGATGGCTATGCGACACTCGGTCGTCGCTCCATTCGGCCGTATGATCATCGCACCATGTCGCTGCTGGAACCACCAACCACCGGCACCACCAGCAGCAGCAGCGCAGCTGGCAGTTACCACAGACGTGAAGCTCGCACTCCTGTACGGGATTACACCTCCAGCATCTCGCGGTGAGTACAATTCAGTCCCATAGTCATCATTGAAATCTTTCATCTTCCATTTATTCATTTATTTAATTATTTATTTTTTATTTATTTATTTATTTATTTAATTAATTATTTATTATTTATTATTTATTATTTATTATTTATTATTTATTTATTTATTTATTTATTTATTTATTTATTTATATATTTATTTATTTATTTATTTATTTATTTATTTATTTATTTATTTATTTATTTACTTATTTATTTATTTATTTATTTTTTTATTTTTTTATTTATTTATTTAGTTATTTATTTATTTATTTATTTATTTATTTATTTCTTTATTCATTTATTTATTTAGTTATTTATTTATTTATTTATTTACTTAGCTATTTATTTATTTATTCAACATCAACTAAAAGCAGTTCATAAAAAAATTATCAAATATTTAAAATAGTATTGCAAATTAATATTTAAAATTAACAACTAAAATTATCAAACTAAAATCTGAAAGAAATTTAACAAAAATTTGAAATGCTAGGTCTTAGGGTATATTAAAAAAAAAATTTAATGATCCAACATTTATCGGGAGAATTGGGAAAAGCTCAAAGAGATCAATAAGTATTAGTTTTAGTATAGGCAGAGGTCAAATATCAATGAGCATTGTCATTACTATTAGTATGATTAGGGATTTCTCGATAGGTATAGATAGGTAAAAAAATTTAAAAACAATCAGTTTTTGATGATTTTTTTTAATAAAAATTATATTTGAGGAATAAACTAAAAGTCTTTAAAGACTTTTATTTTTGAATAATAAATTTAAAAGTCTTTAACGAATATTTTACTCAAGAAATAAACTAAAAGTCTTAAAAGACTTTAAAGACTTTTATTTTTTAATAATAAATTTAAAAGTCTTTAACGAATTTAATTTTTGAGAAATAGAATTAAAAGTCTTTAAAGACCTTTATTTCCGAATAATACATTTAAAAGTCTTTAACGAATGTCATTTTTGAGGAAACTTATGTAACCCAAATTTAATCATTTTATATTATTTTTTTCGATAGTTGAGCTGAAAAAAATTGCAATCATTTTATTATGCAATCAATGGGGGCATTTAGCAGGTAGCTTTTATCATTAATCATGATAGCTGATAACAACTTTTTGCATTCAGCTGGAAATTTCCAAAAATGAAAAATTTTGATAACGGTATCACAAAAAATTTATCGCATAAATAGCGTGATATTTGATGCTGATTATTGTTTATTGTCAAAACATAACATAAAATAAATGACAAAAACCAACTAGTAACAACAAATAATAGCCCAAAAATCCGTCAGAAAGGCAACACTGTTTGAACCAATCTTTTTATATTAAATTTCCCCGAATATGTACATTTAATAATTTATTTGTATCCTTAGATTTAAATAATTAATATTTAATTTTTATCTTTTCCTTAAATTTTAACTGGTCTACAACATTTTATTTTTTAAAATTCAATTTTATACAGTGCACAAATGAATAATATTTTCATTTGCTTAAAATCTTTCAGATCGGGATCTCGTTATCGTACCTCGTCGGCCACGCGCAGTCCCACAAATATTTGATGTTCCACGCCGCAGAATGGTTTCTGCATCTTCTGTTATTACTCCAAACGCAAGAAGGCAATCAATGCCTCAGTCATGAGCACGCCACCAAACACGACTGCCTCCTCTTCGGCCTCGGCCTCATCCTCGCGTGCCAGCAGTGGTGGCATCAAGAAACTGCTGCAACCCGCACAGACCCATCATCATAGTCAACATAGGTTCTAGACAACGTGCCGAAGATACGAGTTGAGCTTCAAACTCCTCTCATTTAGATGTAACTAATTTCAGATATTTTTTATATAGCCAAAGTTTAATCTTAGTGCAGGCAACAATTGAGCCCTGATCGTAGTTGTAGTTGTACCATTACCAAAATCTGATATACTGAAGTTTCAACAAAATGAAACTGTAGTTCAATGATCGGATGTTGGTCCCAAGATCTGTTCACGATCCGACCGACCATTAATTCGATCAATAATACGATTTTCAAATAATTGTGCCTTGGTTCCTTCGGCGTTTTTAGATTTAGTCCTAGACATAAAGTTAATTTAATTTGTAAGCAGGTGAAAGCAGAGGATGAAAGATAGATCGAGAGAGAAAGAGATACAAATGATAATGGCAAAAAAATGTTAGTTTTTTAACAAATATTTCAGAGATATTTTATATGATATTTTTAAGAACCTCGCGCCGAAAAATGCGTTAAAATTTTATCAATAATTTTAACTACATTTTTTAAAAATACAGAACTGAACGATTCTTTGAGATTTTCAAGTATGCGATATACAAATATAATGCAATTTTCTTTCGTTTACTAGAACTATTGATGTTATTGAAAAATAATAGATAATATGCGTAATGTGAACGAAAGATTCGGATATAGCAATGTCAATAAGCGAATTTACAGTCTAGTGTGTAGAAAATTCAAAGTTCGAAAATGTAATAACAAATCATGAGAATACAAATGTTAAAAATATGTCAATAAACAACACTTATGAATTGATTCATTAAAATAACATGCTTTTATTTATAATACGGGTCAAATCAATGAAAATTTGTTGTTTAAAACTTTCAGAAACGAGCGGAAAGCAAATAAACTTTATTTGAGTTATATTCAAATTGAGTTAAAATATGAAATGTAAATGGGTAAGTATTTAAACAATTAAAAGGGGTAAGTATTTAAACAAATTTACAGAAATGAGCAGAAAGCAAATTAACTTTATCTGACATTGAGTTTCTTCTGCTCAAAACATGATGATCAGAAGTATAGGAAAAGTGATACTTATAAGATAAACAGGCAAAAATTTCAATATGTCATAACATTAATAAAACTATTACAGTTTCTTAACTTTGAACTGCCATAACTTTGTCAAAACTCATCCAATTTTCATGCGCAATGTAATTTTGAACATGATTTTACCTCTAAATTCGTTCTGCATTTAAATTTTTTTTAAAATTCAAATTTTATCGAAAAAAACAAAAAAGACAAAGGGGTAACACTGTAAATTTACGAAATTTTCAAAAAATTTCGAGTTTTCAAAATGAACAAAATTTAAATGCAGATTTTAGAGGTAAAATCAAGTTCAAAATTATATTGCGCATGGAAATTGATTGAGTTTTGACAAAGTTATGGCAGCTCGAAGTTATTAAATGAACCAAATTTATATGAGGTCAAATTATAATAAAATCGACATTACGCTGAACCATGCCAGTATCCAGATAAATATTTTCTAGGCTAATAAGAGCATTAAGTTTTTTTCATATAAAAAAATGAATAACAATTCTTTTTTTGTCCAACAGGGAATGTCTCTAGTGGCATTAGGGTATAATCAAACTCGGCCAGGATGCAGGTGTGACAACCAGTCCCCAATGGACAAAATGCATAACCATCATAAACATCACGCAGGGGCTTCCCCTCCATAACGGCGAACATTTTTCGGAACACCACCGGAGACTGTGTAGCTGTAAAAGAGACATAAATTTTAAATATACTCAATTTTAATTAAATTTAATAATCTCATTTCTTAATACTAGTATTTTATTTATCAATGTTGTTAATTTTCCACATTAGAAGATAAGCACAATAGATATAGTTATTCCTTAAGAGTAATATATTCAAAAAATGGTAAAATTAATAACCGTAAAAAAATATAACGTAATACTTTTATGAATTTTAAATTTATTGCTTATATTAAAATACTTACATATATTCTTCATATATCAGAAGATATGCATAGAAATTGAATTTCAAGGTTACTCCTTAAGACTAAAATTACAAAAACTGTTAAGATTTATTTATTTATTTATTAACGACTAAAAGCAGTCGGCAAAAAGAAAGTTAAATTTTAATTATGACTTTTATATTTAATGCTTATATATATATTTTTATTTATCATATATCAAAAGATAAGCATAGAAATTATATACCAATGTTACTTCTTAAGGATAGGATTTTAAGAATAAAATGAATTTAAAATTTAAATATTAAACAATTTTTCTTATTTACGGAAGGGGCTTTATTTTCAGATGGGGAAAAAAAATTTCAGGAACTAACTAAAGGAAACTCAACAACTACCAGGCGAACAGAAATTACAGTAGGTCGCTAGAGCAAAAAATTTAAATTTACTTGTCGCTTAAATAATTTCACTCAGCTCAGCAACTCAAGGTCATATTTTCACTCAATTAAAATATGATGGGAATAAAATTTGGTTGCTTTCTACTAATTTCTGTTCGCCTGGTATGTCAGCTGGTATTTTGGCTTTTCTAGGTATTTCAGATTGGAGTATGTGTGTAAGTATGCGTCCATGGATGTGAGCTTACAACGGATCGCTGGAACCGAAAATTCTGTAAAAATACCAGGCGAACAGAAATCAGCAGCAGGTGAATTTTTCATTTGAGCAACAACAAAGTTCAAGGTCATATTTTCAATGGCGCAAAAAAAGTTTATTTGCCTTCTGCTCATTTCTGTTCGCCTGGTATTTTAGCTGGTATTTTGACTTTTCTAGGGATTTCAGATTGATGTACGTGTGTAAGTGTGCGTCCATGGATGTGAACTTTCAACGGATCGCTGGAACCGAAAATTCAGTAAAAATACCAGGCGAACAGAAATCAGCAGCAGGTGAATATTTAATTTGAGTAGCAGTATTTCAAGGTCATGTTTTTCGCTCAATTTGGACATTCTCACTCAATTAACATTTTAACTCGATTAACATTTTCACTCAAATAACATTTTCACTCAATTAACATTTTCACTCAATTAACATTTTCACTCAAATAACATTTTCACTCAATTAACATTTTCACTCAATTAACATTTTTATCAATTAACATTTTACTACTGTAAGCCTGGTAATTTTTTGCTTTATCGACCTACTGTAAATTCAGTTGCCTGGTATCTTTTGAGTTTTCTTCCGTTAGTTCCTGAAATTTTGTTTCCCCATCTGAAAATAATGCCCTTTCCGTAAATAAGAAGAATAGTTTAATATTTCAATTTTAAATTCATTTTATTCTTAAAATCCTATCCTTAAGAAGTAACATTGGTATATTATTTCTATGCTTATCTTTTGATATATGATGAATGTATGTATATAAAATATTTTAATATTAGCATTAAATATAAAATAAATAAGTAAAAGTATAAAAGTACATGAAATTTCTATCTGAAGAATGTATATGCAATATTTAAATATAAACATTAAATATAAAAGTCATTATTATACAATTTATATTCATATCTTCTGATATATGAAGATTATAAGTGCAGTATTTTAATATAAGTATTAAATTTAAAATTCATAATTCATAAAATTATTACAACATTATATTTGTTTTAGGGTTATTAATCTTAACATTATCGCTTATTTTAGTCTTAACGAGTAACATTGATATATAACTTTTGTGCTTATCTTCTGAAGTGAAAAATTAACAACATTTTACGATATTAAATAAATACTAGTATTAATAAATGATATTATTAATTTTAATTAAAATTGAGTATATTTAAAATTTATGTCTCTTTTACAGCTACACAGTCGCCGGTGGTGTTCCGAAAAATGTTCGCCGTTATGGAGGGGAGACCCATGCTTGATGTTCATGATGATTATGCATTTTGTCCATTGGGGACTGGTTGTCACACCTGCATGCTGGCCGGGTTTGATTATACCCTAATGCCGCTAGAGACATTCCCTGTTGGACAAAAAAAGAAGCGTTATTCATTGTTTAACATGAAAAAAACTTAATGCTCTTATTAGCCTGGAAAATAATTATCTGGATACTGGAATGGTCCAGCGTAATGTTGATTTTATTATAATTTGACCTCATATAAATTTGGTTCATTTAATAACTTTGAACTGCCATAACTTTGTCAAAACTCAATCAATTTCCAGGCCCAATGTAAATTTTTGTCATGATTTTAACTCAAAATTCGTTCTGCATTTAAATTTTGTTCATTTTGAAAATTCGAATTTTTTCGAAAAAATCAAAAAAGATAAAGGGGTAACACTGTAAATTTTCTAAAAAATTCGAAATTTTCAAAATTTTCCAAATGAAGAAAATTTAAATGCAGAATAAATTTAGAGAAAAAATCATGCTCAAATTTACATTGCGCATGGAAATTGATTGAGTTTTGACAAAGATATGGCAGTTCGAAGTTATTAAAAGTCAGTAAAATCAAAATATTTAAATAAAAAAATATAAATAAAATATATGAAATACCAGGCGCACAGAAATATGCAGACAGCAAATAAACTTTCATTGAGTTTTAGTAAAATTGACTAAAAACATGAAAATTTCGCGAAAGTATGATCTTGAGTTTCTGCTGCTCAAATGAAATATTTAATTGCTGCTGATTTCTGTTCGCCTACTATTATTACATTTTATTACTTACCGGTTGCAGCGAGCATTACTTATACCTGCATAGAGCCTGAAGAGTCTAAAAGTGGCGAAAAAACAGCTCAAATAAAAATATTCTTGTTCTATATATCAATACCTTTCAAATAATGCATCACATGTCCTTTAAGGAAGAATATTAAGGACCCAAAAAATATTAATAATAGTAATTTTAACTTTTAACTAAAAACTCTTATAAATATATAACTTTAAAAATAAAAATCAGAAACATTGAAAAAATCACAAAAAAAAATGTTATTTCGCAACTTTCAAATAGAGATGTTGAAATAATTCATCAATTTCAATTTTTATTTTAAAACTTTTAACAGTTACGGTCCCTGGTATATATACAAATTTATATTTTATCATTAACAAATTTAACATTTATTGAGAACAATAAAAACACGGGCAACTATTGATTAAGTACGTGTAGCCAAGAATTATTATAATAGACATAATTAACAATCAAATATTATTAAGTTGTTTAGTTTTCGGGATGTATTCCCAACAACCTATGGAATGCTACTAATCCTAAGCGATTCATTCAGTTTTGTTTCTTTAGTTTATAGGTGGGCATGAAGGGCACATAGTATGTCCATTTCCAGCTTCTTATGGCATTCATGCCGCAAGGAAAATCGAAATCTGTGGCGGTGCCATCATTGACATTATCATCGCCCAGCGGCATCTCATTTGCCCACTCGATAAGTCCACGTTCAGCGGGCGTGCCTATATACAAAATATAACGAGTACATTTAAAATATAACTCATTCAAAATATCAACTGTGACCAACTTACCAGGAATTATATTATCCAGAAAACAGCCTAGGAATCCTCCCACCAAAATGGTCGTGCCGAGCAACACAGTCAATGTGGAATCAACGGTTTCATTGCCCGTATTGATGGCACCTGGATTTTGTTGCATCCAGGGACACAATACCATAGGGAAAAATATGGATAGACCAAGTATATAAAGGTTCCTTGCAGATCGCAAGTCCACATACTGCAGTGTAGACAGGCCAAAAGCAATGATCATGCCAAACATGACACAGAATATGCCACCAACTACAGAATCGGGAATAAGAATGAAAATAGCGCCAAACTTTCCAATAACTCCCTGTAGCACCATTATCACGGCAGCCCATTGAATCACACGTCTGGAGCCGATCTGTTAGGGTTGGAAAAACGTCTTAGATATTTTTCAATCTCAAAAATATTTATTTCTAAATATTAAAATCAGCATAAAATTAAAATTTCTAAAGAATTTCTAAAATTTATGAATTTAAATTAAATTAAATTTGATATCAAAATTTGCAATATTAAATCAATATTTAATTCTTTTTTTTAAGAAAATTTCTAACTATTTTGGTAAGTATTTTTCAAAGCACAAAAGATATCGATGTCTTACCTTGGTCACGCCAATGGCGCCCACATTCTCGCCGAAAGTATTTGTTCCATTTCCAGCGCCCCAAAGACCGGCCAGCACTGTGCCAAGACCCTCGGTACCGATTCCCCGGTTAATGGCATGCAACGGAGGCGGTTGGGCTCCCGACATTTGCGAAACTGTTGGATAATAGCTTAAGGATTCGACAGTACAGGCCAACACTCCAGCGAGCATGCCCAGCACTCCGGATAACGTCACTGAAGGCAAACCAAATTGGAAAGGATATGGGACATAGAACCACTTGGCACTGGTCAGCACATTGAGGCGCACATCTGTGCGAGATGGATGCGAGGGCGGGAACACATCGGTGGCTGTGAGAATTCCACACAGACCCCACATAATAACGATGGTCAGCAGTACGGGGAATAAACGAAACAGCTGGAACCGACGAATCTCCAATCCGTGACCCTTTCGATAGGCAACCACCGGAATCGTTACGTCGCACATGATCTGAGAGAAAAGTGTTAGCATGCCTGTGGTCCTGTGAAAAAAACATAGGAATTAGCAATGAAACTAATCAAAGCATACTGGTTCTAAATCTAAAATGTTTGGTAGAAATTCGAGTATGGTGTATTGACATAGTACATAGTACTTACTTATATAATAAAAGAGATATAAGTTTAGATTTGGTTTTTAATCCCACTACATATAAGACAACTAATATTTTATTTATTTCTTTAAGAGAAGTTTAAAAAATATAGTTCTCAGTTCGAGTCCACATGATATATACAATGGTCTTCATCTAAGCTGATGACGTTATTTAAGAAATAATTTTGTTGCCCCTTTCTATTAGGCTTAAGCTTTACTACATTTTTTTCTCATTCCAATTTATCTGTTTTTTGTATGTGATCTCGATTCGAACAACTTTCTTCAATAAAAGGTTCAGCCCAAAATAAAATAATATAAATTACAAAATAATAAATCATATTTAAATTGGAATTAATTAAGATTATTTACAAAATTTAACCTTTGTTTTTAAACATTTAATTTGTTTAAGAAATCAAGGAGAAATGAATACGATAATAATATTTTCGGCTTCTATTGATAAGTACGTGTAGCCAAGAATTATTATAATAGACATAATTAACAATCAAATATTTTTAAGTTGTTTAGTTTCCGGGATGTATTCCGGACAACCTATGGAATGCTACTCATCCTAAGAAATTCAGTTCTGTTCCGAACCAAAGTCTTGCTCTATATTCCGAACCAACGAACTGAACCCTTATTTTGGTGGTTTGCAGCCTTGCATTGAATATTTTTTTATATTCTTAAAAATTGAACTTCTACCAAACAATATAAGACTTGGAACCAGAGTGCATTGTGGTTGCACAAGAGTTTCCAGTGACACTCACCCCACGGCAATTCCCCAGTGCTTCGAGGCCGTATCCGCAGCATGTTCGAAAAGTGTGAGTCCCACCAAAGAGACTGTCGGTACGATCGTTAGAGGCGTGACATATTTTAAAATCTTGCCAACAAGTCCAGTGTAACCCAAGACGACCTGCACCATGGCTGACACTGCTATTGCTCCAGAGAGCTCACGCATCCGAATCTGCCACAATTCTTCGCGGTCCGACTGATTCATGGCATCGAGATCAGCTTGAGGTGGACATTTCCATTGGGGCAACGCTAGTATAGCCAGTGTGGGCACCAGAAAGGATATAGTTCCTCCCTGAACTATGGGCAATCGTACGCCCCATGTGGCTTGAAAGTATGTCACAATGCCGGTAATGAAGATCATTGTGGATATAATAATACCACGATTTGGATCCTCATCGGACATACAGAGCGCTGGTGTCAATATAAAAGGTATCGAGACAATCGCTCCAATCATTGTCAGATAATGTTGAAAGGCGAGAAATATGCTCAGGTACCACACTGCAATAATAACGATAGTAAAGCGTCCAACCAATTGTAGATATTTAGCTTACCAGGATTCTCATTGATGGCATAAAGCAACTGGGGCTTGGATCTTTCGATTTTGGGCGGCGGTTCAGCTCCCAAGGGCGTCTGTCTGCTGTTCGACTCATTTATCTTCTCTGGATCAATCTAAACCCAAGTATCATACAAACTTAATAAGCTTGTAATTTATTCTACTCTAAAAAAGTCGAGTGCACTCGACTATGATCTACTCTGTAGCCAACCCTATTAATCATTTTTTCGTTTCAGCTTTTAATTTATATTTATTATTAATTTAATTATTAATTTTTAATTTAATTTTTATTTACACTTAAATTTTCCTTTTGCCGACTGCTTTTAGTCGTGAATAAATAAATAAATAAATAAATAATGGCATATCAAATATGAAAGTTAAGTTTCTAATTTTTGATGGTTTTCTTCAAGTTGTAGGAATGGAAGAAATTAAAAATTTGATTTGTTACACAATCTGTCAGCTCAGCTTTTTGTGGTCTCTTCAATCAAGACATGTATACGGACGTACTGATGGACAGACAGACAGACAGGGCTAAATCGATGCTGACTTGTTCCTCCCATAGCACAAAGTTATTTTTTTTATTTGTACCCGTTGTGCACCGGGTAAAAAAAAACGATCCCATAATCAAAATATTTATTTACTTATGCTAATTTAAAAATGTTTTCATGTAAAAATTGCAAATTCTATCGAGCTGGGAGTGCATTTTTTTGTTTAAAGCTATAATATTTAATTCCAGAATTAATTAGCATTAATCTATGGGCAAACTATTACAGAGATTATAGATTTTCACGAAACTTCCCACTAACTTGTTTGAACACGTGTCGGCATTCTGATTAATTGAGCGTGAGTATCAGACTAGTAACAATTTATGCAATGCTGGAATCTCAGCTTGATAGATTGAATTATTAATAAAGTAATAAATTATAGACCAAAGTAGTATACTGAGTGGAGATAATAAATCAGTGGCATAAATTGCTTGTTGAAATATGTGACAAATAGCAATTATTACTGGCACAGTAAAGCACCCCACAGGCAATCACGAGACACTAGCTAATTAATTGATCTTCACTTCTCAGAAAGTGACTTGGGATATTCTACATATGTATACTAATCGGGGAAAACAAGAATATTGCACAAAATCAATCAGCTGATTTGAAACAATATCGAGAGTTCTAATTGAGAGCAATTGGCATGATGATTATCTGTGAACATTTATCACTTACATAAACCACATAAAAAAATGGAACACATACTTTTCATATTGTTTAAATAATAGAATCACTTACAGTTTGGCCATCGCCAATAGTCACATTATTAAGCTCCATAATTGTTATTATTTTATATATGAATTAGTTAGTTTATGCTGGGCATAAAACAATTAAAGCACAATGTTATCCTCACACTTTCAGTTTCCGTTTTAATTGCCGTGAACTGCTGTTGTCGACGGCTCGGATGAGACTGATCAAATAGAAAAGAAACCCGACAAAGCAAAGAAAGATTTAGACGAAGGCCCGACAAAATGGGCTCTATTAAATTTATACAGTTAGTGCCGAGCGCAATTCTGAGAGCAATATGTCAGTCAGTATCGAAGCGTAGAGAGGAGAGGAGGATCCGATTGAGAGGATGATGGATTTTGTGATGAAATGCACAACTGTTTATATGAGAATCATGCGGGAACCAATGTAAACTCATATCAGATTTTAGAGCTTTAGTCTTTGCGTATTTTACTGTCGAAAAGATCGCCATATAGATACCGCTTGATAAACAATTTCAACCCCATATATCTAAGTAAGCAATCAATCATAAATACCAACATTTGATATGTACTTATCAGTATGTACAGAAAATTGGTATATACGATTATGTATACTTCCAATGCCAGTACTTATGTTAATTAAAATAAAATATATATTATCCATTAAAACATGACAATTAAACATATATGCATATTTTATATAATAAATTAATTTGTCGATAAACCCCTGGAAAGCTAAATAAATGGGTTTTAACCAGGGATTAAAACCTTAACCGAAACCGTAACCTTTAATCGGTAAAAACCGATTGAAATTTGAAACCGTTACCGAAAATAATTTTTCCCGCTGTACCGAAACCCATAAACCGAAACTCTTTAAATCAATATAACCGTTTAGTAACCGGTTCATTTATAGGGGTTAATTTCGGTTCTAGCCGACGCAGCTACTGAGCAACTTTGATAACTTTGAACTGCCATAACTTTGTCAAAACTCAATCAATTTCCATGCGCAATGTTAATTTGTTCATGATTTTACCTCTAAATTCGTTCTGTTTTTAAATTTTGTTCATTTTCAAAAATTTTTGAAAATTGATATGTTCGAAAAATTTACAGAGTTACCCCTTTGTCTTTTTTGTTTTTTTCGAAAAATTTCGAATTTTTAAAATGAACAAAATTTAAATGCAGAACAAATTTAGAGTTAAAATTATGCTTATGACAAAGTTATGGCAGTTCAAAGTTATTAAAAATCAGTAAAATCAAAATAATCGAAATTTTCAAACCAAAATGAACCAAATTTATATGAGGTCAAATTATAATAAAATCGACATTACGCTGGATCATTCCAGTAACCAGATAACATTATTTTCCAGGCTAATAAGAGCATTAAGCCTTTTTTTATGTAAAACAATGAATAACGCTTCGTATTTTGGTCAACCGAAACTTCAAAAAAAAAAAAGCGATAACCGTTACGAAACCGATACTTCAAGATTTTGGATAACCGATTACCGAAAACTTTAATTCGAGCATAACTGAAACCGTAACTGAAACCAATATTCCTTTCGGTTTAAGTCCCTGGTTTTACCTATGGTGCAATTATTATTATTTTCAATGCGTTCAAAACATCTAAAATAATTTTTGAAATGGCGCTATGTGAGGAAACGTGTTACATTTATTGGTAACAAACGGAAACCAATATTACGCCCAGCGTCAAAAAGTGTAGCATAATTTTAGGGATTCCTATATTAGTTTTAAAGCTGGATTAATAAACTCAATTTTGGAGAAACAAAATTTATTTTGCATTGCGTATTTAATTGTAAAAGTAACTCTGCACATTTGTAAATATTTAACTAAATCTCTACATACATAGTTTAATACACATTAATTTAGTTTTGGTGGTGTTGTTGTTAAAGTTCTGATATTTTATGCTATACACACATGGTTAATTTCATTATACCGATAGATCCATTCGATGAAGCATTTATAAAAATTGCGATACAATAATAGATTTTTATAATAGAGTCGGGAACGATTCTTTAGTGAAAAGTTGGCTTTCAACACGCATTGGTGTAAGAGTGTATATTTTGTGATTTTGATTAATATGTATTTCATATATATTTATATATTATTTAACTCATTTTTCAAAAGGATCATTTTTATGTTATCGATAACATTAAATATTACGTTTTCTTTATGTAAAGCACACCAAGTTCTGTTGCAGTTGCAGTCTCTCTTACAAAAATTAAACAAAACAAATGAGCATAAAACAAAACTTATAACGATAAATAAAACTGTCTAGTGCGTGAAAGCGGCATCAAAGAGCAATTTATGGTGTATCCTCCTCCTTTTCCTGCCACACGCTGCTCTCATTCTCCGTATCACTCAGAATTTCCACCACATCCTCATCGCCAGCCAGCAACGCTGCAGATTTCTCCATATCCTTATAGAAATCCGCTGACAGAGGCAAATCGCTATCACCATTATCAACCATCAGATTCAGCTCCGGCACCAATGTGTCATCGGTACCCACTTGAGCATTTGTGGTTGTTGTGGATGCCGCTGTTGTGGACACATCCATGGGCGGCAGGGTGGCCACTGGATTAAAAGGTGCGTCTAAATCCTCTAGACCACGAGGAGGCTTCAGCTTGGCCAGCTCCTCTCGCAGATGTCGATAGTGCCGACGCAACACCATCGAATTAAAGGAAATAGTTCGACTAGCCCGTTCTGTATACTGTGGCTTACTCAGTTCCTCAATCCACCCCTCAATTTGTGTGCAAATCTCCTCACGCTTTAGCCAAAAGTGTTTATGAATGACCTGCAAATTAACAAGTTTTAGTAAAGCTTCGGAAATTAAAAAGTTAAGGCTTACATCTGTGAAGCAAGGATTGGGATTGCGTATCTGCTCCAACATTGCCCAACGCACGCACGCCTGATAGATGTTGCTGTTGTACTCGCGAGATGAGTTGGTGCCACTTGGTGTGCCACGACTGCGCTCAAAGCCTGGCTCATTAAAGTACGGCTCGGGCACCAATATCAAGGACTGTATGGAGACGAGAACCTGCAGAAAACTGGACGTCTGTGCATTCCACTTCTCCTCGGGTCTACCATGCCAAGTGTTAAGCACTGACAGACACACTTTTCCATCATTGTAAAGGTTGGGATTAAAGCGAACCGAATGGCGACCTGTTGTCTCCAAATTGATAAGCATCGGCAAGTTGGGATAGTCAGGTGGAAAGAAGACATCAAACTCGAAACAGCCATTGGCATATGGCGTATCCGCCGGTCCGGTGATGAGCACCTGAAAGATCGTGAATCAATTAATATCAAATGCATATTTTGATTTAAAACAAATAATTCATTGAATAGGAATTATCGAGTTACCAAGTTCCTGAAATATTTACGTCGTTATCATACATAAAAATTATAGAAAAAAAAGTCTATCTAATATTATATATGTGTAACCCTTTATAACAGGGATTAAAACCTTAACCGAAACCGTAACCTTTAACCGGTAATAACCGATTGAAATTCGTAACCGTAACTAAAACCGTAACCGAAAAGATATTTTTCCGCTGTACCGAAACCCATAAACCGAAACTCTTTAAGCCGAAATAACCGTTTAGTAACCGATTTATTTATAAGGGCTAATTACGGTTCTGGCCGTCGCAGGTACTGATAACTTTTAACTGCCATAACTTTGTCAAAAGTCAATCAATTTTTATGCGGAATGTAAATTTGTGCATATTTCAACCTCCAAATTCGTTCTGCATTTAAATTTGGTTAATTTTGAAAATTCGAATTTTTTCGAAAAAATCAAAAAAGATAAAGGGGTAACACTGTAAAATTTCGAAAAAATTCGATTTTCAAAAATTTTCTAAAATGAAAAAAATGTAAATGCAGAACGAATTTGGAGGTATAATACTGCTCAAATTTACATTGCGCATAAAAATTGATTGACTTTTGACAAAGTTATGGCGCTTCAAAGTTTTCAAAGTTCAGTAAAATCAAAATAATCCAAATTTTTAAACCAAATGAACAAAATTAATATGAGATCACATTATAATAAAATCGACATTACACTGGATCATTCCAGTCACCAGATAACATTATTTTCCAGGCTAAAAAGAGAATTAAGTCTTTTTTCATGTAAAACAATGAATAAAGCGTTTTATTTTGGTCAACCGAAAGCCTTAATTTCTTTTTTTTTGTAAACCGAAACCATACCGTATTTTTAAACCGAAACTTGCAAAAAACTGATAACCGTTACGAAACCGATAATCCAAGATTTTGCATAACCGATAACCGAAAGCCTTATTTCGATCATTACCGAAACCGTAACTGAAACCGATATTCGTTTCGATTAAAATCACTGCTTTATAAGTATAATTAAATGTAAAATCTGAACCGTCAGACAATGAATCCCGATTTTGATTATTGACAATTTCGTGATGTATTTGTAGAATTCAGGTGATCAAAATAACCAGTTAAGTGCACCCAATCTTATTAAATCTTACTTAATCTCTTAAATTATTATCACCAACTTTACGCACCTTCATTATGTCCAATCTGTCCGTATCACAGCGCACAAACACAGAACTACTGAAACTCAGCGGCAAGCTGGTGGAGAGCGTAACTGCCTCCTGTGCCAATCGCTTGACCCGCGATGGATGATAACGATCGCCAGCCAGACGCACCATTTTCTCAAAATGATGCGAAACCACAAAACGAAAGCTGTTGTTATCCGACTCCACAATCATGTCGTATGTATCAAACTGACGCTTTTTCATCAATTCCAGATAGCGTTGCTCAACTGATTTGGTCAGCGGACGCTCCAATGAACCCATACCATCTTCATGCGTATGCAGCATATTAATCAGAGCATCTGCATCGGTGGTCTTTTGTACCAGAACACAGGTCTCGTGTATATCCGGTATGAGCAGTGCTAGACCCTCATCATCGCCGTCATCTATATTGAATGTCAACTGATGGGTTTGTCCTTTAATGTTCGACTTCTTGTTGACCCTATGCATAGATAAAGGAAATGTTAGCAGTTAAAATTATTCAATAACCTGTAAGACTTACTTGAGTCGTTTGGCATAGGTATCAACGCAGGTCTTCATGTTCTTTAGCAGCTCTGCAATTGGTGGGGTACACTGTCCATTAGCACTCGATGTCGGTTGCAACAACGAAACCAAATTCTTGGACAGCGACAGCGCACGCAGCAGCTTTAGTATGGCACGATAGAGAGGAATGTGTCGTGTAATGTCTAAAACTGAATCGTTACGCAGGTAAGAGCTGAGCGCTGGTATGAGACATGATTGCTGCAACAGCGTTTGGAAAATGGGCGGCAGTTCACCAGCCACATCACGCACATCATGAAAGGCGAGTATATCCTCTCCGCGCATTTCGCTGGGTATGCAATCTCCGGGATTGATATAACTGGATAATACCAGCAGCAACACCGTCACATGCTCCTCTTCACTCTTTTGGCGCAAAAGCGCTTGCTCAACATTCCACGATTGTGTTGTGGATCCAGTGCCAAAGCCGGTGCCCTTTGCCCAGTATATGTGACTCTTATCATCCGATGTGGTTGCACTCGGCAACGGTTCTTCTGCTGAATTGCTCTTGGCGCCAGTGGCACTGCCGTTTCCATTGCCATTTCCATTCCCATTTCCACTGCCATTTCCATTTCCATTGCCATTTCCATTTCCATTGCCGTTGCTGTTGCCTTGGATTGTGATGTTGCTGTTACCACTGGAAGTCGGCTCATTGAATATTGGACCAATTTGGCTGTTATGTGACTGATGTGAAAAGATTCCCAGACAATTGAGCACAAGGTGCATGGCCCCGACTTCAATAACGACACGGCGCAGAAGAACGCCGTCATCAGTGGATAGGGATACACTGTCCAGCAGTTGACGGAATACCTCGAAGGGCAACGTGGGCAACGAAGGCGCCAGTGATAAGCTGTAGATGTCATCTGCGAGAGATAGAAAAGGAATGCATAAATCAGAAATTGTTTACATATTACAAAGAAGGAAAACTGCAACCTTTTTGAATTGAAATAATAAATGGTAATAATTCACAATTCTTTTAAAGTAATGCACCGAAAATGTATAGTAATGCTGTACTTACTGCCATCACCATCTCCGGTAACGCCCAGAACCAGACGCAGAAGACACTGCGCTCGCTGTTTATCCCTGAGCAGCACATCCGAATAGGCAGGCAGGCGTAGGAACAGACCAAAAGCGGCCAACGAGTGCTGAGGCACAGAACTGACAGTAACCTGTTTGGACGCCGGCTCACAAATTGTATCCTCCAGATCTTCATAAATCTCATCATTCGGCTCTAGTTTAACCCAATCGGACAGTGGTGGGCTCTTCTCCTTCTCGGTAGCAACAGCTGTGGCCTTGCGACCCATGTGTTCAGGATACACAGTAGGCAAATAGTGAGCTAACAGCGATAGTCCTCCACTGCTAGAGAATCGCTGCAACGGCGACGGCAGCGGCTCTGTACAAGCAGCCTTTATTTCCTTTGACTCGGCTGCTTCATCGCCCAACGCGCACTGCGGCACCAGATTCAGTGTAAGGCAGGGCGCAGACAGAGAGTGTCCTGCATCCTGCAGCGTGGCCAACACCTGTGAGATGGTGGCATCTCCTGACAGCAGTATATCCGGATACTCCGCTATAATCAACTGACTGCCATTGCCAGCATGCGCTGCTTGCAATAGAAATTCCTCAATGTTAAAAGTATCTGTAAAAACAATTGATTAGTAAATAGTATTAAATGTTCGTCTGATAATTGCACTCACTGATGGGCAGTAATTGAGTTGCCGTTGTCTGTGTCTCCTTGTCCTTATTCATGGCCGCCTGATTTTTGGCATCCTTGATGCGTTTATCCTTGGCCGCCACCGCAGCGCCAACGGTTAGAAACTCCATGCTACCTGCTTCCATATTGTTAAAGTTAATGAAGCACGATTTATCCAGCTTGCAGTCGCTTGTCTTCGCTGCAGCTGGAACACTGCCAGAGGCATCTCCAGTACGTTGATCTGTTGGTTGTTGATACACTAAGTTACTATACACTATGGTATCGAGAACGAAATTAATAAAATAAAATGACAAATTAATCAAATATAAAAACAAAGAGTAGATATGTATAAATATAGTAATAATAATAAATCACTTGTAGTAAATATATCTTTTTAAAACTTATCTATATTTAACATTAAAAATGTAAAGGAATATTAAAAAGCTTGCTGAATTTTAAGCATTTAAATTCTAATTAAAATTAAACTTGATTTGACAAATTTCATTTCTTGTACTATAAATAAATTAATTTAGTTTGAACAACTCAACTTGGAACTAGGAAACAGTAACTGCTGATATTAATTAATTAATACAAACCCTGCCTCTAAATGTTTATACATTGAAGATGTGTTATTATCAAAATTTGCAAGAGGAATAACTTACCACTGACACAGTTCTGCATGATCTCCTGACAGGTTGTGTTTGTGGTTACATTGAAGAGCATTTGATGGGCGCTGCTCCGTCTAGCCGGATGATGATTGACTGATGCGACGGGCAAACTATTGCTGGCACCTCCAACACAATTTCCACCCATGATGGCAGATAAAGTATCCCGACGTTGCAATGGCTGCTGGCTGCGCACAGAGACCGTTATGTGCTCGTTCTCCAGTAACAGCTGGAGCACCAGTTGCCTTGTAAAACCGGAAATGGTGGGTCGATTGCCAGCGGCTGATCGCAGAGGTTTGCAAATGATGGCACCAATGAGCAGCGAGGTGAGAACTTCCTGGTTGGCTGGATGGCATGCGCTTACACGGGTAAAGAAGTTGATTGTAGCCCGTTCCAGTCGAATGAAGGATTGTTGCATGGGTAAAGTTTTGCTGAACTGTGCCAAATGTGTGTTGCACAGCAGCTGCAAAAGTGGCTTCCAAAACATCGAGCCTTGCATCGTACCCAGCCAGTCCCGCATAGGACCCTCGGCACAGCATTCCGAGAAGAAGTCCAAGACCTTGGGCACATTTGCGCAACTCAGAAGCGGTAAACCACCGCCACTTCCGGTACTCGCTTCCGCCTTATCGAAGTCCGTGAGCAAAGAATCTCCGGCAGCAGCTGCTTGACTACTGCAACAGGCTGTCGCCGCTGTATCAACAGAAGAGCCCTCTGTGGTGGGCAACATATATGTGCAGTACTCGAAGATGGCATGTGCAAGTAGTTTGGGCAGACCCGAGTCCAGCATCTGGTAAACGGCCACCGGCGACTGGCAAGCCAAAGCTAGCGTCTTTAAGAACGCCGGATGCTGCAGCAGCTGTGTGAGATTTTCACTTCCCTCGCGGCGGAACCAAGCGATGCCACTTTGCACCTTGCTATCATCTGTTTTACCACGCGTCTGTTGTTCCAATTTTACCCCCAACTTCATCAGCAGCTGATTAAAAAGCTCGGATTTGATATAACACAGCGCACAGAGTAACGCATCAAAACTGCTCTTCAGTGGCTCATCGTGCTCCAGCTCGGCAATCCACTGATAACAAGTCTCGAATAATGCCGGCGTAATAAGATGCGACAGATCGGGCACCTGTTGTTGCAGCTGAACTTGCCACAATATGGAGGCAATCACTTTAACAAATCCGCTTTGCGGATTATTGCAGCGCGCCTGTTTGCTATAATTGTCATGCAGTTGCATAATCCAGTCCAGCAGAACACGCAGTTTGTCTAGCATGTGCTCCGTGGAGCCGGTAACCACTTGGTAAATGAGATCGCAGACCGCATCGCTGGAAAGCTTAAACACTGCAATAACAATTGGACAAATATTAGTTAACTCAAATACTAAGTGGAGAATCTGATGTGTGACTCACCCTGTGGTGTGGTATGCCAAAGCAGAGTGCGCAACAATTGCAAACTGAGCTCATGATTGTATGCACCCAGCTTGATAAGTATTGTCTCAAGATGCTGTTGTGCCAGACTAGGTATCATGGGCATAATGTTCAGCAGAGAGCAACAGGCCTCCAAAAATCCGGGATATTCAGCCGGATACGAGGCAATTAGATCAGATAGCTTGCTATCCGGTTGCAAAGCAGCCACATGAAAGCATCGAGAGAGTATGCGCACCCAGCCAATGCTTGTCTTGGCAAAGGCATCATCCTCTGGCATAGCATCGACATCCATGGCTGATAGCGCAGCCGTGGGCAACGGTGTAGAGCACGCGATGAATGAATCACCAAAAG
The DNA here is from genome assembly GCA_035042165.1 of Drosophila kuntzei. NCBI lineage: Eukaryota > Metazoa > Arthropoda > Insecta > Diptera > Drosophilidae > Drosophila > Drosophila kuntzei. The sequence goes on along the minus strand of JAWNLU010001560.1, from coordinate 810,287 downwards.
CGCCTTGTCCACGTAATCCCTGCATCCGATTACCAAAGATGGTCTGACCCAGCACGGCAATCTGCACTAGTCCAACATTTCCGCAGTCTTTGGGTCTAAAATAAACAACGATTACGATTATTACATTATTGATTATGTCATCCGGAGTTCTTGCTTACTTGTAAAGCCTCAACACGATGCTAGTGGCCACCTCCGCTTTGGCCAACTTTAGACGTATGCAGGTGAGGCCCGTTGTGGCCATGGGAGCACCAACAGGTATAGAGCCAACACCATAATCTCTAGACAATTCCAAAGCTACTGCCGAGGGACAAGACGCTAGACTTGAGGTATGCGGCACCAGCTGCACCTCCTTGAGCAAAATTGCAGTGGGCAACGTAATGGTTAAATCAACGTGCGTCTCATTTGGATAGAACATATAGCTCCATGCTGGCGATCGTGGTCGTCTGTGTGTAGCATTGGGATTTGATATTAGCATCTCTGCACTTTGCGCCGCATCATTCTCCGATACAATGTGCGAGAAGGGTGCAAAATTGATCAGTCCATCATACTGCGCACTGCTGTTCCTTGATGGTTGCGCAGCTGTTGTTGTACCTGGCGGTCCTGTTCCTGTTGCTGTCTTTTTACAGGCATTCGCATTGCTCAGATGACTGTTGAGCTTGAGGCGCGTATTACGCGTCATGTGTTGCATTATCATCGAAATCTGTTAATCAGAGAAAGCAATCTTAGTTTAGTAAGTAAACTAAAAACATATTGATGTCTACAGTCTGGAACTACGACTTAATTATTTAATCAGATGAAGATGAACATTTCATTGCTAGTGAAAATTCAAATTAAAATTTTTGTAGCGTTTAAAAACTTACCAATCCCGGCTGCATGTTAATAATCGTCTTGTTGAGTCGCACCAAGTTGTGGCAGATGATTTGTATGCCCCCCAATTGAGTAAATATCTGCACAGCCGCTGTCACCTCCAACACCTTGGAAATGTACCAGAGAAATGGTTCCGACAATTGAAGACGCGGTAACGTGGCATTACGTTGTATGGTGGCTGCAAAATAACAACAAGTATTTCAAATCACTTAATTCTGGAACACAATGATAGATGACGACTTACTCTCTTCAAGATATTGGCAAATGGGCGCTACAACCAGACGTGGATTAGATGCCCTCTCACTTAATGTGATCATCAAACTGAAAACGGCATCTGCAATGGTCTGTGGCTCGTCCAGTACCATGTTCGTTTTCAGCGAAAAGAAACAGCTCGAGGACATCATAGTAAACGTGTTTGTAGAGCATTGAGAGAGTGCTCCAAATAGACGTTTCATTGTAGGAAAATGTCGCAGCACTACAAAAAAAAAATGATTAGAGGGTGTAGTCTTAAAATTGATTAGAAATACGAACCCCAATCGGCAATGCATGGAACCTTGCTGCGGTGTCCATCTGTGTTCAGTTGTTCAGCTTTGGTTTCATCCGTTTGGCTTTGATTAGACAGCTCCTCCTCCTCGGGTATTGTTACCTCCTGCAGTACAGAAGAATCATTAAATACAATAATAATATAACAATTATGCAACTTACGCTGGGTTGCCTGGGCATCTCGGTAAGAACCATGTGTGAGGACAATTTGAGTAAATTAATAATTAACGAATTGTCACATATGTTGGCATTCTGTTTGGTTGGATTCTCGGAACCCAACACATTGGCAAACAAATTGCTAAAGTTGTTGCCCGCATTGCTGTTCTCATTACCGCGCTGGCATTGCAGCTTCTCGCCATTGGAAATGTTGTTGAAGACTAGAAAAGCTATAAAAATATCAAAGAGTTAAAGCTGGAAATTGGGACACTGAAAGTTGCGCTACTTACAGACGCTCTCGATAATCTTAAGCGCAATGTTAAGATCACCCTTGTCGTTGGGCATTAAAAGCAGATCGCGTACCAGCTGATTCTGAGCATCGATTGGACCCTGCTGGTTGCTAATGGCGCCACCAGGCTGTACCAATTGCAATACAACATGTAAAAGAATGTCCTTTAGCCTACGCTTGCACGGAATGAGACCGCCGCTACTCTCGCTCTTGCTATGAAGCCAAAGCATGAGCTCGTGTAGATGCTTGCAGATGGTGGGTCCAGCCTGGCAAAGAAAAATCAAGATATATATAGTAAGGTAGAAAGAAATTGTTGAGCAGATTGCAGACAAGTTGAACTTACACATCGATTTGTAATGATAGATGAGCTCATGCCGTAGCCGGAGAAGAAGCGCAGCAGCATCTTCTCAAAGTTTTCATCATTTACAATGACCTCATTGATGCGCGTGCAGTCGGTGACATCGTCGCCAATGGGCAACGAGTTGCAAGCGAGGAATAGACACTGAAAGCCCAAACACCAAGTGCGCAGCTTAATGTCATTGTGCCAAGCTAATGCTAACAGAAGACCTTGCACAGCATTGGCCCCAAATGGAATCTTCGGAATATCCGTTTGAGTGATTCCAGATGTGTATGGTTTCTCGGCCAGCTCACAGTTTAGTGTGAGCCACATTTGCAACACCTGCTCCAGATGCACCCACGTGTCCTCATAGTGTAGGTCGGCCAGTATGGAATCGAAAACGTTCTTCAGCATGATGTATGTATTGCGACCACTGTAATCTGGACCAGACCACAGCTGCGTCAGATACTCTGGCCAGTGTGCAGCTTCTGGTGGTGCAGACACAAACTCATTGGTCAGCACCTGTGGCAACGATGAGTATAAATCCAGCGATGTGCGATTGGTCAGACGACGCAACTGAGCTTCCACATGCAGTTCCAAGCCAGCATCCAGACGAGTATCCATCGCAATGGATATGGACTTACAAAAGAAGTTGAATGTATTTTTGCAAAGGGCATTACTTTCCTTCTTAGTTATTGGCTTTGTGCGCTCGATCATATCGATGTCGTTTAGCATCTCGTCGAATTCGGTATCCTCACACTCGATCAGAGAGGGCAGGTAATTATATTTCACAGCTGCAAGCGTTACGAGAGGATTAGAGAATAAATAAATAATTCGAAAGCATTAAGGGAAGCACAATTAAATGCAGCGGCATCGGTTCGAATAGATTCCATGTGATGTATTACTAGGTTCACCTAGTTTCCATTCACATAGATCCAACTAAACCGATGCCCATGCCAAGGGCGCGTTTTATTATTTGAGTATTCTGTTTACCCTCCTGATAAAATTCACTTGCTGTCGGCATGTATAACACAGCCTGTGCGGCAGATGTTGAGGAGGTTGCTAAAAAGATGAGAAATGATTTTGTTTTTGTTTTCATAAACTACAAGCAAACAAAGGTAAATAGTGCATGCTTCAAGGCAAGTCACAACAGGAAATGCACCATCGAACGATTGTCGAGGCATAAATTTAGATTTTTAAATCAACTTTTATGAATATAATCCTCTCTTTTTTCACAAAATTTTTTTGATTAAATAAAATCAAATTCAACAATTGAAAGAAGACGAAACTAATGCACAGTTCGAAGACAATCGGAGCATGTGGCTCGAGATAATTACAAATACATAGACTTCATTTCTAGTTGTCTGACTTTTTATGTGGATTTTGAAATAAGCGTCATAACTTTTCTTTTTTGCAAGAAAATTAATAAATATCCAATCGATTAGATACTCGTACTTACAAGAATAATCACTGAAAAGATCACGTGTCTCCTGCACAGCTGTTGTGACCATAGAACGGGCTCCATCATTGGTGGGTGTGGCATCATTATCCCTATATTGTTTGTCCGCATCCAACAAGTCCTGAATAAATAAAATTGTAAATTTTTCAGTAAAAACTTTAATTCGTTACTCAAATAACAGTTATTTTTGATTTCTAGTGAATTTCATAATAGTCATCGATAAATAATATTAATAATATTCACCAATAAAATCAGTCATCAATAAAAATCATCATTACAAAAATAAATGTTATTTGTTGTGTAATAGTTAAATAAACATCATACATAATTTTTGTAGATCTAATAAAATGAAAATCATATACAATTGTCTGTGAACTAATATAATAAAAGTCAGAGAAAACTGTTAAGGATTGATTTTAATCAGGGATTAAAACCGAAACGAATATCGGTTTCAGTTACGATTTCGGTTATGCTCGAATTAAGGTTTTCGGTTATGCAACATTTTGGAGTATCGGTTTGAATATTTTGATTTTTAATAACTTTGAACTGCCATAACTTTGTCGAAACTCAATCAATTTCCTAGCGCAATGTGAATTTGAGCATAATTTTACCTCTAAATTCGAGTTGCATTAAAATTTTGTTCATTTTGAAAATTAAAATTTTTTCGGAAAATACAAAAAAGATAAAGGGGTAACACTTAAAAATTTCGAAAAAATTAGATTTTCAAAAATTTTTAAAAATGAACAAAATTTATATGCGGAATGAATGTAAAGGTAAAATTATGCACAAATTTGCATTGAGCATAAAAATTGATTGAGTTTTGACAAAGTTATGCAGTTCAAAGTTGCACAGTAGCTGCGACAGCTAGAACCGAAATTAACCCTTATAAATGAATCGGTTACTAAACGGTTATATTGGTTTAAAGAGTTTCGGTTTATGGATTTCGGTACTGTCGAAAAAATTGTTTTCGGTTACGGTTTCAAATTTCAATCGGTTTTAATCCCTGATTTTAATAATACAAATAAAATCTGTATTGGGCTCTGCTTTAAATATGTTTGTTATATTCACCTGCAACAGACAAGTAATTGCGTGCACCGCCCAGGGCTGCTGTTGATCGTTCCACACGGCCAGACGTATGAGCTGCTCGAGTTGAGCTGTCGTCACAATTTTGCACAATCTCACCGAGGGTCGGCATGCAGCTACAAGACGCGCTATAACCTTGCACGTTAATAGAAACTGATCCATATTGCAATCAAAATCCATTTCCAGGAGCAGAGCGAACAATCCTCTAATGACCACCTTGATGTTTGCCATGCTCAACGCCTTCAAACCCTTGTCAAAGTTGCTGTCTCCATCACCACTAACTCCCAATCCATCCAGATGCTTAGGCGATGTTGTCGATGTGCTTGTGGCTTTAACTGAACTGCCACTAGCTCCAACGCTTGGCGTACACATGGTATTCGCTACCATATTGATTTTCCCACTGGTTGACGTAGCTTTGCTCGTACCGCTAGCTTTAGATTTAGTCGACAACTCCATGAATATCCCAGGGTGCTAAAGATTTGAATTTGAATTTGAATTATTTAATACCATCTACGGCAGTAAATTAAAATTGTCTCACCTCGTTTTGTATCATGTAGATTTTCTTGCCCCAATCCGTGTAGGGTTGAACAGAGTATTTGTTCTGTTGAATTATTCGCTTTTTGAAGCAACGTAGTTGTTTACTATTGGGCGTATTGTTGGGCCTTGTTTTTGTAAAATCGCTTTCACAGCTCATAAAATCCCATCGCGCTGCCGCTGTGGATTGATTAAGAAATTAATTAGTACGCTGCTTACATTTGTCATTAGTTTACTTACATTTATCCTTGCGATCATTGTTGTCATCCAGACAAACAGAAAGGAACAATAACAACCAAGTGATGAGCTGGAGATCGGAAGTGCTTCCCATAGCAGCACTGCGTTCAGCTGCGCTAGCCGATGTGCTAGGCTGCTCCGACTGGAATTTATAGTGCGGAGAAATGGGCGCCAGTAACTTTACAAGTGTCTTGAGCACGGCATCTATGACAATTGAACGACAAGCGCCCATTGCAATGCTGCGACGTCCCAAATATGTGAGCAAAAAGAAGATGCTGTAAAACAGTTGAGAATTAATAAATGAAAATATTAAAATAATGCATTTACATACCGATCTTGGGGAAATGCTTTACAATTTTGAGCCGAGAACAAGCTGCAGAATGTATCGGCCAGAAAATCGCCCCACCATGGCTGAAAGCAACACATGCGAACCAATAGGGAACATGTCGCCAGCTGCAACTGTGCATCGCCATATACTACTAGAGAGTTGAAGAGCGCCTTAGCCGTAACCACATTGAAGCGTTGATGCACCGGCAGTATATTCTTAATTCCATACTCAATCGAAAAATGTAACAGCACCTCGACTAAACTGAGGCTCAGCACACGCAACTTATCTCGCGATGCACTGCGCAGTGACTTCTCGATGAGCACAGGGTTCGGTGGTGCAGGCGTGCGATGGGATTTCGGTGATAATGCACGCTCTAGACGCAGCACCACATTTCGTATAACATTGATTTGGTACTGCAAGAGCATGCATTCATCGTATAGGGAAACAACCTTGTTATTGTTGTCCATTCCACAGCTAAGCTCCTCATCACGTTGCTTGTTAATAAAGGCCTGCAGATGCGCGACATTAGATAGCTCGCTGTTGCGCATTGGCGATAGCAGTTCCATCAGTTTGCTACTGGCCAAACTATAGCGACAATGTACATCCTCGTACAGTGCATTTAGTGACTTGAGGTGTGCCTGAAGCGATTGGGCGGGCTGCTTAATAAATCGCACCAACTGATCGCCGTAGCCATCGTGTTCCAGCACAACTGGATGTCCAAAGAAGCTGCCCAGGGGCACCTTACATTTGGTGGATGACATGCCAATCCGGCCAACGATTGTTAGCTTCAAATAGCGACAAATGGGTGGCGGCTGCATATCGCTCAGGACCAGTGTCTTGGTCTGTATGTCAGAGACCTGTACAAGGCGCGTGCAGTCAGTCTCCTCGTCAAAGCACCAAATGTCAATGTTCAGTGATGTCAGCTCCTCGCAGGCGGGTATCACCAGATCCGTTAGGAGTATGTGCTGACCAAAATCGAGCACAACAAAGCGACGTGCACCCGAATGCATGCGATCAACAACAATCATTAGTTTGGGCGGTGGCGTCAGCAACTTATGCCAAGCAATTGGCGGACAAGGATTGGCACTCAAATTTTCGGTGATCTTCTCTCGCTCCATTTCATCATCTACGATGTTCTGTGAACTTTCATTGGGGCCCGTCTGTGATGTTGGTTGGGATTGCTCGGATGTCTGCGATGGTGAGGCCTCTTCAGTAAGGACATCGAGACAAGACTTTAATGCCGGCTTCTCCCAATTGTCCAGGTCTCCAAAAGCGTCATATGAGTTTTCTTCGTTAATGCCAAACTTCTTTTGTATATAGCTGTTCCAAAGTGTGATCTGTGGCAAAATTTTTGAAATCTTCAGCTTATCAATGAACGCCTCCTTCTCGATTTTTACCTCCTCTTTCAATGCATGTTCAAGATCAGTTAGGGACGAGACCGCTGAAAACAAATATTTCGTAGAACGGTTAAGATAACATGACAAACATTAAAGAATTTATGTAAAAAAAAAACGTACAAGCCTTATCCTTGAAGCCATTGACCGTGGCAAAGGAATTAAAAGCGGTCACCATATCTTTGTCTTTCATCTCATCCACCAAACACTCGACATCGTTGACCAGATCGCTCAGCTGAAAATAGTTTAGGTTTAAGTCAGCTTTATGATAGGAATTCTGTACATAAGTTTATAATAAGGACCTGCAACATTTTTGGAAAATGGAGTACGATAAACTCACCAATTCATCATCCTTTCCTTTGGCGGCAACCATCTTTGGCATCATCATCACATCATCAATAACCACACTGGCAGCTCCATTAACCACGCTATCAATATTATCAATACGCGTGGCCTCAGACGTTTGAACGCAATTGAAATGCAACTGCACCACTTCCAGAAGTCCACGTAACTGATTGCTTATACTCTTGCCACGAATTAAATGGGGGAATGTTCGAAAATCAACTCCATCTGCATAAAGACAGTAATTAGTAGAGTTTTCTTACGAATATGATCAGATGAGCACCCACCTATCGAGCTGAGACGCTTAATGTCAAGTCCGGTCACAGGCAAAATAGTGGCACTGCTGCGTATTACATTCGTGAGTGCAACGGATGAACTTGAGCCATGGCGGTTGATATTGGGAAAATCAAAGTCAAATATTTCTGGCTCAAATGGAAAGCCGTAAAGTCCAAATCGTGTGCTGAGAAGAGCACAGTGTGGATCCCAACGTTTGTCTATTTCGTTGGATATGTCTTTAAGCAAATTAATGGCATATTCAGATATGCTATTGTGAGACTCTGCAGTGGATGTGGCACAGGCGAGCATCGTATACCAGCGCACCACACTGCCACATCGTGCTTGCGGCAGCTCATAGAACGTATTGGTGATTGCCATCTTGATGGTCGTATCCAGAGTAGCATGCTTCTGCAATTCAGCGGGTAGATTTGCCACGCCCCTGCAAATAAAAAATTAAATTAGAGCGTGATACATAAAAACAAATGGTTGTTGAGCTTACTCCGTCAGCATGATCATTAGTTTGACGCACTTATGCGCCGTGCTACGCTCACTATAGATGATGCAGTTGCGGATTAGCTGTTCGATGTGCTTCTCGGCCAGGCAAATGCACTCAAATTGCTGGGCCAACAGATCATTGATATTGGCTGCCGTTTGCTTGTTTATCTGATCCTTGATGCGCTCCGATTTGGGGGAACGGAAGCGATTTAGGCGTATGAAGCAAATCCAGTTAAGCACATCAAGAGCCAGGTTTTTGGTAAGTGGCGTCGATTCAACATCGCCGGCAATTCGAAAGAGTTGTTCCAAGAGTCCATTGCTATCCAGCATGGCAATACGCTGTATGCGTCCATTACTGATGCGACTCTGGGACTTAACAGCACGCACACTTATCGAGATCTCGTGCAGCCAATCGCAACCTTCAGTAAACGAATAAAAGTTAGAATTTATATAGATGCGTTGAGAAACACGTTTGTTACAGGATCAGCAACAGTGGAAACTACCTATTTTATGACCAGTCTTTTGGCCATCTGAATCATTTGAAGCATCTACGGCAGGCGATGACCGTATTGATTGTTTAGGCACGATAATTGCTTGAACATGTGTTGGCTCGGAATTGTGCAAACATTTATTTAAAAACGGAGAGTGCATTACTTTAATTATCTTCATTTTTGCAGTCTTCATAAAATACTGATTTGCTTGGGCCAGCGTGAGAGTTACTTTTGGATTTTGGGTTTTTGTATGATTAACACAATTTTCTACTTGATGCGGACTCTTGTGTCGCGCAGAAAATGCTGCAAATGTTGAATGTTCCAATATTATTTTTTAGGTATTTCCCAGATTTAATTGAAATTCAACTAGTACATTCTCTATACATTATAAAAAGAAGTAATATACATTCCGACGATAAACATGATGAAATTAAAGATTATTTGGGTATTTCAGATGTAAGAACAGCCGCTATCACAAGGAGAATTCTAATGCTTCAAATCCATAAATAATATTATACTTTTCAATTTTTACTACAAATTTAAAACTTTACTATACACAAAATACCAAATAATAAAAATAATTGCATATTAAAATTATAGTTGTTAAATTTGGTATTTCTGAGTATTTTGTTATATTTCCATTTAAATTAGCAAAATTAAAAATTATTTATATTCAACTATTTTCATTTTAAAGTTTGAAAATGAGAATTACTTTATGATTTTTAAATAAGAGTTGAAATGTAAAAATTTGTATGTTACCTTTTGTTATAAAAATTTATCTTTTTCGAAGATATTATTTACAAATAGTATATCTGGAATTTTTTCATTCATACAATTAATATTTGCGAATTTAATTTTTGAAAAGATCCATTTGATTTTAAGTAAATTCAGAAAAATCGGGCATAAAAATTGACTACAGCGATATAATTTTTGGCTATGATGATAACATGAAGTCCAAGCAAGAGATCGACGGAGTTAAGATTTTATCTACATAAATTGATTTACGTACCTCTCGTTTTATTTTGTCCTTCCTTGGATGGATCTGATACGGTCTTGATATGCAAAAGAAAATTACGAGTGCGCGTCTTAAAGAGTTTCGGCGAAGTGAGAGTGGCTGTACCGCCTTGATCACATAAATCAATGCAAGAGGAGAGCTCGATGGGACCAGCCAACACCTCCGCATTGTGGGCTGACAAATATTCCTCACTAAGCACTGGATTCTCATTGGCAACTACAAAATGTGAAAAGGATTGATTAATAATTCAAGCATTTGCTAAGCTTTGCCATACTGTAGGAGAGATCAATGTTATCGTCAATCACATTGGGTTTGTAGCTGGCGTGGCCCTTCATCCGGTAACCGAAACCATTTGTGTTCTGCTTAAGCAGGGTCACCTGTATGGCAGCTGGATTGGAGCATTGCTGGTACACAGTAAATTTTAAATCGATGTGTCCCAACGAGACCGGCTGTGCCAAGTTCAGCTCAATGATGTGTTCATCCCACGTGGTTCTGCATATATAAATACAATATTTAGTTTAAAATTAAGCAATTTTATTTTAAATGAGTGAGACTTACGCATCGTTGTGCAGTCGCCAAGTGCGTGTGAAATCGCGCTCATCGCCTCCATGACGCATGTTTTGCGATTGCTTTCGCTGCTTTTGAACCTGACCCAAATCATTCCAGCAACTGGGCACTTCAGCCGAGTACACCGTCAGTTTATCATCAAAGTGTGTCAGTGCATAGAAAACACGCAGATCTTCGAGCGTCAAGTCTGACGTTTTATACGCCAGCAGATTTGCATTGTTGGCCATTAGAGAAATAGTCGATGGTGAGGTCTGCACATGTATGCCTTGACTTGACGTGCCGGCTGCAGCATCGTTGCCCACATCAATCGATATTGTTCCATCGGGCATGAGAGATTCAGTGCCAGTGACATTGCGAACACCGTCAGTGACGCTCAAATCCATTCCATGCGTCAGTGTGGTACTGCAGTCTTCCTCCATTTCCAGCATTTCATCGCCAGAATCGTTTTCACCGTCGTTAAGCGAATAGAACAACATGCCGCCCTGTCGCGAACAGCAGCACAGTCTGTCCAAGTTACGACAATAAACTACAGCCTCAAAGTGTTCTCCCTCCTCCTCGATGACAGAAGACACCTGGAAATCGGCTAGCGAGTAGATTTCAATGCAACCGTCGGCGCACACCACACAAATGGATCCGGCCTCCTTTACATCGGATGAAGCCGATGTTATATAGGGTGGTAGAATACATAGCTGCTTGGGGCATTTGGCACGGCTGAAGGTCATGGCAAGTGTGTAGTCATTGGAGATTTGCATGTCATCATAGTCAAAGAGTAGCATCTGTGCAGCCACATTGCAATCTGCGTTATTATCGTCTGTAATAAATGAAGAGACCAACAGTTAATTGATTATATTCATATTTTGGCAATTGTATAAAGTCTAACTCACCCATATCCATGCTCACATTATGCTGTTCTTCTTCCTCTTTGGATACCGTTGCCATTATAATCTTGGCGGCTTCTGTTTCTGGTGCCTTGGTGCGCAGCAATTTAACCAGCAACTGATTACACTTGGGACTGGTGGGCAATATTTCAGCTATCTCGACAATCTCCTGCACATCCAAAGGTACACCATCTGCACTATGAGCGCCATCCAATGCATTCATGCGTTTCACACTCGTCCAGCTTTCGACTACACAATCAATTTCCTCACTTGCGGTCAATTTGTCGCTAGAGCCGTTGCTGCCATTGATGATGATGCTGTTGTTGTTATTGTTTGTGGAGCCAACGCCCAGGGAGTTGGTGTCATTGTTGTTATTGTTGTTTTGATGTGATATCTCGGCCTGATCTATAAGCTTGTCCATTTCATTGCCCATGCCCAGCAAACTGTTGCTTACATTCACCGTATTGGAGGAGACCATTAGACCAGAAGATGAATCGTCCAGATTGCTATCCAATATTTGAGACAACGTTGACAAATCAAAATCGTACAGCACCGAGGAATTGTTGCCGCTCTGGCTACCATTGTTCTTGTTATATGTCATTAATGCGGACACAAAACCGTTGCTATCAAAACCATCGGCAAATTTCTCATACGGTGTCAACATTTTGTTGTCGTCGTCCTTCGAGGACTCCAGACTAGCTTGACTGGCAACCACATTAGAATCACTAGAAGCTGTAAAAGTTAATACTGATATGTTAAATGATATTTGGTAATTAATTTAATTATTGTACAAATTAGTAAGTTAGTAGTTTAAAATTATAGTTTAGTTTTTAAGCAAGAGTTTAGTATATTAAAAAGATAAAAGAACTCACTGGTGCCCAGCTGAGAAGAAGTCTTTTTCAGCTGACTTGCAATGCTTGAAACGCTGCCGCTGTCATTGCTAATGATGGCCGAATTCTCGCTGTGCCTGTCCAACTCCACAATGTTGAGCACCACCATGCGAAGTGCCATCTCTCCGCTGCTTTGGCGTACACTCACGCCTAGCACTATCTTGGAACCCACGACGCCAGCTCGCAGCGTTGATGTTGATGTTATGTGTTGAGCATTAACGCTACCAAATTTACTACTGCTGTGCATGCTGGCAGCGTGAGCAGCGCTGCTGCTATTCCCACTGCCGCTATAGTTCGCCGAGTAGACGTAGTTGACTTTGGTGCGGGCACGAGCATTGGGCAGCACACAGATAGCCGTAACTCGAGCCCATTCGAAGTTCTCCTCGAAGACCTCTTTGAGTAGAGTGGGTACATGGAAAGTATGCATCAGCTTTAAATGACGCTCAATGCTCCAAACGCTCAGCTCGCCGGTTTGAGTGCAGCTCGTGCAAAGAACATTAGCATAGTCACTATTTGAAATGATATCAAAGCCCAGACCCGGTGCAGTTAGTGCTGGATTCGTGGCATAACTGATTGACAGTGGAACGTTCTGCGTGTATTCGCCCTTAACAAAAGGGCATAGTGGAGAGTGACGCTCATGCTCGCTCCAAGGCTCGTCCGTTTTCTCCCAGCAGACCAAGCAGACGTTGCATGTGAAGCACATTGCACGATCCTCTCCCGACGATGACGGTTGATGATAGAAGCCTGCCTGTGCCATTTGATCCGGTAGCGCCCATTTATAGTCCATATGAGGCCACTTTTCAAATGTCTGACGCCGCACTGCTTCCGAGTGCATGAGTACGCGCTGAAAATTGCTAAATTTCCATCCGAAATCTGGCAATCGGGAGCCCATTAACATGTCGGTGAGTCGCTCATTGATGGCTGATGCTATGGCCAGCACCGGAATGTGTCGTTCCAAACGTTTCAGCAATATGACCACATTATTTGCCACCAATTTCAGGCTGGAATAGGGCACCTCCAGGCAAATGGTGTTCCACTGTAAAGCATTAAAGTTGAATGTAAGATTTTAGAGTCAATCAAAAAACATACAGTAAGCCAAGTAATATTTTTGACAAAGAAAACAATAAACCCAATCGCTCTCATTAATTATTCATTAAAATTAATTTTAAGTAACTATAATAAAATAAGGAAAAGTAAATGAAAATAACAAGAAAATTATGTGACTTTTTATATTGTCAAATTCATTACTTGACGAACTGTATATTCGTAATTAATTGAATTGAATTTAATTGAATTATTGTTTTTGTGTAACTTACGCGTTGTGCTTTTATGCCCTTCTTGGCATTCAACTGGGCCTGGTTAATCTTCTGTGTCAGCTCATTGCTAATGTCACACGGACACTCGAGACCTTCGCTCTCCAGTTCATTTATGCAATTTTGAAATATGATCGCCTCGGACAATATGAGCTCCAGCTTGATGTAATCATCATTCTGTCCAATCGGTGACTGCAGTATTGTGTCCAAAAGCAAGACGCCGTTGTAGTCGCCACGCAATCCCAGATTATGACCATCCCAGAACAAGATTTTATCTTGCAATGGCATGTAGCGTCCTTGTATTAAACTCTCGGCTGCAATATGTTTAAAATGCAATGTTTAATTTCGTCATAGTTTGCAAATAAAATGTTTGAATGAGTCAAAGTTGCACTTGATGTAAGTACATACACATACATATACACTTGCACATAGATTCTAAAACAATTGAGCGCAACATATGCGTAACTGCGTAATAAGTGAAATGAAAAACAACAAGAAACTTACATATATCGCAGATGACACAAAAAAGAAAATAAACAAACAATCATTTGATACAGATTTCACATCATTCAAAAGAATCCTTTTTGCAAACGCAAAAATCTTCTCCACAAACACAAACAAACAAAAATACATACAAACACAAATATGTATAAAGAAATGTATGTATGCATGTTTATAAAAATCTGACGAATACAGACGAAATTTACAAAATACATTGCAATAAATTGACATTTGAGTGTGTGTATTTGTATTTGTGCGTCTGTGTAGCAAATATATATTTTTTTTTCAACACATAAGTGTATGTATGTATGTAGATATGTACACATGTAGTGGGCTGCTGCTGCTGCTTACCATTTGTACTCAATTGATAAGTCTGCAGTGTAACGCCGGAATTGACATCTAGAACTTTCACAAGATTATTGACGCCAAACGCAAGCAGCACATTAAGTTGCGGATGATAGACGATGTTGCGTATTTCAAACAGTGGTGCTCCGCCAGGCAAAACAGCATCGTTGCAACTATCATCGCCCACATCCAAGTAGCCGTCGTGCTTTAGAATACGCTGTTCCATGCTGTCTCACATGCGGGCGTCGTGCGCGCGTTTTGATTTATTGACAACGCAAACTTTGCCTATTCTTTGTATTATTGATTTCACAATTGATCAAGAAATTTTACACAATTCGAATTACTTTTGTCGGGACAATTTCTGCTGCGCTGCAGTTTTTCTGTGTCCCCTTTTCTTCCTTCTGACAGATGAGTATTTGATTTGCCATTCGCATTTACGTTTGACAATTGTCAAAAACTTCAAACTTCAAACTCAAACTGAACACAAAAATTTGTGTTAAATTTATAATTCGATTTTAAAACAAACGGCAACTTTGATTTTAAAGAAAAAATTATTATTTTATTCCTTCAATAATTATCACAAAGAATTAATTTTGTATTACAGCACAATCGTTTTACAGCACTGTTATTGCCATTCACAATCCGGCGCGTTTTGTTTACAATTGCCAGAAGGGTTTTACAGCCGCCACTGTGTAACCAGATGAATATTTTGCCCAAGAAACGGTAAATATAAAAATTAATATCAATTATAAAGTTGCTTCTGCACTATAACAGAATTTTGTTTATAGCTGGCATGTGCGCACCAAGGATAATATTGCCCGCGTGCGACGGGACGAAGCAGCCGCACAGGAAGAAGAAAGAAAACGATTGGACAAGTTGGAATTGGCCGTAAGTAGTGAGAACCCAAATAAACCAAATTAACAACACTGTGTGCATTTAAAGGAGAGCGAAGCACGCATTAACTTTCTGCGACGTCAATCTGGATTGCCTGAAAAAGCATTAACAGACTCTGCTGCACCTGGAACCAGCGGAATTTCAGCGGAGGAGGACGCACAAAATAGTGCCGTACGGTCGGTTGATCTATTTGCAGACTACAAGAGTCACGTCAAGAAAACGAATAAGGATTTGGAAAAGGAGAAAAAGGATGAACAGGAAAAGTACGAGAAGCAAATAGGGTATTTGACCTATCTGGGACAGGATACAAATGAAGCACTGAAAGTGCGCAGCTGGTATGAGGTGGCCCCAAAACGTACTAGAATTGACGACCGCGATGCCACTGAAACTCATTTAAAGCAAAAGTTATCCGAAGATCCATTAACATTAGTAAACGCACTGATTTCGGGTGACAAGAAACCTGTTCAAGCCACAACAATCAAACGACGTGAACCAGAATCCTCGCCGCCACCAGAATCAATACAATCAGAGTCGTCAAAATCCAAGAACCACAAAAAGGAAAAGAAACATCACAAGAAACATAAGAAGCACAAGCACAAAAATCACAAAGATGAAAAATTAACCAAAGAGTTGGCCGCCAATGCAAAACGTGATAAATTAAACAGACTGCGGAAAGAGCGTCTACTGCGGGAAGCAGCAGAGCAGCGTCGCCAGGAGCAACTATTCGCACCAAAGGAACCGGAGCCGCCTGTTAATGCCATAAAGACGGCAGCGTCCACGCCGCGTATCGTTCAAAAGTATAACAGCCAATTTAATCCAGAGTTAGCTAAGCAAAATATGATTTAGTACATAATAAAAGCGTTCTCAAATGAAATAAAAATATCAAGCTAAAAGCGACTACCAGAGTTGTATTCATTACGCTCTCCTGAAGAGAATTTAGCAAAAAATTATGAATTTTGATGAACATTTTTAATTCGAAAAATTTAATTAAATTAAAAAAAATCCTTTTATGATAAATACCTCATATTTAATATGTATATTTTAATTAAGGTTGCCAGACGTTCACATTTTTGCTGGGTGGCCAAACAAAATTGAGTGCTCTCTCTCTTTCTCTCTCTATCTTATTGTGTAAATCTAGTTCTCACACACGCACATGTCAATTTTGGCGGCTCTAGTTCGCATCGGCTTGGATTATTTCATTTCTAAGTTTAGCGTCGTCCGTGTTGCGGCATTTCAATAGTTGTAAATTTGTTTTTTGATTCAATAATTTGTGTTAAGTAAAATAAGTACAATTCTGTGAAGGCATATTATATTAACTAATTAAAATGGATGATGATAACAACGATATTCCTCGCGGTAAGTTGCAATAAGTTGAAGATTTTTCGATGGCTGTGCACAATTCAGCAACCGTTTGAATTCAAAAGAGACGCGCTGAACCCAAAGAGAAAAATGAAGCGTGTTGTTGTGAAATGAATGATGTTTGATTTTACAATTGTTTATTTCATTTGTGGCAACCAATTTTAGTAACTCGCGCACGAACACGCCGCCTTTCCACTCTAGATACTGATAGCCGACCATCGACGCCGCTGCTCGATGCAACTGTTGAGCGAGGTGAGTGCATTGCACAGTTATGTATTTTCACAGTAAATACGATTGCCAATCGTTGTTGTTGTTGTTGTTGTAGCATCGCCACGCCCCATGCGCAAGACTCGCCTGAATTCGGCGACAATCGATATAAGGACTCCCACACGTGCAACGCGTTCATCTGTGGCACGTGGAGAGACTCCGGAACCCATCACGCCCAATGTCAGCTTGTCGGCTGCCAAGCGTGGTACACGCACTCCGGCCAAATCAGTGCGTAAGCTGCCGTTACCATTGAAAGAAGAAGACCTGGTCGAAGAAGCCAACGAGGAGCAGGCAACGGTGAAGGTGGAGGCGGAGGCGGAGGCGAATGAAACCAAAATGGATGTGGTCACTGAAGTATCTGAAGTTGCCATTGTCGACTCAACACAAACAACTCCATCACGTTCGCGTTCTGCTGATCTAATGACACCTCCTATTGTGACGCCCACGGATGAAAGGCGTGTAACGCGTTCCATGTCAAAAACACCACCAGTTCATTCTGCACTCTCGACAATCAATAATATTCCACAGCCGCAATTTGATATCAATAATTCGCTGGAAGAAAAGCAAACAAAAGAAGTGATTGAAATTGTTGATACGCCAGTTATTGTTGAACAATTGTTACCCAATGATGACGGCTTGAATAAAGCATCTTCAATTACTTCTAAATTGAATAATATGAAACCAGTAAAGCTACAAGTCAAACTTAAAAGCATCTCCCTGGAGACCCCAGACTCGCAGGCAGAGTCTGAAACTCCAAAGTCAAATAAGAATGAAGCGACAGTTGTCGACAACAATGTCGAGTCAAAGGATAAGAAAGATACCGTGCAGGTTGACAATGGAATCTGCTTAGATGATTCAGACTCGCAGATGGAGTTCAACACTCCAAACGAGTCGATGGAAGAGGTAAAAACATCCAATATTAAGCAGGAGGCAGTCGAAGATAAAGAAGAAATCGTGGATGATGATAAAGATAGCTTGGAGGAACCAAACTCGCAGGCAGAGTACAAGACTCCAAAGTCAAGCGACAGTAAAGAGACAGTTGTCGAGAAAACCGAGCAAAGCAAGGATAAAAAAGTAATCGTGGAGGCTGATAAAGACATCAACTTGAAGAAACCAGAATCGCAGGCAGAGGGTGAGACTCCAAAGTCTGTGGAAGAAGTAACATCAATAAATATGAACAATAGCGAAATGCCAATCATCGTGAAATCCGAACAGAATGTAGATGAAGCAGCAATCGCGCTGGATGATGAACCCCACGTGATTGACGACGATGTATCCATGGAGGAGCTGATTGTGCCGTCAGAGGACGATCAGAAAACTGAAGTTAAAGTCACCGAAGATATTCGTTTGCCTGATCTAACGCCAAATATTATGTCGCGTGTGTTGGAAACGAAACCAGTTGATGTCAAGAAAAAGGTTGACTTCGGTGGCGATGCTGACACTGAGAATGATGACAAGCCCAAATATCCAAAGACTCCAGCCCGCCTAAATACGCCACCGATAGACATTGTTCATAAAATGGTCACTGTGGACAAGAAAGACATCGTTATTAAGACTGAGACGCCGATAAAGGCGATGATATTAAAGAAGCGGCACAGCTCGACGCCTTTGGCAAAGCCAGAGTCCGTAATGATGAAAACAGATGAGGAGACCATTGTCACAAATCCGCCACCACTGCAAATTGATGCCATCAAGTCTCTGTCGGATTTGGAGAGCAAAGCAGTTCCACAAGTTCAGTTTAACAAAGAGAAACGAGCACGTCGTCTGGTCAGCGAAGACGAGGATGAAGAGGAAGATGACGAGGACGAGAACGAGGAGCATGACGAGGAGCCTGGTGTTCCCGAGTTCTTTGATAACGAAGTGGAGGTTGTCGATAATTATGAATCTGGTGATTCAATGGATAGCTCTGAACGCCGTGAGATTCAGGAGAATGAAATACCCCATGATGGAGAATCCGTTGGCAGTCAGGATACAATTGATGATTGCTCTGAGGAGAGTGATGATGAAAATTTATCGTTCATTGTGTCCGACAATGATGCCGATGAGGATGATGATGGTGTTGAAGAGTTGTGCTTCTCATCCGCAGACGAATCTGTGGACAGTGACGTCAAGAACACCAAGAAACGTCGACGTATTGTAGTTCACGATTCCAGTGATGAGGACGACACTGCTGAAAAGGAAAAGGAAAATAAAAGCAAAGAACAATCCATAAACACGAGTAAAAATGTGAGTGGAAATGGAGCAAAGATGCTAAATCTATCTAAAGCCAAGTTCACCGAGAAAGATGCCGAAGTCGTTGAGCCCAATAGATCAAATTCCCTTAATAAAACTACGTCTGTTGAACACGATTTAGAGATTGAAGAGGTGCTCTCAAGCTCCGTCGGGAGCGAGGATCACGAGATTGAAAAGAGTAACAAATCCAACAACAAGAGTATTTATGAAGTGCCGGATTCCAGCGCGGAATCAGATGAAGAAATTGTTGCAGATAATTCTTCACCCACTATTGCAAATAAACAGCTTTCACCAGAGCAAGAGAAATCCGTGGTGAAGGAAGATAGTCCCACTCCAATGGAAGAGGATGCCTCCACTGAAGAGCAGGTATCAGTTCCAGATGCTGTTGAGAAAACGGTTGAGTCTACCTCTAAGTCATCGGCATTCCATAATAAACAAAAGCGCGACGAGGAGGCCGTGCTCCTGGCTGAGCTCTCCTCCTGTGATATGTCGCATTTGCGGCAAATGTTCAATCCTCTACAGAAGTCGCGTCGCCAGACACTTTACCATCAAGGTCCTGAGATGTCCGCCACGGAGCCAAAACCAAAATTGAAGCGACGCAGTGAGCAACTAAATAGCGATGTGAAGCCATCTCAATCATTCATCGAAACCCTGGCCGAGGAAAGGAGTCAACGGTTGAAACGCAAACACATGTCCAAGAGCTTCTGTGGAACAGCCGACGATTTGGATACCAGCGCTGTGCCAGAAGTCCAATGTAAGAAGGCTAAGAAGGCATGTGATGATGAGAGAGCCGACGAGGTGGAATCATCCACAGCCACTGCCACTACAACTACCACTGTCCACTTGGCAGAGCAGCCTAAAGCGCAGGAACAAGCCATAAAGGCATCAGATCCGCCAAAGGATGCCGCCTTCTATCTAGACTACTGTGACACCATTCTACAGGCGGCCAATCAAGCGATGCTGGAGCAAAAGAAACAGGTAAGCTAACGAATATACTTAACTATCTAATCCCCATTATATTATTTAATTTTTCTACTTGATAAATTCGAAATAATCTCGCAGGTTAAGTATTGGGATGTCTTGTAAACTTAGGTATATTCTAATCAAATTAAATACTTAAAATCTGACTACAGTTTCTAGTTTATAAATTGTATTAATATTATTAAATATCTTATTAAGAATTGCAATAATTCATCAATTTGTCTTATTAATTCCTTTTAGCGCATCGCTACGGGCAAGAAGCCAAAAAGTGTCAAACGTTCTGCAGTTAAGTCTGCTAGCGATGCCTTGGAGCTACTGCCCGCATCCGATGCAGTTGCTCCAGTGGCTGCCAATTCAGATTCCGAGAAGGCGGCAAAGCTTAAGAAGAATGTGAAGCGTCTGCAGGCGACCAAGCAGGCTGTCAAGCACGCCATGCAGCTTCTTGTGCCGGAATTAACAAGCAAAGAGGTGAGTTGCACATATCAATAGTTAATTCTGTAACTTATCTGAATTTCCCTTTTTGTAGCCTCAATCACTGACTCGCAAATTGTCGCCTCAACCGCCGCCAATTGTCAAGAATACAAAGGTCAACAACAAACAGACGGCCAAGAGGAAGAAGCCTAAAGCTGTCCAAGTGTCGCCAGTTAAGAGCTCGGACGAGGAGAATCATCATGCCGTCAAACGGATTAAAACTAGTGCTGGCTATGTAGAAATATCCGACATAGACAGAGTCACAATTGAGCTTGTAAAGACACGGTCCGGAATAGTGAAAGTCGAGCCCTGCACGCCAATCCAGAAGTATTTTAAAGAAGTTCCATCAACTCCACATAGTCGCTCCGGTTTAGCAGAACTTTCTGCATCTTCAAAAGCCACAAAAAAGAAGCTGGCAACTGGAGCTGGACAACTGAATGTCAATCGAAACCCGGCTACGGAGTCGGCGCTGCGATTCAAGAGAGAAATATTTGGTAGAACATCAAAATAAGTATACATATTAATTAGTTATTTAGTCGTTAGTCGGACAATCCGATGTCTTCAATAATTTCTTAGTTCTTTTCTTTTCTTTCCTTTTTTGTTTCTGTATTTTTTTAAATGTTAAATTTTCAAAATTTCAGGAATTCAATTCATTTATTATTTAATTGGAGTTTTCTTATTTAGTTTCTTGCCAAGATTGTTTAAAATTTTTTTTCTGTTATGAATTACAAATCCGAACATTATTCTTTTTCATTTTATTTGTTTAAAAAATATGTATAAAATTAAGAAAAAATTGTAATCCAAAATACGTAATTAAGCATGTTTTTGAAGTTTTGTAATTCCTTTGTATCGAAAAACTGCGAAATGCTAAAAAATATTTGAATTTAACTGTCAATTTGCAGTAAATTATTAATGGCATTAATTAAGTAATCGTTGTGATAGCTTAAAACGTGCCAGCACAGAAGAAGTTATTCAATAAAATTGGAAGAAAATGTATTATTTCAATCGATTATTAATATTTTGTTCTTTATTTATTTATTAATTCATTAAAGTTAGAATTTTTTAAATTTTTGCTTACTTTTTTTTGCATTTTTCTCCATCTAATTTAATTTTTTTTAGAATTAAATTTCTAACTTCTTCCCCCGAGGGCTGACGATCTTCAAACCTTTTTCAAAATGATTCCCCTAATTTTAACTAATTTCGAATTAAAAATTTTCATCAAATTTCAATTTTGTTTCAAAATTAGAGCAAAAATTAGCAAAAATTTGAATCGCGCGCCATTTCGCAAAAAGAACGAGCACTTTTAAACAATGTGGCAACCTCGGCGACGAACACCAACAACAAATTTGCATTCTGGCAGACAAAAAGTTACCGTTGGAGAGTATTTTTAAACCGATGTGGCAATCAATTCAATAAAACTTCGATGATTTAGAATTAAATTGTAGCACTGTAATGTTGACACTGTTAAGTTAAAAAATAGTTATTAGAGTTGCCAACCAGTAAAACCCAATCTGGCAGCGCCAGTTCATATTAAGTAATTTTTCCGAGAACATTTTTATAAATTTTTCTTAATTTTGAAGCTAGAATTTTTTAAATTTTTGGTTGATTTTTGTCAATTTTAGGATATATTTAGAATTCAATTGGTAACTTCTTTCCCCGAGGAGTGACGAAGTTGAAGCGTTTATAAAAATGGTCCCCCTAATTTTAGATAATTTCGAATTTAAAATTTTCAACAAAAATTAATTTTATTTCAATATTAGAGCTAAAATTTGAAACGCTCGCTTTTCGATTAAAAACTATAACGAATATACTTAACTATCTAATCCCCATTTTATTATTTAATTTTTATACTTGATAAATTCGAAATAATCTCGTATTGGGATGTCTTGTAAACTTAGGTATATTCTAATCAAATTAAATACTTAAAATCTTCTACTTTTCTAGTTTATAAATTGTATTAATATTATTAAATATCTTATTAAGAATTGCAGTAATTCATCAATTTGTCTTATTAATTCCTTTTAGCGCATCGCTACAGGCAAGAAGCCAAAAAGTGTCAAACGTTCTGCAGTTAAGTCTGCTAGCGATGCCTTGGAGCTACTGCCCGCATCCGATGCAGTTGCTCCAGTGGCTGCCAATTCAGATTCCGAGAAGGCGGCAAAGCTTAAGAAGAATGTGAAGCGTCTGCAGGCGACCAAGCAGGCTGTCAAGCACGCCATGCAGCTTCTTGTGCCGGAATTAACAAGCAAAGAAGTGAGTTACATATATCAATAGTTAATTCTATAGATTATCTATTCGCTCGCTTTTCGATTAAAAAAAGAGAACAAGTTTTAACAGACGACTAACAGACTGTTAACTCTAATATCGATAGCTTTAGAAACATATCGATAAGAATCATATGATAAAGTGAAATACTATCTTTTTTGAGTATCGAATTATCGATATGGTGGTTCGATATCAACATCCCTAGTCAAATGCAACAACAAAGCCGAACGGAGCGGACGTATTTTACTCGGCTCGCGCATTTGTGATTGGTTGTAAATATTATTGCCGATTAAGAAAAGCAATTTAAAATATAACGAATAAAATGTGCCGATGCAAAAATATATCAAATGCCAACACATGAATAATACACAAATATTTATATATATTTGTAAAAAGTGCTAGTGTACACAATCATAAAATATTAAGTGCGGACCAAAGAACGGTTGATTTTAGTGCAACGGTTTTTTGTTCACACACACGCACACATCAAAAAGGGAATACGAAAGGTGGGAAAGGGAAATTGATCAAAACAAAGCTTATATGCAACAGTAAATTTGCAAATTAAACGGCTGCAATATGTTCGAATTGGAGGATTATTCAAGCAGTATACATGAGGGTTTCTTCAGTAAATATGCGGTAAGTCCATACACAATTAACTTCCGCACTATCTTTCGAATTTATATGTGCCGACTATGTACATGTGCTTGTGTATTTGTTTAACAAAACAGAACAAAACACAATTGACAGCGACATATGTACGTTTTTTTTGCAAGTTTTTACTGTGCCGGCCGGTTACACGCACACAAGCACATTCACATTGCCTTGCCGACTCAACGGCATGAGATATCGTTTATTTCAAATTCGTAACGTTCGTTTGCTCGCCGAACTCGCCGCAGTCGACAAAGCAGCGTTGTCAGCGCCAGCTCTCCAAAGTACCATTTTTTTTCCTAGTATTTCTGCACTTGCATTCCCCCTGCCGTTATACAAGCATAGCACAGTCAAGCATGGGGGGCCCCAAGAACAGTTTTGCTGCGAAATCCTCTCTCAATTTTGTTGTTGGTTTGCTTCGCTCACTTTGTTTTCGTCGCCAATTCGCTTTCGCTCGTACTCTTAACGTACAATTTTCAAATTTAAATTCGCCTTCTCGCCGCTCAAGTAGTTTTGCACATCGATGTGTGGATATGTACTCTGTACTATGTATTCTATGTAAATACGAGTGTGTTTGTTTATTTGCGATCGTTGTGCTTTAAAATTGCTCTCAAGTCGTCGCAGTCATTGGAACCGCTGATTAATGGGAAGCAGACGGGCGATCATAACCGGAACAGATCCGTCGGGTATAGGAATACCGATTATAAAATTCTATACAAATTCTTTAGATCGTATGTACGTATGAATGTATGTATATTTGAACAAATGTACTTCCTCAACTTGCACGCTTTGTGTTTATCTTTTGGTTATTAACTCGGCTACAAATCGTGTGTGGAGACCGAGTTTATGTTAAGGCAACGTCGATGTTAATGCTTACTCAACAGCGCGCTGTTGTGTGTACTAAAAAGTTTGCAGCAATAACAGCGACGACAACGTTGGTTGGGGAAATGTGGGGGGCTTACATTGTTGCCACTATTTACCAGCTCAGCACTCTGTTAATTTTCGTACATGTCCATTATACAAACATATGTATATGTATACAAGAATAATTATTAAACTTTATTTTATACTTGTGTGTGTTGCTTTTTTGTTTTGTTTTGTTTTTTTTTTTTTGCCAGTTTGCTGTGAGCTGCTGCTTCGTTGGTTGTGTCTCTTAGAGTATCTTCTGCTTGTGCGATTTAAACTTTTTGAAGGCCAAACGTTCACCTCGCTGGCGGCTGCTTTTGTTTTTTTTAATGTAGTTTAAAACGCAAATACTCTTTCATATGTTTGTGTGTGCATATGAATATAATGTTTGTACATACATATATGTATATTTTATATTAATATTAGTCCTGACCTTTTACAAAGTTTTATGCCTCGTCCGTTGCAGTTATGACAGAACAAACAGTTATCAAGCATGTGCGCCTGTTAAATGCAACATGTACAAATTCGCAAATTCACATTAAGAGAGCAGCCACAAGTGTGTTTGAATTTGTTTATGTGTGCATGTATGTGTGTGCGGGAGGGCGAAACAAAGAAAAGCAAACACAACGAAACGCTTTTATCTTGTACGGCGATTTCAAACGCCACAAGTTGTGAGGGGAAGAGAGTCGAAGTCAAAGCTAAAGTCAAAGCCACTGCTCTCAATAGTCATACATCAAAAGCTTTGCCTTCTCTCTCTCATTCACAAAAACAGAAAACATGGCAAAAACTTCAAAGTTCAACGTGCCGCGCCGACCAGCAACTTTGACTTTGAGTGAATGAGACACCCACAAACACACATACACACACGGGTAGGCAGGCAGGCATATACACACACCCACACCCACAGGCAAGTGAGTCGGCAACATGTCGCTGGCGTTCGTCTGTTGCTTGAATATGAGCGCCCAGCTGTATGCCGCATAGATTTTCTCACGGCTCAACACAGACAAAGTCACACACACACAGAGAGAAAGAAAGAGAGAGAGAGGAGCCATTGCAGATGTAACAAATTTAAAAGCAGAGCTCCATTTAATGTTATTCCCGTTGTTTGGCCGGCAATAACCCAAAAAGAAATCTGCAAAATTTCACAAATTTTACATTTATTTACGACATTTCATTTATGTGTGTGTGTGAAGGTGAGGATTGTCCCGGGCCATAAAGTAATTTACAAATAGGCGCTCATAACTACGCGGAAGACATTAATCGAGAGTTGTAAGTCCATAAAAAGATGGCCGTGAATGCTTTTGGTCGTCTGTCTACCTGGTCTACCTGGTCTACCTGGTCCTGGATTTGTGTGTCAGACATTTCATTACGATTTTAAGGTGAAAGCAGTGGCATGAAAGAAGAAATTTTACAGCCTAAGGTAAATATCCGGGCTACAAAGGATGGACGGCAGATGGTAAGAAGAAGGTAGGCAGCAGATCCACCAAAAAGGAATTACCGTCGAAACACACACACACACACAAGCACATGAATAAGACGATGAAGAATAAGGAGAAGAATCCAAAGTGCACCCCAGGCGCAGTGTCTAGGCCATGAATTCTGTCAAGGGTGCAACATGCTGCTTCTTCAATTGCATATGTATGTCTGTCTGTTAGTATGTATGTGTGTGTGTATTTCCATGCCTTGCTGCACAACTTAAAAAGGTCATCAGACAAAAACAACAACAGCAGCAGCAGCAGCTGCTTTGAGCAACTTTTCTGGCAAGTCTTCCTTTTTTCACATACCCTGCAATTATAAAATGTGTCAAAAGGGGTAGGCTATCAAATAATTATGTATGACAGTTGAGTAGCATTACAACTGTTATATATTCTTGCGTATAATAAATCTATAAATAATGCATAAGCAAACAAATCTTTTATATGCACATACTGATATTTATCTAGGGTTTCTGTTAGTCGAGCATGCTCTGTTTAAATACTCTTTCTTTTCTTTTTCCATTTGCTTGCTGCCAATTTTGCAAGCCTGTTCAATGTATTTTTATTTCGTCATATTTTTTGAAAAGAACATATTTTTTTTATTTTATTGAATCCCCCCTCGCAACAACAATTACAAATTAATTTTGCTGAGCTCCGTGTTGATTTAAGAGAGAGTGAGAGAGACAAGAAAGGAACTCACTTAAATTCAGGATAACATCTTTGCATACCTATGTATGTACATATATATGCAGGTGTTAGGAATGCTAAATTACTTGCCACACAAAAACAGCAAGTAAAACCAATTACAGTAGATGCAGGAAGTTTCCCTTCCGTCGGAAAATGCACCATACAACTTACAGAGCAGCAAATAGTTTTTACATACATATGTATGTATATATATGTATGTTTATATTGATGTATGTATGTATGTGTATTTACGAGTAAAGCAACAACCCCCGAGTTTCCGAATTGCAGCTGCCTGGTCTATTTCCCTGGTACTACGTCTGCCGCCTGACAAAAGGTTATCAGAGCACACACACACACAGAAACAGAGAAACAGATCCGGAGAGTGAAGTATGCACACATATATGTATGTAGGAGATGGAAGTAAAACCCTTAATCATTTTATTATAACTCGGACCTACATAACAAATTGCTCATATAATATTGTAATTTGTCGTTAAATGTCACAATTAATGTGAATTATTGAAATACAAGCATGAAAATATAGTAAACATGTACGTAACATATAAATATGGAATATAGCTAGTACTACATACATATATTTGAATGATTCCTATTCCATTGGGACTGATAAATAACATTTGTATATTTATGCAAATGTCGAGTTTGTCGCCAGAATATGAATGAAACATTTTCAGCACTCAGTAATGGGACAAAAAGGCAAGTTTTACTACATTTTATCAGTTGCATATATGTATACAATACTTATCTTAATCCATTAAAGCTCAAGCTATTCCCTGATGTATTCGATTTCTTAGATGCTAAACTGAACCATTAATATACATACATACATACATATGTATGTACAGAACAGAGAGAGAACACATTTCCCATAATTATTTGTTAAGCATTTAATTTCCTTTATTTATCAGAAAATGTAAATTTACACAAAATTTAGGAAAATTAATGAAGTAAATTTATTTCAAATAAAAGTTCTGGTATTCAATCTTCTATAATAATAAAAAGTTCACAATAAAAGTAATTCTCTTGAAAAAAAAATTCAGTTTTATTTTACAAATAAATTAAATTGGGAGTTAGTGCTTTTGACAAGCTGAAAAGACCCTTTCAATTTGTTAAATACAAGGTCTAAAAACCTTTTCCTCATTTCTAATATTTTTCTTATTTTATTCTAGTTTCTTATGTTTAGCTTAAAAAAAATATGTAATGACATTCATTGAATTAAATAAATATATGAATTTTTAATTTGTTAAAACAATTACTTGACCAACTGTATGTCGAGTAATGGGATAGAAAGAGTAAATTGTTATCAATGGGTATATAAAATAATAATCTTGATCCATTAATGCTCAAGTACTTTTCTTTTTTAGATAAATAACAGAACAAGAAATAATACAGAGTCAACACATTTCCAAATTGTTTTCATTTAATTAAATTTTTTCTTTTATAAGAATTGTAAAATTGGAAAACATTAAAAGAAGAAGTAAAAATAGAGTAATTCAATAAATTATTTTGAATAAAGTTGCAGATCTTAAAGTATTTAGAATAAATAGAAATATTCGACTCTAGGAATAAGTGTACATATGTACATATGTATGTATGTGAATTGGTTTGTTCCATTACCTGATAAGCAATCCGAAGATCAGGCAGCTGGCTCAACAATGTGCTGCAACACCTGCTGATGTTGCTGTCTGTCTGTGTGTCTCAATGAATGTTGCAAGCAGAAGCAGCAGCAACAAATGCAGTCCAGGAAAAAAGATACCGAATGCAGTTAAAGGATTTTAAGCTGGACTGAAATATGTATCTAACAAATGTGTTTGGCCAGACATGCACCAGACACAAGGTGTGTGTGTGTGTGTGTGTGTGTGTGTGTGTGTGTGTGTGAGGGGGGTGAGAGTGGGATCCAGACACATTTTTGGGGGTCTGATAAAAGAGAGAATCCAGCGAAGAAGAACGGCCTGCAAATATTTATGATATCCTGCTAAATTATGTAACTTATCATCATTTATGCGGCACATTTGACTTTGTGTATGCCTCCGTCTATCGATTTTTCCGCAAGCAGAGACAGAGACATAGACATGACCCAGGGGCGGGTCAATGAGTTGGAATGTGTCCAAGGACACGCCAACATTCTATATCAATCTCCCCACTCTTTCCCTCTCACCCACTGCCCATTTTCAAGTAACAGGCGCTCGCGCGCCTTTTTCCTTTTTTTCCCTTTTTATTTTTATTTTTAGTGCCTGTTTCCACATGTAGAGTTGCGCCTAATACCCAAATCACAATGTGACAAAACATACATACATACATACACATAAATACATAAAAAAAGGTAGTAAGCATGTTTCTACATGTTGCGAACTTTCGGCCTACTGCTAAAGAGCACCTACTACCCTTTTTCGTAACAGAATTCAAGTTTCAGCAACATTGAAAAAAAGTACTCAGTCCAGACAGCGAGCGCTCAGTTTAAGTTTCAGCTCTGCTCTGCTCTGCTCCGACTCTGTTGATGTTTCAATTTGCAGAATGTTTTGTTGCCAACTGTACTGTCTGTCTGAGCGCTCAACAGAGAACACTGTTGTTGCTCAGTGTCGATGTTCTATGTTTCCACCACAAAGAGCAGCAGAGTTTTTTTTTCTTTCTGTATGGTTTCTCTTCTCAGCAGTTTTAACATGAAACAGAGTCGACGTCGCGTCGCTGCTCGCTCTGTTCACAGTTCGCTGCTATGAATACACACACATACATATACATACATACAAGCGCACGCAACTTTGCTGTATTTGTAATGCTTCCCTGTTCGTGCCTTTGCCGCTGTTGTTGCTGCCTGCCTGCTCGTTGTTTATGTACGGCTTTAATTCCTTTTCGTTTTTTAATGGACATGCCTACAAAAGTACATACATATTTCTGTGTGTATGTATGTATATTTTTCCCCCTTTTATCGTAAATTCGCTGTTAACCGGCACTGGAGTCGGAGTGTTGCGCTCACGCTCGCTCTTAGTTCCAAGTAAATGTTGCTGAAACATTTGTAGCTCTGCAACATTTTTATAGGTGGTTGTTTTTAGCGCGCAACATGTCGCAAATATGCGAATTATGTTTATGCAGCATAATATACATATGTACTTATGTATACCAAGTTTACATTACATAGTTATATATGTATATATATATTTATAAACAAATATTTTCAGCTCGTGATCTGTAGTAAAAACTTAAAATATAATATGTGAATCATCTCCACAGGAATTTCGTGTATATGTATGTACATACGTATATATTTATTTATTTCTGTTGGTTGCCTGTAGCCTGTGATTGCATAAAACTTTCAATTTTGCTGATATCCGGTTTAAGATGGTGGCCTTCTCATTGTTCCTCAGAGACTCCCAATACCAATGTAAAATATAAACACACATACAAACATACATATGTATGTTAATACATATTCATGTCCAGTCGATGTGAATATGTATGTATGCACATGATATGTAAACATAGTATATGTATGTACATATGTATGTGGAATAAGTATTATTTGATCTACATCACTTGGCGCCTCATCTTGTCGAGATACATATATATGTACACACTATATACATATGTATGTATGTATTTATATAAACTTACACAGTTACGCTCAAAGTATTAATACCGTCTGTTACCAAATTGTTTTATTGAACAACTACAAACTTAAGTTAAACAGAGAATTCGTATTTGGAATTACATTAATATGTCTCTATCATATAAACATTTTAATCAATTTTTTAATTGTTAAAAAAATGATATTAGAATTTTGTAAAATTTAGAGATCGCATTTAATAGTTATGGGCTTAAAAAATAAGAAATCGCATAAGCATATACTATTTTGGAATGCTATATTTTGAAAAGGATACACAGACATATTTTTTTGAATACTATAATTTAATTATTGTTAAATAGATAAAAATTAATTGAACTTTACAATATACTATTTGTTTTTAATAGTTTTTTCTGATAAAAATCCACAAATAGCAGTTATTTAAAAAATTACAGTCAATACGAACTCTAGTAAAACGTGGATCAGCAGATAATTCTCATCGTTGGAGTAACGACATAATAATAAATAATTATAATAAAAAATTATAATAATGTAGTACATGATTAAGCATATGAACATAATTAATTACGTAACAAACTTAATTTTAATATTTGAACTAAAGCTTTTGATATTATATTTTTTTATTAATTTTTATAATTTAATAATTTTTTTACTTCAAATAAATTTTATCAAAAATTCATTAGAAGCACATTGAATTAAATTGATGCATTCGTTATTAATTTAGTAGCAAGCGTTGCTATTATTTTGAGCATGGCTGTACATATAAATATTACGTATGTGTATAAATGTGTGTCTGTGTGTATATATCTGTAAGTGTGTGTGTGTGTATGTGTGTGCTATATGCAGCCTGTGTCTGCCTTTCATTCCCTGCCTTGCAACGTAGAAACTGGTTTTGACATTGCTCCTGCTTATTTCCCCATTATCATCATCCAAATCATAATGAATATCCTCATTATCGTGTTGTTGCACGTAGAAGAAAAAGGAAAAGTATCTGGTTACATATGTATGTATGTACATACATATATGATGATGTATATATTACATCAACAAGTGGCCGTTGGAAATATGAGACAACTATAAGAAAAACAGAGATAAAAAAGTATTAAAAATTGAAATTTTCAGTAAACAAAGGAAGAAATTTTCTTAAGCTTAAAAATTTATTTTCAATTTATAAATATACAAATATATAAATCTATCGTAATAACGCTGCAAAACAATTGTGGAAAATATTTCGAATGAAATTCAAATAAGACTCATTCAAAAAAATCTAGTTAATTTATAGTACATATTACGAAAAAGTCGAATTAATTTTTCCGGCTCTGGCTTAATTTTTTTAATTGTTGTTTTTCAAGAATTGGAAATATTAACAACATTTATTTAAATTTTCAATTAAAAGTCAAAGAAAATATTCTATGATGGTTCCTAATTTACAGTTTTGTATGGAATTATAGGATAAAAATTTGTAAAATGTTTAAATGAAGTAAAATTCGTATTCCAAAAAATTCTTCATTAACAATTCATGCGGTGTTTTTATATACTGATAGTTGCAATTTATTTATCTTAATATAAATTAAGAAATAGAATGTTTTAAAATTTTAGTTTCCCCAACTTTGGTATTCTTAATATTATACAAAATGTAAACAAATGAAAATTAATTTTAAATTAATTAATTCAATTAATTTTAATTGTATTTTTTTTGATGTTCTTTAATTGACAGGATGCCGCAGGACCTTCATTGGACTTTTATGTGTCGGACTCGATGCAGGATATGTTGGATGTGGACATCCGGGCCGAGATCGCCAATGTTGTGGGCAGCTCCAGTGACATGACCTCGTTGGATCACGCTCTGGAAGCCATTTCGGCCATCAACAATAGCAACAACAATAATAGTAGTAGTAATAATAATAGTAATAATCTGTTATCATCGACACACAATGCAAATGCCAATCTGCTTGCCACAAGCGCGTTGCATGCATCGCCGACGGCCAAGTGGATGGGATCATGTGCCAATTTCTGGTCAACAACGGATTATTATGCTGATGTTGGCGCCTGTGTCAATCCCATTTCGGTGATGCCGCTAATCAACTGCAATTCCGGATCCGCATCTCTGCTCGGTTCCGCATCGCCACAGAAGACAGGACGAGGAGGTGGAGGAGGAGGAGGAGCTGGCGGAGCAACGGCGACAGGGCAGGGCAGAGCGGGCTCTGCGGCTGGACAGTCGCTGGTTGTGCCGCCTGCGTCGCCATGTGATCAACATAAATCGCATTTGACCTTCTCGCCGGCACAGATGAAGGTCAGTGCCGGATCCATGCGGCGGGAGCAGGTGATGGCGCATATTCCCAAGCAGATTTCAGCTCTGCCCATTTCATCATCGGCTGTGACAGGTGGCACAGGAGGAGTAGGAGCAGGAGGAAGCGTAGGCAACGGAGTAGGATCCACAGCACCTGCATCCATGGCAACAAATTCGGCATTGCAGCTACAGCGACGCAACTCGCCGGCCATGGACTCGGTGCGCAAGGATCTGGGCACGGAACTGCGCAAGGTGCAGACCAACATGGATCAGGAGACAAAGAATACAGCCAAAAATAATAACAACAACAGCCTGCTGACAACGAATGGTGCCACCAGTACCATCAAACTGGGACCTGGCATTGGTGGCCTCACCTTTGCCAACAGTGCCACATACAACAAGCTGAAGCAACAGACGTCCGTCAAGTCACCCAATGGTGCTCCCCTCACCTCCAATGGCAACATCCTGCTCAAGCGGGATCGGGAGGCGAGTCCACTGCACAACATGACAACGTTGCATGCAACGAAACGAGGCAGTGCCCCAAAGAGCATTGCATCCGCGGCACATTCACCACATCATCAGATGCAGCAGATGCAGGGCAGCCTAGGATCACCATCATCCAGCTCATCCTCAACAAATGGCCGTACTGCATCCACAGCCACCTCTATCTCCTCCTCCTCCTCTTCCTCCTCCTCTGTCTTGTCCAACAACAGCAACAACCACAACAATGTGAAGATGTTGCAACAGAAGATGAAGGTGCCAGCAGCTGTTCCCATGAGCAGCGTGTTCCCAAAACCCGCCTATTCCTATTCATGCCTCATTGCATTGGCGCTGAAGAATTCGCGTGCCGGCTCTTTGCCCGTCTCGGAGATCTACAGTTTTCTGTGCCAGCATTTTCCGTACTTTGAGAATGCTCCCAGCGGCTGGAAGAACAGTGTCCGTCACAATTTGTCGCTGAACAAATGCTTTGAGAAAATTGAACGTCCGGCAACGAATAGCAATCAACGCAAAGGCTGCCGTTGGGCCATGAATCCTGAACGCATTTGTAAGATGGATGAGGAGGTGCAGAAATGGTCACGCAAGGATCCCGCCGCAATACGCGGTGCCATGGTCTATCCGGAGCATCTGGAATCCTTGGAACGTGGTGAAATGAAACATGGCTCTGCCGATTCTGATGTTGAGTTGGACTCCCAGTCGGAGATCGAGGAATCCTCGGATCTGGAGGAGCACGATTTTGATGATACTCTAATCGATGCAATGCTCGTCGAAGAGGAGGAGAATGATGATGTTGAGTAAGTTGAAATATATCAAATATTGAGAAATTTCCAAAGATACTTTTTAATTTGAATGTGTTATCTTGGAAAATGATAAATTTAGATTGTAAATTCTTAAAATTGAAGTGTAACTATGACTTTTAATATAAATGAGCAAATAATCTTTATTTAACAATATTTATTTTATCAGCAACAATTAAAACAAAAGAAATATTTAGATACGAGTTTAAATGTTGCAAAAAATAAGAATTTATCTATATTTTGTATTTTGTCATAACAAATGCTTAACAAACTGTATTTTATTTATTCTTGCTTTTCTAAAAACATTTAAATATCGAAATAATGATATTCATTTTAAAATATATGTATAAAATAAATAATATAAATATAAATTTGTTGTCGAATCGATTGAATGACAAACGTTATTTAAATTGAAGAAATCTCATATTAACGTGAATTTACTCTCAATTTTAGCTGGGCAAATAGCGAGGATGAGGATCAGGAGGAGTTTGTGTCATGTAATCAATCCACCAATCACCTGCCCACAAATCACCAGATGCTGCTTGCCCAGAAGAATCCAGACTTTGACATCGAGGTGAGTTCTTCTATTATAATTTAAGTTGTTGCGTTAATTTGCTAATTGTGTTTATTAAACGTTGTCCAGGTTGACGAGCTGTACGATGCCATCGAGATTGAGGATGACAAAGAGGCGGTGCGTAATGCCATTGCCAATGGACAGACGAACAACAGCATCATTGAGCTGAATCCGGCCGATCTGAATGTCAATGATGGTTATCAGTCACCAAAGCGAGCTCGCCTCGACATCAACTATGCCATCGGACCAGCCGGTGAGCTGGAGCAGCAGTATGGCCAGAAGGTGAAAGTGCAGCAGGTGCAACAGATGCAACATGTGCAGCAGGTGATACAACAACAACAACAACAACAGCAACAACAACAGCAACCGCCCACGTATAATCGTCGCAAAATGCCGCTGGTTAATCGGATCTTATAAGCGATCGATCACTCTCTCTCTATTTATATATATATCTATTATATATATATATACACAATTCAAATACATGTATATGTGGTATATTATATACACTTAGTGTTAGGTTTACATTTAGGGAACACCCGTCAGTTACGCTTAATACTTTAATCCGTTGTGGATTTCTGTGTGTACACTGTACACTCCATATAATTATTATTATTTTATATAGTATATACATATACATACATTCAATTTTATATGTACATATATGGCTCGGTACTGTTGATTCAAAATAAGTTTGTTATTCAATTTAATTCGTATCGCAATGCATAATTTCGATTTTCAAATAAATGTTTATGTTTCCAAGCATTCAAGAATCAGATCTCGGACTCCACAATTATAAATCATACATAAAAATACATACATTAATGTAATTATAAAGTTCGGCTAACAATTTTGACGCTTGGGAAGAAACTCAATTGATCATATTAATACGTGTAATTGTGTTTAAACTCTAAATGTCTAGTGTGCTTATTGTTTTCCAAATTCTTGACCTTAAAGATACATTTTGAATCTGATCTCTAAAGAAAACAAAATTGTTCACTAATCTATGTTGTATGTAATCACAATTGACGATTTGTTTTCAGTACGATCAACTTTTTGACTACAGTAATACAATAATAATAAAATAAAGGGAAAAAAAAACCAAATAATTATTATGATTAAGTATAACATAACAAATTTTGACAACGAAATATGAAACATACATCGGTTATATTTCCACACTTGTTAACTGTACATAAGAATTGCATTTAAACGCATTTGCAGCGAACTTTATATATAAAACGAATAAAATAAAAATGTTTGTAGGTAATGTTGAAAACAACCACCCAAAACTTGCCGGTCCAGTATTCATACGACAGAAATTGGTAGAATTTTACCAAGATATTCTTGGTATATACATATACAATACACATAAATATATAAATACAGAATATAAAGCAACAATCGAAATCTCCAATTATCAATTGAAAGTACAGTCAATTAAACATTTTTGATATATATATATATATTATATATTACACATGTAAATATTTTTTACGTAATATGTATACTATTCTAGACGTAAATTAAATATACGTCAGAACAATATATAATATAATACAATAATAATGACAACCAAACCACAGCAATCTTGCAACACTGCAAGATTCCAAAAGAATTATCAAAATTCAAAAAAAAAACAAAAAAAACAACTAAAACTGAAAAGACTTAAAATCAACGTATACCGCAAAAAAACATTCAGGACTCAGTTTACATGAGCGTAAACAGGACCTCAGATTTTAAATACAAAGTACAAACAGTTTTTAAGTTCATTGAAATAGGATTAAACAACAAGTATTGTAAATAATTATTACATTGCTCAATTTTTGAAATCTATACATTTTATATTCTTTATTTCCAATTTCCAATTTGAATTTTGATATTTGATTTTACTTGTAATTATAAAATTAACCATTTATTCCAATCAATATTCATAAATGCATCTTTTGTTCTATTACCCATAATTAAATAGCTTTTAACAAATTATATATTAGAATTACTAAATATGTATGGATATCATATGTAAACTCTTTTAAGCGAAATAAACAATTTTTGTATAGAGTTGTTAGAAAATCAATATGTACAACACAATTGAAACCAAAAAAAATTTTAATAAAAAAAAAAATCAAAATCAATTTCTGATACGTTTTATAAATTTGGGTATTTGGTTTACCCTAAGCATCTGATGAAAGAAAAACAAATGATTAATTTGGTTTAAAGACATCTTTATTTCACATTTATAAATAGGTAGTTCTGATTTTAATTGAAATCTCAATTTATTTGATTTATTTTCTCATTTCTCAATTGTTTCTTATTTTTACAACCAATAAAGCTCAAGTTTTTCGTTTAGTTTTTGTTTTTTTTTGTATATTGAGCAACGAATTTTGTTCTAAAGGAGTTAAGCCTTGGGATCCCCGAAGAAATAAAGAGTTTGAGCAAATCGTGTAAACGTGGTGATGATGTTAAGCTTCTTATTGTGCAGGCTTATCATGAAACTCAGTTCTTAAAGTTAGGTCATACAACAATATTGGGGAAACATACATATTTAATGTTTAGAGGACAGTAGTACAAAAGGAATAATATACATAATGAGTTTAATTTCGAATTATACACCGAGAGAGTATCAACTGAGTCAAGTTGTGAGAAATTCACAATCCCCGAGCTTGACAACAAAATTCGTAAAGAGCCGAATGTAAAATGGTCTTCTGGTGATATATTCAGTATTGCCTTTAAAGACTAGAGTTCTTTGCATTTCTTATGTTTAGATTTCTTTGAATGACTTACAAAAGGTTCTTTTGCTTTTGAGTAAATACCTAAAATGGCATAAAATACTTTAATAAGCGCCTCTGTTAAAATATTATATCTGTTCTTGTTCTTGTTCTTATTCGTTTTTGTTTGTATATGATTTACGATTTACCATATAATTAGTCGTTACATGCATTTAAAATATATATATATGCTTAACTACAAACATACTTACGTAATACGTATGTATGTTTGTAAGTAGTATGCAATAAATTGTATTTTGTATTTTGTTTTTAAAATTGAGTGTTGATATTTGCACATTTAAGGCCTGTTGTTTACTTAATTTAGTTATTCATATTTTTATAATTTTAAATTTGAGCAAGCTGATTAGATGAGCTTTTTCTTAGCGTTTTCTTTAACTTTTCTTAACAAATCTATACAGTTTTGCAATCAGTGTGTGTGTGCCTTTATTTATATGTATGTATGTGTGTTGATGTGTGCGTGTATGGGTGTGTGAGTGTGTGTGTATACGCTATGCTGTACATCTATCAATTGTTCATTGAAACCAGACAAAACTGCTGTGATAAATCTATCTCACTTATAAATTAAACACAATTAGTATCATAGTTTAGTTTAGACGCAAAGTTCACAAATACAAATACAGATACAAATACAGATACAGATACAGATAGAGATACTAATGCACATGTACTTAAACTAAAGTGTGTATCCCATGAATACATATTCAGATCAGACAAGGCCAACGCTGCATTTGGGGCGTGACTAGCTTGCTGCTTGGACGGTTCTTCACTTTAATGCGGGGGCAATTCTATAAATTAATTTCTTTTTTTTTTCTCGCTCTCTCTATAATATATACTTATATTGTTTTTCTTTTTTTGCCTAAAAGCTAAACGATTAATTGTTTACAGTTGACAAGAACCTAACACATGAATACAAACATTTTTGGACTTATTAAATGCACAGGTGACAGATTGGTGAAGTGGTTGAGTGGTTGATTGATTGATTGAGTGTTTGGTGAGGAAATGGTGCACATCGATTAGTAATTAATAGAATAATTTCAGTGTATATTAGTTCTACAAATACAGATTCGCAGAGCTACTCATTCTTGCTTCAGACGCTTAGCATCGTTGCCATCGTTGCTATTACAAGTTGCCACAGTTGCCACGGTTGCAGCAACCACAGCAGCACCACTTGCAACAGAACTGTCCGTTGTTTGTTGCTCCCCATCGCTGGTTATGTAGGCGAACTGGCACTCGAACTCAAAGTCCATCTCCTTCTTCTGATCAAAGGTTGATAGTTAGTAGTGTCCACACGATCTTTACTATGTGGGTGCTTAGGTGCTTACCATGCGCTCACAAATGACCGCAATGGCCGTTTTCTGCTGCGCCTCGGCAATCTTGTGCTCCACCAGATAGAACATATACTCATCGAACAGCAGGCGGATGAGATGAAAGCTGCCAAAACTAGACGCGGATCTCAGTGTCAAATCTCGTATTATCATCGAACTGTAGAAGCTCCATTTAAGTAGAAATTGACGTGCCGCACGTGCATAACTTGGCTTCCCAGTGTACTCCTCCATGGCCGACTCGACCACAAGTTGCAGCCAGCTGGCCCATTGCTCCAATGAGCTTTGTTGCTGCAGTGCCGCCTTGAAATCATTCTCCAGACGCTGCACCACAGCTGGTGCACATTGACTGACCCATGCGGCTTGCTCCTAAAATATACAAATTTATATGAATATTATATTATATATATATATATATTATTTATATCAATTTATAATGAATCCCGTGAGAGAATCAGTGAATATTAATGGATAAATCTCATTAAATAGTCATTCTTTCTTCGGGATAAATAAACTTCAAACTCACCTGGACATTGTGAAAGTCAACTCGATTCAGATCATTTAGCATTTGGGATATTTGTGCACCATTCTGCAGCACAGCTCGAGCTGCCTGTGCCAAATGATTCAGGGATGTATATCGACGCAACGTCTGGCAGAAGGCCGACACAGCGCTCGTCTTGATCTGGGCCAACTGCTCCGGCACGCCCAGCATGCTCTCGCAGAGCCACAGTTCCAGATTCTTGGCAAAGTTGCGAATCGCCTGAGTCAATGCATTCGGTATCGAGCGGAGTACATCGGGTATAATAACGTCCACTGTGTTTTGATAGAACTGATAGTCCACCTGAAAATTAAATGACCATTAAATAGAGGTTCATACACGTAACTTGTGCAATTGCTTCGAAATTCGGTAATAATCGAGAATATAAATTGGCCTAAATTTGACGTCAGTTTTGCATAAAGTTTTAGTTTTATAAATGAAAAAATAATTATTTAATTACATTATTTATAATTGATTAACTTATCTAATTGAAAGTATTTGTGGTATTGTGTATTTGTGTAAGTTCAAAATTTAATTTAAATTCACAACATTTTCTATTATGGCTACTTTATGTATACATTTTTGGATCATTAAAGCAGCTTTCAATCTGTTTATATAATTTGCTTGTAAGCCCCAAAATATATTCAATCAAAATTACCGAACTGTTTTAAATGACTATTAAAATAATACTTTATAAACATAATATAAAAAAATAATACTTATAAACAATAATACTTTATAATACTGTGATAAACATAGGAACTTTGAATGTATTTTCAATTTTTAATAATATGCAATTAATTAACATTGACTACAATTATAGCACTTTGTGTGTAAATGTAGCAAGTATACATTTTATTTAATTTAAATTTTTTTATTATTATGATTTGATTTCTAGCGATACAATACATAGTTTATAGATTAAATTATTGTGTCGACTCATAATAATATTTTAAAATTACATGTGAGAACAGAAAAATATAAATTGGG
Source organism: Drosophila kuntzei (assembly GCA_035042165.1). Taxonomy (NCBI): domain Eukaryota; kingdom Metazoa; phylum Arthropoda; class Insecta; order Diptera; family Drosophilidae; genus Drosophila; species Drosophila kuntzei. Next base: position 770,363 of record JAWNLU010001560.1, on the reverse strand, counting down.
GTCAAAAATGTGTTTTAATCAAGGATTAAAACCTTAACAGAAACCGTAAAGTTTAACCGATGAAAACCGACTGAAATTTGTAACCGTAAATTAAACCGTAAGTGAAAATAATTTTTTCCGCTGTGCTGAAACCCATAAGCCGAAACTCTTTAAACCGAAATAACCGATTAATTTATAAGGGTTAATTTCTGATCTGGACGTCGCAGCTACTGAGCAACTTTGATAACTTCGAACTGCCATAACTTTGACAAAACTCAAGCAATTTCCATGCGCAATGTAAATTCGAGCATGATTTTACTTCTAAAATCGTTTTGCATTTCAATTTTGTTCATTTTGAAAAATTTTTGAAAATCTAATTTTTTTTGAAAATTTACAGTGTTACCCCTTTATCTTTTTTGATTTTTTCGGAAAAATTAGAATTTTCAAAATGAACAAAATTTAGTTGCAGAAGGAATTTAGAGGTAAAATCATGCTCAAATTTACATGGCGCATGGAAATTGATTATGTTTTGAAAAAGTTATGGCAGTTCGAAGTTATTAAAAATCAGTAAAATCAAAATAATCGAAATTTTCAAACCAAATTTATATGAGGTCAAATTATAATAAAATCGACATTACGCAGGATCATTCCAGTAACCAGATAATATTATTTTTCAGGCTAATAAAAGCATTAAGTCTTTTTTCATGTAAAACAATGAACAACGTTTTTTTTTTGTTAACCATATCGGTATTTTTAAACCGAAACTTACAAAAAAAACGATAACTATTACGAAACCGATACTCCAGATTTTGCATAACCTATAACCGAAAACCGTAACTCGAGCATAACCGAATTCCGATGTTCGTTTCGGTTTTAATCCCTAGTTTTAATAATATAAATATAAGAAATATGATTAGTATGAGTCTAATATATAATACTTATTATTATTACTCTTCCAGTTGTAATGTTTTGTGTTTATTTTTGTAGATATATATTTTTATTTTTAATTTAATCTATTTCTTTAAGTTACCTATGGTTCTTTGAACAAGTTAAAAATAAAAAGAAATAATAAAATCCATTAGATTTAACTATGAATAAAAACTAAAAAAAAGAAAAATAAAATGGAATTTCTTCATTGTTAAAACCTTTAAATGTTGTATTTACTGTATCGAATGTCCTTGAGTTTTTCTATACACTTAAAACTTGAACATATCGTTAAAATAGAAATTTCATAGTAATTTCTCTTTCAGAGTATTTTAGAATATTTGAACAGAATTGATTCCTCGAATTAATTTAACTTAAGTAAGAGTTACATATTTATTCATACTCGAATTTCACTTGGGACACATTTGAAGAGACTTTACACCTGTACTCACCTCTCGCACAAACTTTTGCACTTCTGCGCAATGGCACAATAGATACAGCTTCGTTTTGCTCAAGTATTTCTCCTCCTCGCACTCATCCAGGTTGTTGTTGTCGGTGGTGCGCCAAAAGTCGCGCAGCAGAAACTCAACAGTGCCAAACTCAAGATTTAGCACAGCGTCTAGAAAGGATTCGCAATGTTCGCGGTACAGAGCACGGAATGTGTCCACATCATCCAAGGTGAGTTCACTGTGAAAACTGTGACTCAATTCGATGGCCGGAAAAACGGGCATTGCACCAGCGCCATCTCCAATATACTAAAGGGAAGATGAAAGAGAATATAATGATGCCATAGAAAATTGGAAAATTGGGAAATTGTTGAACAAACCTGGATGCAAGCCTCATAAGTTTCCGGCTTAAAGTTGTGCTTTTTGGCTCCAGATGTGCGTTGTGCATTGGATGCTGTGGACATTCCATTGCTACCATTTGAGTTGGCCAACTGGTTGACATTGTTGCTGTTGCTGCCGCTGTTGCTGCCGCTGCTTGAGACGTTGGCCAAGGATGACGGATGGCCATTGGATGGCGGTGTGCCATAGCCTTGCATCGATTTATCCTCCATGGATTGATGAACTAATAGTGAGCCGGGTTTAATCCGTATGCCATAATAATGGTATTTGGAGTTGCCGCGCGTGCCCAGGCGACGTGTTCGCAGTCCGGAGAACACCGAGCGTATCAGCTTGCCAAAGCTGGCTGCATTCACCGGCTCCAGCTTCTGTTCGTTGCAATGTTGCATATAATGGTTGTACAATGTGGACCGTGGCAAGCTGACGCCATCAGCCGTCTCATAGTTGCGTGACAACCACTTGATCTGTAAGTGTGCGAGCGAGATGTTAGCAACGCTGCTGCTCCGGATGCTTCGGATGTCGGGGATGAACCGCCCCCAAAAATCAAACATCGCACTCTTCCTGCACTTACCGTTGCCGAGGCAATTTTATTGCTGGTTCCCATGCCACCACTCTGGTCACTGTCGGGTGACGCCCCATCGGCGCCATTGCCGATGCTGCCGCCGCTTGCCGAATTCGTGGTCGTTGTCGAGGTGGGAGTTTGTGGTGTACTCTGCGCCTCCTGGATGTAGGCAACCTCATGCTGAGAGAATGACAATGAGAGAATGAGAATGAGGTTAGTCAATGTCATCGGCTCACTGACCTCTAGTTTCCAATTCCAATTCCCACTCACCGTCAAACTGTGCGGAGAATCCCGACTATGCGACTGTGAGGAACCATTCAACAGCAGGCTCTCATCCACGGGAACTAGATACGGCAACGTCGTGGAATGGGCATTGGCCGTGCTGCCCGCCGTTGTTGTTGTATAGTTGCCCGTTGCCGCCGTTGTCGAGTAGTATGTCTGGCCATTGCTCTGATAATCCCCCACCGGACAGAATGGATACGTCCTGCATAAAGACAACATAAACATACATATTTAACTCTTCTGTTTATCATTTATCATTTATCATTTCAATGATGATGATGCACTCACATTTGCGTCTGGCTCGAATTGCTGTGATAAAGCTCCGAGTCCACATATTGCACTTGATAGTTTTGCTCCTGACCGGAAACTGAAAGTCAACAAAAAGTAGCGACAAAATTAATATTTATATTGTGTTGAAAACAATAATCTTCTTAAAAATGTATAGTACTTATACTACTGTATATTAATTGCGCTTAACTTGAAAAGTGTACCTTAAATACTTTTAATAATTACACAGGGAATTTCCCTCAACACTTATGTTTAATTATTTTCCTTTATTCACTTTATTGTTGATAAGCATTTAATTTCGATTACTATATATTAAATAATAGGTTAACTTTTTGTTTTTTCATCAATGATTAGTATTAATCTCGATATATTTAATAACACATATTTAAATTATATGTTATAACAATAACAGCAAAATTAAAATATTCACTAGTTTCAGTCGCATAATTAATGCCTTTTTTTTAAAAAATCATTTGTTATCAGGGTCACAATTTTAAATACAAGTTTACTGGACCACTAAATAGTTTTTTTTATGTATTTTAAACTCATTTAAGGAAAAGCAAAAGTAATTCTGAAAATAAGCTAAGGAACGTTTGCATTTTCTCTTTAAAATATACAAGTTATGGTAAAATATTCAAACAAAAACATTGCTTTTTTTATTGCCAAGAAGCTTGCTCATTTTTTTTTTTGAATATTTTCACCGACGGGTTGAAGTTTGATAAGGTAAAAATCCATTACACTTTCTAGAATTAATTAGTGATATAAAAACAAGTAGACAGTAACCATTTAAATTGTTTAATTCCGAAGTACTTGAAAAAAGTAGCGTAGTAATAATACATTTTGAAAACCAATCTTTCTTTATTACACAATTTCCAAAGGATTTCTATATTCGTTGTGTTAATTTTTCATCAACGCAAAAAAGAGATTTCTAATAAACATTTCTGTATGATGTTATGTGAAAAATAAAAGTAATTCATTACAAATAATTTAATTTTTACCAACATACTAATTTATTGACAATCAAAACTACATTTATCATTTCTATTTTCTATTTATTGTTGTATGAATCATTTATAGTTTTTTTTATCCATTTTAATGATCAAATCTATGTTGGAAATCGAGCACAGAGACAAATTTTAATTAAATAAATTATTCAGTGTAGAAAATGATATTTAATTTTGCCACAAAATATAATTACAAAATATATATATGTCAATTCCCGATTTCCAAGGGAATATTTTTAAAATCAAGATAACATTTTAAACAAATTATTACAATAAAATTCAATTCATTGTAAGTAATTATTTAATAAGAAAGCAATTATTGAAATAAAGGCATTAGCTAGAATATCAACGGATGATTTTCCTCTGATTTTAATTTATGAACCTCTATTTTAATTATGAACCTAGTTCAAAAGTATCGAGGCGGACTTTAAGAAAAACGGAAGCATTTTCATAATTATCAGGGAATTTTTCGTAAAAAAAACCTTTATATAAAAGAATTATAAATATTTAAGGATATGAAAACCGTTTATATTGAGCCAAAAATCTCTTCGTTCGTCCAATAAATATGAAATTTTGTCCTACAAAAATTAAATTTTTAATATGATAAAATAATCAGAAATTCAACAAATCTGATCAAAATGATTAAGATATCGCAAGAAACAAAAATGTTATTCATACAAAGACTTGATCGATCTGAATAAATAAATAAGTTTTTTTTTTAGAGAAAAAGTTCCGAATTTCAAAAAATTCTCATATATGTATAATCATATTGTTTTGGGTGAACAATGCAATATCGGCTTGTTGAATTAAAGGTAATATGAATTTAAAGTTCATTTGTAAATGGAAAAGTGGTGCACATTAAATTCACTTTGATCATTTTCCGAAATTTCCACATTCCATTTAAAGGTTGATTAGACTTTAATTTGCAGTTACATTTCACTCGTTTGAAAGTTTACAACGTGGACACGGATGCATGAGAATGACACTTGACACTTTCTTTGGCTTGCCCGAGTTCAACACACACACACACACACATACAACACACACACACACTCAGACACACTGTCGGTGTGAAGAGTGTAAACAGAACGTCAATTAAAAGCCATTGATACGAATCGTAGTAAAATTGTTGGCAATGCAAAATATTTACCACCACAATAGGACAAATTGTTGTGACGTCGATGGTGATGATGATGATACATTGCTGTGGTTGCCGCTGTTGCTGCTGCTGCTGCTGCTGATGAGCTCGAGGATGTTGTTGAGGCAGCGGGTCCAATGCTGTTGTAGTTAACGGCGCTGGCGGTGGCCACAAACGTCTGATGGTGATGATGATGATGATGATGATGTAGTTGCAATTGCAATTGGGCGGCTGGCAGCGGCGCAAGTGTTGTTGCTGTCGCCGCCACTGGCAACTGTTGCTGTTGTAGTGCTAGTTGCTGTTGTTGTTGCTGCAGTGGCTGTTGCAGTTGCAGTTGCGGCTGTGAATGTTGCAGGTGGTGATATTGGTGGTGTTGCTGTTGGTGCTGTTGCTGCTGTGGTTGCAGCTTACAGCGACACTTTTCCAAAATGTTTGTGTAGGCGACGGCGGTTGTCGGTGGTGCTGATGTTGGTGGCGGCAATGACAACGGCAATGGCAACGGCAACGACAACGGCGTTGTTGTGATATCCAACTCAGGCTGCTGATGATGTTGCTGCTGCTGATGCTGCTGCTGTTGTTGTTGCTGCTGCTGCTGATGGTGTTGCTGTTGGTGACGCGTCTGACAGTTGAAGCCGAATCGCGAATGCATTCGTTTTGTTTTATTTCAAGTGGGCAGTTTGCAAATAAATGTCGGAAACAGCTGATGGAAATGTCACATGTCCGTAAGCATAAACATCTATATGTAGATATACATATATAGTAGGTTGTATAAATGTAGCTGGATGAGGTCTTGAAGTTGTAAGTCGAGCTGTTGTCGCCTGGTTGCTTTGGGCAACTGTTTCCCAAAGCGAAGCAGATGAAAAGTAAAAGTGAAAATCGACAAAAGCTTTGCTCAACTGATGAACTAAGAGTGTGGTGAACGGTGCACGGTGAACGGTGCTCGGTGTTCGGTGCTCGGTGGTGGTGGGTGATCTAATAGCGGAAGTAGAACGGTAGCAACGATAGCTGTGACGTAGCAACGGAGCAAGAGCAACCAGAACGTATGCACGGTAGAATTACAACTGAACTCAAAATCAAATGTTATCCTAGCAATATGCCTCTGAAAAATAATGATGACGATGACGATGGCGACGACGACGGCGACGGCGGCGCAGCAACGAATTAAATTACAGCGGCGGTGGTGTTCGTTGGTGGATCCGTGGGTGGGTGGTTGGTGGGTTGGATTGGGTTGGGTTGATTTTTGGGCTGGCACAAATCATAACAACGCAGCATGAAACCAAACCAATAACCAACCCTCGACAGCAGTTCACATTCAACAGCATCAACAACAGCAACAACAACAACAACAGCAACAACAACAACAACAACAGCATCATCGTTGTCGTCGTAGCAAATAATCCAGCCCAGCTGAAGGAGCTGAGATGTGGGTAGTGGGGGCAGCGTTTTATTTTTCAAGCGGCGCCAGCTAATTCCGGGCTCAAAGTCGCATTTTCTGGGATCTGAACAAGTGTCGAATGAAGCCTGAAGGATGTGGCGTGCGCCAGAGCGAGATAGCAAGTGGCAGGCAGGTAAACAGACAGGCAGGCAGAGTACAGCATGTGGCAACGTCGGCGTCAAGGCAACGCAGCCAATCATCCGGGCGCAGTGTTGCCACCCTGTCGCAGCCTCACTGCTTTGGTGGTTGCTATGGCATAATGCGCGCTCGCTTACTCGCACTCACACACTGATACACACACACACACACACACACACACACTGATACACACACACACATGCATACAGTGAGCAACCCCCAAAGCGGATGCTGCGTGGCCTGGCGATAACGCTGGCCAACCAAAACGTTTGCTGCCGGCACGCGTTTTCCTCCGGCATAGTGTGAAGTAGGAGGAGCAGGAACAGGAGCAGGAGCAGGAGCAGAAGCAGGAGGAGTGTAGGTGGAATGATGTTGCTGTTGGGCACATATGCCCAACACACATTGTCACTTTGCCTGTGCACACGCATGCTTTCCACTTTTCCACTTTTTCATATTTTTCTCCTTTGCTGGCCAAATTCATGCAAATATTTCACATATTAATTTTGCCAGTACATGAAATCCACGTGCGTCCAATTGTCCGTTTGAAATATTTCTTTGACTTTGCGGACACTCATGGTCCTTGCAACTGCAGCGGCGACTCTTCACCTTATTAGACATTCTTGCAGCAAAACTCGCACGACAACTTTTCGGATTTTTTAGCTAATCGCTTTTGGCATTCATGTTATGGTTTCCTTTGCTTACAAATATTATAAAGCTCTGCAGGTACAAATAATTAAGAGGTCAAAGTAGAAAGTATTTTCCAAGTCCTGTGGCTTGTATTTATATTCTGTATCACCACGATTTAACAGCCTTTGATCTGTTTTGTTGCCTTTTCAATCCCACAAATATAGTAAAATATTTTGGTATACACCGAAGAATGGAGGTACGTTGTCTTCCAAAGATTCTTTAGTCTATTACAGGGAAACTCGTAGATATTCTGAGCAAGGCAGCAAGTTCCTGGATCGTTCCGGAAATCAAGGTTTGGGTTCGATCTTTGGTTCAATTTAATACACCAAATTTAATTCCCATTTTTTTAATCTTAACAAACTCTTAATATAAACAGTTCAAACTTTTTAAAGACTCTTCAGGCCGGTTCCTTTTTTTACATATAATTTTGCGTTTTTTTAGTAAAACGTATTTCCTATGTTGCATTTGGACTCAGTATTTAAATATGATCTTTTATTCACTATGTTAGATTTTAATTCACCAACTAAAAGGAAATTTAGCTTTGACTAAATAAGAATATATATGACAATTACTATTTGTTCACTCTCAACATTTTTTTTAACATGTTGAATGACTTCAAGAACTAATCAAATATATTATATGTGTTTCATTAAAATAGAAGTGTTTTATTTATTTTTTATAACAGATAAATGAATAAAATTTTGCAAATTAATGTTTGGAATAAATTATAAAAGCTTAAAAAATTGTAGGCTACTGCCAAAAATGATTATTAATATTTATAAAACATTACATTAATTGAAAAACTTTTATAATCTTTGTTTAAACAGAGCTGTGGTTTCAAAATTTAAGCTCGCATATTTATTGTGATGGTAAAGAGATAAATGGAAGATATCTAAGGACATCTGATATCCTAACTTAGTTCATATTTATCTTGAAATTTAAGAAGCATTTGTGCTTATTCCCAAGCAACTATTCATGATCCATAAATTCAACCATTAATATGTATGCTTCTTAGATATTCAACTTTTTTTATCAGCATACCATGAAAATCAGAAAACTTTCTATTTGCTGGGCACGGAAATGAAAATAAATTGCCAGGATAACCGACAAGTGCAGGGAGTGCTCGACAGCCGCATCCCCTGTCAAGAATCCTGGCATATACACGTAGATGAGCTTATCCATGCATCTGCAGCATTCGAATCAACAACAACAATAGTAACAACGATAACAACAAACAATTAACCTTTTGTAAACAGACTGCACCTTGCCAAATTGAAAGGGTCGTAGTTCATAGATTTTAGAACGCTTTTTATACAGCTTCAAATGTTGCCTTTGATTTGTCCTTATAGATAGCAAACGGTTTTGAAATATGAATTGCGACTTGACCCTCAATTGATTGCAATCTCGAATTTTGGCTATTTACCCAATTAAAAGAAGCCCAGCATATGCTGATTTTCCCTGACTGTGTTTTTGGCCCACGTGCAAGCACCAACCACTTGGTCGTCTTAGTTAAGCTCCTCTGTAGTCAGCTGGTATGTACGTAATTCGTTTCAACATTTTTATTAGTTGTTACTTTTATTAAATTTTTAAGCTTTTACGCATCGATGCTTCTTTGAGCACCCCACTAAACCGTATCAATTGAAATACCTTTCATTTAGTTGGACTTTGCGGGACGGGGGAGGCAAATAGTGTTCACTGTAGGTGAAAGCAGTGAGTATTATAGTAGACGAGTGTGAGTTCACCAAAGGTTGTCAAATATGCTTGACGTATTGTTAATATGAAGGCAAAAAAAGGAAAAACGAACTTGCGATACTCTTTTGCGAATTGCTCACTGATTATCGATAAAAATTGAAAAAGATTTTAATATAATAATGATATAATTATCATAAAATAATACAAACATTTTTTAAAATAATAAAAATATTTTGAATATAATACAAATATATACTAAAAATTCATAAATACTTTCCAATAATATTACAAATGTTTTTAATATGATTAAAAAATTATAAAAAGTTTTTTATAACAATATTACAAATATTTTAAATAAGATTAAAAAATAATAAAAATATTTTTAATATTATTGGAAAATATTTTTGAATTTATAGTATATATTTCATTCATTTTCATATCATAGTTATTATATTATCATATCATACAAAAGAATCGAATCGTTTTAATTTTGTACTTTGATTAAATAAGTTTGGAATCTTTTACTAATTTATGTAAGATTATTTGATATTTTTTATATATACTATGAAGTTCAAAACATATCTGATCACTGATCATTTATAAGGATATCCTTGTATTGCTACGAAATAAAATAATTAAATTAAAGAATAGAAAAGTAGATCATTTTGGAAATATCATGATCATTAAGTAACTGATCTAGTAACATTTGGTCATATCAATATTTGCAATGATTTATAGCTTCACAATGAAGTCGTAATACCCTATTTACGGTCCTTAACACAGTATTAATACACAGCGGGCGGTTATTAATGAGTCGCTGTGTGAAGGGTGGTCTATCTATGCTCCTGCTTTGTTCCCTCCTGCTCAACTATGATAATTCCCATCTCACTTCAATTTGTTGTGATTACTTGCCGTGTTTATTGCTGTTGTTTTTGTTGTTGTTGGCGTTGGCTGGTGGTGGTAATTTGCGCTAATAAAATCAAGTATCATGGCCAAACAATTCAAGTTCTCGACCACCTCTACTTCCACCTTCCACCTTTTACCTTTTGTTGTCTAGAGAGCGTCGGCAGTATGTGATCCAGCCCTATAGATAGTGCTCACCAAGTGTAATCTCGATTAATCCATTGTGCAGCGCTGAAGTGGAATATAATAATTATGTTGTACGTCGTGTGTAGGGTATCACTCTCAATTCTCCCCTCATTCTCTGTCTCTGATTCACAGCTGCACTTTGCTACACTTTTTGTTACATTTTGTCCTGCACGTGTCGTAACTGGTGCCGTGTCCTGTTGATGCTGATGATGATGCTTCTGCACAGGTAGGACTATCATCCGCAACGGGGTGACTCTCTGTCTGTCTGTCTATCTGTCAGTGGGTTTTGTTACCAGCTCATCTCTGCTCGTTTCAGTTTTCAAATTAAGTCGCTTTAATTGTGATATCAAGCAAACGTTTAAAATGTACATGGTCGGTTCCTCACCCTTCCCCTTCCTCTTCCTTTTCATCCTTTCCACTCAGCGACGACATGCTGATCCTGTGATTATGTTTGTTTACAAAAGCGCGACTTTTGCCGTTTGCTGTTTGTTGTTTATTTGCTGGTTTCCACTTTGATTTCCGAGCTCTGTGCAAGTGCAAGCATTAAAACCGCCAGCGATTGCAACGCGTTTTTTTACGCGCGAAGCACATAAGCCAAAACAAAAGCGCGCGTTTTACGCATATTTTTTTATTTTTCATGCTAATTAGCAAACCGTTTGCCAATTAAAGCTGTCACAGTTTTTTCAGAACTTATTTAATTGGCATAAGTTTGAAATATGTAATAATTCGTACGAATATGCAACTTTTTATACCCGTTACTTAAAAGAGGGTATATTGAGTTCGTTGGAATGTATGTTACGATTAGAAGGAAGCATCATTGGAAATTAACATTATTTATTTTTATTATCGACCATCCTATTTAATTTTTAAAGCAATACAAGCGTCTAAAAGTATGTAATGGGTATCTCATAGTCGGAATCTCGACTATAGCCTTTCCCGTTCCATAAATAAACCAAACGGACGTTTGTTCGTGTCAATAAAGTTACAAATATTAATTTTAATTAAGCATTAATGCCAGTTAAATGAACTGTTTGAGCTGGAAAAATGAATATCAATAAATATCCATTTGCAGAACATTTGATGTTAAGCAAATAGGCTTTGAACAGTTTTTCCTGTGTAAAAATTTAAAATAAAGAAAGTTTCATTTACATTTAAGATTGCATCATACACAGTTGAAGTTTAGCGAAAGAGAAAACTAGTACACAATAAGAAATCTGGAAATATCTAATTAAATGCTTAATTTATGTATATTTATGTTTGGAAAATTTGTTATTTAAAAGCTATTAGTCAATTGACGACTTTAATGCCAGGAATTTAATATATATATATTGTATTCAAGTCTTTTATAGATTGGCATTTTAATTAATGTCTGTAAAAAAATTAATTGGTTTTCCTTGAAATACTTTCAATATTCAAAATTGTGCACTTTTTGAAGTTCGCAATTTTTGCTCGAATTCTTTGAATCGACAGTCGAGTCTGGATATATGTAGGTGGACTAATCTAAGTTTAACATCTTGTGTGTTTTAGGGTTTGATTTTTACTTAAAGTTGCTTTAAATACACGTATTTTGCTCAAAGTATTGAGGTTTTCTATGGTTTAATATAGTGAACAATTTTTGTATTTTTAGGTGTTCACTATTTTGGATTGTTCACTGCGTCGACTGTATTTTTAACTCAAAGATTTTTTAGCCTTTATTCAATTAAATAATATCTTTGTAATTCGCTTTGTTATGAAATTAATATTTATATTGTTCATTTGAACAATTTGAATTGAAAGATAAATTACTTTTATAAAATTAATTTTGGTCTGGTTCAGGATTATCTATGATGGTGTAAGAAATGGAACAGTTTATATTTTTCGCAAGCCGAAAATAAAGTACATATTATAAATTAATATGTATTAAATTTATGTGATAATTATACAATAATTTCTAGAATTAATCTGACGTATTTTTAAATATTCACGTAATGAGTTTTGAGAATAGAACATGAAATACGTCGATTTCGGTTTGACTCACCTGTCACCGTGATGAAAGGTGTGCCCTCATCATCCTCGGTGGCTTGCACCACAGTCAATTGGCCATTTGCCACTTGTTGCGCCAGATCGACGTCACTTTTGATTGCACTCAGGCCGGGCAAGGTGTGAATTGTTGCTGTGCTGTTTGTTGTGACTGTGGGGTCGGCATCGCTGCTGCTCACACTATTCACGGCATGAACGTGGGCATGAAGATGGGCTTCCTGACTCGAGTCACTGGTATCCATTGGCAGCACCACGCGAATCACCTCAAGTTGTTCGGTGGTCGTTGTGGAATCATCGTCAATGCCGTCGCTTAGCTTCTTCTGCAAGAGCTGACAGTTCTGCAATAACAACAGCAACATTAGTTAAGACATCCTTAAATGAATGCATGTTAATATAATGATAACAACCTGGGTCATAACATCCTCCAGAGTGGCGGCCACAACGACACCATCCTCAGTGCAGAACTCAAACTCTTCAGCATGAGTTGTTGGCGGCGAAGGTGTTCTCTGCTCTACAACGGTCAGCAATTCTCCAGTTGTCTTTGCCACAAGTTGTTGCTGCTGATCTTCCTTGGACTCTATTTGGCTGGCATCGACGGAAGCCGTGTCAACGACGGCGCTCGTCGAGATGATGAACTGACGCTGGGTTGCCAGACGTGTGCTCATTTCATTTGCTTAACTCTCTACAATCTAGGCTTTAATTGTAAGTTGTAATTATGTAGATATCTACAATTCGGTTAGTTGCGGTTTAAAGGCTCGATGTATTTGCACTTTCGATGCGAAATTCGTTGACTTTTCCTCTCCCTCTCTCTATCTCTGTCTTTAAGGCAATTGTGGTGCTTAAATTTAGTTTAGTTGCTTAAGTTTCGAGTAGCTGTAATGAAAAAGATGAAATTTTTATTTGATAAATGTAATAAATCAAATTTCTAGTAGACAATCAATTGTTGAAAATACAAATGCGTAGCATAAAAAGTTCTACAAATAGAACTATGTATGTGTGCAATTGCCTCTTCTTCTTCTTATTGTTGTCGCTGTTGTTGTTGTTGTTGTTCCCACTTCATGTCTTTGTTGCTTGAGGGTTGACTACTTCCTACCGCTAGGGCGTTGCTATGAAATTAAACATTTCACAGGTATTTGCTTCATACTTTGATTTATTCCTCACTTTGTTCTTTACAGCTCCAACAACAACAACAACAGTAACAACAGGAACTACAGGCACGGAAAAAATATATTCCGTTAGATCTTGTTGTTGTGCTAATATACGACGCCATCTTGATTTCCGCGCTCTTATTTATTATGGCATCTTTTAGGCGCTAGTTATCGCTTCTACGCAGCCATTTCAATATACATATGTATGTATGTACATTTGTATGTGTGTACACAGATACATTTGTTGTAGCTGTGTGTCAGTGTTGCCAATTTAGCTTATTTATCGCTAGATTTACATTATTTTAAAATATAATCGCTTAAAAGTTTCTCTAATACTAATAACGATAAGACTAGTTTTTTTTTAATTACATGTAGATTTAAATGCAGTCTTCCTATCATTTTTTAAAATTACATTTAGTATGTTTTAGTCTGAAATTCATATTGAATTATACAGGCCCGTTCCGGTTTTTACTTTTTATTTTATAGCAATTAAAGTAAGTACTTAAAAATTGTCGTTTTTCTCTAAACCGTATTTAAGTTCCCCAAACTAAGATTAAATTCTGGCCGCCACACTCTGCCGGAATTAAATAAGGAGAGTTTAGAAATATTAATTTCTGAAAAATCTTGCCGAAAGTTAAAACTTAATAATTCAAACAATTATAATAATTTGCATTTCAAATGTTGTTCAAACAAGCTAGAAATCAAAAAAATATAAAGCATATCAATAGAAATAAAACATAGTACTTAAAACATGTTATGCTTAAATGCATTATTTTTCTTTAATTTAAAACACTTTTGAACATTTAAAAAAAAGCTTTCTTTAATACTATTTAAGCTAAACTGGCAACACTTCGCTGAATGCTTAAGTTTTTGCGGTCAAATCAACATTTAATGCAATCTTTATCATAAGGTTTCTATTTCATTTTCTTTATAATTTCACAGATATGAATTACCACAATTATGATTTGCTTTTCAAATATTTTAACTTAATTTCAACAGCACAAAATACGTCCATGGTGATATTATTAGTTCATCAGTAGTTTAAGTTTCTTAAGTTAAACATAAAAAGTAAATCCAACCAAAATTAGTTAAATTTAGCTAATTTCGTCAACTTTTTCTCATATCTGGCATATATTGACAGACAAATTTTGGCTACACTGGTGTGTGTGTGCGTGGGATTCTCATGAACTAATTAATTTCTGATTTAAATAGCACTTGTAACTTGTATTGAACACAAGAGAGCATGTTTAATTCAATTAACAACATGCATCTCAATACAATTAATCCCCCAAAGCAATATACGGGTATTAAGATGTTTGCACTAAATTATTTGTTTGCTTTAATTAGAAATAGCTTAATTTCAGTGTAAATTTAATTATTGACATTTTCTGCAAACTGCATTGATGATTTTCATTTCCTCACTCATTTTCACACTCTTTGATGCATCTTTGCGCTTTCCCTTTAACTGTTCACTGGGCAACCGGTTCAATGTAAATAATATTTGTTGTAACGCCGCTGGCAGTGCCAAGTCTAGCCCGAAGGGTATCCAGACAGGAGACAGCAACTGGGAATTTGGAATGGGAATAGGAATCCAACTGGGAGTGGGACTGAGAGTCGATAGGGAAATGGATGCCGGCGATAACGACGACCCGGCATACGTCACGTCATTCAGTCGAACTTGTAGTCCAAGTTGTTGTTTATAAACAATAAACGAATACATCGACGAATGCACGTCGTTTAACGTGCAAGGGTGTTACCTCTTAGGGGGGAAGTGGATACGGATGAGGGGGAGTTTATAGGAACTAGAGGGTGAATGCGTTGCCCAACCGGAAGTTCCAAGTTCTTGGATATTAGTGCACAAATCAAATATTAAAGCGACGCGGACAAGTTCATAAATTTGACGCGTGAAAATGCAACGCGAAATTCACACACATACACTGATAAAAAATAAGGCTCTAAAATCAATATTTTGATCTCAGAACTATGAATTTTATACCAAAAAAAGCGTCGAGACATAAAATTCTTAACGATAGAAAACACATCTTGATTTTAAGAACATTTTAAATAAGACCAAGTTCTTATTTATAGACCAAACAGTTTTCAATACTCAAAACATGTAATATTTTTATTGTTCTATTATTTTGATACATATATTTTTTTTTCTGGTTTGTCATTTTTTATAAATATTCCTTTAATATGTTTTTCCTTGGTTACACATACAAATATAACATATTCATATTTTCCTAACAAATTTAAGATTTTTATTTTTATATTAAGAACTCCGTTTTTTTAATATTGGTAATTTTAGTATTGGTAATTTGGTCTTAAAATGGTCTTATGTAAAGAACAAACGGTGTAAATAGAATGTTGTTGATTTTAAAAGTTGGTCTTTTTTTTCAGTGTACACACACATACAGACACCAATACACTGGCAAGTAATCACTAAGGACGCGCCACGGCAAATTATTGATCAAATAAGTTTGGCATTTTTTGTTGCCTTTTTGTTGTTATTGTTATTGTGGTTGTTGTTTTTGTTGTTATTGTTGTTGTACTTTACCATGCAATTGCAATTCAATTGAAAGCGTTGCGCGGGATCTTTAAATTTATTTTTATTTATTCTTTTTGTTACTGTTGTTGTGCTTGCCACGACCGTAAATGTGCAACTACAACACGAAATATATTCACGCTGATATTATTCTCGGGACAGGTGGCCGTAGGGGGTAGTTAATTGGTAATAGAGTTGGTCAATGTGCTTGCTATTGTATTTGATATTTTTTATTTGGTGAATGGTGGTGTCTTGTTCTGCAGGAGCGAGATGGAAATACATTAAGAACGGATCCAAAATACGGTATGCAACGGGCCAACGAGCAATTTGCAGTTGCAGTTGTAGTTGCAGGACATTTTCGGGCATCGAGTCCTTTTTACCCCCTCTTGCAAATGCATTTGTGTGGAGATCTTAGCGGCAGCTGTGTTGGCATAGGAATAGCCATTTTGTGGCTCAGACAGCGTGACGCTTTAACCAAAAACTTGAAATTCTTTTGGCTCAGTTTAGTTTTGTCTGACCTGCAGCATGAAGCAAACTTTAATAAACATAAATGTGTATTTTTTATAGAATATTAAACAATAACAATTATTTAGTTAACTGCATTTTAAAGTAACGCAACCAAGGACAATATGAATTCACTTCGCTGCTGAAGAACTTATATCTCTATATCATACATACATACATCTTAAAAATTTAACTATTCCACACTAAATAAAAGTACTTTATAAAAATCTAAGTTAAAATAAAGTCCTGATTTGAATAAAAAACAATCAAGAAGAGAAAGGAATTATGTTGGAGAGCAAAATGAAAATATTGGTTTCAAAACAGAATGTTGTAGAAAAGTAATATATGTAAATGAGCTTCTAATTTAGTTTAGCAAATAATAAACAATTGTTTGTTTATACCATCGTCGTGCTATTGGTCTATTTGTTACAAAATACGTTGAATAAGAGCGACTATATTAACTGTGATCACAAAGATCATTATCCTTCGAAAGTAACTAAGAACTGAAGGTACGAATTACTCAGATTAGTTTTATAATATAGACGAGAATACTAAAGAACAAAAATACTCTTAAATCTTCAATATTTTTTGCGAAATAGCTCCCTAAATTATTTATAACTTTATTAAAAACACTAATAACAACATAGTATTTTATTTCTTTAGAATCCGAATTCCGGCTATACAAATAAAATAAAATCTTAAAAAAATACATGAATTTAAATTATAAAATGCCTTACTGATGTTCCAGAAAGTATGCAATGTATTGAAAATTATAAAAATGTATGATTTTTTAATTGGTTTCCATGCAACTAAATGTAATTATATTATTTATTTTAAATTAATATATGTTAAAAAAAAATACAAACAATTCTTAGCTACAATAATACACATTGAGGCGAACTTTAAGGAGCCGGGATTAGTTGACTATATCAGATATCGATGGTAAACTGAGTAGTTGAATAAAGAAACTGTTGGAAACTAGATTCCTTTGCACTGTTCGCCTTAGGCTAATTATTGTTGTAATTGTTGGATTTCTGGAATAGATGCAATGCTGCAAATTATCTATAAATACCAGACAAGTCCACAAAAAAAAAGAATTATGTCAAATCTTGTGATTATTTGGATGATGATGCGCATATTGACGTTGACAGTCAATACAATGGACGTCAGTCATCAAATGTTCAGACAGCTATACGAGCGTTCGCCTGGCATGTGCTGTTCTGTCCCGTTCCCCGTTCCCTGTTCCCCCTTCGTGCTCCTTTCTCCTTTGGCTGAGGCAGTCAAGCGAATCGCGGGGCGAGGCAGCAAAGCGGAAACTTGCACCGAGATGGTTGTTTTACACCTGGCGACGGTGGCTCAACTCGGGACCGCGAACGTTGATAATGTTCAACCGGCCATGGCGCTGGCCGAACACGTGGATGCGAAGGTAATGAACGCGGGTGGCTGTGCCATATGCCCTGTACACACGTTAACCTGGCCAAAAGGGGGTTGGTTGGTTGGTTGGTTTGTGTGACCGCGGCAAGGACTCGTCGTCTTAATTGCCTCTAAATGTTGAGCCTGTGAAAGTGACTGGAGTTGGGAGAACTCTCTAAAAGAGAGTCCGTGTAATTTTCTCATTTTCCCGTTCAATGAAAACTCATTTAATACACAAATCTACTTGTATTTCTAATGTTGGCAAAATGAGAAAAGTTGTCTCCTTTTGATCTTTGGTTACAACACTTGACGGCTGTTTGAAAGTTTTTGTTTCATATTTTGATAACATTTTATCATCTGAAGGATGATGACAGGAGTGGTGGGGGGAGGGGGAAATGGGTGGCAGGGCGGAGCTTAGGTCACTTTAATTGGTCCAATGAATTTTTCTAGGACTTACCATATCAAATGCGTAATATTAGTAATATCCTGTTCTCTTCGTATCGATGTGTTGGTTAATCAAATATATTTTCAAATATAATTAATTGCACTTCTTTGAGCATTTTTTTTGCAAGTTAATTTCAAATATTAAACAACAGTTGTAAACGAATAGATTTTTGTGCAATACCTTTTATTTGGTATAAAAAATAGACCGGAAGGAAGTGTGGCACACACCGACACACACACACACACCCGAAAGATCGACCGAGCTCCGACGTAACTTGTTGTGTTTGCGTTTTTCGTTTCCTTGGCAACAAACAACAGGGGACAACAACAAACAAAGTGATGGCATTTTATTGGCCAAAAAGCCAAATTGCGGAATGTAACACAACTGTTGATGCTGCTTTTCTCGATAATCACATATAATTATTGCACGAATTTCGGGAATAGATTGCTTAAAAATATTGCACAGTTTATTATTTATATTTGTTAAATTTAAAGAAAAAGTGATGCACTAAAATGCGAGCAGCTGACTCGGCATTGTGCAGTGTTGGAAAGCGACCATGTTACAGCTGCCAACTTAATGGTATTTTTGCTATCTGGCAACACGCCAGTGTTGCAAATGCTGCTGTTGTCATTCACAGTGGTGCGCAAACACAGTATTGGCGGTCTATTTGAATTTACGAACAACACACAATATGGAGAAATTCAAGTCGTTAAAAATTAAATTCACTATTATATTAAAAAGCAAAAAAATGCAACATGCTTAAGAATGACATTATCTCAATGTTGTTATTGTTCGTGTATGCCACTTGTTACCATCTATTTTCTATGTTTGTTTTTACGACAGCTCGTAAAAACGTGATCAATTTTCTGCACATTACATACATACTTGTTAATTAATTTGTCGCGAATTGCAATTTTAACACTCGACTGGCACAGAAACAAAAGCAATTAGCGTTCAAATGAAGCAATAATGTCTCCCTCGTCTTACCTACAAATATTTGTATGCATTTAAATGTGTGCGCAATAATTACATACATACATACATATGTGTAAACGAGTATAAATATGTACATATGTATGAATATATATATATATTTATATCTACTGAATGCTGCTCGTGTAGTTTTACACAATTAGCCAGCTGACTGTTCGCACACGTGTTGCACATTAGCGAACTCACGGACTCACAGACTTCGTGTGTATTTGTTATATGCATATTTGTGCTTTCGTCAATTGTTTTTTCAACTTGGTCTTTGGACACAACGGTCGGTCAGTCTAGAAGGTGAGCGTGTTTCTTATGAATATGACTTACACTTGTATAATACACCACGTTCAGTGTATGAGACATTTTATGACATATTTCTATTTAGACCCTGTATTCAAAAATTACAAAGGGTACATGCATATATTCAGACCGGTCATGGAAACTTTCGTTCGAAAATTAAGCTTTAGTGGGAAAAATCGTATTGTATTTTGAGATATTTCCAGGATTCTCACAGATAATCTATTTGGTATTATGTTTTACATCCTTAAAGAGTTTAGTTAAAATCAAACTACATATATCTGGCATATTAACGAATCTTGTTAAAATCACACCACATCATATGGTTATTATAATAAAGATCTACGAAACTTGAGTACAGGGCTCTGAAAGGGTATAAAACCTTAAGCATTCCGAAGATTACGTTTCTTTGTTGTTCATTTTATTTTTATTGCACTTTTTTGTTATTGTCATTTGCAGTCGCACAGTCTCTGTCAAAAGCAGCTATCCACCACGTTTGTTGTCATGTAAAATTTCCGTTACGATACGATGGGAAATGCGTCAACAGAAATGGTTCTATAGCTACTATAAGTATGTACATAAGTGGAGAGAGTAAATATAACTAATAACACACAACACGGCGTATGCGTAACGTCGTCTGTCAATTCATTGTTGTCTACGTTTGTCGAATCTTCGGGAATTACATTGACTTACAGCAGCATACAGTCTGTCGATGCAAGTCTTCTGCTTGCCATATGTACATACGAGTATGTACAATGTACATATGTATGTATGTACATATTTATTGTTGCTGGCCATGGTCAGGGCAACTGTCCCTAAAAGTCACATGCAAATTCGATTAAATTAGATAATATACTTAGTAATGTGTGCATATACAATTAAATCGATTTCCTCTAAGAGCGAGGTTAACTTACAAGCGAGAATGTACATTTCTGTATATATGTACAATGTACATACATATGTGTGTATGTCTTAACTTAACTTATAAACAACATCAAAACAAAAGTCCAAAGCTGCGGCGTCACCTTGTCGCCAGAGTCTTAAAGCTAATAGGAAATTCAAAACCCGCTTTGTCTGATTTATCAACAGCGGCATTTGAATGCAAAACGTGTAACACAGCTTGTAACTTTTACATAAGTTGACGCGATGCGAAAATAGAACTCGAGACCGTAAACAAATACGAAATACTTTGAAATCAAATGAAATGCAAATAGTAATAAAATAAAATATATATACATATGAAAAAAATAACAATTAAGAAAGCTCCAGTCGATAATGCTTGACAACGGGATACCCTAACTACATTATGGGTTCATTCATCTCTCTATTGCCCTTCAGATTCAATTAATTATTAATACATAATAATTAAATAATTTACACAAAATAAGTTCGACTAAAAACTTGTTTAACGTATGCATTTCAAATGAATTAATTAATTAGAATTAAGTTCTCTATCTGTATTTACTCCTCATAATGTATTCTAGTTTCAGACTCAAATGTTTCATAGTCAGTTCAAAAATTAAAAATCAATTTAATAACTTAATCAGGCTTTCCACATGAAGTACATTTTTTATTCAAGTGTAGATGTCAAAAATTGTATTAAAAAGTAAACTAATACACATAAATACAAATTATTTTAATTTTATGTTTCGAATGGAATAAATAAAATAAGGACTGACCTTTTCAAAATTATTTTCTGTATTTGTATTGATATATGTTATAGTTTTGAATACTCCCAACTTAAAATTTTTCGATTTTTCAGTTATGAATTAAAATTTATTATAATATAATTTAATTTTTATTATTACAATTGTATTTAAAATTTAAATAATTATTTTCTCTCTCTACCGACTGCCTTTAGCCTACGTTAAATACGATAAAATAAAATGTATATTAACTGAGAGTTATTTTAAAATTTGAGATCAATTTCTATAAATTTTTGTTAAAAATTCGCAACCGCAATTTGATTTGAGTTCTAGGTTTGAGAATTCGTGAAATTTAAATAGCAATAATAATTTATCGATATTCCTAAAAAAGATTAATTTCCAACTGATCCACACAGCTCAAACACCCGATTGTGAAGCCGGTCCATTGAAGTCTAAAAAGGCGCACAAGGCAAACGTGGATACTGTGGATACTGTGGATAAAAGCACCCATACATACATGCATATATGTATGTATACATATACATATTAACATACATACGTACATACATACATACCGTATAAGTAATAGAACATGTCGTACTGGGCATACATTTAATAAATGCAGCAAATTTATTTTTTTCGCGATACTATATCTTCCACTTGGAGACTGCCGTGTGTATGTATGTGTGTGTGTGAATTGTTGTTGTTGTTGTTGTTGCTGAAGGTGTTTTCTATTCTATTTTTTATTTTTTCAGCCGCAATGACACGTGTTGTAGGTCCACGATTCCCGCCTGCGCTGCGCCATTTTCTAAATAGTATTTCTCGAGAAACAATTGAAAAATGTGCTTACACTTGTGTCCATCTATGTATGTACATATCTGCATACATTCATACCTATACAGACAAATATTCGTATCTCTCTCCACTCTTATTGTTTGTATCTTTATCGGCCAACCAATACATATTTGTAAACATTCATCAAACATACATACATACTTCAACGTATACAAATTCATACATACGTACGTACGTACATCTATATTTTATGGGATTTACCTCGACTTTGAAATTGAAAATGAAATTTTGGCATATTGATAAGAAATTTTATATTTTACGCTATCGTTATTAAATTATATGAGCCAAAAGCGTGCATGAAATCCATTTATAATAAAACACACACACATTTACAAAATTGAGTGTAAATTAAGTGTGATGCTAATCGAATGTATGTATGTAAGGTATGCATACCAAGTATGCATATGTATACATATGTATTAAATTTATGAAGCAAATTGATTAGCACACACCCATTTTATTTGTCCCGTTCCGGGCCATTTCTGGGCCTGGCCAATGGCCAAGACTCTGTCCTGCCCCCTTGTCTCATCAAAGTGATCCAGTTTGTGCTAATAAAAGGTGCCAATTATTATTATTTACGTACATATATAAGTAATTATGTACACATTAAAATATACAATAAATACATACATATACTTTTATTTCACAGAATTTTCGATATTGACGCAGATCTCATCTAAATCTATAGAGTCAATACATATGCTATTGATCCACACTTTTATTTATTTCTTGTGTTTGTTAAATGTGTAATTGAGGGGTGCAATAATATATAATCTTTATATTAAAATATTATAGTATCTCAAAGATTCCTAGTTCTTGAATTACATTTTTATTATTTAGTCACATGTGCCTCGCATATCTACTTTTATTTCAATCGATTTAAATGATTAACAACAAAATAAATACAATTTTTTTTTAAATATATGTATGTACTTATCATATAAAAAAATTGTATAATGTTGGAAATACTTTGGACCTTTTTTTAACATCTAGTTAAGGTCTCAGTTAACTAACTGAAAGATGTTTATATAAAATTCAAACTTTTCTTTCTACTAAATTATTTTTAATTAAAAATACTAGTGCTGTAATTACATATATTTGTAAAATGGAAAAGTCAAAAATTGTTTTTTAAATAAAAAAACGTTATAATAAATACCATTTTTACAAGTTTTCCAAAATTGATTATTTTCTTTATTGTTGCAAAGTATTTCATAGTTCACCAATTGTACACGTCTAAGCGTTTTTTAGACATTGTTATGAATTATAAGCTTATCAAAATATTTTAGTACTTTTTATTTATTTTAAATATCTTATCAAGGATTATAGTGAACTTTCTCTGCAAACTACTTTATTTATCTTACTCTTATTTTTACTCTCATTAGATGCTACTGTTGTTGCCTTTGGTTTGCAAATGTGTTGAGCAGCTTCAACAGAAAAATAAAATGGGTAATCAGCTTGTGATTAAATAGTACACACCCAAGTATGCATATAAGTACATATGTATGTATGTATGTATTTATGTACATATGTAGATGTAAGCTTAGTAAGCACAAACAAACTAATAAAGATACGCAAAGCAACGACCATAGAAAAACAGATATTCATATGTACATATGTATGTATGTGTACTTGTATATCTACTAACACATATGTACATACATACATGCCAACAAATGTGTGAATATATATGTATATGTATGTGTTCATCAGTTTGTAGCTGGCTTAGCGTTGGGGGCCATGTCCACATAAAAAATCCACAAGTGTTTATTTTTTATCACACCGTTGATTTGTTTATACTAGTAGTAGAAAAATAAAAAAAAAACAACTTTGTACATTTTTCTGAAGACGTTGTTGTATCGCTTGATTGCATTTCATTTCTATGGAAATTACCAGGCCACGTAACGCATTCCGATTACCGACACGTGACCATAACAAAAAACCAACTGTTTAAATAAAAATACGAAAATAACTTATCCCACAATTGAACCAATTTGAAGTTCTGATAAGACTGTGGGGAAATGCGTGTGAGTAATTTAAGTCATTTTCATCATTTACAACTTGTATATACATATGTATGTATGTACAGTACACACGAGTGTGTACTTTTATCATTGACTGTGCACGTGCCCCTCGGGGCGTATGTGTAATGTGCCTGGGTTTGTTTTTCACGTAGGTTCCAGAAACAGACTTTCTGTCTGTATATATGTGTGTGTGTATGTGTGTGTGTGTGTGTGTGTGTGTGTGTTACATTAGTGTGTAACATGTGATTCGACATTAGCAAGCGGGCCGTGTTTGCTGCTTAGCACGTGCCACTCTTAACAGGCCATATATTAACTAGTTAGTAGACATATTTATTTCATTTCGTTAAAATTGTAAACTAATATATTAAATTAACATTTAAATTAAATAACATACACACTTACAAATTACCTAACTGTAAAATCAGCAACAGCAGTAAACAATAACAATAATTAAAATAAAAAATAAAAAATGGAACAGGAATGTTACAAATCAAATGGACAGCGCCCATTTTCATTGCGCATTGGACTTGGACACGTTTGTTACATTACTCGATCGTGCTGTGCTGTGCTGTGCTGGGTAAGTGACTTGTTGCTTTGATTTGTTTTGACCTTTGGCAGCTCTAAAAATAGATTGCATGCCTATGTGACTTGCGACCGTTGCCATTTAGATTTAATTAAAATGCTGGAAAATAAAACAAAATATGCACAAATTTACAGTTAGCTAGGAAATTGTTTTGACAAAATAAAAAGTTCACTAAAAAACATTTTCTGCGTTATAAGTTTTTGTTTGTTACAGTTTCAAAATTTTAAAGTCCAGTGGGTAAATTTATTTTTTAAAATAAAAAACAAAAAATTGTGAACTTGTTTTTTGTTAAAAATATTACTTGACTAATTGTACGTAGATACATACTCACATATAGACGTATGTCTATAATTGTTCGTGTTGTAATTGTTTTGATAAACTAATAAATTGTATATATTATATTTTATTTATTGTCCTTAAAACATGTTAAAAAATATAAATAATGACTTAAGAACTTTTACAGCATACTATAAAAAAGTATGTGAATTTTTTATTTTGTCAAAAGAATTATTTTACTAACTGTACATACAAATGTACATATATGTATAAGTATAAACAAAAAGAGCCGATAGTCAAAACAAACATACATATGTATGCACACACACACACACACACACACACACACAGATATAGCATTTGCACAACACGTGACCAACAACAAACTGGCATGTGTGTTATTTTATACGAGTACATAAATGTACATACATACATATGTATGTATATAGATATATACAATTTATGTGTTTGTATGTGGGTATTTGCGTGAAATGAGTGACACGCTCGCCTCGCGTGAGATATTACGTCATGCGCTATGAATTTTTTGCGCTGCCTGTGCCCGCTTTCAACGTGCCTTGATTAAAAAGTTGCTCACGCGTACAACAGAGAGGGTATCACAAAGAGAGAGAGTGAGAGAGAGATGGAAAATGTGTGTGTGTGTGTGTGCAAATGAGAAAGAGCAATTCGGTGCGCCAGCCACTCATGTTTATGATGAACCAACACAGCGTATGATTATTATTTCGATTAATAATACGCGAAAGCGTCGAGCAGCCGCGTATTATAAAAACAAAATGTCGGCCGACTGTGAGAGTTTGCGCTCTGTGCGTGTGTGTGTGTGTGTGTGTGTGTTGGTGAGACAATCATTTTGTTGCCAAGCAATTCTCGCTCCGTCGCAATTCGCCGCCAAACGTCAACGTCAACGTCGCGTTGCGGCGCCGCCGCCCAATGTAACAGCTGCGAATCGCTTTGGAATTTGTCACGTTCACGTGTTTTATTATGTGCTGCTGTTGACCATTGTTGTTGTTGTTGTTATTGTTTGTTGTTTCACTTGCCTTGGGTTTCTACGTCGTTTTCTTTTCGGATTTGCGTTCGCCTTTCAACTTGAAAGCTGACAGACAAAAAGCAACAACCGCATTGGCGACAAAAGCACGCAACACACGCCCCGCTGTAACGGTAATCTGCTCGAGCTTTTATCACTTATAAAAAAAGCGTATATGTTTATCTCGTACATATGTACACATATTTTTTATTTAGAATATATTCACACGCAATTTATAATAATAACAAGTGCATATTTTATTGCAAGTGACGAGACAACGTAAAGCACATAAATGTAGTAAATACAAGTATGTATATAAGCTTTTTATATATTTCTTCATATCACTCAAATAGGCCTATGAACCGCACTTCTGAGCAGTTCTCTTGCCTGTAAACTCGCGACGTCTAGTCATCGAAATATTCACAGTTGTCTGAAAGTATTCAAAAAGTGATGAAATTGCGATACATTGCATATTATGCACAAAAAAATTCATTTAACTCTGTTGTTTTCAATATTCTTGTTATCAAATTATAGCATCTCCATATATTACAGATTAATTTTCCGTAAAATGCAAAATTTTACAATATCGTCTAGCTAAAATTCTATCTGAATGAAATACAAATATATGAGTATTCCAACCACTGTGGCAATCACGTTTGCCGCGCACGAAATGCGATAACATCAACGCATGTACAAACACATTCACAAAGATCCAAAAGCCAACGCATACCAACACTTTGACATACGCAAACACAAACACACACACACACACATACATAACACCATCAGCCGCAGCCCAGCATGACTTGACAAAGAGCTCGCTCAGAGTCAGCCGGGCGGTTTCTCTCTCGCTCACTTACGTTTTCTAGCTCTTTTGCCATTTACATTTACATGCAACACTCTCTGATACCGCAGGCACGTCATCAACTCTCTCATTTTGCCCACAGTGTTTGGTCTCGTGTTTTGTATTTTCATACCCTGTTAGAAAAGTATATCAGCATTTGTAGTTCAGATTGCAACGGCTTAATAACAGCATTTCCTAACTGACTACTAATTCATATTAAATTAAATTTTAAGGGTATTTAATAGATACGTTTAGTAACTAAAAAAAACAGTTGTGCGAGATAAACTTTTTGTGTAGGGTATTTAAATTGCGATGTGTCGAATTTTAGCTTGCTTCCTTGGATTTAATTTTAGCCCGTTCGTCGTGTATTTTTCATTCATTTCAATTCAGCCGTTCGAAGTGAGCAGTTGATGTGAACAACGTTTCGGACAGCGCAAGTGTTTTGTTTAACAAAAAATAAAAAAAATATATATAGCAACAGCCGAGCAAGTAGCAACAACAAATTGTATGCATACATACATACATATACGAGAGTACATATACATACATACATACATATATATATAATAAAAGTGCTGTGTTGTGGAACGTACAAATACACGCATACTGTTTGCACACGAATATGCTCGGCTGCTAGTAAAATTCCACTGTGAAACGAAGGAAGTTGTGTATTAATTAATTAAATAAATATAAAATCCAACAAAAATTTATAATTAAAGTGCAAGACGTGTAAATTCGCTGCCGTGTGACAGAAACCCAAATCACGTTTTTCGACAATCGTTCTCTTTTGGTGCTGTGTGTGTGTGTGCTTCGAAGAGAGCAAATCCCGCGACAAAAAAAAGAAATAAAATAAAACGAGACGTGAGTGTAAAGAAATTTCAAGGTTTCCAGCACAGCAGCATCAGTAGTAAAAAAAAATAAAAAGCGTGGGCTAGTCTAACATAATTCCTATATATATTGAGCCCGAGGCTTACAGTCGTCTTACAAGTGTGGTTAAATTGTTCCACAGATAAACGTAGATATTTACATATTTACATTACATACATACAGAGGAGCATAGTGTGTATATACATATGTACATACGTATGTACATATAAGGCCTTATCGCACCCGTTATCGGCACTGTCACAAAAACAAAAGGCAAACGCTGCTGATAAGAATACAACAGTCATCATAAAAACGTCAACAGACAACTTCACTTTCAAGAATTTAAACATAATGAATTAAGTTATGTTATGCTACAGATAAATCAAATAAGAGTGTCGCAGGGGTGCAAAGAGTATTGGATATTCAAGTGTGATACAAATTGTAATACATATTAACAATCAAAAACAATCAACGACAATTTACATTATTCAAAGTCTTGGAATCTTTACATCGAACAAGTTATTTTATTACTTGTGTAATAAACGCAAACTTAACCCACCACAAGCAACAATAATTGTAATTCGCCGCAAGTGAACTGAATTCGCCGTAGCCGACAACCTGTTTGCTGTCATAAATTCGTGCGCTCCCTCGTTCGCCGGCGTTTCTCTCTGACTTTTCTGCATTGACGTAGAGAGAGCAAACACCTTCCACCATTCCACCGCAATTGCAAGCAACGTCGACGCAGCAGCTGCAGCAGGAGAGGAAAGAGCAACGCAAAGCAGACAACGTAACTTTGCCCAGGATCAGCGTCTCTCTCAGTCAGAGCAGCAGCCACAGTGGTAACAGTGGTCGCAGCAGTAGCAGCAGCAGCATCGTCAGCAGCGGACACATCAACAACAACAACAATAATAATATGGAGCCCTATTGGAGCGAGGCAAATGGACATGCCGCACATCCGGTTAAGTATGAGAGGTAGGTATAGACGGAAACCTTTGCCTCCTTTGGAAGCCAACAAATCCACAACACAACAAAAACAACACACTCACTTTCACCTGTGCGCGTTTAAGTTTATGCATAATTTATTGTTAGCCTAGTCTATAATGTCATCTTTAAGTTTTAGCTTAAGCTGTTTTTTTTTTGCCGAATTTGTAACGGTTTCTTATTCGACTTTTGTGTGTATGTGTGTGTGTGTATCTGTGTGTGCATTTGTGCTTGTGTGCTGAACATTAAGATTGGTATTGGGCGTGGATCGTGGGGCTATTTTTGGTAGCTGAGCAAGTGAAATAAGAAAAATCAAGCGAATATTCGAAAAAAAGCGAAAAACGTGGGCAGTCAGACATTCGTTTGCCGTTTGCCTGACGCCGTTTGACTCTATTTATAAATTAGATTTTTAGTTTATGTATTTATTTATGCAAACATTTTGCAAACAACACAAACAAAATACAAAAAACACGATTAGGTAAACGTGACGTGACGTTCGGCTTGGGTATTTTTTTTCCTTTTCTCCCCTCCATTCTTTCCGATTTGTATTTTTATTTTGAACTTGAATTTCATTTACCGCGTCGATCTATTCAACTTGTTGTTTCTTATTCGTGATTTTTTTCTTAATTTTATTACTGACCATTTGTCGATATATACTTATATATATATACTTATGATTTAGATTTTATGTATATAAATAAATAAGAGGTTGGGAGACCGGACTGATTGCTTTTTATAAAGCCAGCTTATTTCCACTAAATGTCAACGGCCAAAACGTGCCTATAAATAGCAACAACAACAACAACAATAGCCTAACAGTGTCCCCCACTCATTTGATTGGCTTTTGTGGCTCGCAGACAAACAAAATCCCACACGCACGTGTGTGTGCTGACAGTGTCACACTGTGTGTGTGTGTGTGTCCGCCAGTCGGTGTCCTTTTGAAGGTCAGCAAGTTTTGTTGTTAATTGTTATACATCTATTTTAGTATTTGCTGTCCACTGTCCACTAGATGGCGCCTTTAACTGATTCCTTATAAATGTATATTTATAAAATATACATAAATTCAACTCCCACATTTCCAAATCAATTATTCAAGACTCATAAACGATTTATTTGTCTGAATAAAAACAAATATTCAGTTCATGAATATAAATTAATAAATTCAATGAATGTATCTCATTGTGTTTTGGAAAGTTTCTTTTAATCTTCAAATCCTTTTTGATCGACATTTGTACAAATACAAGAAAATATACATATATTTCTGTGATATTAATGCTACTGTTATACATATTACGTATGCGTCACGTGAGCCATTATTTGTGACTGTCTAGTTATGCATTAAGTGGAAGCAATTAGCTTACAAATTTTGGAAATATTTTAATATACGTCTAAGTACACATCTGAGATAATATTATAATATTATATAATATTATATTTAAAAATAAAACTGATAAGCGATTAGTTAAATAATTTATTACAACAAATTCTGGCAGCTTTATTGATAAATTCAATAAACTGATGAAGCATTTGAGATTGAAATTTCTTAAAAAATTCAAATAAAAATGTAGTATGTATGTTATTGTGGATATTATGTTTAATGTTTGTGTTTTGTTGTCCATTAAACGAGTAAAATCTCATCATTGTCGTCACCATCGTCGTCATAGCTATCATTATCGCTTTTCCCATCGGGTTCGTGGTCTTAATCTTAATTGTACTGTTCCTGTTAAATAGGCTTCTACACTTCTGCTTCTACTAATACAAACACGCGTCTGCATAGCTGTCATATATAATATATTTAAAATGTTTATAATTTGTACTACGCGAGAGAAAAAAAAACAAAACTTGAACCGAACTGCAAACAAGTCATCCATAAAAGAGATAAGCGCACGCGATAAAAGCGAAAGAGTCGTGACGCACATGCCAGATAACATACTCATAAGTATGAGCACATACTTGGTATTGTAAATAAATAAGTGCGTTGGTATATGTGTAAATATGTACATACATATATGATGGTCTTAAGACTATGTACTAAATTTAAGTTGGAAAGTTGGTTGTCAGAAAAAACCTGCGAGATCTCAAGTTAATTGCACGACAAGGCAGCTGCTTTTATAAAAACCAAAAAATATACAATTTAAATATGCAGTTGTCTGTCGTTGTTTTCGATTATGGGATCTTGACGACGACGTGACCCCAACCATATCGGCCGTGACCCAGTGATAAGCAACTCTCTAATACATTGTGATTTATTTCTACTGATAAGTGAAGTCTGAGAAAGTGTGTTTGTTTGCTGGATACGTTTGTGTTACATGATTAAAATCGGAACAAATGCCGCAGTTTAATCATGTAGGTTAAGTAACTCACAAATGTTCAGCAAGACAACACGTCAAAGCAAGCCGCAAAGATCAGGAAATGTACATATGTAAATATACATAAATACCATACATATGTATACACACATAATTGTATCTATATGATTTTGGAAAAACAAAAGCATCTTTGCGTGACATCAATAAAAACACGACGCGCATCGCATTAAATTCTATCTACAAGACTACGAAAATATACTTATAATTCATTAATAGCTATCCTGTGATCTTTTAATTTGGCATATATACATACATACATATATGTAAACATAGCAAAGTCTGATTCCAATTTCGATTCCCAATCATATTCCAATTGCTGTTCGGTTTTGCGTCGAATTCATGTTATCGTCATCGTCATCGTCATCGTGATCGTTCGTCCATTGGCATCTCAAACGCAGGCACGTAGTCACGATCGTCGATTCCATGCAGTTTATATTATGTACGTATACGTAATATGTATATATGTATACCTCCACTCTTTATTGGGGTCTCTCAATCCCTCGTGCCGTTTGACAAACGTGCTGCAAATATTGAGAAATTTACACAACTTGCTGTATGTATTATATTTGTTTGTGTGTGTTTTCCTCGTTGTGATTAATGCACTGCGAGTCTCTGGCCCTGGGGCTTCTGTTGGGGGCATGTGAGTCACACATTGCATTTGATTGCCGTTAAATGATTTAAATATGTAGATGGATTGTGATGTCTTTTGACCTAGTTATTAAAAGTATTCCATTTGTATACGTATGCATGGAAATTGAGAAATTGTTTTTCCCAGAATATTCCAAATAATATTCATAGAATTGCCATTTGCCCCATTCATTCATATAAATATAAATTTGAATTTGTAATTAATTTTGATTTAATTGCTTGCATTCCCAATAACAATTTTCAACAAATTTTCCAAGCAGTTTCTTCATTATTTCATTGTAAATAAATTTATTTCAGCATTCCATTTTGAGTTAGTCATTTTACACGTGAGTTAAAGTTGGTTAAATAAATGGCCAACACTTCCGGTACGTTGCCATGATTCAATCGTACCAACGAAATTCGTGCGACTGTGTAAATTGTGTACCATGCGGCGAATATGAAATGTACCAAAAGTTTGCTGTCGTAGTATTTGTAAATTGTACAACACTTGTTGTTGCTGTTGTGCTCAATTGTTGACGATGCTTATTGAATTGTTTTTGCTTCGACAGCACTCCAGCTAAAGTATTTTCTGGCCATGGCTGAAGAGTGTTGACATGGAAGGGGATTGTCCCATTTATTCGTAGTTCCGCTCGCAATTCATTGTTGCTAGGCAGTCCATTCAACACGTGCACACGTCTTGCTGGCGCATTAGAGGTGGAGAACTATCGATAGCACTATCGCCACTATCGATGGTTTGGCACTATCGAATCCACTATCGATGGCAGCAGACACCTTCGATAGTGGCTCATCCACTATCGATAGTGCCGTCGATAGTGCGCTTCTTACAACCCTAACAAATTTTTTCGCGCACTTTCTGTGTCGGCGCCAATTGCAAAATACCGAGGAAAAATTTAAAAGCAAGAAAAAATTAATTAAATTAATATGGATCGCTTTTTAAATCTGGGTATGTTTACTATATTATATACATAAGTCTTTTGATCTATAATTTGTTAAATTTAAGGTAAACGTCGAGTGTCTTCATCAAGTGCCGACAAGCCGGACTGTGTGTGCTCCTCCAGCACAGACTCTGAAAAAGATTTGGAACCAAATCGACAGAGTAACAAAAAGAAGTCGAAAATTTCACATGTTTGGAAATATTTTAAAAGGTCCGACGACAAGAAATATGCCAAATGTATCGATTGTGGCAAAGAATACAAGACAAGCGGCAATACATCTAACTTGCACGACCATTTAAAAAGGTTCCATCCTGGCGTGGAAAGTAAAAGCTAACAAGTTGTACGTGCTGAGAGAACGACACTGCATCTACATGCAGCAGTTGCAGATCGAGCATGAACTCTGTGGCGTATTACTTTAAAAGAGCCGTCGTGTATGATTCAAATTCTAAAAGAAAGACCGAGATAGATAAAGCTCTAACTGAAATGGTTGCCAAAGATGTGCAGCCCTACAATATTGTAGAAAACGAGGGTTCGTGCAATACACTCATGTATTGGATCCTCGGTATAAATTACCCAGCAAGACGTACTTAAGAGATGTGCTGATGTGTAATTATTTTACCGAAACTTCTGCCAAGTTATCAGCAATACTTGTAAATGTTTCGAATATCGCAGTTACGTGTGATTTGTGGACATCAAGTGCCAATGCTAGTTTTTTGACTGTGGGCCAAATAATATCGGAGAGGCGAACCCGGCTCAAAGAAAAAAATGTTAACATTCTTTTGTTTTTAAATCGCAACTCTTGGCTGAAATAAAGCATATTTTATTGTATTCGTTTCATTCTTTTATTTTTAAATCGTAACTTAGTTAAAATAAAGCATATTATTATATTTGCTTAAAAAAAAATTTTTTGTTGGGCTATACTATCGAGCCACTATCGATGGCACTATCGACACTATCGATGGTTTGTGAAAAACAATCGCTCGCTATCGATGGCGCCGACTATCGATAGTTCTCCACCTCTATGGCGCATCAGTTTCCGCTAGTGTTGCACAACACTGAAACGTTGATGTCATTGGCTTCAAGTGCTGCCAGGTTTCGAGCATGCAAGTAAGCTAGATCTGCAGTAAAAATATGCTAAAAAAAGCTAAAAACACAAATCAATATGCTGCAAAATAAGCTAAGTCTAAATGAATAATAATACACAATATAATTTGTTTTTAAATATTTGATTTTAATTTAACTATGCCACTAAATCACTGTTTTGCATCCAGGTATCGCAAAACATTTGTTTGTAAAGAATTTTCGGCATTTTTATTTATGAAATTTCACTTTTCTTTTGCATTCGCAAAATTTAGCAATGACAAAGGGTCAGAATTCTTATCGATAGCAGTTTACGCGATTGTTTATGCACGATTTACGTAATCATCGGCAAAAATTAACATTTTCCGATTCTTGTATGCTCGCAAAATATTTTAAACTCAAAATATTTCATTTTGATGCAATATATTTTAAAAGCTAAATGAAAATTAAAATATGCTAGTTTTCAGGCTATAAGCTATTTGCTAAATTTATAAGCTTTTCCATTTTGAAAAATGCTAGAACTAGCCTGAAATATGCTAAGCTGGCATCACTGTTGGCTTGATAGTGAAGCACTTGAGCATTTTACACTCTCATAGCATTTGACTCGTTAACTTTGCTGCTCATTATATCACGTGCTCAGCGAAATATTCATTTTTTTTGTTTCTACCGAATGCTGCTGCAACCGGTTGGCCTCAAATATCCAGTTTTTTTTTGAGTGCATAATAAAAAAATAAAAAAAAAATCTCACGTGATCGTTAGCTCGTTTTGTGATTATATTGTTGTTTTGAACCCGTGGCAATTGTTTATGACTATTTGCTATTTGTTTATATGACATTTATCTTATCAGTAGCAGACTGCAGGTGCAGTCAAGGTCACTGCGGCCAATGATCAGACCAGTCACCACCTTTTATTTTTTAGTCTAGAAGACAACAATTTATCATAGTTTATTATATTTTTGTTGTTGTTTACATTTTGTAGTTGCCTTCCATAACTGCGTCATCGTTTATTTTCTTTTCTTTATTTCGTAATTTTCCTAATGTCAAAACAAGTGTGGAAATATGGAAATTCTGTGAAGGTCTCTTCCATTTGACACAAATGTTGTAATGGAAATGCTTGACATTGAAACTGGTTTATGAGATGTAGAAAGATGTTGTATAGAAATAGCACGAGTCACCTGATTAGAAACACTCTTAAGATAAGATATACCATATGTAATTTAATTGTATATTTTATTCTTTCGGCAACAAACGAGTTTATTGAATGACACTTAATTTCATCAGTTTATTATTTGAGTGACTAGGCGAAATCAAAACCGATAACGCTTGAAAATTTAAAGCGTTTGTCTATCACGTGTATCTGTATCTGATATGTACATAGGTCTCTTATCTGAAGGGTCGATTAACAACAGGAAACCATAAAGCTGACTGAATATCAATGAATTATTTCTATTTTTAGGTTAATGCACGATATCATACAACAATCTAGTACAACTTACAAGTATTTATTTATCAATAATACAATTAATTACAATTGCCTTCTCAAACGTGCGTCCAATAAATGCCGTTGTCCGTTCATGCTTTTGGCAAACAAAATCCGGCTGATCAACAGTTGGCGTCATTTGGCTTACATACTTGACTACCTGTAGATTAAATCCGAGTACTCACAAAAACACTTTTATGTAAATTAAATATGTGCTTTTGTACTTGTGTATGTGTGTGTGTGTGTATGTGTGCGATTAGCTGGCTCATCTCTAAATTTATACGAGCGGCGCTATTTGCCAATTACTTAATAGCTCAAAAGTGCGACAATGTTTTGGCCCTCAAATTAAACAAATAAAATACAGTCGAAGGCGGTCGCAGGGGGCGTGTCCGTTGGGTTCAATGTTCAGCGCAACGCGTCGATATTTCATGAATCAAGCGAGTGATTTTTTGGTATCTGATGCCGTTCATTTGGGTACAAGGGTTAATTACATACATCAAATTGAATAGTTCTAGGATAATCTGAAATTAGAACACGAATTGCACACGCGATTCTAATAAAAATTAACTGACGATTTCTGTATAAAAGTGTCGCAGAACAAAAGCTTAAATATGTAATTAATAAAAGGAACAACAGAGAAAAGTTGCATTGCATTTTATTTAATTATTCGACTGATTGTTAAGATTAAAATTAAGACAAATTTAACAGAAAAATACAAAAAACACAATTCTAAAATAAAGATGTTTTCGCTTATTTTAAGAAGCTTTGGCTCAATAAACTCAGTTTGTCGTCCTAATCAAGAATATATAATTAATATAGAATATATAAATTATAATACCCTAGGTGCACTTTAATACTTATAAGAACATATGACTGAGGTGTACTGTGGATAGTCTGGATGAAAGTGCAAATAAATAAGAAAAGCAAAACTGTTTAGGTTTTAGGTGCACTTGAATATACATATACATATGTATTTATCTATGTGTCTCACAAGAAACGTATCTACGTCAATTGCACGCGTTTCGTAAGCAAAATGCGCATTATCCATACGCAGCGTAAGCCGAGATCTGTGCGTGACATTTCGATGTTTGTGCGTCTTACAAATAAACCAACAAACTCGAGATGAAACAGGTCTTGACGCAATAGGTGTGGGTCGGGGGAGCTAATATTATTATTATTATTAGTAGTAGTAGCATCTGACTTCTTCGTTTTGTAGATTTCACAAGAGTTGGAGGCAGATAAACAAGTTCTAAGCGCCATGCACTGCTGCGTACTAGTATATATATATAAGTATGTATACATATATGAGATTAAATACATATATATACTTATATATACTCGTACTAGAGACATCGACCAATCGTTGCGTGTTGTTTCTTATCGCTATATTCGCGTCGCTCGAAGTCGCAACAAGTCTTTCTAGCGTTTTCTGACGCGGACGCGCCTTTCCCGATTTATATTTCTCTTTATTCTTTCGTTAGCGCAATGTTTGTTTTGGTCACAGATTGCAGCTCATTGAAATTGATGAAATGTTTTGTATATATTTTTTTGTATTTTTCATTCTTCTCTTTTGTGTACTTATTTGCTTACTTAGTATGTTTGTATTTCCACTGTTCACAGTCCACATTTGATTTTGATTTAATTATATTTTCTTTATTTCATATTCATATAAACGTGTAGTCTCTAAATTTAGTGACATTACCTGAAAACGTGTTGCAAATTGGGATTATGCTTAAGAAAACGAAATATTTTAGACAGGTGTTTTAACAGCTACTAAAATAGTCCACATTCAAGCCCAATATCATTTCAAAAGAATTAAGTATAAAATGTGCTAGTGTAAGTATCGATGTGTTTGTGTGTGTAAATTTACCGGGCAACACGCGTTTCAGCTGTGTATGTATGTACATATGTTTAAAAAATAAAACAAACAAACAACTATTATTTTATGCAATTATTCTTTTTTTACTACAACAAAAAAAAAGAAGCAAAATAAAATGCTCATTTGATTTTAGGGGTACAACTCTTCGGGGATCAACTCTCGGATTACCAACTGAAATGTAAGACAGAGACAGAGATTGAGAAAGAGAAAGTGACAGTGAGAGTGAGTGAGAGAGCGATGAGCGATGAGCGACAGACTGATTTGATTAATACTTTTATTTTATTCTCAATATTACAGCTTAGGTTTATTCTTTTATATTTTTACGTTGAAACTAAATAAAGCATTGCCAAAAAAAAAATGAAAAACGGCAAAAAACACACATATTTAGTTTAATTAGTTTTAAGTTATTATTTCTAAGTCAGCTTAAGTTATGCGCCTAATAAATGCATTACTAAAACAATGATTGATATGATATAAAAAAAAAACCAAACAAACAAACAAAAAACTTGACAAACTATTGAACAAGATTTGGACTTATTTGTGTTTCTTATCCTTCCCACTTCTTTTTGCATATGAAACAAAACGCATACGAATTATAGCGAAGCAGCTGTCTCCAGTTTTCCTTATTGCACAGAATCTAGTTTAAATTTTTCAACATCGGCAACGGCATACAGCGAGGACGATGCTGAATATGCCACCGGAAGACGTAATAAAACATCGAGGGTAAATATTACAATTTTAGAGCGACAAAACCAAAATCGCGATAATCGCAAACTAATCGAATTCGAATTCGAAAACGAAAACAAGATCAAAGAATCAAAAGAGAGAGCGCCCCGAGTTAATTCGGTTATCAATTACCAGTTACCAATTACCAGTTAACGCTCACTGACAATGGCAAGCGATGACCACGCCCACAATTACGCCCACACGCCAACACACAGAACGACCAACGTCCCACGGCCAGCAGCCCAAGATGTCGCCGCTTTTGACCCTTTTTTATTGTACGCACGAAGAACATGAGCTAAGATTATCCAATCGATAAATACACTAAATTTAATAAAGAGAACGAAAAAATAAAAGAAAAAAAAAAACAAAGAAATGCCAGAATCATTATTTAGCATAATGGTCGATGATGATGATGATGACTCCATGATCTTTTACTTAATAGTTTGAAAAAAAAAACTATGATCCGCTTTAATCGAGACACTTTTATTTTCTAATTCTACAGCAAGATCCATTGTCGCATCGCATCATTGAGAAGCGTCGCCGTGATCGCATGAACTCCTGCCTG
Source organism: Drosophila kuntzei (assembly GCA_035042165.1). Taxonomy (NCBI): domain Eukaryota; kingdom Metazoa; phylum Arthropoda; class Insecta; order Diptera; family Drosophilidae; genus Drosophila; species Drosophila kuntzei. The sequence continues at coordinate 732,155 of JAWNLU010001560.1, read as the reverse complement.
GCAGATTTATCCCGCCTTATACCACCGCAATATCAGCGCAAGGGACGTGGCCGGATCGAGAAGACCGAAATCATTGAGATGGCCATCCGACACTTGAAGCACCTGCAGAGCGAATGCCTCCAAAAGGAGACAGAGTATCGCAGCGGCTACATGGACTGCATGAAGGAGGCGGCCAAGTTTCTCTACGATAGCCAAATGCAAGAATTCTGCTATCGCCTTTTGGCCCGTCTACAGGAGCACATCGACGAAGTGTTCAAGGGTGAGTAACATCAAATTATCCATCGATATTTGTTCCCTTGCAGAGGGTATTCGAATTTAGTCTAGAAATGTTGAAACGCCATTAAAGAAACTTGACACATCAAGTGTTGTCTTTATAATTCTGATCAAATTTAATTAAAATCAGTCTATATCATACTGTAGTCGTAATAAGATCGGTTGAAAATTATTTATGAACAAATGTGTTGATTTTAAAGATATCTTAACGCATCTCACAGATATTATATCAAGAACTGTCTTCATCTTTCTGATTAAATTTTGTTAACATCGGATTAGTATATACAGTAAATCAACCTGTAGTATGAAAAACTTTGTGGTTTTTTAAGATATCTCAACCAATCCCGCAGATATTATAACAGATATTATCTTCATCATCCTGACCAAAATTCGTTAAAATCGGACTACTATATCATATAGCTCCCATAGCAACGATCGGTCGAAAATGAATTTGTAGTATTTCAAAATTAGTTGTTTCTTAAGATATTTTAACTTATCTCACAGATTGTGTATTTTGTATTATCTGCCTCGTTCTGAGCAAATTTAATCAAAATCGGATCACTATTTTATATAGCTGACATAGGAATAATCGCTTAAAATCAACTTTTAGTTTGAGAAACTTTGTTGTTACTTAAGATATCTTTACCAATCTCACAGATATTATATCAGATGTTGACTTCTTTATCGTAAACAAATTTGGTCAAAATCGGATAACTGTATTATATAGGTGTCATAGGAATAATCGCTTTAAAAACTTTGTTGTTTCTGAAAATATCTTAACCAATCTCATAGATTGTGTATATGCTGTATATTGTCTTCTACTTTCTGACTAAATTAAAATCGGATAACTACATATATCATATAGCTGAATACAGTGATCTGCAAGGGTATCAAATCTACGATGTGCTGAAGTTAATCTTCTTGTCGTGTTCTTGTTAATATAATTATCCGTTTACTTTTGCAGCTGACTGTTACAAGTCCACCCGCAGCTGCCACATGCCGGACAATGTGAGCGCTTCGAGTGGCAGTCCACACCAGGCGTATCATCCGCCGTTGTGTCATCTGCGTGATATGCTGGGCACCTCTGATGTGGAGCACAGCAACGATCACAATGATGTCAAGGATCTGAGTTTCCGCAATCATCTCAATCAATTGCAGCGCAGTCAGCAGGCTGCCGCGGCCGCCGCAGCTGCAGCTGCTGCTGCTGCTGGAAGCAACGTGAATGGCAGCTCCAATGCCAGCATTGAGCGCCAGAGTCCAAACAAGCATGTGCTGGGCAATGGGAATGTCAATGGCATTGCTGGCGATAATGTACCCAGCAATTCAACGGGCTCCAACACTGGCAGCAGCAATGCGGCCAGCTCGACGACATCCACAACCACATGCCATACGCTGGCCAAGACGTCTGTCGTCCCCGCTGCCGTTGCCGTTGCCGTTGCTGCCCATCAGCAGCCGCATCAGGCGCCAGTGATTACATCGACAGCGCCGCATCATCACACGGATAGCAGCCAGCATGATTTTGATTCATCGCGCGAACCGATTCTACATACGGATACCTCCAACATGCACTCGCCCCCGCCACGGGATGCGCTTCTGCATCATAATTCGCATCTGGCCCATAATCCTCATATCACGGATAGTCTGTTGTCGGTGCGCATGCGCAACTATTCCGAGTCCTCGCATGAGATTGAGCACAATAATAACTACAAGTATAAGAACCACATCAAGGAGCGTTTTGTCCACGAGCTGCACGACGAAGAAACGAGTAGCGAACACGCTCCGCATCTGCAGAACGAGCACTCGCATTTGCATGCACACTCCGAGCACTCCAAGGATGGCACCGAACCCGAAATAGCCCCCATCATGGCAAAGAAACGAAAGCTGGCCGAGGCAGCGGCGGCGGCGGCAGCGGCAGCGGCGTCAGCTTGCAATGGAAATTTGACCTTGGATGTGCACAGCGAGGCGAGCAACACGAATCCGCCACGTCCCATGGTATTGGTGCGTGACGACAAGCCCTCCTTCAGTTTCAGTGACATCAAGGACATCAAGTCGGAGCTGCACAACAGTAGCTCCAACTCCAGTCCGCTGCTGGCCAAGCTAAGTGCTGCCGGCGCCCAGTTGAGCACGCCCAGCAGCACGACGGCTCCGCTGCCGCCTCGTCATTCGTTTACTGTGCCGATCTTTGCGTTGCATTGCCAAGGCAACTATTATGTGCCACTAAATGTGGACTATAATGCACTGGTGCCATATCTCAACGGTGTCGATCTGCTCGAGAAAAGCTACACGAGCATGCCCGTGGTTCATCCCATCAATATCAATGTCAACTTTATGGCCAGCTCAACGTCGGCATCGCTGTTGGCGGCAGCCGCTGCTGCAGCTGCTGTTGCTGCAGGAAAGCAACAGAGCGTAGTTGCCACAACTGCCACAACGTTGGGTGCCGGCTCAGTAGCTGCTCAAGATCTCCTAAGATCCGCTGCAGCCGTGACCAAGGCCAAGCTGGAGCAGGCAATCAGCAACAGCTGGTAAAACAGAACAGAACAGAGCAGAACAGAACGGAACGGAAGAGAACAATTCTACCTCACTACTTCTGTGAATGATCATCAAATGATTGATTCCAAATACTGTGCGAAAAGCGAGTGAAATGTACTTGTCTCTCTGCACCATATACATATAATATATTGTATATTTATATAAAGATGTATTAATGTAAGAATTAGACAGTTTAACTGAAGTGAAGTACAGTGAAAACTGGGCGTCGTCTTCAAGGCACGCTTTTTTATTAATGATTATTACTGAACATAAATTGTCTACATACAAGTACATAATGTATATCTACATTAAATATATTGTTCTTATATATGTATGTATTTCAATTAGGAATTGAATTATTAATTGAATTGGAGAATTGAATGTGTTCTTTGCGAATGTTAAACAATTAAACAGTGTAAATAAATACAAATTTTTATATATATAGATGTCTATAAGAAATATACACCTTCATGTATGTTGCCAAGAATCCAGCCCACGTTAACAAATCAAATGTATAACAATTTAAACTTATTGTGAATTAAATGTATTTTTAGATGTGTAATATTTTTTTGCAAATAATGTAAGAGTTGTGGTTTCAAATTTGACTCCAAGTGCGCGTTTTAAATTTAAATATACATATATACATAAACCACTAGTCAACTAAATAATAAACGATTAAAGATGATTAACAGTTGAAAGCGAAAGGAAATTTAAAAACAAATTTTATGTGTATATATATATATATTTTAATGAAAAAACAATTATTTAATATAATAATGATTTAGATTTAGTGACAAATTATGTTAAGTTCATAGGGCTCGAGAGTTTTATTTTAAATTCCTTGGGCAAAATATATATAATTACAATACGATACGATTATATGTAGGAATTTTCAATTCATTTTTGTTAATGTTTATGCCAATTTTCATTTTCGAAATATGGTTTTCTATTAAGATGTAAATTGCAATTGATGCATGTTTTTTTTTAGTTCTAAAGTTTAAACGTTGTGACAATTTGTTTGATATTTAATTTAACTATTAACAAAGTATGGAAGAGAACAACAAATTGTTATCTTTTTAAGTGTCTGCTGTTATAAACTTAAAGTTTACTGCACAAAATATTCATGTTTTATGGATTTAAATATGATGATTACGTTTACTACAGTACAATTAATGATGTAATATTATCTAACTACGTTACTGTTTAATATATTTTATATAAATAAATATAAATATGTATATATACATACATATATGTCTAATCTTATCTAATAAAGTTGATAAAAATAAAATATAACGATAATCTGTCATTTGGTGTCTTTAGAGACAAATTGAAACTGGGCATCTTTACATATTTTTATTTTATATGCCACAAGAGATCAGATTATTATTTAAAATGCAGTTTTTGAATACATGCTAAATAAAAATATATGTAGCTATCTTTTAAATTTTATCAGAATCGAAAAAGAAACGAAGAAGTTATTCAAGAAATTATTATCCATGGTGTCTATTATTATTATTATTACTGTATCCTCACAGTATTTATCATAAATTCTAAATACGTTGCATATGTAGAGAGTATTATTTTTAACAGAAGTATTATCAAGTCCCCTATTGATTGCTGTTTACTGCGAAATGACTCACTGTACCACTAGCTTTATTTTTAATAATAATGCAAATGTGGATACGTTTGAGAAATTCAGTTTATTTTGAAGCGCCAAAGTAAGCGAACAACTTTCGCGCTAATACAGAGCAAAAATTTCGGAGAAATCTTACTGTAAGTATATATATAACTTCCAAAAAAACTTTTTAACAAAGTAAAAGTCTAGTGACGAAGTCTTTCCCTCCAAAATTTCTGATATCCCATTTTGTGACGAACGATATTAAACTTAATATATAAATAATTATAAAATAAAAAGTTTGGCATTCGGAACATTGCGCATAAAGATCTTGATTCTTTATACCTAAAAATAATTTTAATGCGCAGTGCCGAATGCCAAACTTTTTATTTTATAATTATTTATATATTAAGTTTAATATCGTTCGTCACAAAATGGGATATCAGAAATTTTGGGGCAGGGAAAGACTTTCGTCACTAGACTTTTACTTTGTTAAAAAGTTTTTTTGGAAGATATCAGAAATTTTTGGAATTTTATATGATTCTGACAGTGTAATTTTGCTATAAAATTATCAAAATGCTTACTTCAAATAAAAAATAAATAGGGCAGCTATATAATACAGTAAACCGATTTTAACCAATTTTGTTTAGGATGTATAAAACCAACCCAGATGCGTATGTTGTTGACAGTGTGATCAAGATATCTAAAAAACAACAAAGTTTTTCATACTAAAACTTGATTTTATACCGATTGTTCATATGGCAGCTATACGATATAGTATACCGATTTGAACTAAATTTGGACATAATGTATAAGACCAACTTAAATGCATACTGTGTCAAATTGGTTCAGATATCTTGAGAAATATAAAAGATTTTCGTACTGAAACCTTATTTTGGACCGATCGTTCATATGGCAGCTATATGATATAGTGGACCGATTTGAACTAAATTTGGACAGTAATGTGTAAGACTAACTTAAATGCATACTCTGTCAAATTGGTTGAGAAACCTTAAAAAACAAAAAAGTTGTTCATACTAAAACTTGATTTTTAACCGATCGTTCCTATGACAGCTATATGATATAGTGGACCGATTTCAACTAAATTTGGACATAATGTGTAAGACTTACTTAAATGCATACTTTGTCAAATTGGTTGAGAAACCTTGAAAAACAAAAAAGTTTTTTGTACCAAAGCTTGATTTTCTAATTAGTACCATATAGTAAATAGTAAAATGTATATATTCAGTTAACCGGTCATATCTTCCACACCTTGCGGCTGAGAGACATGTGTCATATATCAAAAGACGCGAAATTTTACGTGTTGCAACATATTGAAATTTAATAAAAATCGTCGGAACCGTTTTCTAATAAATCGCCAAAGTTTAAGCTAAAAATCCTTTTTTCACCTGTAGCGTTTTACCTGAGCACTTTGCAAAAAAATATTCAAGGCACGTCTGAAAGCCCTCTAATATACCTTTCTAACGACATATAGAACACATCTCTAGCTTTCTTGGATTGGAAGCAATGGGTGTTTCAAATTTATCACGTTTTAGCTTTTTCCCGCTAAACTAGCTATTTCCCGCTAAAGTCGTAGAACAAACATTTCTAGATTTCTGATAAGAAACAATTCCTCATCAGAAAAATTTGGCTTTTTCAGCGCCTTCGTACAAACAAACAAATGGACAAACAAACTTTTCATCTCATTTTGAGAAGGCCCTTAAAAACTTCAAATTAATATATCTTTTGAACCAAATGTCGGATTGAAATGATCAAGGTATCATTCGACGCGTATTTTTAATAAGAATTTTTAAAAATTATAAAATTTTACCAAAAGGCTCCAACGGCCCCACTAGCTGCAATCATTAAAATTTGGCCCCTCCCACTTACACCCCCATATCTTACGAACCAGGTGAGTTACCAAAAGTCTTAGTATGCACTTTTGTTAGGTAAATGTCATACCTTTCGATCGGTATATAACTCAATCCGATCGGACAGTCATAGCAAATTTTCCATTCTGCGTGTATATATTGCTAGTCGCCTTTTGCACACTACGTGTTGCTTTCGTCACTAGCGCGGACTGCCGTCCGCAGTGATAAGTATATATTAGATCGGATTTTCAAAAATATTATAAAACAAAAATTGACAGATATAAACACGCATTAAATCGATTGTCAATGCTGATGATTCATTGAAAATCATCTTTTCAATTTTGATTCCGTAACCTCATATTTTAAATAAATTCTTTTTTTTTTTTTGTTTTTCATAGCAGAGAATGAAGAAAGTAAAATGTGTCTTTATTATTATTTGCGTAATAATAACTAAGACAGCAGGCGATATTCCAGGATGCGACTATTTTTGATACTGTCGATCTAACGAACAGTTCCAAATTTGAAAATGGAAGCTACCAATATGAAAATATTTTAATTCCCAAAGAAAAAATTGGAAAATATAATTACCAAGTGTTATCGGAGGGTAAAGAGGAAAAGGTGGCTGAACATACAAGAGGATGTATCTGTCAATTGAAGTCGTGTGTTCGCTTTTGCTGCGATCCTCAAAAGTTGCTTGTTTCGGATGAGAGGAAATGTGATGAAGAGCGTTACGATTACAATCCTCTCCTAAATGTTACACTTAACAATGGGACTGAAGTTGAGGTGAATGCCTACGAAGAGTTTGTAGTACAGCGACACCTTGGAGTCCCATGTCAAAACCATTTCCATCTTGATGCTGAAATCGATAATGACGCCAAGTGGACGTTATTTGAGGTTTGATAAGACAATTCATTTCTTTTTCCCGATATACGATAAGGAAAAATTTATTTTATAGAATGGAATACTGTATCGACATGTCGATGATAGGAACTTTGCCAAAATGGATTATTGCTTACAGCCGCACAAATTACAAAATGGCAAGTACAAAATTGTGCCTCATCAATGCGGATTGCCACAAGATCAAACCATCACTTACAGTAAGAAAACCAACATTTAATATCAATTCTACATTTTTTTTTATACAAATTACATAATGATTGTGTGCGAATTCATGAAACAGGCATGTTCAGGATACTCCGACCCTATAGTTTTTATACATATGTGTATGCTTGATAAATATCAACAGCTTTATTATTATTTTAAATTCGGTTTTAAGATTGATTCACAGGTTTCTGTACATCAAGTTTATTTTAAATATTGGATGTCACGAATTGCAACGCAATTTTTAAGGCTTATCGTAGTCCCGTGTCCCAAAAATTTAAAAAAGAAGAAATTCCTGACCCTTTTTTATACTGAAGAGAATACACTTTGTATGTACTTTTAGGCCCTCCGTTTTTTTTTTTTTTTTCAGTTGGACACATTTATTTATTTATTTAACGTCAACTAAAAGCAGTCGACAAGAAAAGTAATTAATTAAATTGTAAATTAAATTATAAAACTAAAATGTAGAATTAAAAATTAAATAATATTATAAGTTTTAATTATAGCTGAAAATAAAAAAAAGAAACATATAAATTTAAGTTTAAGCTGCGGGTATTCAAAAATTAATTGATCCAACAATTGTTGCAAGGATTGGGGAAAACCCAGAAAAACCCAATCAGATCAAAAGTATTAGTATTTATTAGTATTGATAGAAGTGTTATTGTTAGTTGTAATACAGGTGTATATACTATAAGTAACATTGTTTATATGATTAGGGATTTCTCAAATGGTATAGGAAAATAGAGGATTTTATGGAGCTACATACTTAAAAACATTATTAAATGTTATCCTTATAAATATTTACGTATTCGCAATCCTTCGTATTATTTGTATATTTATAAAGTTATTTTTTTTCATTTTAGTTCAAGTTGTTTCTATAATTTTTATGATTCTTACCATTGCGGTTCATCTGTATTTGCCGGAACTTCGAAAGCTCCATTACAAATGTTGCACACTCTATTTCATTTGTCTGACGTTGAGCTTCTTTTTCCTTAAGATTATGGAGCTTTTGTATAACTGTGCCTCATCAAAACCTTTGTGTCTTACATTTGGTAAGAAATATTATTTATCTAGTACTTTCGTTTAATTAATATTCAAATACATTTTTAAGCTTACATGGGTTATTATGTTGTCATGGCCATGTTTCTGTGGCTCTTGATTATCAATTATAATTTTTGGATACAATTTGAGAGTTCGGCAACTGAGAAAGCCAGTTTCCTGAGGAGCAATATATTCGTTTGGACCGTTGCTGCAGTCCTTTTGTTAATTACAGCTTTGGTCGACTATTTCAATCCTATTAAGGTTGACGATTCTTCAGAAGTTGCACTTTGGAAACCTGCTTTATGCTTTTATTCCTGTGGACTCAATAGTATGATTCTTTTTGAATAGCGCGTTGTGAAAATATTAATTTAAATCTAATTTCTACAGCGGACAGTTGGTCGGCCATGATATACTACTATGGCCCCATTTCGATTCTATTAATTTTCAATATAACGTTTTTTGGTTTAACGGCACGACGTGTTTATGTGGATATGAGAGAATGTAATAAATTGTTGAATCAAGCCGATAAATCACACAAACTACAAAATCTAAATCAGTGAGTAACATTCATTTTAATTATGATGTTATATTGTTTAATAATTTGATATTATGTAATTTCAGTTTCATGATGTTTTTGCGGTTTTTTATCATTTATGTTCTGATGTGGTTTGTTGAAATTGTTTCATACCTCATGGGCGGATATACCCATCACTCGATTGATGTCATTACTTCATCGCAAGGCATCATATTATTTGTTTTGACAGTCTTAAGAAAGGATGTGATCGATTCTGTCTATGATCGGTGATTACTTTTTGCAATTAGGATTTTACTGGTGTCGATTAACTAATCTATTTTCTCTTCAATAGACTCACTGGACGAAAAAATTTATAGTTCCGCACCTACACAAATCACTGTGTATCATCTGAAATAAAACTGCCGAAAGATCAACAAACAGAGCGATTTATATTATAGTTGTGTCATTATAAAAAGTGTAATAAGTGTAATAAGTAATAGAAATAAATACACTTTGAATTTAAAAAGCATTAATAATTAAACTTTCAAGGAATATATCCATACACTTTTTTGTTTAAGGAATTTAATTTTCCTTAAAGTTTTTCATTCAAACACGTTTCAATACCATTTGAATGAAATTAAAAACTGGTTGGTGATCACAAAATAAAAATATACATATCTGAATTTAGATCTCTTTGTAAAAGAATGCATTACTCATTATACCTATGGGGGAACATTACTTTGAAGTAAAGCCCTTGGCCTTGTGGTATGTGGTATGTGTGTGTGTGGTATATATATATTTATATATGTAACGGTACTATAAATATAACTTTTATTTGCATGTATGGTTTTTTCTGATTAATCATAATTGAAGTAATCGTATTTCTTATTTTTATGGGTTCCTTATAAAGACGTCCGGAATTCCATTTCAGTTTATTTTAGTGATTCAAAGGCTGTACACCTAAACGACATATTTAAATTAGATTCATTTTTGTATTTTAGTTTTTAAAAATCTGCTCCGTAAGTAGGATTGGCAAGTGAATAACGGAAATCCATGAACTATTAAAAAATTCGGGTTTTACATTCTTTTTTTTTTTTAATTTTTTTTAAATTCAATTAAACTATTCTATTGTAATAATTAAAATTTTAGAATTTGAAGTTAATTGACAAATTTCAATTCTTTCCCTATAGAGTATGAGGAACCTGTTATTTTCCCTCGTCATATTCAGCCTAATTATATCTGAAATATTAGGGGATATTCCAGGATGTGATTATTTCGATACTGTCGATCTTTCAAATAGCCAAAGGTTCGAAAATGGATCCTATCAATATGAAGATGTATTGATTCCAAAAGAAGAAGTCGGAGAGTACGATTACGAGATTCTGTTTAATGGTGATGAGGAATCGGTTGCTAAGCATACAAGGGGATGCGTCTGCAAAGTGAAGACCTGTGTTCGATTTTGCTGTCATCCGGAAAAGTTGCTCGTTCTTGGAGAGCGGAGCTGTGAAAATGTTGCGAATAACTTAAACTATAGTAGGGTATTGAGTATAACATTGAATAATGGCACTGAGATTGAGAAAAATGTCATGGAATTTATGGTACAACAACATCTTCCCGTACCGTGCCACAATCATTTATACCTAGACGAAATGGACATAAACCAGGGGTGGACATTATTTGAGGTTTGACCCAGTTAATGATTGAAAACATAAATATTTTTATTAAGCAATTAAATCATTAGAATGGGACACTGCTACGTCATTACGATGGTCAGGAACTTTCCAAGCGGGATTATTGTCTGCAGCCTCAGGATCTGGGAGAGAATGTGATTAAACTAATGCCGCATCATTGCCTCTTAATAGATCGAACCACTTCTTATAGTAAGATAAACAGTATTTACAAATTTTATCCTTAAAAGAAGTGAAAAATATTATTGAACAAGCTTAAGAAACACATTTGTCTATCTCTGATACTTAAGAACTCTCATTCTAACTTGAAACGATGTTAAATTCTATACATTTAAAAAACTGCTTGTTTTATCATTAATTTTCTGTAACTTTCTGTTCTTTTTAACTTCTTTTGTGGATCCGTGAGGCTTATATTGAAGAACTCATCTAAATGTGATTATTGATCAAGAATATTTTTCACTCAACTAGAATAAAGAAGACATTCAACAGATAATTCTAATCTATAATCGCTACTTTAGCTGCGATGGATACCATTTTATACAAATCAGCCCCCTACATGATAACTTATTATTAAATCTTATAAGTGATACCTATATTCAAATTTTATGTTTTTGATTAAAATTACCTAGTGAATGTCCTAAAGCTATGATTATATTATACACATTTTAAATATCTCTATTTTATTCAACTAATTTTCAGTTCAAATGGTGTCGATATTCTTTATGATTATGATCATAATTGTGTATATGATATTACCGAATTTTAAAGGTGTCCATGGCAAATGCTGCAAATGTTATTTCGTTTGTCTGACTTTGAGTTTTGCAAATCTTATTAATGTAAGTTTCGATTGGGTAAAAACAAATCAAAGTGTATTATGCCCTTTGGTAGGTAAGTTTCATAATGTTCTTTTCGAAGATCTTTTGTATATTTGATATTTTAATGTTTTTAGCGTATACTGGTTATTACACCATAATTGCTACGTTTTTATGGCTTTTGATAATTAACTACAATTTATGGAAAACGTTTAATAACATCGGCGTTGGGCGAAAGTCAAGATTTTTTCATTATAATATCTTTGTTTGGAGTATTGCTGCTGTCCTACTTGTAATCACAGGTTTGATTGATTTCATATACATGCCCGACGATCCTGAATTAGCAGCTCCGAATTGGATACCTGGTTTCGGAATTAATGGATGTTGGATTAACAGTATGTTCATTATTTCATTATTATACATACCAGTATGTAATTACATAATCAAACCTTTTCTTTATTTATTAGTTTACAGTTGGTCGGCAATGATCTACTATTATGGCCCAATTTCAATGTTGTTAATATTTAACACAACACTTTTTGTTAAAACCGCAATGCGCATATTTGTCCAGAACAGGAAAAATAGACGTCAGTTAAAAAAATTGGAAGGCCAACGTAATCTGAGAAATCTGACCAAGTACTTACATTGTAGAATTATGAGAAAGGGTTCTAAAAGAAGTATAATTTCAGTTTTGGCATGTTTTTCCGTTTGTTTGTCATTGTGGGCGTTATCTGGATTCTTGAAATCGCATCTTATTTAAAATTACTTCTTGATGAAAATTCCACGGGATTTCTGGTTGCTGATGTTATCACCTCTGGACAAGGCGTGATATTATTTGCTGTGACAATCCTAAAACGGGACGTCTTGAAATCTCTAGGAGATCGGTGAGTAACTTTCCCAATTAAATAAATAGCGAATGCATTTTTTCGTTTCTACTTTTCAGAATTCTAAGAAGACAATCACAGAATGATGTATCCATTACTACGTCCAGTCATCTAGCAACAACTGAAATTAATTTGATTTCAAAAGCTCCGAGCTCCGAGGCATAGTGTCCATTATCTTAATGGTCAAAACATATTCCGATTATTTCACTTTGCAAATATGCATTTTAATAGTTTTAATCAGGGATTAAAACCTGAGCTGAAACCGTAACCTTTAACCGATTGAAATTTGTAACCGTAACTGAAACCGTAACCGAAAATATTTGTTTCCACTGTTCCGAAACCGAAACTCTCTAAACCAAAATAACCGTCGCAGCTACTGAGCAATTTTGATAGCTTTGAACTGCCATAACTTTGTCAAAACTTAATCAATTTTCATGCGCAATGTAAATTTGAGCATGATTTAACCTCCAAATTCGTTCTGCATTTAAATTTTGTTTATTTTTAAAATTCGAAATTTTATAAATTTTTCGAAAAATGATAAGGGGTAACACTGTAAAATTTCTAAAAAATTCGAAATTTTCGAATTTTCAAAATGAACAAAATTTAAATGCAGAATGAATTTAGAGGTAAAATCATGCTCAAATTTACATTGAGCATGGAAATTGATTGACTTTTGAAAAGTTATGGCAGTTCGAAGTTATTGAAAATCAGTAAAATCAAAATAATCGAAATGTTCAAACCAAATGAATCAAATTTATATGAGATCGAATTATAATAAAATTAACATTATACTGGACCATTCCAGTAACCAGATAGCATTATTTTCCAGGCTATCTTCTTATTTTGGTCAACTGAAAAACTTCATTTTTTTTTGTGAAACGCAACCATACCGTTATTTTTAAACCGAAACTTATGAAAAACCGATAGGCGTTACGAAACCGATACTTCAAGATTTTGCATAACCGAAAACCTTAATTCGAGCATAGCCGAAACCGTAACTGAAACCGATATTCGTTTCGGTTTTAATCCCTGGTTTTAATAAACCTCAAACATCGTCTATTAAATATTAGATACTGATATATCCGAACAGACATATAAATCAAGCAACCATTTTTATTATGTTTCATTGAAAATGTTATTGTTGATATATGTATGCATAATGAGTCCCAAAATAATAATAATAAGCACAAATATTCATGTAATTATAAAAAGTAGTAAAACGGGTTTTTCGCAAGAAAAATAACCACAAATTGTATAGTTTGAAAATCATATATAAATATATGTATTTAGGTAAGTAGTTTTACATTTAAATGTTGGTTGTCATGTACTTAGCAATATCTTGACTAACTATATTACTTTTTCAAAATGTAACTCACTCACGTTGAAATATATGTATGTATGTATCTGCACTTATTATGTGTGATTAATTTTGTATATTTAAGCTTACCCATTATACATGAGAAACTAACTACTTAAGTGATACAATATGTATTAGTATCATATTCATAATTCGTGTAGTGTTACTAACTAATTATTAATTAGAAGGTAATATTTGGAGAAATATCAAAAGTATATGCGTTATTGTATGCTTGTCATAGAACTATTGACAAATTGTAGTTTACTTAAACGACTTCAGTCAAAATAATTAGGACGCATTTCAACCTTATGCAAAAGCGTTTCGTTGCACTAAAAGATGTAGAACTAATATTAAACTAAATACAGCGCAAAGTATTTTGTTTGTAACTGAACTAGATGCACTTGTACGTTGCGAGGAAAATATTCCCACAACCATTTGTGGCCGTAGTATTTTATTCTATTGCGCTCAGAGCAATTCGTTGTTTGTGCGTTTTAAATGAAACTCCACCATGTTGTCTAGATCGCAAATGGATGATTTAGACTTTTTCATATCTGAGTTGAGCACACGTAAATTACAGGTATAATCGGGGAGACTATTTAGACTGGTTGCCATTTCTTGAGCCGTCTGTCGGGCCAGCTGTGCAAATGTGAGACGAGATTTTCCCAGTCGTTTGAGAGGACTGAAAAGTTCGTGCATTTCCTTGAGCTCGCCATAATCAAGGACTTGCCATTGTCCACTCTCCATGTTCCAGGTAAAAAGAATGCGACATTCATACTGCCGATTGTGAAAGACGCATCCCATGCGTCCTGTGCAGTACATGCAATTTGTGGGAGTTGTTGGCATCTGATCTCGAGCTGAGAACTGTGCCATTAACAAGCAACTAATTGTTTGGCTTATCGGACACACATTGATGAATTCATAGGCCCAGTCATAAAATACGTTGTAGATCTTCTGATGCTTCTGACAGAGCATGCTAATAACGTAATACGTGAAGGTCTCCAAATCAAATGAATGTTGTGTTATTATGACACTGCTGCATCGCAATCGTTGATAGGATGCCTGTGAAATCATTTGCATTTCCGAGTAGCAAGAGCCGTGTACCTCCATGGGCAACGATGTGTGGTATCCCGGTGAGATACAATCATCTATGGACGAATAAAAATTCGATCGTGTGAAAAACAAATAAGAAAGAGTATTCTATAGATTGGACTTACCCTCTTCGCTAGTAATTACAGAGGTGGCATCATCCTCATCTACATAGCGACGTCGCAGCTTTTTGGTGCATACCGGCTTCTCTGGCATAACACCGCCTTGCACTGGCATCTCGACAATGCGCTGCTCATCACGACGTGGCGAGAGAAATGAGAGGCCTGCATTCGGTGACATAGAACCGCCAATCTCAAATCGCTTCGCCATGGATACCTGCAATGGGGATAATGCACCTAATGGACCAACGGGTTTATAGCTTAGCATCTGTTGAGTGGCTTGTGACAACGGTGGCGACTTTTGATTGTAGATTTGAGCAGCAACAGTGGCAGCATTTGCATTACGATTGGGCGATCGCATCAAATTCGAGCTAGATGGCGGTGAGCGAAATCCTAGGTGCGGTGCTGGAGGCGGTGTATGGGCAGGTTGTGCCGGATGTGGCGATGATGAGGGCGAAGCACATGGCGAGTTGTGAAAGAAGTGTGCCGTGGGTGAAAATCGATGCAAACTGCGCTGAGTTGTTGAGCTAGCAGCTGATGGAGTAAACGTGGTACGACCTGCTGATCGTATTTTAGTGAAGGGTATAATATTCTCAGAGTTATCCTCGGAGAACTCGTACTTCTTGTCTGCCAAGCGGCGCTTGCGAAACGTAGAAATCTTTTCACATTTTTCAGTGTCTTCGGAAAACTCATAGGCATTCGATTTGTCAGTCATGGAGCTAGAAGTCGATGTATTCTGTGAAGTAGATAAGTTTAATATTTCGCTAGTTACATATGAGATGACAAACTTACTTGCATATCAATTGTTGTGATTCCATTGCGATAAGACTTGGTGACAATGCGCTGATTTCGTTTCCTCGATTGACTGGACTCATTGGAGCCCACAGCATTTTGTATAACAACTGGTAGAGTAGTTTCCATCAAAGTCATGCTCGATGCAGCCATGCCGCTGCTGCAGTTGGATGAGAAAATGAGCTTCTCATAGCAGACACTGTTGGGCTCGGAATTGGTGCGCGCTTGAATTTCATTGTTATTAAAATTATTGGTGCGCTGAGTATGCTCCGTTTCAATATCACTAAAATCCGCAATAATGCGTGCTACGACACTGTGTTCGCTGTCCGCTTCAGATCCAGTAAATGGTACAGAGCAGCGATCTTCCTCGCTGGTTAGTGGTGTACGTGGCAGTAGTAAGGTCTGTTGTGTGCAGGGCAGGTGATAGTTATGCTGTGGCAAGCAGCTATTGTTCATGCTGTTGCTGCTGCTGCTGGATACGGCCGGCGTGTCCACATCGATGCGCAGCATGTGCATGAAGCCATTCGAGATAATGAGAATGCGCTCGGGGCAGAGAAGGTTTATGTTCGGCTCGAAACGAGGATCTGTTTCAGACGAGGAATACTTTGTGTGCACCGTTAGATGGCAATTTAGACAATGTGCGTTGTAAAAGGAATCTGAAAATTTATATAAATATGATTAATTTGAGCAATATATCAGTTATGTACGAGGGCGGACTAATAAGTCATTGAGTTAAGGAAATCAATTGACTTTGCTCGCCCTCGTATGCTTGTTAATTACATGGACCATCGTCGTTCAGTTTCTTGCACTCCAAACAACCAAGTTTAGGAACTTTGACATATGTTATGTAGCTTTCTTCACTCTCCTCTGTGGCGGCGCCATGTACCACCAAAATTTGCTTATCTGCATTCTTCCACTGCGTCATGGTGACCGTCTTAAGATTGTCGACCACATGATCATCAAACAGGCGGCGCGAGAAAAAATATCGCAGTTTTTTGTGTGGTTGGAAGAGCCAAAAGTAAAGACTGAAGTAGAAAGTAGAGATAATAAATATAGTCAGCAAGGAACTGTATTGATACGTACGTGTACTTGTAGCCCACATTAAAGGAGTAATGGTTGAGTGATGTGTTGTCGTTGCACACAACGCGATGACTGATCATATACTGTCCACAAGCAGTTAATCCCATGAAGATGTGCCTGCAAAATCTGGCATTGAAAGAGTCTGACAAATATGATCCTGGAGCTACTACTTACCCTTCCACTGCATTGCTGGCCAATACATCCTTGAGATATAATTTCAATCGATTTGGCACTCTTTCATATGGAAGTCTCTGCTTTTGGCCCGCACGTGATAGACCTGAAAAGTATCCTGTTCGCTACATGGATATGTAGGTGAGTGGAAGTGAGAGTGAGCTTGTGTGTGTGTGAGTGTGTAGGTGTGTTGTCTATCTACCTCTCTGTCGAACAACATTTGCACCAAGTTTCGCGTACGCGATTGCACCTGTAATGGATGATTGTGCGAGTTGGAGACTGTCGCCTCCTCAGCCTCATCGGAACTATCCACCGTGGAGATATCATCGTCATCTGACGATACTCCCGACAATGACTCGACGTAATTTTGGTAATCAGTCTCCATTGCCTCACAGACTCGAAAATCAGACTTAAGATTTTACCGACATCGGTAACAACGGGCCGACAACACGAAAATCAACTAACAGTTTAACAGCAAGCCTAAGCGACGGCAGTTCAAGGCCGCCGCACGCATTGAGTCCCGTTTGCTTGCTATGTTGCACAGTCTTTTCTTTTATTTTTATTTACTTTTACATTGGAAGCGAAAATTTCGTTTATTCAGTTTACGGGTTCAGTTCAAGACGTTGCCACCTGGCAGAAAAAAAGTTGCCGTTTACTTGAGCGTTGCCAGACCTGGGAATTCGTAAGTTATACAACACCTCTCCACGATAAGTCTCACAAAATCCATATCAACTTTATTTTGTCTAATTTCAAATTAAAATTTTTTATTGTATTATCAATTTATTGCTTAATTATTGCTAAGAAACTAAAATCAATTTACTCAATTATTGCTAAGAAACTATAAAGTCGTCTGACAGCCTTTCAATTCCACAGAACGGTGATAGTTATACACATATTTCACTTTTTCCGTTTTTGGATTTTTCAAATTTTTAAAGAATTTTTGTTAGAATTTGGTCGACTTCGGATTTTTGGTTAAAATTATACAACTTCTTCCCAGGAGGACTGACGAGAACCCAGCGTTTATTAAAATGATCACCTATATATAATGTAATTTCGAATTAAAGTTGTGTGATTGATTATACTTTTATTGCAAACTTATCAAAAATTTTGAATTGTTTATTTAAATTGTGCGGCATAACAAATTTTCGCCATTGAACAATCGGCCGATAGACAACTGATAACAGTGTGACCAGTCAAAGACATGTGACTATCGAATATTATATAGTAAATTCAGTTATCTGGCCATATTGGTACGCGCCAAAAACTATTGATTTCAAAATAAAACGAATTTAAAAATAATTTTGATTTAAATATTCATTAAATAAATAGTGTTCAACTAGTAATGATTGCATTAGATACATATAATAATCTTAGGCTTATTTGGCATTTCTAGTGCTCTCTTCCCGTGGTTTTTCCTACAGTTTTGTCGTCTTCTGCCACTCTTGCTTCTAATTTGCGCCTCGCACTGTTAAAAGGAACAGGCACTTCTACAGTTGGCTCTGCTCCTAAGCCCGTGCTAACTATTGGTGGTTGTGGTAATAACGGCTCCTCGCTCGTCTTCTTATATATCACCCAATTATCGGGTCTGAAAAGCAAATAAAGATAAAGTTTAGCTGGAAAATGCATGAGCTTTGATGTAAACTCACCTGTCCGGCTTTGTGAGCACGGTTATAGGCGCAAATGCCATTTCGGTGAGTTGTTTATGCTGAGAGGCTTCGGCTCTTTCGTCATAGTCAACGCTTTCGGCCAAAATGTTACTACCCAACTGTTTGCCTACACTGTCCGAAAAAACTGTTACTTTGCTGTTAATTGTGCTACGGGTGGAGGTGGAAAGTATCGGCTTCGGCATTTCTGTCACGTACATTGTCTGGGTCGTGTTCCGTAACATGGGAAGCACGTAATTGTCGTCCAAGTAAGTGACGTTCGTTGTCGAATTTTTCAGTTCCTGTTGCAGTTCAGTTCCGTCCTTATCGTATTTCTTAGAAGATATTGTCTCGTTGTCCGCTTGTTTACTTAATTTCGTAAAGTCTATGTGCTTGTTCGGTTCGTCCTCGTCATAGACGTAGTCCTCACTGTTATCCAGTACACTCTCGTCCTCGGTCACATTGGCCAGAGTTCGGCTCAAATAGTCAAAGTCGCGTATGTCGAGTTTGTGGTCTGTATTCGAAAGTTCGTCACCCGCCTCCTTCAGTTCCGGCGTACGGGAGTAGTACGTTTGAGTCTGTGTCAATGGTCTGTGTCCGCCACTTCCCGTGGAGAATGGACTTGGATTGCCGTTTTGGGTCAGTTCTCGGTCATAGTAGAGTTCGCTTTGGCTTTGCGGATAGTCCGGTTTATACGGAGATTGAGAGGCATAGCCAGGACTTTGTGGACGTGGATATGAACTGAACACAGGATTGGGATTTGGATCAGGACGTGGACGAATATTAAAACTGAATGTGCTATCGGCGCCATTTGCACTCGCCACGCCAGAAATGCTGCCAAAGTTTCCGGAACTAACAGCCGCACTGGAGGCATGCAGATAGCTCGAGGGAGGATTGACGCCTATCTGAGTGCTGGTTGAAACGGGATATGATTCCGAGAACGTAGGTCGCGGTGCATACGCCGAGCTGGACGTAATATGCGAGCTGCCTCCGCTGAGAGGACTATTTACCGCAGAGGTCTCGTGATAAGGTCGCTCCTTATGCCCCGATGAGATCGGACTTGACTCCGGCGCCTGAGTGGGACGTCGGTTGGCGTTCGGATTGAACCCGTTGGTGGCAAAGCTCAAAAAGTTCTGAAAGATGTTTGGTGGTCGTGTCGTGGTTCGTCGGTCATCGTTATCGTTCAGGTATATAATAGTTGGTGGTTTTGTCTTTTGTGATTGTAGATTTGTATCCCTATGAGTTGGATAATAGGAATAAATGGGCGTGGTGCTAGCATAGTCTAAATAGTGTGGTGCATAGCTATTTTCATAGTTACTGTACGGTTTGTATATCGTCGATGTCGTGTATTCGGAAAGCTCTGTTCCAAAGGGTCTTGTCACTGGACTTTTGTTCGTCTGTCGTATGTTGATCTCAATTTCGTATTGCTCGTTGACGTTATTGGGTCCGTTTAATACAACCTTCTGGGGGTAGAGCGGTCGACCTTGGTACTGACTACGCAGCTCAACTCCCCGTTTTGTTGTCCTAGACAATTTGGATGATTTGGTAGTACGAATAGTGCGGCCAAGACTCGCGGTTGTATTTGTAATTACATTTAAGGCTGTCAGAGTTAATGTACGATTTCTTGGTCTGTCTTCTGGTTCAGTTGCTACGTCTAGGGTCTTAACTTTTGTCGGTTTCTTTGAGTCGGTCACTCGACGTTGGATTCTTTTGTTCGGGGACTGTCTCAGTAGGTCGCTGTCTTCTAGGGGTCTGTCAGTGGTTATTGTCTCAGTGTTATCATCGCTTCTTGTTTCTGGTATTTCAGTATCGTTCAGTTGTGTATCTAAGTCTGTTTTCAGAAGTATATCATTGTCGGGAGTCGTCGTCTTATTGCCATCTATGGCGCTACGCAACTCAATGGGCACATTGTTAATGATCACTGTACGTTTTGGGGTTGCACCTGATGGTTTTCTAGTAATCACGTTCTTTATGTTTATCGAAATTTTGGGGGATTTGTCCAACTTGTTATTCACCCCATTGCGGGTCGGAGTTACATTGCGATTGTTATTGTTGTTTGTCTTTTTCGTGGTTGGTGTCTTGCGTTTTAGGTCGAGTTTGTCGTTCACTTTGGTAATGTTACCAAAATTGGGAGGTCGCTGGAAGCCCGTCGATGAGTTAGGATTGAAGTCAACTTGAGGCCTGCCAGGCTTCACACGGTTGGAAAAACCCGCCTTATCCTCCTTAACATTTGGATTAGCCGTTATTTCGTTTTGGGATACAATATTGAAAATGTGATCGGGATGGGGATTTGGCGGCAGGAAAGGATCCTGCTCAAGCCAGGGACTTAGGTCAATGGAACTCAGAATGCCAGTGCCACAAGTTTGTCGTTCATTATCCGTGAACTCGGCAGGTATGAAAATGTGCGGCTGGAAGGTGCCACCACCTACTGCCCTACACAAGACCTGGGACAACGACACCCTTCTGAGGGAGTGCAACTGGGCGGGGGTAAAGGAGCTCTCAAAGCCGCTGTTCTCATACCAGAAGCGATCGCCGCGTCGCGAGTTACTAAACTGCTGGGCTATGATGCAGGCAAAGGTGGGTCCAACTAGTCCACCTACCACGGGTCTTTCCGCAATCCCGCCGACAAAGAGATCAATGTCGTGGACACTGCGATAGGCGTGGCCGATTCTCTTCGCCGATTCTGGCCCGACCACGTTGGCTAAGTCAAGGATAGAGGAAACTTATAAGAAGGCTGCGAAATAAAATATAAAAATAAAATGGGTTACCAAATTCATCCCAGCTTTGAATGGGACTCAATCCACATGGCACACGCCATGAGGTGTACGGAGCCAGACCATGATCCCGTCCACGCTGTATGTTAATGGCAGCCAGGTCCAAGCCAAATGGAAAACCTGGCGTCTGGAACAGATGATTCGTGAGCTCAGGCGTAATGAACTCGTCACGTTTTAAGGCACGTTGGGATGCCATTCCCCGCAGCAGACGATGCAGTGAACCCGCTGTGCCAATGTCTCCGCTTTGGAACTCCTCATGCAGACTGACATCTATAGAGATAAGATCGGCTGTTGAATCTGTGGCTCCCAGTTCCAAAATTATTCGCAGAAATTCAAAATAAAACACTATTTTTCCCAAATTAAGAATAGCCTAGTTCAGATAGATAGTTAGATTAATTTTGTCTTGAATACCTTCTGTATGTACCATCTGAAATATATTCGAATTTCAGGGTGGATCGAGACTGAGTCCTATATAATGTGTACCAAATTTCCTGGCTATAGTTTTTTAACAACGCAGTTTTCTTTATCGCAGCATTCTTTATCAGATCGGTATAAAGTTCTTTAAATAATATATGTATACATATTGTGGCTACCAAGTTTACCAACCTTCAAGTTTGTATTTAGATATTCTGAATTTCTGCCAAATATTATTTTGGAAATGGGACCAGTGTTTGTGGGTTAATTGATAAGTTAGTACATTTAACTTACTGTTGTTGATCACATTATGATGGCGATCGCATCTCGTGTAGGAATTCTGCACCAGGGAGTGTCCAAAGCGAAAGGCGGCCGAGGAGAAGGAATTGGCCACTGTGGGATTGACCTTTGTGTCGTAGCCCTCGTAGTAACCGGTACTGAGGAGCTCCAAGTCAAACAACTTGCCCACCTCCTTGCCGAGTATGACGGGCAGGAACTCGCGATAGGTAATGTGCTGGAACATGGCGCCGACAATGCGTCGGGTCTCCTGATAGATCTTCTCGTCACTCCAATGGGGATTCAGCTCACTCAACTCCAATGCAATGCGATTGTGTTCACCCACCCAGACATGATGCATGGCCAGCAGACCCGGCTGCTCACCACTCCGTCCGTCTCCAGCTCGAATGCATTGTGTGGCGATTGCTCCTCGTTGGCAGACATCATCTGCGGGATTGCCGCGACCATAGATCAGCAGGCCATTGCGAAAGACGCGTGCATTGTCCGAGGACTTGGCACTGTTGGAGTAAATGGGCGAGGCATCAATGTAGGATGTTGCCTGGTTCGTTTGCTCTCGCCAGGATAAAACGCAGTCGCGACGTTGCGCCGGCGCAGATCGTAGGAACTCCAGGCAGCGCACCTTGAGAGGCGACAGCCAGGGATCGTCCAGCGGCACCTTGATGGGAAAGCACGATGGATGGAAGTCCTTGCCACCACAGCAACTGGGAATGGAGCCATTGATGGATCTGAATTCCAAATGAGAACATTTAATCCAAGAAAGATAACTATTCCTTTCATAACTTACCTTGGTTGCGCCGTCGATGTCATGTCGTGATCCAACAGCTGGCCCCACTGGGCTATCATTAGGGTCAGTGGTGCATCGCCCTCCCGAGCTCCATGCACCAGCAGGCTGACGAACCGCGACGAGGACAATGTGCTGCCATCTGTAGAGCTGCGAACGCTGTCCACGCCATCGCCATATTCCGGTGGGAGGAACCGATTGAAGGGCATCTGGGCTGCTCCCCAGCGTGGTCTGCGCTTATTGTTGCAGGTGCCGTCGTGGGTTCGATATCGATCCGAAGCTGGCATGCAGGGAGGTGGATCTCGAACCGGACAGAGCCCCTCAAGCGCCGTACGGCGCAATGAGATCTTGTGGGCATGCGATTGACGAGCCAGCTCATCGATATGCTGGAAGCTAAGAGCACACAATATACATCTTTGTTTAGCACATCCTAATCCTAATCCTCATCGTCATCCTGGCATCGCCGATGTCTGCGACATGGCTGCGTTCAAACTTTGTTTTCGAGTGCTGTCTTAAAACGATGACGGCTTCTATTTATAAAACGCTCAAATTGTACGAAGTTGGAAGTCGCATGGCCAACACAGAGGCAAACAAGTTCGTCACATTGCTGCCGGCGGCGTTAAGATGCGAGATCCACCAACAAATTAAAGCAAGTTGCGTTTTCGGTGTGTGTGTGTGTGTGTGTGTGTGTGTGTGGTGGGAAAACGCATAAGAAATCACAACAGCAACAGATGACTTTTATTTAGCCGCTTTGGCTTTCCATTTACTGCATTTATTAGCAGGTTAGTTTACTCTCTCGCCTAGGGTATAATTAATTGTTCATGAAAATTGTGATGATACGAAGAAAGTCCTACCTAATCATGGCATTGTAATTATAAATATCAAAATTATGTAACGAAAAATTAATATCCAAACCATTTTTAATTTAATTTTCTGTTTTAAATCTGTTATTTCTTATACCTATAAATGATACAGACGAAGCTGGGAATTACATTTCAAAATGAAGCAAACCTGAACTAAAATAAATATTGTGGTGGTAAAAATTCCCAACAAAATATTTAATGCTAGTGAAAATCCAGACCAAATATTAAGTGGTACAACTCCCAACTAATAATAATTTACTGATGGGGAAAACACCAACTAAAAATTTAGTGAAAAGGAAAATTCAAAATATATATACCACTAAATATATATTTTGAATTTTCCTTTTCACTAAATTTTTAGTTGGTGTTTTCCCCATCAGTAAATTAGTGAAATTAGTGGATTAGTGAAAACTATAGTTGAAAATTGTTCAAATTTAATCAAATATTTATATATTGCTGGGAGATTCCATTATGACGTATAATTTAATGAAAACAAATTTTATATATTCTTGCTGTAGCTATTATTTAATTTTGGAATATTTATTGATTTAATGTATTTCATTTAGTAAAAATGTAGAAGAAAATGAAGAAGGGTATTAGACAGTCAGTGTCAGTTGTTTGTGTTATGCGTGGTGAAAGTGAAAATGCTCGTACACACTTTTTGAGTGTATCAAATCTCAGTTTTCCTTGGTTTTCTGGCTTTTCATTTAATTATTCATTTAAATAGCGATTAAAAAAGGCAATAAGCGCCCTTTACCTTAGACAACATGGCGTATGCGCAATCGTTAACCTACACGTACACAGAAAAATAAGCGGGCGCAGTCGCAGCGGCGTTCAATGAACTCAATATCGTCGCCACAAATAAATACAAGAAAAAAAAACAAAAATTAATGTGTATATATAATAAATATATGTATGTTTATATATGTGTGTATGTTTAAATATATAAAACTTTCGTAGTGTTGGGAGCTTGAGGCCGAATTCGTGCGAGAGCTTGAAGCTTGTAGAAAACGAAAGTCGCGTCTTGTTACTTGTGTTTTATTTTTTTCTCTTTTTGCTTATATTTGTATCTTTCTTTGGCATATCAATCGAAGTCGTCGAAGCTTGTTGTTGTTTTTTGTTTGTTGTTGTTTGTTATGCCTTTTGTTGTTGTCGCTGTTTGATGTAATCAAATTGCGAATGCTGAGACTGTGACTTTTCGATAGGCCAAGGAGGGGTGTAAATTGCATTTTTTTCTTTATACTTTTCTAACGTTTGTTGTCGCTGTCCATATACATATATATTATATGTACATACGTATTTGTTTGTTTGTATAAAAACTTAAAATTGAAATCGCTCGCTTTCTTCTAATTAGGCTAAATGCTGCTTTTGGCAATATTAACGAGTCACATCATCGATGATGATGGCAGCTCATTTTTAATTAAATCAACCAAGTTGCACATTTCGTAATTTGATTTTGAGCAATCAGCAAGCCAAGTAAGCTTAAAATTGTGAGAAATATCAATGGAAGACGAACGTTTTATAGTATTACATAGTTGAGTAAATTCATTCAATATTTTCAAGCATTCATAAAGACGCACAGGTATTCATTCACGTATTTTCAGAAAATATTTCTATATTTAAATTCCGATGTTTATAAATATTTCAAATATGATCAAAGGCGAAATGCAATTAAGCGATAAGTATTCGAGATTGTTATTGTAATGAGATACAAAACATGGAAATAAAATGTATTTGTTAGTAAATTGTATCACTTTTTACAAATGGTAAGCCTTGGATATGAATAAAATAAGAGAGGAATGCATATTAACATTAAACGCAATATTGAAGGTGATCTTTTTTTGTTTTAATAATAAAAATATTATAAATGCACAAACTGAGTGAAAATAAAAACAGGCATTCATTATTACGAGTGCTCCACAAATCTTTACACTTATATTAATTTTGAACAATGTTATTAATTATTGGTAACTATATTTTTTTCATATAAATATATAACATTTAAAATACATTTTCTCCGTTTAAATTTTAAAGTCTTTAAACACCTATTTCGACATTTGAAGGTAATAAATGCTGGGTTTTAGAAAAACAACGTTTTTCGATGTATAAGAAAATTTGAAACATAGAACTTATAAAAAGGTGTATAGAAACAAATAACAAAAATCTTCATTATATTTATCCAAAAGAAAAAGGCATTGAGAAGGCTTAAGCCAAATTGATGTGATAACGTCAGTGTAACTTTACGATGTCTATTATTCCCATGCTTATGGTTACAGAGGGGAGACATACTTATTGTCTTTTAAAGATGATGGCAACGTCTCCGTCATGGATTTTTATTGTGTTGTCAGCTCATTGAGCGACGCTGTTGATTGCAATTACATAAAAGTATTTGGGCAGCTTTGGCTCATTGCACCTGCTTTTAGTAGTATTGTCGGTATGGGAATTTGGGACTGCCTTTAAGTGAAAGTTCTGGCAATGCTTATTGCCTAACGAGTATGTGGAAAATTGCACGGACATTTCGAAAGACAAGACAAAATTAAAAGTCAAACTCAAATTTAAATTCAAACCCGAATACGAATACGAAGTCAAATTCAAACATGAACTCCAATTTGAAGCCCCTGCCGAACCCGTTGTGAAAAGTGAAAACTTGCAAACTGGAAAAACTACAAGAGCGGTTGCCCACTTGACTGGCATTTCCGTTGCCTGACCAAAGAGGTCATTTACTTTTGCACTGGGCAGCCAGGCGGGCACCTTTAATTTACCTTCACCTATCATACAATTTGGCTTAACTTGAATGTTTAGGCTTGGTCCAGACCATGACGTTAACTCTGGTATTGGGGCTTTTGCTGTTGTTTTTTGCTGTTGCTTGCAATTATCTGGTATTTCAATGTCAAAGTGAAAGTTGACTCTCAACAATCGTTGACTCTCGTTTCAGCTACGATTTTTGCCGTTTGCTGGTCACATTTTGAATTGAAGCACTTTTGTCAGCGCGCACTTCAACTTCAATTCATTAACCAACTATGGGTGCCATGGAGCCGTAGAACTCGTTAATCAAGCGAGAAAGTTACCGCTGTTGTAACCAGTGGGGTGTGTTTAGAGGTAGCAGGGAACAGGGAGCAGGGAGCAGGGAACAGGGAACAGGGAAGAGGGAAGAGGGAGCAAGGGTATTGGGGTATTTCTATAGGGGCGTCATCATCTCATTTGGACATATTATTGTTATATTGTGGTACTTTTTTTTTGCATTAGATTGCTTGCGGGCGGCCCACTCGAGTGTGCCAACTTTTGCCATGTCTATACGCGAGGGTTGCTTGGTAAGTTTCAGAAGTCAATTAATGTGGAATAAATATTACTGCCATGTCAATATAGACATTAGAATAATATTTATGATCAGGGATTAAAACCGAAACAAATATCGGTTTCAGTTACGGTTTCGGTTATGCTCGAATTAAGGTTTTCGGTTATCGGTTATGCAAAATCTTGGAGTATCGGTTTCGTAACGGTTATCGGTTTTTTGTAAGTTTCGGTTTAAAAATACCGGTATGGTTTCGGTAAATATCGAATATTTTGATTTTACTGATTTTTAATAACTTCGAACTGCCATAACTTTGTCAAAACTCAATCAATTTCCATACCCAATGTAAATTTTTTCATGATTTTACCTCTTAATTCGTTTTGCATTTAAATTTTGTTCATTTTGAAAATTCGAAATTTTTCGAAAAAAACAAAAAAGACAAAGGGGTAACACTGTAAATTTTCAAAAAATTCGATTTTCAAAAGTTTTTCAAATCAAAGAAAATTTAAATGCAGACCGAATTTAGAATTAAAATCATGAACAAATTAACATTGCGCATGGAAATTGATTGAGTTTTGACAAAGTTATAGCTGTTCAAAGATATCAAAGTAGCTCAGTAGATCGGTTTATGGGTTTCGGAACATCGGAAAACATTTTTTTCGGTAACGGTTACAGTTACGGTTACAAATTTAAATCATTTTTTATCTGTTAAAGGTTACGGTTTCGGTTAGGGTTTATGTTTATGACTATATTGAATAACTTCTTTAAGATCTTAACTTAAAGATTTGAATGAATTTGAATTTAATTTTTGTATTCAATAACTATCACTTTATCCTTGATTAATTTGCAATTAAACTAATATACCTACATATGTATATTTTCAATAAATTATTTAATACGCTAAGCAATTCTCACACAAATTTTCAAAAACCCTATTTATCAGTGGTTTATCACCCGATTTGCCTGATTTATTTTTAAGTTGATAATATGATGCAGTATCGTTGGCAACTTTGTTCCAATAAGTGAAGTTTAGCTTAGGAAATATATTGAAGGAAAAATATGCTGAATATTAGTTTTACAATTTGCTTCATATAAATTTAAGATAAAGATTTTACTAACACTTCTTTTTTTTTATTAACCATTGAGAGCAAAAACTGTTACTAAACTTATAACTTTGCTATCTATTATCTACAAATATTTTAAGAAAATAATTTTTCAAAAATATTTGATTTTTTCACTAAATCTTTGTTAAAATCAAGCTGATTTCAAAGCAGCTCATACTGCGAGTAACTATTTCCATAATAAAATATTATCGTGTTATATACATTTCATTTGAAACTTCTTGAGTTAACCACGCACATTGAAATACACTTTGATTTTTAATTATGCGTCATTGGCAATAACTTTGCCCATATGTATGTATGTCAAATGCCCACACGAGGATATTTGCTGTTTATGAGCTGATTCACCCACCCGTTGCTGAACCGAGGACTTACTTTTGGCGAAAGGCTTTTGCGGCTTCAATGGTCGCATAGGCGGCCATCTCCCTTTGCTCGGACTCCGTGTTGGGGGCATTGAAGCGGGAGAGGAGAGCGGCTGGATGATTGTCCTGCAGCGTTTGACCTTAGAAATAGGAAAAAAACGTTTGCAAATATGGTTGGCAGCAGTAAAACATCAAATTGCACACCATTCACAAGCATTTGTGGTTGAATTTTGCCATAGAGCTCGGCCATGGCATTGAGTCCTTGCTGCACACTCTGCTGCAATGCCACATCCATCAGTGTGGGTCGTCGGGAGCGGGGACTCCTTTCATTCTGACCCTGGCTAACTGACAGTTCCCTGGGCCTGGTTAATGGCCGTGGCAATTCCAGAGTGGGCGGCTTGCTATATGCCACAAGATCCTCTTCAATTCCCACCGCGACTCCTGACGTCAGCATCAGCATCAAGAACCACAACTGCGACATTCCCGGTTTATCTCTCATGTCAATGCGGCTACTAAAACTATAAGAGCATGTCAAACCTTATTAGTCATCTGTAAAAACTACACATACATTCTTCCGGTTAGGTCGTAAAGCCCCTGTTAATGATATATATTTTAACATTGCATTTACTGGAAACTTCCATAGAATGGTATTCTACTTTTTACAGACAGATGTATACATTGTCGACTAAGTAAAGTATAGTATACATATGTATATAAAGTATGAACAGTCGAGAAGATTTACACCTGTTCGCACGTCTATCAGTAATTATTTATTTGACTGCAACTAAAGGAAATCGACAACAGAAATGATTTAAACAAGAAAACTTTGAATTAAATTATCAGGGGTGTCATAGACTTTAAAACCAACCGAAAATCTCCTATAATATTAATGGAATTTTGGAGGTTTTCCGATGATTTCGCTCCTGCTAATAGAATTTTTAATTTAATAATTTATTAATTCAATAATTAAAATTTCAAGAATATTGACGCTAAAACATAAATTACTTTTAATATGCATATAAATGTTTTTTTTTTATATACTATATAGACCTGGGTATCTGACAGTCGAGCTTACTTAACTTTAGCGTTCTTAATCATTTTGTTTTAGCTGCGTATTTCGTATTGGCTTATAACAAATAGTCATAACTTATGTAAAGTGATTTACGATATTTATATTTCTTATCATTCAGTCAAAACTTATGTGAAAAAATAAAATATATTAATAATTTGATTGCATATTTGTTATTACATATTTATAGCTGCAAGTCATGGCAAATTATTGGGAATCAATCTCTGGGCAAAAGTGATGAAAAGAGAAAAAATAATATGAACAAACTAACTGGAATCAATAAACGCGCAAATTAACTATAATTATGGATGGAGTTGCGATTTCGCGTCGCCAATGTAATGTCAATTGTTGTTGTTATTTGTATTATGATTGACCACAATCATTACATCAACACTAAAAAATGTGCCACAATCTGGAAGTGCAAACTGTTTTTCTTAACGCTTAATTTATGGTTATTTATTTAACAATTACAATCTGCTGAAGTATAATAATAAAAGGTGTCTTAAATGGTTATGTGATATTTTTTTACTCTGCCATTTGCTTAGCCATTGTTTATTTTATTTATTTATTTCAATTATGTGCTCTATCTGAATTCTCTATCTTTTGTTTGAATTTGCATTAAGTAATTCTTCACTTTTTGCCAGCATTGGCCGAATGATTTCTATGTTTTTTTTTCTGTTGTAGGCAATTTTTAGTTAGGCATTTTCCTCTTTGGTTTTCCTCGTTGTTTTCATGTAATACCCGTACGTACTCGTACATATTAAATGCTTCACTGGACGCATAACAAACGTCAAGAGTTACTGTTCTCCATATAATATACAAAGCATATTAACTGCAATTCATACAATTCGTGTGCAAGTGTTGAGCCTGCAATGTTAATGGTTGCTGCTGCTTCTGTTCACTTGCCCAGCTGTGTGCAGTGCGCAGTGCCGTCGATGAAAGGGGGATTCCCCCACACACCAACCCCACCCCAACCGGCAAACGACTTTCAATTTATGTATTGCAAACATCTTTAGTTTACATCTATATGCTAAATATTATATGCATATTTGGCCAATTAACAAATATTCTAGTTTTATATTAAAGAAATAACTTGATTTTCACATTTTATCAATGTAGTGACATTAGTTTTCTAGACTCACTTTTTTTTAATGTACAAAATAAATAATACTGCTGTGCAGACTATTTTTAAAAGCCAGCACTTGTATTCATTTTTAAAGCAATTCTCAATTTTAAAAAACAAATTGTTTATACTTTGCACCAAAAGAATATGATTGATAGAAAGCTCCTTTTTTTTTATAACTTGTAAAATAAAATTTAATTGTAATGCGTATTTTTCAAAATTGCAGCCAATTTATGTGGAAAAGTAGCATGTCTATTTAAACAAACCCACGCTAGGTGGCGCCAACATGACTATCAAACAGTTTATTGAATAACTATTGTTTATTATTCAACTTTATTGATATTTTAATAATGATAAATCATTATCGCTGTGTTTTCTATTACATTTTTATGAAAATTGATTAACAAATAATTAAGCTTGCATTAAACTTAAAGTTAATTTGCAATCCCCACGCATTGTTTTAAAACTCTGTCCATGATACTGCACTTAAGTCGTTCATAATAATTCAAATTTTCTATTATTTTTTTGCGAATACAAATTATGCAATTTAGTTTGCTGTCTGACCAAAGCAATTGTTCATACTTGCATAAGGCCCTTATTCGGTTCCCCTTATCCGCCCACCCACCACCAGCACCACCTGTACCACCTGCACCACCTCAGTGGCTCAGTATCTTAACACGGCCTTCAGTTGTAGCCAGGAAGTCGTTGTCATAGAGAAATTATCCAGGCCAGCGTCAAAACGTTTTGTTCGAAGGTGTGCAAAAATTGTAAGTGATTAGGAACACGCTCACTTAACTACGAGTAACTGTGGCAAGTTGGCCATTAATGGTAATCAATTTTCATGATAGTTTTGCAAAACGGAAATTGATTTACCTAAAATGCTGATTGCAGTCAAAATGATTAACACCTGCCGCAATTAGCTGGAAATTTGCTCAATTCGATGTCATGTAATAGGAGGCAATGAATGATCTTCGATTAATATAGATATGATTTCTTTCTGTTCGTATTCGTGTTCCTGTTTCTGTTCCTGCTCCTCTTCCTGGCACTGTTTCACTTTTTCGAATACCGTGAGCCGCACAAAATAGAAACTTTTTCGCGTTTGTATCTTTGATCGCCGTAAACCGAACTAAATCGATTCTCACCTTACAGCTGGCATTAGAAGCCAAAAGACACACTGAAGA
Source organism: Drosophila kuntzei (assembly GCA_035042165.1). NCBI lineage: Eukaryota > Metazoa > Arthropoda > Insecta > Diptera > Drosophilidae > Drosophila > Drosophila kuntzei. Next base: position 700,299 of record JAWNLU010001560.1, on the reverse strand, counting down.
CAGCCAGAAACAGAGCCATGAGACATGCCACAGCTTCCACGACTCGCGGCGTCGCTCACCGAAAAAAAAAAAAAAAAAAATGAAAAAATACAAATAAAATGATCAACGTGAAGAGTTCCAGGCGAGCGACCAGTTCTCGCTGTCCAATGGGGCTAAGACTGCCGCTGCTGTTGGCATCTGGTAGTAACAGTTGTTTTTTCCACTCTTCCATATGTTTATTATTTATTTTCAGTTTGACGCTTATCGACAACGCCGCCACCGCCGCCACAGCCACCGCCTCCTCACCTTCAAAAAGCTGTGACTTTTTTTATTCAGTTTTCAAATTGAGAGATAAAATCGCCCGGGGCTGCAAAAAATACGTCTTACTACATGGTGGTCAACTTCATCGATCGTCATTCATCCGCCGGCAACTCGCCACCAGCAGCTCGCATCAAAAGATGCCCAGCTGGATATTTTGCTCCCAGCCCAAGCCCCAGCCCCCTTTCCAGACCCCTGTCCCTGTCCCCGGCATCGATAACTCGCTCGAGCTCACGCTTATCGTCCGCCTCATCGAACTGCTTTCAATTAGAAGAGAAAGTTCTTGCCACAAGAAAAAGTGAAAAAAAAAAATAAATAAAACTCAACACACAAACAGCACACAAAGAAATATTTCACCAGGGGGCAAAGATGCTTTTACTCTTCAACAAAGCTAAAGGGAACGGAGAACAGCAAAAAGATCTTAAAAATTGCACCTCATAAATTAAGCAGTTGATGTATCATCACAATGTTGAAAAGTGAATCGCTTACAGTTGACTTTGTCCGTAATTGACTGTAACTTAGCAAGCGAGATTCCAAGATTAACGAAGGGGAAGTTCCAGTAACAAAATAAAGGGGGAAGCTGACTTAAATATACATAAATAAAAAGACAATGACTGTAAGTAAGATCAAGGCGGCAAGGAGAAGGTTTCAATTTAATAAAATGTAATTATTTAGCAATTTTCTTAATTGTTATACTAACTTAATTGATTTTTTAATTCCAAACTTTATTTTTTGATTATTTTCCTACTGTTTCAAAAATAAGCTAATGTTCTCAAAATGTCAACAAAATAGAAAGGTCGATATATTAAACGAAAAATTCACTATTACTTAATCAAACATACTAAAATTAAATTTAAAAAATATATTGTAAATATATTAGTATGAAACTTTTATTTAGCCTTGCATTAGAAAAATTCAATGTTTACACCGTAGATCTCAGAAGTGTTCAAGGGTCAACAAACAAAGAATTACGATTAAACTATTCTCAATAATTGCCCGCATTAAATATACAAAATATGTACTTCTTAGTTTCTTCATTTGAAATCTGACATTAGGGTAATTATAATTTGTTTTAAGCTACACGTTCAGACTGCTCTTTTCAATACTTATGTATATCTATATTAGAATATTAAGAAATTAGAGCTGAGATTTCATGACATATTAGTTCAATCGATTAGATGGACAAATAGATTTTACGATAAGCCCAAAATGATAAGCAGTACGACCATAAGATACGAGTGTGTTCGATAAGAAAATTGCTAATTGTCATTTGAACATTTAATAGTTTCAATTGACTTGCAATAATGGACAAGGCTGTGCCGTCAACAAGTTTCCATCGTCAATAGAAATGCCTCGATCAAGCGATCTAAACATGCGCCTTATATGCCTTACGTAAATTAAGTATACGTAAGCAAATAAATTTGCCTGACATGAGCCACGCACTTGGGTAATTGAATTCAATTGATCTGAGTGTGCACTTAATAAAGTTGGAGGGAGGAGAGAGAGAGAGAAATAAAGAACAACGAGCGCAAATAACAAACGCTGACTTTGATCCACCAAAAGCTTTGTCCGAAGAGCGTAGAGAGAATGTGAGAGGAATAGGTCGACGTAGGCGTCAAATTGAAATGAAATGAAACGTTGCGAACGCGACGGCGACGGCGACTTCGACTGCGACTGCGACGACTCTGCTTCTGTCTCTGCTTCTATTTCTGCTTCTGATGACGTTTGTAAAGTGCTGGTCAAAGGCAGACGCAGACGGAGATGGAGACGGAGACGGAGAGAGGCAGACTTTAAAACTGAGACTGGGTCACTGTTACGAGCGTAAGAATCAAAGAGCACTGTGCACACTAATACACTTACATGCTCTCACTAGCAACTACACTGTTAAAAAAAGAACTAAGAATTTTGGTCTAAAAAATGCGTTGGAAACATAAAATTCTTAAAGTTAGAAAACTTATCTTGATTTTAAGCACATTTCAAATAAGACAAAGTTTTTATTTTTAGACTAAACTGTTTTAAATTTTAAGATATTTCTATTGTTGTTATGTTTTCATAATTGGTGCTTATCATAATTATTCCCCGTTAATATGTCTTTCCTTGTCAAAATTTCACATAAGACATATTTATATTTTCCTAACAATTTAAAATTTTTATTTTTATATTAATAACTTAAATTTTTTAGATTAATTATTAGCAATTTGATCTTATAATGGTCTTATTTTAAAAACAAAATATGTATGTAAGATGAGTGTTCTTTATTTTATAAGTTTCTTTATTTTTTTTTCAGTGTACGGATGGAGTCTGAGTCGCTGTCAGAATCGATCCATAATTAGATGAGAGGCAGACGAAGAAGCAGAAGTTGAAACAGAGCGAGAGTGGATAAAGAACCGTTTGCTTTAGCATTTGAGACTGGGACTTCGCTTTCATTTGGCATCTTTTCCATCTCAATTGCTGTATTGTAATTCATAATTTATGCTTTTTTTTACATTTATTTTGCTGGTTTTTTTTTTACTTTCACACTCAAAAAAGTTTTAAGTATTCAAAAATGACAATGGGAACGACAACAACAACGTCTTTGACGTGGACAACGCCCACGATTTATTTGCCCCTAACTTGTTGCTGATAATCTTATTTTATTCTTCGATTTGAATTTTCAACCTTTACCTTTTTATTTTGTGTGTACATATGTTTGTTGATTCAAATTAAATTGAATATTTCAAAGAGTTGTCTGTGAAATTTGTTGATTAAAAAGTTGGGATTTTATTTGCATTTCTTGAGTGTTATGTTAAGTTTAACGTTATAAATAGATAGTACATACATATCGTAAAATTATTAGGTATAATAAATATAATGTACATATGTATACATATATGCAGACACTTTCCCAGGTCCTGTTAATGTTTTGCTAGTTCCGAATAGTTCACGGTCATTGTAGTAACATTATTTCGATTATTTTTCAGTTAGCCAATTAAGATACGTTTCCATTTTAGTAAAAATCACTTGAGCAAGCTAAAAACAGCTCTTTTTTATGTTTTAGTTAATGTTTTTTTTTTTTTTTTTTTTTTTTTGCATTTATTGTTTTTTCTAGTCAATTGCATTCCAAGTTGTTCATAAAAAGGAACGATATCAGCTGTAGCCAGAGTATAGTACTCGTTTAATTATCAAATTATCAGTTTTATATATATAATATTTATGTGTGTGTGTGAGTGTGAGTGTGTGTGTGAGTGTGAAAGAGATATGTCTGCGTATGTGTGCGTGCTTTGCATTTAGCGTCTGGAAAACTCCAGACGCGGCCCCCAAAAACTGACAAAGCACTATTAAAATTTTGTTGAAAAATATGTGTATATATGTATGCGTGTGTGTGTGTGTGTGTGTGTGTGTGTTGGTGTGTTTTAGAGTCGCACTTATATGTAAAACAAACTTAAAGCTATGCATATCTGCGTATGTGTGTGTATGTGTATATAGCTAAAGTATTGCACTATAAAATATTGTGTTTAGGTATAAATATCATAAACAATTTACAATTATTTCATTTCAAATATAATTTTATCCTCACTTGAATGAGACTTACACCCAAAAAGCCTTTTTTTTAAATTTCATTCCCGACAAAGATCGGGAAATTGAGCGGAGCTTACTCATAGAAAATCGAAATCCATGGAGAAACTATTTGTAACTAGTCACAAAATGTATTGGAAAATGGAAAATAACAATTTTTGAAGATAGGGAAAACTACAATAGAGTGACAGATATAGATAGATTTAGAGAAACATCGCAAAATTGCATGTGTGTGTGTGCAAAGGAGCTGCTTGTGATGTGATCTTCGATACGGATATGATTTGAATAGTATTGGAAAAACCATTTTAGAGCACGGAATGTGATTTCTGTTTTATGATAATTGATTTCAACTCTTTCTGCACACTTGCCTAACAATTGCGTTGCCCCCTCTTAAACACTTTGAAGCCTCTAACATGAGCCCCCGGGCTGGGCCCGAGTCCGCGACTGGCAGACTGAACATCTCAACATATTCCAAAATTTGTTTGTATTTCTCCTGATCTGGAATTTTGTTTTTGCACAGCACTCGGATCACACAGCTCGACAGTTTGACTGACTGCCTGGTGGACATCACTAACTGCCACGCCCAGTCTGCAGCCCGCTGTCCCCTGTCCACTGTCCGCCCACTATTAGTTGCGTCGTTCACCGGCGCGCGTCGCCGCATGCCGGGATTGTTGTTGCTCCTTGTCGCGCAGTTCCTTGATGGCGCCCACTGTGCCAAACATCACCTTGGCCGTCAGCTGTGTGTGATGCGAGCTGCTGTTTTTGCTGCTCGAATTCGCGTTGGCGTCCCGATCCAATCCCGCATTCGCATTGGCGTATGCACTCGTATAGGACACGTAGTTGTTGTTGAGATCGCGACCGCAGCTGCATTGATGCGACATGTTGCACGTGTTTGTTTCACTTGGAGAATCGACGATCGATCGTGCGATCTTGCGATCTGAATCTGAATCTGAATCTAGAGCTGGATGTGGATATGGATCTGTATTTTCCAATTGATCTGTATTCAATTAATACTCTTTGCCCAGTTGATCCGCTGTTGTGTGTGGTGTGTTGTGTGTGTGTGTGTTTGTGGTGTGTGGGCTGCTCGTTGAACGCGCGTGTGCACGAAACAAAACTCAATGTAAAGTCGTTTCTGCTCCTCGTTGTTGTCGTCGTGGTCGTCGCCGTCGTCCGATAGTCGCTCACACTTTCACAGACTCACTAGAACTAATTTCGAAAAACTGTGGTGTTGTTTTTGTGGCGTTACCAGCCACAGTCAGCGACGACGACGACGACGACGACGACAGCAGAGACGGCAACGGCGACGGCGACGCCAACGACGATGAGCATTGAGTATCAAAGAGAGCGGACGAGAGAGCGTGTAGAGCACGAGCGTCAGCTGAGCGCGTGTGAGCCACAAACATACGAATACAAATACGAATACAACTACAAATACAAATACAACAAAAAGAGAAAAACAACAACAAATAAATAAAACTGGCTGCTGCTGCTGTTGCGATCATTGCTGGCGTTTGTTATTGTTGTTGCTGCTGCCTCTGCTGCTGCCTCTGCTGCTGTCGCTGCTGCTGCTGCCGCTGGTAAACGTTGCAGTGAAATGATAAATTTCTCTACACTTTGCAGTTGATCCACACTGGTCTGAGACTACTCAAAAACGCACTTAAATATTTCATTGCAATTTCTAATTTTAAGTAGTTGTAAACTGAAGTATTTTAAAATTAATAGTATTGAAAATGTATTCATTTCAGTTACACAAGTACTGTATAATTATTTGCTGACTTTAAGTTTATTGCTTATTGGGAAAGTTTAGAAAGTACTCATTTTGGAGCGATATCTCGAAAATTTTTCAAAATTCTGCAAATTATAGTAGCCTATATATAAATTTTTTAGAAAATATAAATGTAGATATGTATATATTTTATTATGCTAAGCAACTCTCATACAAATTATTCGAAAATCAGTTTAAGAGGTTATAATAAGATGCAGTGACAAAGCCAATACGTGGATTCTATTATAGGGAAAACTACGCTTTACACATAGTGGGTAATACCACTGGGTATGCTCTAATCGAACCTCCAGACTCTGGAGATTGGTCCCATTGCATATAATATCATGATAATAATACAAAAGCCAATGAATTCAACTAGATTAAAACAAAATTAAACAAGTTTCGGAAAAAAATACAATGCAAGATGGCCTTTAAATTATTATATTTGTAATTTCGTTGCAGAAATATATAACTGAATCAGTGTGCCAAGATGGAGATCGCGGATTTGGATGCTGCTGCTGCTGCTGCGCTGATGACGAAGACGTTGACGTCGCGTCGCGTCGCGTCGGCGAGAGCAGAGACTTGGCAAGCTTCGACTTTGGCTGTAAGCTGCGCGCGAGAGCTTTCTTGATTGCAGTGTAGTTTCTAATGGACGGTTCCCGCAATCGCTTGCTCCCCGTCGCCCACAAGCTCGGCATGTAATTTGTGCTGCCTGCGTCGGCGCTGCGCTTGTGTAATCTTTTCGCCTTCGTCGTCGTCGTCGTCGTCGTCGCCGTCGACGTCGTTGTTTTTTGTATGGCAGCAAATTGCGTTGTATTTTTGAGATTTTATTTATTCGTTTTTGTTTATAACAATTTGCGAATTCCAAACGCACAATCAAAAAAAAACAGAAGCAGAAACAGAAACAACGAAAGCACAAAAGCAAACTATAAATGCACGCGCGTGAGTCTCGCCAGGTGAAAATCACTAAATACTGCAGCGACTCACCTGTTGCCTCTCAGATACAAAGCTGTTGTTGTTGTGGTTGTTGTTATTATTTTTGTTGCTTTTACTGGCATTCATCAGGTTTCATTCACCTTTTGGCAGCAAGCAAGCAAAGAGCCATAATATTGTATAAATATATTTTTGAAAGACAACAACTTTTGTCTATGTGGCGAAGTTAGTTTTTTTTTTAATTTTAATTTACATAATTGAAATACAAATAGGCAATCAAGTGCATATTTGAAATCACGTTTTCTGCCCTGTCTGGACTGCAGGTGGATCTTGTTCCTGTTCTTGTTTGGGGCAGCTGCACCTGTGATTCAGATTGTGATTGTGATTCAGATTGTGATTGCGATTGCGCATACGCAACGTTGTACGACCGAAGGCCTAAAACGGAAATGGCTGCATCTCAACAATATTAGCATACCAATGTTGAACCTGACCTCATTTGATTCTAGTCGTAGATTCTCTATGTTCACAAGCCACATTACGAATGCATGACATAAACGTGGCTAACGGAGATGGAGACAGAAAGACAGAGAGGTGGCCAACAACAGCGAATTCGCTTTCGATCAAGTAGCCATATCACTTTCGTCCATTTGCAAGCCACAGAGTGGCACTACCAGTTTTCTCCAAGAACTTCAAGTTGACCCATATACTTGAGCACACACACACACACATACATACAAACACTCTCTCACACACACACACACACAGTTGAAAATAGAGTGGCAACGTCTTCGCCTTCAGTGGGTGGCAAGAATGTCGAAAGAGAGAGGAGAGCAGTAAAGGAAATAGAGAGAGCGACAGAGTGCGGTAAAGAGAGCAGAGAGACAGAGCGATTGAGAGAGAGTAAGTGAGTGTAAGTGTTGGCGCTTTGTAGAGTTCGAAAAGAAAGCGAAAAAGAAATTTCAATGCAGCGAAGCGTAGAATGGATAACGCATTCATACATATGTACATACATACATATAGGTATGTACATACATAGTACTGACGCTGACGACGAAGCCGACGTCGACGTCGACGCTGACGCCGACTGCTCACCTACTTCTGGCCCCGGAATCGGCTCTGGCAGCGCGTTCCAAAAAGTGTGTCACTGAGAAGAAACCGGCAGCAATGCCGCATGGAAGAGAGCAGCATTCTTTGCTGACTTTCTGTCTCACACTCACACACCAAGGCAAACTAAAAGTACTACACACACATATATACATACACATATACATATACATATACGAGTATTTGTATGTACTTTGCACTTACTTGTTGTAAATATCGCCAGCCTTTAGAGTTCTAATTATAATTCCATACGCTTTGAATATAAATATAAGATGATTGAGCATGTAGTACATATGTATATTTAATATGTGTGATCTTGTGCTGACTTTTAGTTGTTGTTCTTGCAGATATCTAACGCCACATAAGTTCATCTGGATCTCAAGTGCATTTTTTCTCATGCGCCGAATCAATTAAAATCCAACTAAAAACTTGTTGTGGGAAAAATCGCCGAAAGCCTGCATAAAAATCGTGATTACAATTTTTGTTTTTTTTTTGTTGTCATCTAACAACTACAAAAAATGTTTTCTTTGACGTTTATTTTTCTGCTTATGCATTTTTTTGGTGGGAAGTTTGTTTCTGCAGATGTGTGTTTGCTTCTCTGTGTGTGTGTGTATGTGTGTGTGTGTGTGTGTGTGTGTTGGAGTAGGTGTGGGCCAAACTGGTTGGACGCTGACTGTGGTTGGTATGGTGCAGGTTTGTTGCCCCCGTAGCCGTAGCCGGTGCTGCAAATGATGATTTATTGCTGAACTTGTCTTCTGGAACACTAAATTGAAATTACTTGAGCGCCCGGCCTGCAGTTGTTTTGGCCAACTGCCACAAGATATCCACACTTGATATCCTCGATTCGCTGTGACAATGACAGGCTCAAAAGTCACACAAAGTCACAAAATGAACCATATGCCACGGGACCGGGCTAACAACTCGAACACATTGTCGCACAGTCATTGGCCAACTGGGAAATTTATTAACCTGTTCCGGTGTGCAACACCGCGACCTTTGAGATTAGTGGCTAGCACGCCTCGAACACTTGGTCAGGCTATGCTCTGGATATGGGTATGAATATGGATATGGATATGGATATGGATACCATGTTCGTCATAACTAATCGCTATCAGCGCCAAGATTTATGATCGATTTACTGTGGTGAATAAGCCAAATCGCACCTGGACAGCTTTGGGTTGAAAGCTGGTGGGAATGAAGTAAATTCTTTCAGAGGAAACCGTGTGGTATCAATGGCCTGACTTTTCTTGACGTCATATTTCCATGCATTTGTTGTTGTCAATATTGGTTCTCATTCAAACTCATATAAATGTCACACGCCCCGCAAATCTCAATGCAATTGCAATGCTCATCATGATTTCGCCCCATAATTTCACGCTGTGCGTCCTACCATTAAATGACATTACGTATACGCCCGAGCGGCAATTAGCACAGCTCAGCACACAACATAATGTCCGGCAACATCACATCGCGCCACTCTTGTCCCATTCCCAGCACGTCCCCTTTCCAAACTTGCACCAATATTTTCACAATATTTTGCAATTAGCTAACGATTTTTGTATTACGTTGTTAAACTATTTACTGTTAAGAGCTCAGTGGGTGGCAAATTTTCTGATGGCCGATGGCTTCTTAGTTGGCAATTTGCCTTCACTGAATTGCCATCCGGAATTACTGGGATACTTTCTAACTTAAGGCATGGCAGAAGAAACAAATTAAGAAGATTTTTTATTTTACCTTTAACTGTTGCAAATAAGAGTAAACGCAATTTCAATTTTATTATAATTTTACCTCATATAAATTTGGATAATTTGAGGAAATATAAAATGGCAATTTTCTATTATTTTGATAAAATATTTTTTTGATAACTTTGAACTGCCACAACTTTGTCAAAATTCAATAAATTTCCATGTGCAATGTAAATTTGAGTATGATTTTACCTCTTAATTCGTTCTGCATTTAAATTTTCTTCATTTTAAAAATTTTTTAAATTTCGAATTTTTTAGAAAATTTACATTGTTACCCCTTTGTCTTTTTTGATTTTTTCGAAAAAATTCGAATTTACAATTGATTGAGTTTTGACAAAGTTATGGCAGTTCAAAGTTATTAAATGAACCAAATTTATATGAGGTCAAATTATAATAAAATCGACATTACGCTAGACCATTCCAGTAACCAGATAACATTATTTTCCAGGCTAATAAAAGCATTTAGTCTTTTTTCATATAAAAAATGAATAACGATTCTTATTTTATCCAACAGGGAAAGTCTCTAGCGGCATTAGGGTATAATCAAACTCGACCACCATGCAGGTGTGACAACCAGTCCCCAATGGAATAAATGCATAACCATCATAAACATCAAGCAGGGGCTTCCCCTCCATAACGGCGATCATATTTTGGAACACCACCGGCACCTGTGCAGCTGTAAATTAAAAATCAATTTTTAATATACTCAATTGTAATTAAATTTAATAATCTCATATATTAATACTAGTTTATTTAATATCGTAAAATGTTGTTAATTTTTCACATCAGAAGATAAGCACAAAATTTATATATCAATGCTACTCCTTAAGACTAAAATAAGCAATAATTTTAAGATTAATAACCCTAAAAAAATATAATGTTGTAATAATTTTTGTAATAATTCTTCAGATAGAAATTAAATGTACTTTTATACTTTTACTTATTAATTTTATATATTTAATGCTAATATTAAAATATTTAATGTACATATGTACATTCATTATATATCAAAAAATAAGCATAGAAATAATATACCAATGTTACTTCTTAAGGATAGGATTTTAAGAATAAAATGAATTTAAAATTGAAATATTAAACTATTCTTCTTATTTACGGAAAGGGCATTATTTTCAGATGGGGAAACAAAATTTCAGGAACTAACGGAAGAAAACTCAAAAGTTACCAGGCAACTGAATCTACAGTAGGTCGATAAAGCAAAAAATTACCAGGCGCACAGAAGTAAAATGTTAATTGAATAAAAATGTTAATTGAGTGAAAATGTTAATTGAGTGAAAATGTTAATTGAGAGAAAATGTTAATTGAGTGAAAATGTTAATTGAGTGAAAATGTTAATTGAGTGAAAATGTTAATTGAGTGAAAATGTTAATTGAGTGAGAATGTTAATTGAGTGAAAATGTTAATTGAGTGAGAATGTCCAAATTGAGCGAAAAACATGACCTTGAAATACTGCTACTCAAATTAAATATCCACCTGCTGCTGATTTCTGTTCGCCTGGTATTTTTACTGAATTTTCGGTTCCAGCGATCCGTTGCAAGTTCACATCCATGGACGCACACTTACACACGTACATCAATCTGAAATCCCTAGAAAAGTCAAAATACCAGCTAAAATACCAGGCGAACAGAAATGAGCAGAAGGCAAATAAACTTTTTTTGCGCCATTGAAAATATGACCTTGAACTTTTTTGTTGCTCAAATGAAAAATTCACCTGCTGCTGATTTCTGTTCGCCTGGTATTTTTACAGAATTTTCGGTTCCAGCGATCCGTTGTAAGCTCACATTCATGGACGCATACTTACACACATACTCCAATCTGAAATACCTAGAAAAGCCAAAATACCAGCTGACATACCAGGCGAACAGAAAATAGTAGAAAGCAACCCAATTTTATTCCCATCATATTTTAATTGAGTGAAAATATGACCTTGAGTTGCTGAGCTGAGTGAAATTATTTAAGCGACAGGTAAATTTAAATTTTTTGCTCTAGCGACCTACTGTAATTTTTGTTCTCCTGGTATTTGTTGAGTTTCCTTTAGTTAGTTCCTGAAATTTTTTTTCCCCATCTGAAAATAAAGCCCCTTCCGTAAATAAGAAGAATAGTTTAATATTTCAATTTTAAATTCATTTTATTCTTAAAATCCTATCCTTAAGAAGTAACATTGGTATGTAATTTTTACGCTTATCTTTTGAAATATGATGAATATAGATAAAATATTTTAAAATTATCATTATAGAAGTACACATAATTTCTATCAGAAGAATGTAAGTGCAATATTTTAATATAAGCAATAAATATAAAAGTCATAATTAAAAGTACAGAAGTATTAGGCAAAAATTTTTTTTAATCCTTTTTTTGTAATTAGTAAATTTTCATTTTAATCTTTTTTTGGGTTTTTTTGGATTTTCAGTTATTAATTTTTTATACCCCAGACCTAACATTTATTCGATTCAGTTTTTAGTTCAAATTTAATATTCATTTAACTTTTAATATTTTTTTTTAGTACATTTTTTATTTAATTTTATAACTCTTAATTTTTTTTTTGCCGACTGTTTTTAGTCATGAATAAATAAATAAATAAATCTTAACAGTTTTGGTCATTTTAGTCTTAAGGAGTAACCTTGAAATACAATTTCTATGCTTATTTTCTGATATATGAAAAATATAAATTAATAATTCATTACTACATTAAAGTATTACATCACTATATTTTTTGTACGGTTATTAATCTTAACATTATTTGCTTATTTTAGTCTTAAGGAGTAGCATTGATATATAAATTTTGTGCTTATCTTCTGATGTGAAAAATTAACAACATTTTACGATATTAAATAAACTAGTATTAATATATGAGATTATTAAATTTAATTACAATTGAGTATATTAAAAATTGATTTTTAATTTACAGCTGCACAGGTGCCGGTGGTGTTCCAAAATATGATCGCCTTATGGAGGGGAAGCCCCTGCTTGATGTTTATGATGGTTATGCATTTATTCCATTGGGGACTGGTTGTCACACCTGCATGGTGGCCGAGTTTGATTATACCCTAATACCCTAGAGACTTTCCCTGTTGGATAAAATAAGAATCGTTATTCATTGTTCAACATGAAAAAAGACTTAATCCTCTTATTAGCCTGGAAAATAATGTTATCTGGTTACTGGTTACAGTCAAAAATCAAGTTTTAGTACGAAAAAATAATTTGATTTTACTGATATTTAATTACTTCGAACTGCCATAACTTTGTCAAAACTCAATCAATTTCCATGCTCAATGTAAATTTGAGCTTGATTTTACCTCTAAATTCGGTTTGCATTTAAATTTTGTTCAATTTGAAAATTCGAAATTTTTCGAAAAAATCAAAAAAGATAAAGGGGTAACACTGTAAATTTTCTAAAAAATTCGAATTTTCAAAATTTTCCAAAATGGACAAAATTTAAATGCAGAATAAATTTAGACAAAAAATTATGCTCAAATTTACAAAGCGCGTGGAAATTGATTGAGTTTTGACAAAGTTATGGCAGTTCAAAGTTATTAAAAATCAGTATAATCAATATAATCGAAATTTTCAAACCAAATGAACCAAATATATATGATGTAACCAGCAACCATATAACATTATTTTCCATACTAATAAGAGCATTAAGTCTTAATTTTTTTTATATTGTGAACCGAAACCATACCGGTATTTTTAAACCGAAACTTACAAAAAACCAATAGCCGTTACGAAACCGATACTCTAAGATTTTGCATAACCGATCCTGTTAATCCCTGATTTATACACAACTAAATTCTAAGTCTAGATTTGGTCAAACTGCTCATTTTGAACAAATAATTTATTAAACATTTAAATGCTTAAACGGCAGTTTTGTTTCGCTTTCGGGCATATTGTCATCGATGGAGTTCCCAGAAGTTAACATGACATTTGTAAAAGGCAAAAATAAAGTGCAAAGCCAAAGCCAAAGGCAGCCGCAAGACGAGTCCTGTAAAAATAAATAAATAAAGGCATGCCGCATAAAATTCCATGGCGTTCCATGACTTTTGAAATGTTACAGCTAGAGTTAAAGGATGCGCATATGAGGATGGGAAGCATATGCAGACAAACAAATAGCATGCATGTCATTTAAGCTGTCAGCTGGTTGCCTGCCACAAAGCAAAGCAATAGAGAAGAAATACAACAAACAGAAAAAAAATCGAAAAGAAAAAGGAAAAGGAAAAGCTTAGGAAAAGTCGCTGGCAGGCAAACGGCAAGTTCTCAGCATTTGACTAATGCGCAGCTCGGCTAGTTGACAATTTTTCAATGAAATTGAGAAATAGTTGGTCACATACTTACATGCATGCATAATGTCCCGCCCACACTTTCAACTCATTCGGTTACTCTCGTGTAGTGGAGTGTAGTGTAGTGTATTGTAGTGGGGGCGGTTTTTAAGGTACACTAATGAGGCACTTCATTCGGAGCGTTCAGCAGGTATTTTTATATCAGTTATCACTGCTTTAATTGGTAACAGGTAACAGGTATCAGATATTTTTTTGTGTGTATCGGTACCAAAATCTTGAAGGTTTTGATTGTTGATACATCTTAATCAGGTATCAAGGTGTTCAAAATGAACTGCTGAATGCCTCCATTGTTTTACTAGGTCTCCAATTTCCGTCATCACACAGTGTTAACCACGTTAATGAGGAGTTGAGTGCAACTTGGCTTCAAGGACAAGATACCGGCCAAATCGCAGCATTGTCATGGCCACTTGTTACATCCTGTTCTGGCCTGAACGATGGCAACCAGTGTATATTCGTGTAACAAGGACGCCGCGTGGTGAAATATACAACGACAAATTCACCACACCACACCCCACCCCAACACACCACACCACACCACACATTGTCGTCATTCGTCGTTGACTGTTGCTTTTCCCGTGGGCGTCAACACTGTACTGATAACAGACGCGCGAAAAGCCCTCGGCTGGCTCATATAAGAACGAACGTTTTAGCCACTGAGGATTCAAAAGTTAACCGACATTTGATCTGTCAACGTGCAGCAGCAAGTTTCCTTCCGAAAGGACAATTTACTCATTCTTGAGATTTAGGCAGTGTTTGTGTCGAATCCTGTGCATTAAATTAATCTAAACTTTTTCGGTAATTGGAGTTTTTCAATTGTTAATATTCGGGAACCGCGAGAAAAAGTTTGCCTTATTTAAATGTAAGTAATTTACTTATCTGTAAAAAGAATATTTAGTTTGCCAAAAATTAACATTTTTGTGTTTAACGTTAACTTGACATTTTTTAAACAAATTCAAAATTTGTGGCCTGTCTTAAGCTGTTAACGGGATTTCTTATTCCCTTTGCTTATATTATATGGCCAACTTTAGCAAGTGTATTAACATATGTTTATCTAATTTGACATGCACAAGCACATATGCAATTGTGAAATGCAAATTTTTATTTATATTTTTTAAAATTTTGATTTGATTGAGTTAAGTATGCATGACCAATTTCAAGTCTCAAATCTCTAAAATTTTGTCACGAAATGCATAATGAGTTCGTCCACCTAGTTGTCTATTTCTATGCAAATTATTTGAAATTTTAAAGCTGTGTCTCTTAATTTCAGAAGTTAAGAATATTTAAAATGCAAAAATGCAATTATATTATTTTACCAATTGTAAGAAAGATATGTGTTTAAATATGTATTTTAATAATTAATATTGAAGCAAACTTAAAGAAAATCAAATTAAATTCGGGGTCTGAAAGCACAATATCATTTCAAATTTCAAGAATATTGGAAAGACGTTTTGAAAATGGTTGAAATTGATTAATGATGATTTTACTCATTGACTGGATTTTTTGAAGCTAAAATTCAGAGTAATGCAAATTAAAATCTATTAGAGAAGTTAAGATTGGGTATCTTTTTTGACACAATATGATTATAATTTGACCTCATATAAATTTGGTTAAAACATTTCGATTATTTTGATTTTACTGATTTTCAATAACTTCAAACTGCCATAACTTTGTCAAAATTCAATCAATTTTCATGCGCAATGTAAATTTGAGCATAATTTTACGTCTTAATTTGTTACGCATTTAAATCTTTTCCATTTTCAAATTTCGAAAATTTTGAGTTTTTTAAGAAATTTTGAGTGTTACCCCTTATCATTTTTCAAAAAATTTCGAAAATTTAGAATTTTCAAAATGAAGAAAATTTAAATGCGGATCGAATTAAGATGTAATATCATGCTCAAATTTACATTGCGCATGAAAATTGATTGAGTTTTGACAAAGTTATGACAGTTCAAAGTTATCAAATTCCTGTTTTTAATACAAGAATGCTCTTAGCTTAAAAATATTAGACTAGAACTAGATTCTATTTCCATCTAGTAGTACAAAGCTGGAAACTGATTGAGCTAGCCCTCAAAAGTATGCAATTTTATTTCAATCTAAATTTTCGACGTTAAAAGATCTAAAGAAAACAGCCAAATCCAATACATTTTCAATTGCAAGAAATAGGAAAATAAATTTGATTATGGGATTCGCTAGAGGCGTCAAATGTCTAGAATGGGACAAAGAGGGAAAAGAACCGAAGGACAACAGGGCGTATGGAGGACATGTCATGTAAAAGCGTTCACAAGACCCAAACAAAACAGGCCTAAAGACAAAAGACAAGCTTCAATCAAATTGCAATTAAATCAATAACAAATAAAATCCCAGAAGCTGGATACAAAAAATATAATATTAAATAAACAAATCGGGGCACAATTGTTGATTGATGGCAAGAAGATGAAGTACGTATAGATGAAGATAGTGTGCTGCCGCGGGCGAAACTTGTAGTAAACATATTGTTTATTTAGAAAATAGATAAATAAATAATTTATTTTATTGCTAAATGAATAGAAAAGACAATGTACCCCCGAGTGAGTGGTGAGTTGTTTCCTTTTCATTAGAGGTTCAATGCCTAACCGCCATAACTTGACGTAAAGAAGTTAGCCACTTCATTACCTGAGAATAACTTAATTAAGCAGCTTACCCACCAAGAATGTTGCTACCTTTTGTGGAGTTTAATTTAAAAACAAAAGTAAAAATAAGAAAATATGCACAAAATGCGTGCGTTTCAATTGTGCACAGTTAATTTTTGCCTCATTTGTAAAGCTTTACCTGCGGCTAAAACGTTTTAACTTCAGATGTGTTTGTGTGTGTGCAGCATACATAGATACATTCATACACATACATATTCAATCTACAAAGCAAGCTGAAATTGGCCTTTGGTTTTTGCTGCTCATATCCTTTTTGCTCGCCATCCACCTTTTTAGCGTCTTGGCATCTTGGTATCTTGGCCAATTTGCCAGGCATTGCAATTTTTGTAGCCGTGGCAGCAAAGTTTTCCAACTTAATTAGAAAACAGCAAAGACCCTTTTGAATTTCCGCTGCATTTTTGCTTGCGGACAATCTAATCGCCGCGACGGATATGAGAAAGCCAGAACAGAATAGAACAGGGCAATGGGCCACGGTCAGGCCACAAAAGTTATGGCCATAAATTCATAAAGAGATAATGCCGACGGGGGCATCATCGCTGCTAAAGTCTCATTTGCACAGGGGAAAAGGTTTATTGTTTTCAATATTGTGGTGACAAACAAGGTTTTATTGTTAGATGATGCGTTCAAAGAAGTTTCGCTTTGCAGATTTACGATTGTGCTGCAAGTGTCGACATTCACATATGTATATATATATGTACATGATGCCTGATGCCGCTTGATAAAGACCCAACGAATGTGACGATTTTCCGCCTATTATCAACATCGCTTTCATTGTGCGGCGTGGAAAATGCGCAGCTGTTGCTGCCACGATTGTAAATCATGGCAAGAAGGGTCGCATCTGGCCTTGATGGCCTTGCGGTGACTGGTGTGTGTGTGTAAAACCTGTTGCATGATTTGTTGATGTTGATGTCGCTGTTGCACATGCAAGCAACAATTTATGACATCCAACGTTGCGTATGTGCAATTTATGTAATGTAGAAGCGAATGTTATACTATAATTAACGCGTTTCTAATGTTTGCACATCATTATGTGAGACAGCGCGAACTAGGGATTCGATGTGGCATCAATTGGCGCTAAGAACTAAGCCTCGTTAAGCTCTTTGCCAGAAGGTCAGCAAGCCTTGAGCTAATGGAAAATGGAAAATGTCCTGTCTTGCCTTGTCCTGTCTTAAGCGGCGACTTCATTTGCCTGTGCAAACAACAAGTGGTTTATCAAAGAAAACTACGAGTACAATAACACTTGAGTTGGTCAACAGTTGCTCCAACGGGTGCTACGTGCTTTGGGTGTCGAGCACTTGCAACTGATGCGGCAAGGAAATGCATTCAGATATTACAAACACAACAATCAAATGGCGGCATGTTCACTTCTATTATGTACTTTCAATTAAAGACCCAACCCTCGGAGCGTCACATTGACGGCAATAACAAAAGCTGATGGCCTGAGATACCAGATGACTGACACTTGAACTCGGCAAAGTGTTTGCTGCCCCTTTACGAGTATAACCAACTAAAGGCAGCTTTCAGCCACTAAAATTTGATTCAGTTTAAAGCTGAAGAACGTGGCCAACTTAATTGTCACATCATTCGCGGATTAAGCTCTATACAGAGCACAAAGTCAGCAAACCTCCGTAAAGGTGACAGCCGAACCAGGGATAAAACTAATTTTGCCGAGCAAAACTCAATTTTTGATGGGTTCAAGCAAAGGATAGCAAAGAGCTACAAATTGCAAGACCAGCAAAAAAAAACCCGTCTACTGCATTTGAAGTTTGAAATTTCAAGCTTCTCCTCACGTTGTTGTAACCGAAAAGCTAAAACACATTTTTAAGCATTCCATTGCGTGTGTTTCTGTTTTCTGTTTTCTATTTTCGTTTTTGTTTTTGTTTTTCTATTTTTTGCCTGTCAAAGCTCGAAAATTTGTTGCCATTTGACATATGTACTACGAGTACGTATGTGTGTGTATATATTTCGTGCGGAATTCCTGTACACATCCTTCTTAAACCAAAATCCAGAGCAGGGTATATTCTGCTAAATAACTAATGTTTCAATTTCAAAACAATAAAACATATGTATAGTATAATCAAATTTCTGTCTAATTTTTTCTATTATTCTAAGTATATTGTATTTGTTATGAAATCTAAAAATCCATTTCCACACCCTAATATTTTTCGTAAATTAAATATCAGAATTACAAAACATGCATTTGATTATTTTATAGAGCTTTAAAGATTTCAAATTCTGCTTGAAATATATTTACTACAATTTACAATTGCTACTGCATTTTTTAGTACCAACATAGAGATTAAATGCTTATTTTTATCACAATTTCTATGGAAATTTGTTTGATTCCTAATACTACAAGTTACAGCGAAAGGTTTCACGAACATTTAAATGGAATTTCGCAATATTTCGAATAAAACTTCACGGAAATTTAAATTTACTCTTTTAGTATTATGAGTAAGAGCAAAGTTTTTCAAAACGTTCCAAGGCAAAGCTTTAAGCTAAATATAAAAAAATTTACTCAATTAAATATTATCTACATTCTTTACTAATAAGTTGTTAGACTTCTTTGATTATATATTTGATAAAAATTATCTTTGTAATAATATAAGACTACACCTCCTTGATAAACCAACTAAAAGCAAATATTAATTTTGTACAATCATAAAAAATGGATAATTAATAGATCTATAGATATTTTACAACAGGATATCCGCTAGTCATTTATTTATATTTCTTGTTGTTCTTTTTGTTTTAAAATTTAAATACATATTTTTTACCCAAATAAACATGGGCTTCCACTTGACAGCTAGTCTGGAATTGATGTTTGTTCAACTTACAGATAAGTCGAGTAGCACAGGAGGCACGTGCCCGTGACACGTCTAAGACAATGAATATGCTGAATGCCCAACTGCTGCTCCTGGCGCTCTTCTGTCTGGGATACGTATGCTGTTCACCGGTAATCGGTGGACAGGAGCCGCGTAGCCAAGTCGGAAGAGATGCTGATGCCGATAGCGATATGCTAATGAGTCCTGTCGAAGATGTTCAGGATAATGCGGGTGATATTGATAAACGGATGGAGCGCTACGCCTTTGGATTAGGACGACGTGCCTACATGTACACGAATGGAGGTGCAGGTATGAAGCGGTTGCCGGTGTACAACTTTGGGTTAGGCAAGCGTTCCCGTCCTTACTCCTTTGGTCTGGGAAAGCGCAACGATTATGATTACGATCAAGAAAATGAGATTGATTACAGGGCGCTACCGCCGGGCTACATGGCATCTGCAGGTGAGTAACCAATTAAGGAAATGCAATCCGTGGGCAGTATATGATTCGTGTGTCTTATTTCCAGGAAGGGGAGGCCGGCAAAATAAGCGGACGACGCGTCCACAACCCTTCAACTTTGGTCTGGGTAGGCGTTAAAGTCGCTTGCCCACAAACAGCACACAGATGACATGCAGATCCCAATTCCAGCCGTGTGCCATTTGTGAAAAGCCAAAGTCAACTTTTACTATTACTTAAAACTGTTAACTTGGCTCAGACTTGCACAAAAGTCAAACATAAATTACATTCCAAACAGCTAATCTAAAATTCGAAAACTTTATCAAATTAAAAGGATAACATTTTAATTTAAGTTCTTCAATTGAGGCATTGAACTGCAGCAACATTTTAGTTTTAAATGCAAGAAGAAATGGCAACCAAAAAAAAAAAGAGATAAAATTCTACAAAAATACCAAAAAAAAAATAAATAAAAAAAACTGGCGTGTGCAATTAAATATTAACAGAAATTATGAATAAATATTCAATTATACATATATATTCGATCTAATCAAATTTTAATAAATATATTAAATATATATACATATGTATGTACACTTTAATGGGGCATTATTATGTTTATAAATGAATATATGTAAATGTATTTGGGACACTCTGTCTCCCACATCGCGCAGACACACGCAGCAGTCAGAATAAATCGTTGTAACCGAAATGAAACACGTAAAAATCTAGTAGTAACAAGTATGAACTTGAACATGTCTAATTGTTTAAACAAAGTGATTATTTAAATTTTAAATATATGTAATTGTTTTGTGAATATATTTCAATAAACATTAAACTGGGCACTGCAAAACTGTGCAAGCAAAAAGAAAATCATTTCCTTCTTAAGAAAACGTATCGTTTATTTTCACATCATTTAAAAAACATTAAGAATCAATCAGTACATACAAAACACAAAGCAAACACGTTCCAAAAACATTTAACTATAGATTTAAAATGAGCTCTCTGATCCTTAGCTTAACATAGTATTACTATTTAACTAGATTAGATCAATCTTCAGCTTGCTGAGAATCGTGTCGAATGCAAACACCGATGATATGAATGTATAAGGACTACTCCGTATGATGCCAAAGTCTGGCTCCAGGCTGGGCAAAGCACGTGGCGAAAATGTCGGAGTTTGTTGGCCGTAACGACTAACGGCAGCGACTTGAGGCTTGCGTGCATTCTGTTTCATCTTTTCCTTGCGGGCAACGAGTTTCTTTGTTTCGCGAACCATGTAAATGGCCTCCGTATTGGTCATGTAGTTGTGAATGATCTGGAATGCGAAATAATATGAGATTAGTCGAAAGAATGCCAAGGGAAGAATGACAAACAGAATTACCCTTCGTTTCTTTGGACAGTGGGCAAAAACCCAAATAAGCGTGCATAAAGTGTTAAAGATTTCACTGTCCTTATCACACCAACGTAGAAGCATCTGGGCAATGGTTACGAGTCCGCCCTCCTGGAAAGTGTTCACTGTAGTGCTGTTATAACGTGCCAGATTAAGAATAATGCGACTGCATCGCTCGATTAGCTGCTTGTCAACCTCCGAGCGAATTGCCTGCGCCATGATACCATAACAGAAGGTCGACATGAACTCAGAGCACCACATTAGCAGGTGGGGTACTGTCCGGGAGAGGCGGTCTGAAAAAAGATCATAATTAATTATTTAGTATCAACAATGAACATTTAACAAAAGTTTTTTAAATTTAATTTCGTAAGTAAAAAGTAAGTGCCTCATAAATCTAAACTTATAAATAAATTAAGGTTAAAAATTTACAACTTTATTATTTAAAATGTAGATAAAAAAAAGATTGGTCCAACATACATTGTTTGAATTGGAGAGAACTTAGAAAAGGTTGTAGAGAGCGGGAAAAATTAAGGTAAGTAAAATAGTAAGAATAAATAAGTTAATCAATTAGATAATAAGTATTAAGAATTTATCAACATGTAAATCGAAACTATCTATAAATTATTTATTTAAGAATAAAAATGTAACTTAAGACAGTGAGATAAAAGTTAGTCAATCCATAGATAATTTAGATATATTTAAATAAAGAATAAAAATCTATACAGAGTTCTTTACTGATTTTTGAACGAAAGTAAGCCTGGAGTCGACTGAATAGATTCTTCGATGCTTTTATAGTTCCTTCGATCTAGCATATAATATGACTAAATGGAACAGAGAAATAAACTTGACTAAGGACCAGAGATTAAAACCTTAACCGAAACCGTAACCTTTAACCGATGAAAACTGATTGAAATTTGTAACCGTAACCGAAAATAATTTTTTTAGCCGAAACCCATAAACCGAAACTCTTTAAACCGAAATAACCGTTTAGTAACCGATTCATTTATAAGGCTTAATTTCGGTTCTGGCCGTCGCAGCTACTGAGCAACTTTGATAACTTTGAACTGCCATAACTTTGTCAAAAGTCAATCAATTTCCATGCGCAATGTAAATTTGAGCATAATTTTAACTCTAAATTCGATCTGCATTTAAATTTTGTTTATTTTGAAAATTCTAATTTTTTTGAAAAAATCAAAAAAGACAAAGGGGTAACACTGTAAATTTTCAAAAAAATTCGATTTTCAAAAAATTTCAAAAATGAACAAAATTCAAATGCAGAACGAATTTAGAGGTAAAATACTGCTCAAATTTACATTGGGCATGAAAATTGATTGAGTTTTGACAAAGTTATGGCAGTTCGAAGTTATCCATTCCAGTAACCAGATAACATCATTTTCCAGGCTAATTAGAGCATTAAGTCTTTTTTCATGTAAAGCAATGAAAACCTTAATTTTATTTTTTTGTAAACCAAAACTATACCGGTATTTGTAAACCGAAACTTACAAAAAACCGATAACCGTTACGAAACCGATACTCCAAGATTTTACATAACCGATAACCGAAAACCCTAATTCGAAAATAACCGAAACCATAACTGAAATCGATATTTGTTTCGGTTTTATTCCCTGCTAAGGACTATATAATTCGATATTTTGTTAGAGTCTTACCCAGTTGATTGAGGACGGTTAACGCATCTGAGGCAACGAAGCGACCACGTAAAATACGTACGGAGTCCTGCACCTTTGAGCGTACCGAATTCATGACCGTAGCCTCCTGGCGAAGCTGCAAAAGACGCCGCCGTATGGCGAGTAGTCCGGCATGTCGTTGTCGCCGGCGTGTGCGATAACCACGCCAGTAGCGTTGTATAACTTTGGCAGCCCGTTTTTGACGCAGAAGTTCCATCATCTCGGGAGTCATTAGAGCCTGGAAACGCTTGCGAGCAAGATAACCACGCACATGGGCTTGGAAGTCCACAGTGCATCGACTCAACAGCTGGAAACGTTTCTGCTGCACCATCATCAGGCGTTTACCACGAAACTTTTGCTGCAGATGAATTGTAATCTTGCGAAGCAGCTGAAACTGGCCACGCTGATGGAGCATACTCTGCGTGGCCCGGAATTTGTGCTGCACCCAAATTGTGACCGATTTCAGACGTTGATACCGCGCCATTGCACTGAGCATAGATTGGCGGGCTCGATAACGACGCTGGATAACGATGGCAGCCTCTCGTTCACGCAGAAACTGAAGACGCTGCTGTCTCATGAGCAGCATGGAGCGCAGAGAACGCTGCAGGAAGCGCACCTTATCGATAGTCGCCAGGAAGATCTGACGTTGTCGTCGGGCTTGCAACGTGGCACGCCACTTACGCTGCAAGGTTATAGAACTTGCGCGAATTCGGTGATAGCCTTGACAAACTAATCGCAGCTCCCGCAGACCACGCCACCACAACTGGATCCGAGTGGCAGCCTGACGTTGCTGCTGGTAGTTCTTGCGGGCTGATCTCATGGCCAGCTGAGCACGATAACGTTGTTGCAGTTGCACGATCAGTCCACGTTGGTATCGATATGTCGCCAGCTGCCGTCGCATGGACAACTGAGCTCGATAGCGACGCTGCATTTGAATTGCCATCAGTCTCAGCTGCTGGTAGCTGTCTCTCTGCTGCCTCATCGCCAGTCGAGCACGATAATGGATCTGCAGTGTTATGGCTGCCTGACGAAGTTGCAGATAACTCTGGCGCTGTTTCCTGCCAAGCAAATAGTTCCTCCAGTGCATTTGCAGACAAGAAACGGCGGCTTTGGTGCCACGGTACTTGGCATTCAGATAGCGCATGGATTTGAAGGCACGGAAGGCACGTTGGATAATTATAGCGGCATGTCGTTGAAGCTGGAATCGCTTACGCTGCGTCCGCATCAATTGCCGTGCTCGCCACTGTCTTTGCAATGCGAGAGCCGCATCCTTCAGCTGAATGAAATCCTTTCGCTGCTGTCGCATCTGCAATCGGGCGAGATGTTTGTGCTCCAGCAATCGAGTGACATTTTTCAACTGCTGATAGTAACGATACTGACGACGCATCTCTCGAGTTGCTCTCCAGCGTCGTTGCAGGTTGATAATACATTGACGATCCTTTACATAACTGCGCTGATCTCGAAGCATCTGTAGACGGGCTCGATAATGTTGCTGCAACACAATTGTTGCCTTTTTCAGCTGCACATAATAATGACTTTGTTGCCGCATCTGCAGTTGGGCTCGATACTTGGTCTGGATTAAGACTGCGCTTCTCTTCATCATACGATAGTTTCGAAGCTGGCTTCGCATTTCAAGAGTTGCTCTCCAATAACACTGCAAGATTACGACACTGCGACGTTGAAGTGTGAACCTCTGACGAGTCCTACGCATCTGGAGATGTGCTCGATAGCGTCGCTGTAAGATCAACGTAGATTGACGTAGGATTAGGAACTCATTGCGGATTCGTTGAGTCAGCCACTTGTTCCTCACACTCTGCTGCACAAAGACGATAAGTTGTCGTTGTCGAAGGTACTTCTTACGTTGTTCCTTGGCACAGCAAAGGGCACGCCAATGCATTTGGATGCAGGAGGCAGCAGCTTGATGCATTTGATCACGTTGCAGTCGCGCTGTGGCTGCGTAGACCAACAGCTTCTTGGAGAACATGCGACGTCGCCAAATCCTCTGCAGAAATATGGTCGATTCACGCAGATGCAGAAACTGTTGGCGACACAATCGACCCAGACGCTGGGCACGCCACCAGACCTGAATGTGGACAATCTTCTGATACATTTCATACAGATGCTTCTGGGCCAGATAGCGACGTGTGTATTTCTGCAGCACAATGGTGGCTTGCAGGCGTTCCACTCTATACAATTTGACATACTTGCGGGCCTGGTGACCACGGAATACTGCTTGGATTCGAATGGCAGCGCGATCCCGAATGCGACGTCGAATGACAACGTGGAGCCAACGACGACGCCACCACGTCTGCAGGACACATGCAGCAGCATTGAATTTGGGAGAACGGAACTTGTAGCATAGCTGCCAGAGAAGGGATAGTGTCTTCTCCCGATAACCATCGACGATGTCTGCAGCGGAGATGTCGCCGCTGAGATGGAAGTCGGCATTTTGCAAGGCTCCCAAGGCGAGCTTCACATTAAAGATGCGCTGCAAGCGGGAAATGGCTGGAACACGCAACTGCTGGGTAAGATCGTCGCGCAGCAGGATGACCTCCATGACACGCGTGAGGCGGACGCCATCACGTAGATCCACGGCCAGATTGCTGAAGGCATAATCGAACTCATCCAGGAAAGTCTGCTTGTGCTGAAGCACATATCCCATGCGACGCAGTTCGCGCGTAATGTCGCCAAGATTGGCTATCAACTCGGAGGAGAAGCGCAGCAGAATATCCTTGGTTTCCTTGTGTGGTGACTTCTTGACAAACAGACACGGATTGTGCTTGATGATGCGTCGCTGCTTGGCCTGATCGAGGAAGAGCAGCAGGAACAGAATCTTCTGTAGCGTGTGCTTCTTAATTGTCTCCGCATACTCCTCGGTTAAAGTGTATGCTTTGCTGAACTTCTGCTCCTCGAACTTGTTGCGAAACAGGCGGTTCAGAATGAACGTGCTGAGGCCAACAATGTCGCGATTTGAATTGAGATGCAGCTTCTCGCCGAACACCACCTCCAAGCCCAGACGCAGCCAGAGTGGATTAAAGCAAAGCAACAACTCCAGAATGGTGCGTTGCATGACCACATCCAGATGCAGATTCCGATCACTGCGAATTCGCAGCGCCTGCTTTTGGACATAAACAGCAACCTTGGAGCAGGGAAGACGCATCTCCGCGCTGAAGAACAATTCAACAGCGGCACGACGCAATGTCTCCAGGCGAAACGTGGTCAAATAATTCATCGACTGGGCTTCCTTCGTTGGCGCCAGCGACAATTCCTTGTTGCGTACCTCATTAAACAACTTGCCCACATCTATTTTACTATTGGTATCCGCATCGAGATCAGCGGGTATGCTAACCAATGCATTTAACCATTTCTTAAAGTCCGCCTGATGCCGCTCCACGGCTTGTTCGTCGAGATACATTGTGGATGCCAGAAACGGATCCACAGTTGTGCTAGCAGCAAAGGGATCCGGATTAATGTATGATTGCATATACAGATCCGAATCATAGAGTTTAATTGATGGTTGTTCCCGTGTCCTGAGCGGAGTTGGCGGCTTCTTTAACAGCGACATCGTTTGCGCCAACTTAAATTTCTTGGGCTGGGCACGTGGCCACGCCCTAACGCCCCGCGCTGAGGCATTTGCCGGCGAGAAGCTGCTGACCTCAAACTTTTGACGCTTGGGCGGTGAGATGACCAGTGTTTCATTGCGATGCAGAGATTCGTTGCTGGGTGCATCCGAGAAACTGAGTTCATGTGAGCGACGCTTATGTCCACTGATAGTGACTTCGGTTTCCTTCTTTATTTCCTTGCCCTTGTTGGGGTTGATCTTTTGGGATTTCTTGCCCACTTCGTGTATGTTACAGCGACTAGATTGAGCCAAGATCTCACATTGATTGAACAAGACATCATGCTGGGAGACAATGCTCGTCTCACTGGAGCAGGAGTTATCGAGACATGTTGTCGGCAGCTGCAGTTGCTGCTGCTGTTGATAGTAACGATTCTGTTCAATGGAACGAAGTGGTAGCATTTCATTCAGGTTTGGCATTGATCCCTGTATAGCAAATTTCGATTGTGGCGATAGCAACGATAGATTCTTCATTGATTCCGAGTACTTGCGCAGCGGCGATCCCACAACATTAATATCCCGCTTGAGATCATAAACTTTGCTCTTGGGTGGCGATTGGGTTGCCAAATTGGGCGGGCTGCCGTCCTCCTCGCGTATGCATGCCAAGGCACGTGTGTGTGTGGCCGGAACAATGGTTGTGGTTCTGTTCAGCGTAATTATGGAGCAATCTAAGGTGTCTGCGGACATGTTC
This sequence comes from Drosophila kuntzei, assembly GCA_035042165.1. Classification (NCBI taxonomy): domain Eukaryota; kingdom Metazoa; phylum Arthropoda; class Insecta; order Diptera; family Drosophilidae; genus Drosophila; species Drosophila kuntzei. The sequence continues at coordinate 673,198 of JAWNLU010001560.1, read as the reverse complement.
ATTGTGTCCAAATGCTTGACATCGAATGTTTTGTTTGAGGGAGTCTGATCCTCGTCCAGCGCCGAGTTGAGTCGCCGTGGACGCAACTCGGTGGTGTTAAGTGTGTGAGTTGCATTGTAGTTAAGCGTTGGCGTTGGCCAGGCAGCAAGATTGTCTGGCAAAGGAGTTGCTGATGATCTACATGCCACATCGTCCAGCGGCGTGAATTGCATTTTGTCAATCAAATTAAATACATTGCCCGGCGTCATGGGACTGACATTCTCTTTGCAGTTGCGAGGCGGTGGTGAAATAAATGACTTCACCTCAGGAACATCGCGAGTGGAAGTCGCAGCTCTGTAAACATTACGCTCACTCAGTGGCGCTTGCGCTGTGGATGCCCGTCGTGCAGCAGGACCATTACGCCAGGATGGCTTAGTAGTTGTTGATGTGGCCACTGAACCACTGGACACGCGCTTCTTGTGCTGTGCAGCTGCAAGGACATTCTTGTGCGTCTTGTTGCCGCCTGTCGGCGATTTGAGCTGCAGCGTCTTGCCGACTGTGGGAAACTTGCGGGTTGTCTTCAGGTAGCAAGAAAAGAACAAAACGGGGGATGAATATACATATGTACAAATGCATGTAGATGCACAGATGTATGTATACTCACCCTGACGGGCTGGTTGCTTTTGGATTTGAGAATAATCATAACTTCCTTGCGAAAGTTACGATTGTCCAGCAGCTGCAGTGTTTCCTTGCATGCAATATCCATCTGTGGACTCCACACCAACTCCATGGTCACCTCATCGCGAGCAGGCACAGTATGTTCCATCCACTCCAGGCTCAGATTGTGCTCCTCTTTAATGGGTTTAGTAACTTTTACCTACAAGCAAGCGAATTAGGTTAAAGTCAATGCCAAGACATTGATAAAATAAATAAGTTGCCAGGCCGACAGAGGCGTTGACTATCGGCGGCAACTATCTGCCGACCAACTAACCTCAATATCCTCGTCGCTGGGATTAATGACACGCACAAAGCGCCTTGCAGTCTTGGTAATGGGCACATCTTCGAATTGCACAATTGCCTTGGCTGAAAAGGGAGCCATTACCACCACGGCAGGTTCGCGGCCCTCGATGCGCTTCTTTTGCTTGAGCCGCGACGGCGTTACAGTAATCTACATGCATACATATATTAAATATAGAATATATTAGCATATAGACTATGATATTCCTTTGTGTTAATTGCAAGCGAACCTCAAAGGCGCTCATCTTGATGCTACAATTGGCACGTTAATAATAATAACAAGCAAAACTTGACAACAAATAACACAGTCGAGCAAACGAACGAAAATTAAAACAGTAATGCTACAATTAACACCATTAACAACATTTAGCGCGAGACGCGACTATTAAACTGTAAACTCGAAACGTAGCGCCGCTGACGCCGTTGCCATTTTGAAAACAGCTTGCTAGGGTTGCTTTGGTGTCTGAGGCGTTTTGGTATTTTTTAGTACTTACTGCCAGCAAGTGGCATCACTGCTGCCTCACTGTGAATGGCAAATTGTTAAAATGAGCGGTCAATTCAAAACTGTTTATTAGAAATTACAAATTCAGCAACAATAATAAGGATAATTTTCACAATGTCTAGTTGACTAACTAAAAGACATTTGGACGTAAAAAGAAAAGCATTTTAATCTTAAGTATATAATTAAAAATACAATGGGACTTAGAAGAAAGAAAAATTATAGGCATTTCTTACAAGTGGAAAAACCTCATCAATAGTGTGCATGGCAAATTGCTAAAATGAGCGGCAAATTCAAAAGCAATTATATTAGTTCATTTATTTACAAATCCAACAACAAAGCTTAAAAGTATAATTACAAGTAAAATATAAGTTACATTGGACGTTGAACAGTTGGCTCCTCGCCACCCGTCGTCTCAGCATACATATTCTTAAGGTAGCCAGGAAACGGAGTAACTGCATCGAAATCTTCACCACCCTCGTCGTCTGGTGGCTCGACGGCCACAAAGGATATGGCAAATCCGCGCAGCGAATTACTTTCATCGGTTTGAAACTTTAACAGAAGTGTGTCCGAGTTGGAAACAATAATTGGAGGTCTCCGTTTCCCACAAAAGCGACCGTGTATCGTATTCATTGCGTTGCCCTCCTCGGTGACCTCAAGATAGTCATAGTAGCAGCGCTCCGAGTACTCGATTTCAAACTGAAGAAACTTGATTTTCACACTACTGTCCGGATCAGATTCTATACGCCAATCGCAGTACATATTCCGATCATATGGCCGACTTCCATAACGAGGATGTGAGTAGAAAGTCTGTGTGTGATTTGTGGCACGCAGATAGCCGCCGCACTCGGATACATATCTGGCCTTGAAACCTTTGCGCTGGAGACCCGCATCCGTCTTAAGAACCATGAACATCTCATTGCTGGAGGCAATCACCGCATAAGGTTCCCGGCCACCGCAATAGATGCCCAGTGTGGAACTATTCTCGGATCGTCCATCATAGATGGCAACATAGTCATAAATGCACTCCTGATGACTCTCCACATCAAAATCATGGAAAGTGAGTTGGATGCGATGTCCCAAAACTGTGTGAAAGTGCCAGTAGCAATATATATTCCGGGCATAGTCGTTGGGATAATTTGGACTGTGCAGAACTCCATTGGACGAGGTGATCTCGAATTTGCATTTCGTCTCCGTGCAGTTGTGACCATTCTTGTGCAGCGTGTATCCGTTCCGGCAGCTGCACTGATAGCTTCCATAGGTATTTCGGCATCTGTGCTGACAGCCACCATTGTTCACTGCACACTCATCCACGTCTGCAGGGGATTAGAGGCATTAAGAGCAAGATCAGTTAAATTACTAATCCTAATCCTTACCTAGAACGAACTGTGCCACAAATCCGCTGCGTTGCACGGTGCGATCCGAATGGAACTCGAGACGCAGAATATTCTGCTCGGAGTTGACGATCGGTGGCAGCTCGTTGCCACAGTAAATGCCAATCTTCTTCAGCCGATTGTCCCGCATCTTCGAGTAGATGATCAGATAGTCGTAGCTGCATTTGGTGTACTGGAACTTGGTGCCCTCCAGGTCAAAGTGGGTGAAGTTGAGGAACACTGCGCTATTCGCTGGTGCCACAATCTCCCAGACACATTGCTTTGCATTCGGATAGAAATCGGGATACGAGGGCGAGTAAACTGTGCCATTGGATTGTCTTGCATCCACAATTCCACCGCAAGCATCTACAAAGGAAATGAATTATATAAAAACAGCATAAGTAAATACTTAATTTGCTAATATTTAAATTTATAATAATATTTTAGTAAAATATACTCATATTATTCGAAATAGAAGGAAAAGATTCAAGTTTCTTAAGTTACTTCGAGAATCGGGTGCGAAACAAAATAGGAACAAATATAGAAACTTGCAAATCTTTGATTCCGATAGCAGTTTTAACAATCTATTAGTACCCACTTGGTTCTATCATTTAATATAAAGACACTCCTTCATTATTTCTAGTCATTGAGACACATTCTATAGAAGCTATAAGAAGCCGTCTGCTTCTAGAGTTTGAATTTCCTTCCAGATATTCTCTTTAACTGACCATAATTATCTACCATTTCCTGCCCCTATTATCTGTCATATCTTTCTTAACATCTAACAATGGAAGTTTCTTTTAGTCCGTAAAATTAATTCAGTAGGATTGAAATCAGTTCTTCCCTTGCCTTGTCTTGATTTGCTGACAAGAAGTCGGAGATGCTTCCTGTATTCCGTTATCGTTACTAATTAATTATTATTATCCATTTTTAATGGGTTTAGGAATTAATCATTTAAGACTTGAATGTTAACTGACCTTCGCAGGTTTTGCCATTGGCCTGCAACTCGTAGCCGGCGTGGCATCCACACTGATAGCTGCCCAAGGTGTTGATACAGATGTGTTGACAGCCGTGTTGCATGAACTTGCACTCGTCCACATCCAGCATGAGAGCTGCGGAGAAGCCCAATTTCTGCACGGATCCATCGGAGACAAACTTGATGTACATTTGATTGCTATGGGTTCTGAAATGGATTGAATGTTAGTCAGATTAAAGGACGAGGAAACTTTGCTCCGACTCACTTGATGTTCGGTGGCAACTTGTCACCACAGAAGCGTCCGATTAATTTCGAGTCGTCTTCACTGCCATCACGTATCTCAATGTAGTCATAGATGCAACCGTCGTGCTTCTCCAGCTCAAAGGATTGAAACTTAAGAGCCACCTGGTGGTGTGGTGGTGCTGTGATACGCCAGATACACTCCTTGCTCGGCATGTACTCCAGCGGATAGTTGGGCGAATCTATGGACTGATCCTTGCTCAGTTGAATGTCCCCACCGCAGACCACTGAAAAGATTCGTTTTAATAAAGAAACCCAATGGAACCTGTGATTAACTTACCCTCGAAACGTGCCTTGAATCCTCGATATCCGTGGGCGGCATTGTGGTTGACATAATTGATGAGCATGCGACTTGTGTCTGTGGTGATCACCTCATTGCTGTGGTTGCCACAAAGACGCCGCACAAGCGGCGATCGATGCCAATAACCATCCCGAATCTCCAGGTAATCTTGTGTGCAGTTATCCGAGAGTAGGAGCTGCAACTCCTGCACATGCAGAAAGATACGCTCCCCATTCGTGGCCGTTATCCGCCACTCGCAGACGCTGAACGAGGCATCAGGATCGGTGGTTGCCTCCTCGCCCACATCGCCACTTCCCTCGAAGTCCGTTAACAAATTGTTGCCAGTGTAGACATAATGAGGAGCTACGATCTGGCCAGAATTCTGCTGGAAGGTGCGTCCACATGCCGCACACTTGTACAGAAGATTAGCCTGCATAATGTCGCCTCGACTCAGACGACGTCGCTGTCCCAATTCGATGCGAACTCCTGGGTTAAGACCAATGGGCGTGATGGTGTCCAGATAGGTGCTCTTGGAGAAGGAGTTCTTGGCATAGTGCATGATGGAGTTGTAGTCGTAGGGCAGCAGAGGCTCATCGAATTCCTCTGGCGACAGGACATCAAAGTTATATTCCTGTCCACGTATAATATTCGCCTTATTGATGATGATGTGCCTGTCCCGATCCCCACGTGCATGCTCATGATGGAAGCCAATGGTGTGACCCAACTCGTGTATTATAATGCCAAACTTCTCACAGTTTCGTCCAATGGAGATGGGTTGTCGTCCACTGCCATTCTTGCCCAGAAAGGAGCAGCATCTAGCGGGAAACAAACAGGAGAAATTGAGCTCAATGAAGAAGATTATGTATAGTGATTTTTAAAAAATAATAATTGAATGCTGGATCTTTATTGTGAATCGAATTATCAATCTCTGATGTTGGCTTTAAGATCCTTGTAATCAGGGATTAAAGCCGAAACGAATATCGGTTTCGGTTATCGGTTATTCAAAATGTTGGAGTATCGGTTTCGTAACGGTTATCGGTTTTTTGTAAGTTTCGCTTAAAAAATACCGGTATGGTTTCGGTTCACAAAACAAATAAAAATTATTGTTTTCGGTTGACCAAAATAAAAAGCGTTACATGAAAAAATACTTAATGTTCTTTTTAGCCTGGAAAACATTCAAACATTTCGATTATTTTGATTTTATTGATTTTTAATAACTTTGAACTGCCATAACTTTGTCAAAACTCCATCCATTTCCATGCGCAATGTAAATTTGAGCGTGATTTTACCTCTAAATTCGATCTGCATTTCAATTTTCTTCAATTTTGAAAATTTTTTAAAATCGAATTTTTTCGAATATTTACAGTGTTACCCCTTTGTCTTTTTTGATTTTTTCGAAAAAATTAGAATTTCAAAAATGAACAAAATTTAAATGCAGAACGAATTTTGAGGTCAAATCATGCTCAAATTTACATTGCGAATGGAAATTGATTGAATTCTGACAAAGTTATGGCAGTTCAAAGTTATCAAAGTTGATCAGTAGCTGCGACGTCCAGAACCGAAATTAACTCTTATAACTGAATCGGTTAATAAGCGTTAATATTTCGGCTTAAAGAGTTTCGGTTTACGGAAAAATTTGCGGACAACAAATTTCAATCGGTTTTTACCGGTTAAAGGTTTCGGTTTCGGTAAAGGTTTTAATCCCTGCTTGTAATATTTAAGATTTCGACATACAATTAAATTTTAAGAGCATTATTTAAAATATCAAAAAAGAGATCTGAATAAAATGACCCTTTATTTGGGGTTATGAAACTCACCCGCAACTCTTTACTGTAAAGTAAATATAGTTGGAATGCAGCTTAGCATCGCGTTCCACAAACTTGATGCAGGTGAAGTTCTCCCAGTAGCGCATGGCCTGCTTGAAGAGCGCCTTGTGGGCGCCACTGAAGATGGCATCGATCTCGTAGGGTATTACGCCGTAGTCCCAAGTGCGCTCCTTGCGCACGGTGACGCCTCGACGGATTCGTGTGGACTGCTGTGGCATGAGCACATCCCTGGATTCATCTGTCCATAGCAAAGGAGGAGCTACAGTGTCAACTGTGCCTAATATTGATTTACGTTGCCTGAGGAATGAGAAATGAGGAATGAGGAATGAGGGGTTTATAAGACTTAAGATCTCGAATGATTAACGAGTTTCTTATTTTTGTATTCATCTTATTGTGCTATTGTCAAATCAAGTGGATTGTGCAGCACGTGCCTGAGATTCCATTGTGCGAAAGGAGCTTGAAACTTACCCCAAAATATTTCTTATGCTCTGTTCTCTTTTTCCTGTCTTCTTCAGGTCTGATTCAGTTTTTGACTCTGTTGATGCCCAAATATTCTCTTTATATGGATTGGACTGCAATTAAATAAATGAAAGTTTCTACTCCATTTCTTGGAATGTTTTGCACTTACACTGACTGCGTCAAGTATGTCACTGAAATCCTCAGGTTGTTCTTTAAAATCAAAATCACAATCATCTTCAGTTGAATCTGCATCCTCTATTCGAAGTTCCGTGCTCTGTGTAACGTTGAACAGCATTGAGATTATGAATAATCCCACATTTAATGAAATCAATTTCACTTTCAATGGCATGGCACACATTTTGTATCCCTTTCTTAACTCTTCTCTCTCTCTCTCTCTATCTCTCTTTCTCTCGAGACGTGTCAGACAACCGTGCTGGTCCAGCTGAAAGTTATAACTAAACTCTGGAATGCTGCGATTGCCGAATTATATTTCGCCAGACTCGGTCACATACACACATTCCTAAGGGTTCTGGCGATTTAACAGGTATAAGAGATCAAAGAGAGCAATAGAGAGAGAGAGAGAGCGAGAGAGAGAGAGAGAGAATGGCAGGCAGGAGTCGCCATGGTAACAACACGCGATCTGTCGTCATCGACAACGACAACAACAAGCTAAAGATAAAGATAAAAATCTCTTTGGTTCGAGCCCTCCTTATTACCATTTCTCAAGTTGCCCATTGTCCGTCTGTCCATCTGTCTGTCGTCTGTCTGTCTGCCTGTTGTTGATTGCGGGCATTCAATGAGTTTTGATTTGGGCATCCCTACACCTTGACATTGTATTCCGTCTACCTGGAATTGAGCTGGAGCTGAAACTGAAACCGAAGCGGGATTCGGCATTGTTTCTAAAATCAGGATCAGGTGTTGTCTTGGGCTTTAGGGCAGGTCATTATCCACATACCATAAATCCGGCGAATGAACGAAACTTTTCGCGGTAATTCCAGCAATAAAATCTATTCAAAATGCAATGTGCAAAGTCTGCTGTCCGTAAAAAATACATCTGAACCCATAAATAGTTAAAATGCTATTGACTTAGTTTTTAAACGTACTAATTAATAGATCATATATTTAATTACGTATTAAGTCGATTGAAAGATATCAGAATTATTGATACACACATAAGTTTTCTGTTCGTTACTTCGTTTAAGATTAATGGTTTTTCAATGTCTTGAAATTTGGCAACTTTTGATCTTAGACTATATTGAAATTATAGAAAATGCACTAGGAATAGTAAGAATTACCCGATAAATGCAATATGCGATATTGCAAATCAGTTAAAATTGCACATTGAGATAAGAGTAAAAATTAAGGTATAGTTAAGACTTAAATAGATACAATTGTTTGAAGAGTTAGAGTTAAGGAAGTGCCTAAAGGAAACATTAATAAATATTATATGGCAATTGAGAAATAATCATACATTTTACATGATACATTTTGATCATTAATATAAAGTCAAAGTTTGCGGTCCTTTGATAATCCGACCAATTTATTAATTTTCAAATATAGTTTACGATTTTTTTTTTTGCTTTTATTTTCTTTTTGCACTTTTACGCGATATGCCTGGCATTCTATAACCTAACGATTTGTTTTGAATATCTATGTATACTTAATATTGGGATCATCATGGTCAAAAACGAAGTCTATGATTATGTTAAGAGAGCAAAAATGTTGCTATATGTACGCGACGATATGCCTAAATAGTTAAATAAATTCCGTTTTTTTTTAATATATTGTCATGATTTTGTGCGTTTCCAGCAAATCTATGTATCGCCTTCATCTTCTTTTTCTAATTCCTCCAAGACTGGTAGCTGATGGGCAAGATCCTACTGCCACGATACTGAGTATTCACCAGGAGCTGGTTCTCACTAATGTCTCCGTAGTCGTCCGTCTCCTCGGTATTCTCTATGTAAATGCTTTTGAGTGAGCCCGGAAATGGTGTAACCATCTCGGAGCTATATGAATTTTCCACATCCTCATCACTGTTATCGAAGGGATCAACAGCCACATACGAGGCCGAGAATCCCTTCATCGGCACCGAGCTGTCGGTTTTGAAACGCACCAGCAACGAATCTGTCATCGAGATGATGTCCTGCGGCGGCTGAAATGGACAAGGAATTGAGTAAAAGGTCAAATAAAATACGGACATTTTCAGGATCGCCAACGCGACTTTTTTACGGCTTTAAAGTTAAAAAAAATTACTATAATTAACCTTTAACCGGTGAAAACCGATTGAAATATGTAACCGTAACTGAAACCGTAACCGAAAATAATTTTTTCCCCTGTGCCGAAACCCATAATTTGAAACTCTTGAGACCGAAATAACCGTTTAGTAACCGATTCATTTATAAGGCTTAATTTCGGTTTTGGCCGTCGCAGCTATTGAGAAACTTTGATAACTTTGAACTGACATAACTTTGTCAAAAGTCAACCAATTTCCATGCGCAATGTAAATTTGAGCATAATTTTACCTTCAAATTCGTTCTGCATTAAAATTTTGTTCATTTTTGAAAATTTTTGAAAATCGAATTTTTTGGAAAATTTACAGTGTTACCCCTTTCTCTTTTTTGATTTTTTCGAAAAAATTCGAATTTTCAAAATCAACAAAATTTAAATGCAGAACAAATTAAAATGTAAAATCACGCTCAAATTTACATTGCGCATGATAATTGATTGAGTTTTGACAAAGCTATGGCAGTTCGAAGTTATTAAAAATCAGTAAAATCATAATAGTCGAAATTTTCATTTCATTAAGCATTAAGTCTTTTTTTTTCAAAACGCTTCTTATTTTGATCAACCGAAAACCTTAATTTCTTTTTTTTTGTGAACCGAAACCATACCGGTATTTTTAAACCGAAACTCACAAAACATTTGAAAAGCTTGTATAGTTTATTCCAAAAAAGAAAGTAGATTTTGATCAACTCTTTCCCTCTGGAAATGCCCATATACATATATTTAGATGGTTACTTACCACATTGCCACAGTACTGGCCATACATGGGTCCACTTGTATCCTCCATACCAGAGAATACCTGGACATAGTCGTAGGTGCAGTTCTCGCTGCTCTCGATGTCGAAAGTGATGAAGATCAGTTGGACATTGCTATTGGGCGGTGCTTGGATGGTCCACTCACAGTCCATATTATCGTTGTAATCCTGATTACTGAATCTCGCATGGGAAAAGAAACGTTGCACTTGATTCGTGGCACGCAAATATCCACCGCAAGCTGGAAAGTAAAGAGATTAGATTGTAATGTTATAGAAGTGTGTCTCTTGAAGATCTGAGAACTTACAAGTCGAATGCATTGCCATAAATCCGTTCATCTGTTTATTCTTGTCCGTTTTCAGGACCATGTAGAGTTGATTTGTAGTCGACGATATGGGATAAGGTATTTTGTCGCCACAGAATCTACCCAGTAAGGAGCTGACCTCGGATTCACCATCGTAGATGGCCACATTATCATAGGTGCATTCCTAAATTAAAGTATCACATAAGAAATAGAAATAATAGATAGAAATAAATTAAGTATTCTTTACCTGATGAGATTCCACATTGAATTCGTTGAAGATAAGTTTAATGCGATGTCCGGGCGTGGTTGAAAAGTGCCAAACACAGTCCGCATTTGGCGGATAATTGTCCGGATAGTTGGGACTGTAGATAGTGCCGAAGGAAGCTGATATCTCGAACTTGCATAATCCCTCCTTGCAATCGTGCCCATTCTCGTGCAACGAGTGTCCATTGTGACAGAAGCACATGTAGGAGCCAATGGTATTACGACACTCGTGCTGACAGCCTCCATTGTTCACGGCACACTCGTCAATGTCCGTAAAGAATACGGCTGCAAAACCAGATGCCTGAACTGACTTGTCCGAATGGAACTCGACGCGCAACGCATTACTGTCCGAGGTGGCCGTGGGGGGAATCGCGCTGCCACAAAAGGTTCCAATCCTCTTGAGGCGATTCTCGGTGAGCTTGGAGTAAATGGTCACCGAATCGTATCCACAGTCGGATTGCTGATGTGCCGTCCCCTCCAAATCAAAGTGTGTAAAGTTCAATGAGATTTTGTGTTTCGGTGGTGCAATTATCTCCCAAATGCACTCCTTCATCAGCGGATACGCTTCCGGGAACGAGGGGGAGGTGATGGTGCCATTTGGATACTCGATGGTACCGCCGCAGGCATCTAAAACAGATAATATCATTAGGTGAGACCAAGATAAAGGCAGAGCAAGAAAAACAATTTAAAACGCTGCAGTAGTCGAGTCACCGACTATAAAATACCCGTCATACTCGATTTAAATCAGCGGTGTCCAAGTTGTGCGACTATTCGCCTAATTAGTTGATAGGACTCTCTGAAAACGAATATCTAATATTATCTAATATTATAAAATAAAAATAAAAAAATTAATAATTGGCATTTCACACAGAGACAAACAGAAGTTAAGTTTTCCGTTGTTTTATGAGAACGGTGACAACTGAAACTTTAAAAGCATTTGGCTATATATCTCTCCTGAATCTTGATTGATATTTTTATATGTTTGCCAAGTGATTGTCAGACTTTATCTACATATTATCTATTTATCTATAATACCCGTAATTTAAATTAGAGCTCATTAAATTAAAATTTTAATAAATTGAAGATCAAAATCATTGAAATTCTTTCACGTGAATATTAAAGCTCTGCTCGGATTGACAAAGAACGTTTCTTAAATTTATTTATTTATGAATGAATATAATATACCCTTTAACTCAACGAGTACCGGGTATTGAGACGTACCTTCGCAATGCTTCTTGTCGCTGTGCAGTTCGTATCCAATGTGACAGCTGCATTCGTAGCCGCCGAGAGTGTTGATGCATTCGTGCTCACATCCATGATTCTGTGTCTCGCACTCGTCTACCTCCTTCATGAATACGGCCGAGAAGCCCGCCTTCTGCACCGATAAGTCCGACACGAATTTCACGTACATCGAATTGCCACTTGACCTGAAAGTGACGATGAACAAAAGCCGAGTTGGTTTCTCAGTGTTGAGTGTTTAGTGGGTGGTTGGGTGGATTTGGGTGGTTTTGGGTGTTTTGGGTGGTTGGGTGGACACTTGTCGGACTTGCCGGCACTCACTTCATGTTCGGCGGGGGCTTGTAGCCACAGAAAACGCCAATTAGCGGCGCATCCTGGGCGGGTCCGTCTCGCACCTCGACATAGTCATAGACACAGCTGTCATGGTTCTCGACCTCAAACGACTGGAATTTCAGCGCCACTTGGAAGCCCTTTGGCACCGTAATTTTCCATACGCATTCCTTGTTGGGCAAATAATCGAGTGGATAGTTGGGTGACTCCAGGCGACCCTCAGCCTCATCCACGGACAAATCACCGCCGCAAACAACTAATCAAAAAAAAAATGAAAATAAAGAGAATGGGAATTTCACATTATTTTATAATTTTCAATTACTCGCTTACCGTCAAACTCCGCTTTAAAGCCTCGATATCCCTCACTGCGATGGGTACTCACATAGGTCAAGAGCATTCGACTGGTTTGTGAGGTGATCACATCGTTGGCCACTTTGCCACAGAAGCGTCCAATTAACGGCGACTTGCAGTAGTATCCATCTCTCACCTCCAGATAGTCCGTCTCGCAGTTATTCGACTTGAAGATATTCTGCAGAGAATAAGCAAATAATATTCATCAGTTCCTCGATTATTCCCATATCATTCCTATTGAAATCCCGTCTTACCATATTCTCCAGTCGAAGCACAACTCGTTCACCGTGTGTTGCCGTAATTCGCCATTCGCAGTTTTCCGTCTCGTTGCTTATCATTCCCGCCGTAAAGTACATGGGGCTGGCAAAGATTCCCGAGCTCTCCTGAAAGGTTCGACCGCATTTTGGGCACTTGTAGAGCAAATTAGCCTGCGCAATATCGCCCTGACTTAGCCGCAAACGTTGACCAATCTCTGGCCTCTTGCGACCCTTAATCTCAATTGGCAATATTGTATCCAAATAGGTTCCCTTTGAAAAGGTGTTTCGTGCATAGTGCATAATTGAATCATAATCGTAGGCCATTCCCAAGGAGTTCACATCATCCACGGACAACATATTGAAATTGTAGTCCTGACCCTTCATTATGTTCGCATGCTCTATGACCACATGCTGCTCCCGATCTGGACGCGTATGCTCATGCCAGAAGCCCACAACGTGTCCCAATTCATGCACCACAATTCCAAACTTATCACAATTGCGTCCAATCGAAATGGCCTGTGGTCCATTGCCACGTTTACCCACAAACGAGCAGCATCTAGATGAGCATTCATTTATTAATTAATTAATTATCATAACAGTTAACGAAAAATGTATTTGTATATATTTAATTTATTAGAAGAAAGACGGAAATTCTATTGTAGAGATAACATATATACAATCGGTGAGATTTGTTGAGTAATATTTTAAAAACAATTAAGATTTTTGCACTCAGAGTTGATTTTTGATCGATCGTTTTCATATGACAACTATATGATATAGTGATCTTTATGCGTTACACATTTGCAAAATCTGCAAATTTAAAATAATGCAATTCGCATATCTTCAATTTCTCTTAATTAAAAATACTGTTGAAAATTTCTTTAAACGGAATTAAAGATAATAGTACGAATATAACTTCTAAAATAATATTACGATCAAGAGCAAACTTTATGTATTTACCAAAACCGTAACCTTTAACCAATGAAACCGATTGAAATTTGTAACCGTAACTGCAACCTTAACCGAAAATATTATTTTCCACTGTACCGAAACCACAAAATCAAAACTCTTTAAGCCGAAATAACCGTTTAGTAACCGATTCATTTATAAGGGTTAATTTCGGTTCTGGCCGTCGCAGCTACTGAGCAACTTTGATAACTTTGAACTGACATAACTTTGTCAAAAGTCAACCAATTTCCATGCGCAATGTAAATTTGAGCATAATTTTACTTCTTAATTCGATCTGCATTTAAATTTTGTGATTTTTGAAAATTCTAAATTTTCGAAATTTTTCGAAAAATGATAAGGGGTAACACTGTAAAATTTCTAAAAAATTCAAAATTTTCGAATTTTGAAAATGAAAAAAATTTAAATGCATAACAAATTTAGACGTAAAATTATGCTCAAATTTACATTGCGCGTGAAAATTGATTAAGTTTTGACAAAGTTATGGTAGTTCGAAGTTATTAAAAATCAGTAATATCAAAATATTCGAAATTGTCAAACCAAATGAACCAAAGTTATATGACTTCAAATTATAATAAAATCGACATTACGCTAGACCATTCCAGTAACCAGATAACATTATTTTCCAGGCTAAAGAAGCATTAAGTCTTTTTTCATGTAAAACAATGAATAATGCTTCTTATTTTGATCAACTAAAAAACTTTATTTTTATTTTTTTTGTTAACCGAAAACAATACCGGTAATTTTAAACCGAAACTTATTTAAAACCGATAACCGTTACGAAACCGATACTCCAAGATTTTTCATAACCGATAACCGAAAACCTTAATTTGAGCATAACCGAAACCGTAACTGAAACCGATATTCGTTTCGGTTTTAATCCCTGATTTATTTAATAATATCAACTATGATCAATCGAGGTTTAAATTAATTTTTAAAAGAAACGTAAAAAAATAAATTTTATTTTTAAAAGATGAAAAATAAACAATTTATAGTTTTGTTTTACTGAAGAGACTACACTCTTTTATTGAGATGTATATCTGGCATTAACTTACCCGCAGCTGCGTACAGTAAAGACAATATAGTTGGGATGGATTTCAGCATCGCGTTCTACAAATTTGATACACGTCGAGTTCTCCCAGTGCCGCATGGCCTGTTTGAAGAGAGCCTTGTGCAGGCCACTGAAATTGCCATCGATCTCATAGGGAATGACGCCAAAGTCCCAGATGCGTTCCTTTTTGGCGGTCACGGCACGGGCAACACGATGATGTTGATCCAGCTGCTCCAACTTTTGGTGGCTGTGAAGAACGGGGAGAGACAGAATTATGGCTATATTAAAATCTTTATGCAACAATTGTGGGAGAACCACAGAAAAGTTTTACATGGCGTATGCGTTATTTTAATTGCCAGCAGTTTTTCCAACAATTTTTACCAGTTGCCCTGTGGAAACTTTTGGCACGCGAATTTCTATTAAAATTCATAACTTTTCAGCTGCATACACACAACTTTTCACAATATGTGCGTGTGTGTGTGTGGATGTGTGTGTGTGTGTGTGTGTGTATGTTGGTGTGTGTGCTTTGATTCAATGTTCACAAAATGACTGTTGTTTGTGTAAAGTTGATGGGCAAACCAATGAATTGAATGGCCAGTAATTTACAGCTGGCAGGAAATGGCAACGGATGCGGATGTGGTAACTGTGGCTCATAGAATGAATTTGTGTATCTGCAAAACTTACTCCGTATTTGACAGTTTCGAGCTGAGCAATTCATCCTCGCGTTCCAGCAGCTTCTCCGACGGCGTCTGCATCGAGGAGACATCCAGAGGAGTCGGTGTGGTGCGACCCCGACCACGACGACGATGTGAACGATGTTGTTTATGCTTCTTATGATGATGGATTTGCTGGTGATGATTCTGGTGTTGCTTATGATGCTGACCTTGTGGACGATTTAGCTCCTCCCTCAGTCTTTCCACCTTGCTGACATACTCCTTCCAATGACTGTTCCTATAGATTAGATGGAAATGTGTTAGCATAAGTGCAACTAGAAATAAAACTTATCGACAAGGTTTTTGCCACACGAATTCTGAATGACAATTATTAAATTTCTATAATAAATTGCATGATTATTATTTTTAGGTGGAGTTTTTCAATAGTTGCCTGATTTAGTTGCGAGTGAATAGAATAATAGAGTAATAAATTTCAAATAAAAGGTTCTGTGACAAATTAAAATTGGATTTTTGTTGATGGGTGTAAATAAATATATTAATTAGACCACAATTTCAGTATATAAAGGTATGGACATACTTTCTTTGAATGCACATTGTATTTATTTTTTGTATGTTGATTCATTTATTTTTAGTACTATATACTTTTCAAGTTTGACAGCTATAGTATTTAAATTGTTTCGGGCAATATTTCACATACATACTTTTAGTATGAATATTCTTGTGTTTCTTTAATACGAACTCAGAAAAAAATTCGGAATTTCAGGATAAAATCAATCCAATGTGGTGTCAAAAGTACGGTAATCCCGGATATTCGTAAACTAAGTACAAAATACTTGATTCAAACACGATTTTTCGCAGCAATGTTTTGATTTCCAGGATTCTGTACGGTTTTTTTAGTTAGAACAAATATTTTAGGCGTCTTTGACGTTTTAATGTTAAGTCGTTGCCATTTTAGCCGCATATTGTCTCAATTTAACAATAATATAATATAGTATAATATTACATACTTAAAAAATGCATGTTAAAATCAAGAATTTTAAGCTTGAATTTTAGAATGTTCTCTTTTCACTGTACATACACTGATAAAAAAAATGTTCTAAAATCAAGATTTTAGTCTCAGAACTAAGAATTTTGGTCTAAAAAATGCGTAGAGAACATAAAATTCTTAAATTTAGAAAACACATCTTGATTTTAAGAACATTTCAAATAAGCATAAGTTCTTAATTTAAGACCAAACAGTCTTAAATTCTCAAATTAAAAATAAAAAAATAAGGCAGGTGTTTTAAACTTTAAACTTATCTTTTTTTTATATTTATCCTTTTTTTGGATTTATTTTTTTATAAATATTCCGATTATATGTTTTTTCCTTGGCTAGAGCGGGTTTCGACCCCTCGACTTGTTACCAAACTGATGCGGCGACTCTAACCAGAGCGCCACGGTGCCATTATTGTCTTCATATTAAATATGACATATTCATTTTTTCTTATCAATTTCAGATTTTTAATTTTTATATTAAGAACTGCGACTTAAACTTAAAATGGTCTTTTTTTTAAAAACAAAATTTTTAAGATGAATGTTCTTGAATGTTGGTCTATATTTTTTTCAGTGTATAAATGTCACATATGTATTACCTATTAAAATTGTGAAAATGTTATGGAAGTGGAATATTGAACTCACCGATGTTTGGGACCCCGTCTGTGCCTTCGTCGGACAACGCCATGGGCATGCAGGAAGTCCACATCATCGTTGTCCAAGTGCATGCCATTTCCTCCGGCATTGCTATAGACATTGGGCATCGTTGATCTTTGCGTGGGCAAGGATGTGGGCACAATATGTTGGCGTCGCTCTGCAACAAAATTATTACCCGAATCGTCCTCAATATCCTTATTGTTGGATTGTATTTTTCGGGCATCCACATTGCGATGCAGAGTCTGTGATTTATTCAGTTGCTGCAAGGCGGAGGGGACACTCAATTCTGGATAGGATGCGAGGGGACGACGTCGACCATGGTTAATCGTGGTCACTGGCGCCGTTAATACCTCATTCTTGTAGCTGGGCGGATGGGCAATATCAGATGGCGTCTGCGCAATGGACTTTAATGGTTCGTTGACACTCTGCGGGAAATGATACACATAAGAGGATGAAGTTTCAGGGATTCCGAATGTTTGCAGTCAACTTACCTGGCTGGCGTCATTATCATGAATGCTGCTGGGCTTAATCAGCGGTTGACCAGTTGTCTGGCTAACAATATCCGTGCTGGGTAGCTTGGTCTTTTTTCGTATGATATCCGTGAGACCCTCTTCCTCCACCTGCAGTCCCTCGTTATAGACTTCCTGCTTGAGCTTCTCGAGGTCCAGTTGAAAAGTCGAATTAAATTTCACATCTGACACTGGGGCATCCGCCGGCATTGATTCGCTTTCCAATTTCGGCGGAAGTTGCTCCTCCTCGTCCTCGTCATCATCGGCGTCATCTATTGGCGTGTGAGCCACAATTGGAAACATCTCGCCATCGGGAAGCGCAATGTCACCCATAAAGCCGCCTGCAAAATATAAATTGTAATAGTTACATTCATTCAAAAGAGACCATAACTAACTTATTGTTTTAATTATAAACGACAAGGCACAACAAGCGTATAAATATTTATTTTAATTGAAATTTCATGCGGTTACGCTTCTCTCTAGATAAGAGCTGCTAGGCTCAGTACCAGGACAACGGACAACCCGACTTGCTGGTTATTTATAATTTAAACACACAACGTGCGTTGGCAGCGGGGATTGAGATGGGGATGGGGGGATGGGGATGGAAGGGAGATTGACAGACTGACTGTTGTTTGCCTAGCGCATGGATAGACACTGCATATCCATTTAATCAGTGCATCAACTGCCTCAGCTTCATACCCTGCATCCTCTGCATCCTTTTTCCCGACAGGAGGGAGAATGCCAGTGGGCAGTCAGTTGGCTTTAACCGACGAGGACGAGAGAATCGAGAGGGATACGTATGCGGCATTTATGCACATTGTGGACACAAATGTGGCCAGCAGCCGTTGGCCAACATCAACAATAACAGTTAATACGCAAAATATGAAATTGTAGCCACGTCTGTCTCGGGCATGTTAAATAAAATTAATTAAGTGCGTTTGTTGTACTCGCATAGCGTTAAACACATAAAGAATGGTCAATTATTATTCCTCAGTCTGTGCGAAGGATTCACGAATAATGGCTCCAAAGCACTTTAAATATAATATAATGTAGTACTTTCAGGAATAATTTTAAAAGTATTATATATTATTAAATTATATGTCTTAAAGAGGGATTAAAACCGAAACGAATATCGGTTTCAGTTACGGATTCGGTTATGATCGAATAAAGGTTTTCGGTTATCGGTTATGAAAAATCTTGGAGTATCGGTTTCCTAACGGTTATCGGTTTTTTTTGTAAGTTTCGGTGTAAAAATACCGGTATGGCTTCGGTTTACAAACAAAATAAAAATTAAGGTTTTCAGTTGATCAAAATAAGAAGCATTATTCATTGTTTTACATGAAAAAAGACTTAATGCTCCTTTTAGCCAGAAAAATAGTGTTATCTGGTTTCGGGAATAGTTCAGCGTAATGTTGATTTTATTATAATTTGATCTCATATAAATTTGGTTCATTTGATTTGAAAATTTCGATTATTTTGATTTTACTGATTTTTAATAACTTCGAACTGACATAACTTTGTCAAAAGTTAATCAAATTCCATGCGCAATGAAAATTTTAGCATGATTTTACCTCTAAATTCGTTCTGCAATTAAATTTAGTTGATTCTTAAAATTCGAAGTTTTTCGAAAAAATCAAAAAAGAGAAAGGGGTAACACTGTAAATTTTCCAAAAAATTCGATTTTCAAAAATTTTTGAAAATGAACAAAACTTAAATGCAGAACGAATTTAAAGGTAAAATCATGCTCAAATTTACATTGCCTATGGAAATTGATTGAGTTTTGGCAAAGTTATGGCAGTTCAAAGTTATCAGTACCTGCGACAGCCAGAACCGAAATTAACCCTTATTAAATTAATCGGTTATTTCGGTTTAAAGAGTTTCGGTTTATAGGTTTCGGTAGAGTGGAAAAACATTTTTCGGTTACGGTTTCAGTTACGGTTACAAATATCAATCGGTTGTCACCGGTTAAGGGTTACGGTTTCGGTTAAGGCTTTAATCACTGGTCTTAAATGTAACAAGCTTTTATTTTTAATTATTTTTATATTTTTATTGTATATAAGGGTAATAAAGCTCTCGATAAATGCAGCAGAAGGCACTTCACATTCTATAAAGTGCATTTAATCTGAATTATACTGACAGTTTATTTGTCTGAGACACCTCAGACACTTTTCAAGTCCCTGCGTGTTCAGAGATTTACCGGATATAAATAAAAATATAAAATAAGGTCTCTAAAAACTCGCAAAGAGATATTTTGAAGTAAATTTTAAAATAACTCTCAGATAAAATTTAACTGGAAATTAAAAACACGGCCGTGAGAGAGAGAGAGAGAAATGGGCACAATAGAAATTTAAAATAAAGTAGGAAACAAATTTAAAAAAAACATTTCCTTTTTTTAAATATTTTTTTCTTCTTCTGTTTTAGTTGCTTATGGTTCATGTTATAAAAATTATTATTAATTTTGTTCAACGATTTTTAGAACTAAAAAATCAAATATGTGAATTTTTAAATGTGATCATATATTAAAGTCTAATCTAATTCCAGAAACTATATTCCATAAGTAATCGTAATCATCGATTCTCCTTATAAACTTTAATTTGTCCACTCGCATATTGCAATTTTTGTCAAAGAGCCAATCAAACTTGTCGAATCACTATGAATATAATGGATTTCTAATCAAATATTCATTAACCACAAAACGAATGTTTTATGAAACTTATAAGTGATAATCAAGTCAATTTAAATGTAAAGTTCTCTATAAATGTAATTGGATGAGAAGACAAGGATAAATAAAAAGAGAGATTTACAACGCGAACAGACACATATTTAAATAGAAATGGGTATTAATGTTAACGGCTTTTGACATTTGGTGACCGCTCAACGTGGCCCAGTTTTGTATTGGCATCAAATCTTCTGCCTTTCTTGATGTGGCAACATGCAATATGATTATTGCAAATGCTGCCACAAATCCAATAAGCTTTATGCCACGGGGGCATAACAATTTCCCAACAACTGGGTCAACACTTAAGGGAGAAAAGCGTATAAAATACTCAGGTTCGAACAGATACAGATACGCATGGCAATTACCTATACTGTCAGATACTTCACTGTATTCGAACTTACTTCCAACAATAAATGGTATAAGCCAATCAATTGCCAGTTAAATGCATCTCAAAATATGTATAAAGCAATTTATACCTAGAGGAAAACTATGTCTGCTTAGTTTGTAATGTCAAAATGTGCTTGTATTAAATAATAGCCAGTTCAATAATTAAGTAATTAGTTAACTAACATAATGGTGTTTTGTTTAATTATTGGTTGAGATTGTCTTAAAGCAATGTAAACGTCATTTATTTAAATATTTGCACTCAATTTATAATTTTCTGCAAAAACTAAGCAATTGGAAAAATTAAAGTAAAATGCAACTGGACTGTCAACATCATTCTAAATTCCTTTTTAGAAAAGTTCTAATTTACAGTCGACCTTGCCTAACAAAAATCATAAAGAAAAACTCGACTTATGGAAACTGGAGGAACATCCAATAAAATCAATACAATTCAATTGTTTTCAACCTTCGTAATCGTTCCATTAAGTAGCATTTTTTATTATTATTCTTATATTAGTATATTCATTTTGAGTTATGAAGATAACCGAAAAAACCTTTTCGAATTATCTCTCCTAACTCAAGTGGAACTTGATTTGACTTAGGGAAGTTCAACTGTAGTCTTAGCTTCATCTTTAACATCTTTATATTTGGCTAACAAATAAAACATAAATAGCATTTATTCTCAATGCAAATAAGAATATTTCAAACTTTATACATACTACAGTATGCTATGCAGAATGGGTTTATTTATAAGTATATGTATGTAAGCATGCGAATACACTGAAAATATTAGTGTAGTTTGCAGTAAGAGTTATTAAAACTCAGATAGATTTTTGCATCTGTGGGCAAGTTTAGAGCTTCAACTGCTTTAAAGACATTTCATGAATTGCGTAGAATTGCGTTAGTTTTTTGATTTGTTGTGCCCAAGTATATATACCTTTTATCCAGCTTTTTATATACAGGGTATATAATATATTCGAATTCGTTGCTGCACTGCTGGATTTGTTTGATAAAAAACATTTGTACAGCATGTGGAATTTAAATTCATGCACAATCATGCGCTGTGCACAACATGGCGTATGATTGATACGCAATTTTGACGAATTGATGCTGAGCAAAGTCCAAAAAACAAACACCAAATAAAATAAAATAAAATAAAAAAAATACTTAGAACTGGTGTAAAGGAATATTCATACAGAGCGCATTTGCAGTTAGCACTTAAACCTATTAAGTTAACCGCAAATGCCGTGAAAAGTAGGATAGAGAGTGGTTTATAGAAAAGTGGAAAGCCACTGGATTTTAAAGCATTGTGAGAAGCGAGAAAACTTGGCGCATAATGCGTCACAAATCCGACAGATGGTTCTGGCAGTCTTCGACCAGGACTAGTTGCATCCTTCTATTGCTCGACAACGATATGCTGCCCACATAAATGCAAAGAAGTCAGAGAAAGAAAAGAAAAGAGAGAAAGAAAGGAGAGTTGGAGATATGAAGATGGCCAGAGAGAAATGCAGAAAGGAAACGTGCGTAGCTCGGGGTTCGTGTACAATTTCATTACATTTAAGTTAAATGCCTTTAGCTGCTGTTTTAGCCGGGCCAGAATGGACGGCTGCCTGGCTGGTTGACTGGCTCGTCTGGCAGACAAACAGTTCGCACAAGTGAAAGTAATTAAATTTTTGAGCACTGCCTCGCTTTGCCTCCTGATCCACCCCCTCAAGCCCGCATCATTCACACTAACGAACTGACGCAGAGACGTGCCGCATGGTGATATGAGGCAGGAAGCAGGCAGGAGACAGGAGCAAGGGGTGGATATCATAGTGCGTACTCGGTCCAGTCTGGAAAACCCCTTTTTTTTATGGCGACCACAAACATGTTAACACATTTGCCAAGTTGCAGTTTTGGGTCGGTCTTGTTTCGTGTTTGTTTCCATTCCCATTCCCATTTTCATTCCTATTTCCATTCCCATTCCACGTGGCGTATGCGTAACGCGCTTGCTCTCAACCAGTTTATGGGCCTCTGTCGCGCTGTGAACTGGGTTTAATTAAAAATAAACCATCTGCTCCGTCCAGCAACTACACAACTGATTATGTGATTTAACCGCCTGGCTAAACTCGCGACAACAACAAAAAACACTCTGGATCAGAGCGAACTCGGATCAGAGCAATGACGCTGGTCACGCATCAGCAACAAGGATGCCGAAGTTGACCATTTCGTGGGCCAAAATCGAGTAATGAAAGAGCACATCGAGTTATCCCCTGGCTGATTGCCATTACAGACCACATCGACCTTGTTTATTTCTCTTTTATTATTTGTTTTTTCTGTTTGCCAACGTCGTTTCCACTTGTTTTGTTGTGCTATTTGGCGTGTATTATAACAGGAAATAATGCGAGTATTGATGTATCTGCAAATGTTGCGTGTAAGCCGGCCTTGCCCGTGTTTTCTAGTCAAAAATAAATTTATATCTCTTCTATAAAAAAATAGCCACAATGCACTAGTTTGGAGCTTGACCGTCACTTTCGTTTCGATAAAACTTTAAAAATGAGTTTAAATCTTATTGCATAATTAAAATTGGCACAAGATGTTTTGATTTAGGCATTCAGCTGTACAAAATGGAACCACAAGTTTTAAAAGAGTATAAGAGGATTTTTCAAAACTATTTAAACCAAAATGAATATTCCAAAATTGGTGTGACTTGTGTCATTTCAATTCAGACTTAGATCTATTAAAATAAGTTGGATGCGACTTCGATTAAAATCATAAAATTTACATAAGAGAGTTTTTTTTCATCGAGTTTCTCTGTTGCGAGCAGTCAAAAGAAACTTATAATTTGAGACTTCAATCTTTTGTAATAAGTCAGTCAGTCAGTCAATCATCCAGTCAAGCAGATACTCAATCACTCAATCAGTTAGAAAGTTAGTAGGTCAGCATAAAGACTTTTATATGTATATACGAATAAATTCCAAGCGATTAACTGGGCTAACAAATGTAAATGCATGGCCAAGTGACTTTATGACCCTTTCAAGTCATTTGGCAGAATGTGACATGTGGCATGGATATGCATGAGTTATGAATAGCGGAAATCCATTTCCATGCATTGGGTAAACGTCTATGAATGTGTAGAAATACATATATACATACATATGTACTTCCATATGTTGGAGTATATCTAATTAGGTGTGTGTGTGTGTGTGCAGTCGTAATAATAATGCTTAATTTGCGGTGAAATCCTCGCGGGCATCCTGAATGTCCGGACATACAAATTTATTAGGCCTAAATTATGCTTTGATAAGCGACCGAGTGACCAGCAAACAAATAGAAAGGACGGACAAGTGCTGGCTAAAATTAAAGATGAAATCAAAGCAAATACAGGCAGACAAATAGGGGCATCCATTGCCAGGCAGACGGACAAATTAATCCGGGAACTAGCAGAGATGGTATGCATTCTCCACTTTCCACATTCCCCTTTTCTCTTCTCTTCTCCCATTCCCCGAGTAGAGTCCAACCAAAAACACTTCCGGCATTTTTGTCAGAAATGTGAGTTAGTTGATGGCGCCAACAAAGAAGCAACTCTGGTAAACGTTTTTCGGATTTGGGCACGATTTTCTATTTGTCCGCCTCCCTTTACATTCTACTCGTAAATCCATTACCGTAGGGCATCAACATGACTGCTTTATTTATATAATGTTTGTGCCATGCTTAAGAGCATAATAAATTTAGGCGTACTCCGAAACATATGATGCTTCCATATGTTTATGTTACTCTCGAACAGGAAATCATTAAACTAGTCACCTGATGACCGAGATCATTACGAGTATACATTGCTATTTTCCTTGAGAGTTTTCATTCAATACACTGCATATATCTAACTAAATTCCTGTTATCATAACTTGCTTCATTTTGACTTCTATTGTTATAAAAAAATACTTTAAAAGTAATTTTTACGGCAAGAAAGTGATCAATTAAAGAGAGAATATATATACCTAATAAAAATCATTTCATGTGTAAGTAAAGCAAACGATAAAGTGAAAATCTCTGAGTAAATGTTAATAACATTTCTTTGAATCTAAAACTCCTCGTTTCTTTATTAAAAAGTAGAAAAAAGCAATGAAATCAAATTGCCACCAATTAAGGTCACGATAAAAACGGAGGTTGTTTAATAGAAGTGCCAAAACTTTGTAAATATTCATTTCCATTTGTTCCACTGACTTGGCCATGTCCGTAATGCCGCAAATAAAACTTCGGGGTTTACAAAATCGTGCCAATATTTGAGTTGCCCTCCTAGATTTATGATGGACAACTGCGTCGACACCGAAATATTTATGCAGTTGTGCGCCACTCAGCCCCGCTGTCTGCCTCGCTCTCTCCTCCCCCTTTCCGATCCCGTTCCCACTCTTTTTTTTTTTTGGCTTACAATGGCCACTTTGCGCCTACCACAAATATAGAAACTATATTCTATTGCTGCATCAACAAACATAAAAAAAGAGAAAAGAGGATTCTGAAAAATATATTTCGCTTGGCATCATTTCTAGAAAACTTTGTCATTGAGTGCAAAATATTTTGAGCGTAGTTTTTCAAATTGAAATGCGGCTAAAAGGCCATTTATTGCAGTCACATGTTATGTTTGAATGTGGAATTTATGTGTGTTGCACTACACACGGCATTCAGTAGAATTGTATTACTATGAACCTGCTATGGATACAGAAATCACCTCGTAGGTTCAATAAACTCTCATTGCGGAATGCACCTACCTCAACTACCCCTCCCCTTTCCTCCCCTTCCCTCCTTGGCTACCCTCTCCCGGGAAGTTTCTGTCTGGTGCTTGTTGATGCATCTGATAATTATGCTCTGACAACAGCAGCAAATTCTGTGCACTGTCGGTTTTATTTTCGAGCACACAACATGATGAACAAACAAACATAAAGTCAGAACAATCGAAAAAATGTTAGACAAAATTCCCAGGTTCAAAACAAAACTGAAATCTATCTTGGCAGAGTCAAATATGATGAGCTTTGAATTAATGCTGGATGGAGTATGACTGTATGATGCTCTTTTAATGATGATCTGTTCAATTATGAATTTTAAATATATATACAGAAATATGACTGCCTTGTTTAATAAAATTATTATAGTTTTTCACTTGAATAACAACGAATTTAAAATAATTTAAAAGGTTAAAAATACTTTAAGAGCCTGTCACTTGCATATTTGGATTTTATTCTTTACCCTGCCTCGTGCATTAAATTTCGTCTAGCATTCCATATACATATATTCAGTTTGGAGCTCTTTCAATTTGCTTTGCTCGCCGAGCGACAGACGCAACGAAAAATGAAAACAAATAAAAAGCAAAACGCATTCAATTTGTCTTTGAGCTGTCGTATGGTTTTTTTTTGCTAACTTGGCACATACCAAAAATCGGAAAAACGATGAAAGCTCTGCCCGGTGCCGTGTCCATAAATTGCAGCTTAGTCTCAACCGAAATTGTTCTCATACAATTTGCAAAGCTTTGCAGCTATTGGCTTAACAATTAAAATAATATTAGCATGTTTAAATTAGAATTTGCATAATAATCTCATGTGCAGTTAGGGGGATAAGCACACAAATATATGTACATATGTGTATATGAATATATATTTGTATCACAGACTCAATGTTATGGCATTACCTGAGCAGCTTTTAAGCTTGTTTGTGTTGCATGTTTTCTTATTAATGCAGAATTTCCATAAACAATGATTCTAAGAACAGCAGCCACAACAACAACAGCAACTGATTTCGACAAAATGCTGAATGTATTTTACATTTATAGATACACATACATGATTTACATACATATGTATAAGTTAACAGGGTACATTTAAATCTGTATGTTTGTGAGACAACGTCTCGAAGCATTTGAGTCAAAATACAAGTAGAGTCTGTGGGATTGTCTGCCCTACACTAAAAGTCATTGTTTTAAGTACAATATAATATTAAAGTGAAATATTATATATTTAATTTAAAGAATAGTGTCGATATGTACTCAAAGTATATGTAAATTAAAATTAGAGAGACATACGTAATAATTATTTTAGGCATAGAAAATATTGTTTCAACTGAAAATAAAAATTTAATTTTAGATTAGATTATTAAACCGGATCATGAGCTTAACATATGTAATTATTTATCTTGCGAAACTAATAATATAATATATTAGCGCACAACTATTTCCGTTTTCGAATAAAAATGATCAAATAATAATTTGTATTTAAAACATAAAAATATATTAAATTATTTACAAAATTGGCATTTTCTGTACTAAAAAATGTAATTGATTTAAATAACCATTGAAAAATTAGAGCGATAAAATTATTATTTTGTATAAAATTAAACAAAGGTTCGAACTAAAACATTCGGTTCAGGGGCAATATAAAACGGTGCGTGAATCGAATATAAATACCAATCTATGGCTCGAACTAGCGAACCGAACCTTATCGAACATTTTGGGGGTTTGCAGCCTTGAATAATAATAAATAAATATTTAGATAATGGTATAAAAATAATTAGAAATAAAAATTAGAAATAATTACTGAAACTATTCTTTGAACGGAACGCCTTAAGGGAAACCAAAGGACTTTAGAAAATGCTAAATAAATATAATATCTAATGAAAAATGTTATTTAAGATCAAGTTATGCTTGTGTACTTAATGCATGGACAATAAGTGTAAATGCATGCTAAATTTGATAGTAACATTTTGTTTAAGCCCCAATATAATAAACACAGTACACACACACACACACCCAAACACAACACATCCAGACTTACACACATACATACATACATATGAGGTGTGAGTAAGATCCTTTGACTGGCGTTCATTTCGAACCTCCATGCAATTGTTTGTCCCTTTGACAGTCAGTCGGATTACGGTTTGCCTGTGTGCGAGTGCACAGTAATTGTGCGTAAACCACGCCCTCCGCCCCAAGCGAACTTCTCACACACACACACATATACTCACACACACACCATGAGTGCACAGTGCTGCCATTTTGGCATTAATTAATTATGCAAACAGTTTAAATGAAGTTTATTTTATTTACACATGTTGCTGCATGTTTGTCACACTGCGTGGTGGCATGCCCCCAAAATCCTCATACTCCGAGCTGTGAGCTAAACAGGATTTAAACAAATGCAACTAGAAGTATGCACATGTGCAACACACAAGCAAATGAGCAGCATGTTGGTTTATTTTCATTTGCCAACGGATTGATATCAATTGCAAGCAAACAACTTTGAAAGTTCTAAATTATATTCATAGATTGTAAACCACAGTGAACCTCACTAGGAACCACTTCTAAAATTAGCACTGCAATTAAAGAAAAAGAAATATTGGAAAATCTTCAAAGCAGCATGTGTTAAGTCAACTGTGAGTCCTTTGAGTGTATTGCAGCAGGAAAGGAACTTGTTTTAAGGGTTTGCTTTTTCATTTTGCTTACCCTATTTTTTGTGCCGTACTTATCCTCACATTCCACAGAGCTTTCAATGGAAAAAGTGTGAGTTTTTCTTGATAGAATAGCAAACATACTATGATTTTAAATCAGCTTCTGTTCCACAAACTTTAATTTAAAATTTGTTTTTTGAACCTTATTTATGGTGAGCACAGAATTTTTACGTTTGTAACTTTAGAAATAAATCAATAAAAATAGTGTCAAAATGTATACTTTTACTTTATAACAAATAATTGTTAACAATTTTAACAGCCTATGTAATATTGTAAGAATATGATCAAATTGTTAGAGGAAAAATGTTATTTGATTATCGTATCTGGCAGTTTTCGCATTTTGTGTCATTTAGTTATAAGAAATTAAAGAATATAAGGTAAACTCAACACGATTCATAAATATGTTTATAATACTAGGGTATTATTTTTTGACATTATTAAAAACTATTAATTTTATACCTCTACAATTCCCAATCATACAAACGTAGGATAAGTACATAAATTTTGTTGTGTAATAGTTGGAATATAATAAAAACTGATTTTAAATTTTGAAATAAATTTCCAAAATTATTAAAATAAAATACATGAATTTAAGAATTAAAGTAAAAACAATTTGTGTTTCAGATCATTAGCTATACAAAACTGTAAAACATTCAACATGATAATAATGTTTGTTTAAATGAAGTAAGTTAATACGAATAGTAGTTGGATAAGCACATCCCGTAGGCTAAACCTACTGTTAGTTGTTGTTGCCTCTGACATTTGAGAAGAGTATGCAATCTCCTGTCTAACGCTCTTCTCGCACATCGTTTGCCGTTTTGTGGTTCGTTCCGCTCGTCAGTTCGTCAGTTACTTAGACAACCACACAACCTGCGCATTCGTCATGCCCCCGAGCGTCCCACTGGTTCAACGTAATCCTGATACCGTCCGCAGTTCCCGCCGCAACATAGCAACAGCATCAGAGTCGAAAAACTAACTCAATCCGTCTGTGCACAATGCCGTTAAAAGTGCGAATTGTAAATAGAGTCTGATGTCTCTCGTCTCTCCCCATTTTTCCCAGTTCCCCTGCCTCTTTATCCCTCTAGATAGTGTGTGTTAAGTGGCTTTTTATTTCTATGCCTGAAAAAGTCAACGGCAATGAGAAATGGCGTTAGTTGGCGTAGTTTCGCGTTCAGCTTTATTCAATAGGCCAAGTTGTAAGTTTGTGTTGATTTATACCCATTAACAAATGTGAAAAATGTAAGACTGAAAAGAATTATCCGGGTAAATAGGATAGTCTCATATATACTATTATATTTTGAATCTGGATACTGAAGAAACCTTTAATTTGGAATTTCAGTATGTGCATTAAATTTTTAATATCAATTTTATATTAATTTAATTTTGACTTAGAAAATCAGACTTTAAACTTCTTCAACAGTATCTGGACTATGATATTCTCCTCACCACCGTGTATGAAAGTGAGACTGTGAGCAAAGAGTAATTCCAGTATTAGGCGTATTTCTATCACTAGATCCGTTCGACGTCAGATCAAGAAAACACTCTCGTTAGCTATTGAAAAGTGCCTTCGTTAACTTCCTTCTTCCTTCAGTAGACCAGTGTCAGATTAGCGAAACTGGCTCTGTCACGAGGCTGCTTTTCATCAGTCAGTTTTCCTTTCACAAGGATAAAGGGATGTGCTGTAGGACTAAGTGTACGCCGGGCTATTGTCCGCATCACGTGAAAACTGATATGCCTTTTGGAGGGCTCAGTTTTTCCGGATGTGGATAGCGTAGGGATAGCTTCTCTGTTGAAAGTTACAACAAGGTATGTTTCCGCGCGAAGTTCCTGCCAAATAATCTCGGATTAGGAGTAAGTGTCTATAGGTATGTGTGTGTGTGTATCTGTGTGTGTTGAATACGGGCTGTGGGTGGAAAATTATTTGCAGTCACTTGGGTCCTAGGCAGGTTGTTTATGCTGCCAGGCTACTGACAGCCTCACAGTCTGAACAGTTAGTTCTCTATGGCTGTGGTCTTGTTGTGTTCTTTTTGTTGTTGTTGATGTTGATAGTTGGTTGGATGTTGTTGTCATCATTATTGTTGGCAACTTTGCCTAGTTATCTGTAGATGGGCTTTCAACGTCGCGTTTTCTCTCTATTTTCACAGTTGTAGTGTCATTTGTGGTTTGATTTCTGCCAAAAGAGTGACAGACAGATGCCCACAACACCACTCCACAACACCAGCCCAGTAAGTTCCATTTCTATGTTCCATCGCAGCTTCCTTCGCTTCTCGTCATCATCATCATCGCTTTGATAAAATTTGCATGCATTACGGGGCAAGCAAATTCATTAGCGCAACTGCGTCTTCCTCTCTCTCTGTCTTCCACCCGGCGGTTTTTCTTTGCCCTGACTTTATGGTGTCTCCTAACCGAAACATCGTGCTGCATACTCAAATACTTCTAGTGAAGTGTGCATGTCTATGTCCCTATACATTCGAGCACCTTCCCCAATACCATGGCGACTTCATTTTGCCGTGCGAATATTTTTAAGTGACTTTGTTTTAGTTTTTGAAAATCCTCAGGGAACGTAACTTTTTATGTTTTTGCAAATTAAAAATAACTTCTTATACTTAGTAATATTGTAAGTTCATTTCTACTTAAAATTCACCGAATGACATTTAATTAAAATATGTATTTTAATTCTATTTTTAACCAACCAATAATAATTATTTCGAAAATCTTACAAGAAAATTTAAAAAATATTAAAAAATTATTTAAAAAAGAAATTCAACATATTTCAATAAATTTTATTAAAACCATTAAATCAAATTGATTCCAAAGTTTGTTCACATACATGAAGTCTATTATAGGAAATACGTCAGACAGCGAAACGACAATTTAAAAAAATAGGCTGAGTACAGCAAATTCAAAGCGGATGCTTGTTTTTTGGTCACTGTGCGTATCAAGTATACATTAAAGAAGTATTTTTATTCAAAACGAATCTTCCGTTCAATGTAGTATATTAGTCGTAGGAAAAAAGTATTTTGAAAAATTTTAACTAATTTACATTTAATTTTTAAGTTTCCTTTAAAATACTTGTTAAGTTCATTAGCTCATTTGGTTGCTATAACTGCTCGAATTGTTGTTGTGTTTTTATTGTTATTCTTGTTGTAGTACTTAATGCTGGCTCGTATTCGTGCTCCGATGTCCATTGAATTTGAGCTCACTTCAAAATTCAATTAGTTTACTTTGTGTTGCGTAGAGAAAGTCAAGAAAAATTTGTTTGTTTTTTTGTTTTTCCTTCCCCTCTCTCGGTTGTTGCGTGCATTTGCATACATTAGGGTGGCATTCAGTAGGGTGTACTTGTATGTGGCCACATGTGCCTCTGTCTGTGTGTGTGTGTGGTGTGAGTGTGTGAGTGTATATGCATTATAAATCTGTTTTGTGACCTACTTTGTGGGGCAGCATGCAAACCATTCGTTAATTGTTAACATGACAAAAACGCGAGCGTGAAAATCACCGTGAAGTCCTTGATTAATGGCCCTTTTTCTTGCATTTTCATTTTCCTGAAAATATGCGAGTCCATTCCATGTGTGAGTTTGTCTAACTTATGTGGCATTAAGTAGACCAAACGACCAGGCTCGGTCTCAGACAACACGTCGCACACTCGATGGTACAGTGAGGTAAAGAGTGTAAATATTGATGCACAACTTAAAATGAGGTTGACTGTTTCAATTTGCACTATTTAATTAATATACTACTAATATTTCAAGAAACAACATTGAATAAGCTTCTGACAAAAGCTTGGACCGAACTCAAAAATAAATACAAACTTGATGAATACCAATGCTCTTAAGCAGTTTTTATATACTTACAGTCGAAGCAGCAAAAGACGAAAAAGTATTGTTTATTTTTGCTTCAACTGTTACTAACTTTTTAAAATGAACTGTTGCATTTACTTCTACTTTTAGAAAAATCAAAAGTCGACGTCAAAGCAAAGGCAGAAAATCTAAACAACATCTTAAAATGTTTAAAAACTTAAAATAACATTTATTTATTTCGATTTAACTTTGTTAAGAGTCGAAGAAAACTTATTGTATTTTTTTAACAAACCCTTTAAGCTGTTCTGTGTCGCGAGTAATTGAATTAATATGTTAAAATATATAAATAATTTCATTTTCACAATCATGGGATAACTATGGAAATTGATGTTTTATTGGTCGATGTTTTCTAAGCAGAATTTTAAGGTACTAATAAATTGGTACTATAAATACAAAGACATCAAAAACTAAATGTTTTTAACACTTTAACAAAGATGTATATGAAATAATCGAGATTACTCATGTTATTCTTTGATTAAAATATAAATATAAAATATAGCTAAATATGTAATTAATTCTAACTCGAATTGAAATAGATCTGCTAGTTTTATGTCTTTGCTAAACTACATCCATTAAGTATCCAAATCAATATGTATGCATTATATACGTATTTATATTGGTTGTAATTATTATGATTTATTATTATTGCATTTATTCTAATTGAATAATTAATACAAATTCATCTATATCTGATGTACTTTTCTTAATTTCAAAATTGGTCATCGATATACTCCGAGTATTACAAAGATTTTTGAATTGAACAAAATAAATTGATTGCAAATCAGAAAAAGTCATCAATAAAAATGGGAAGAAAATAAATCAATTAAATTTCAATATGCGGTCTTGAATGTTTTCCGATTGTGAGCGTGTGTGTATATGTTTTTCTCCATTGTGCGGCACATTGTCGACGCCTTGGACCACTTGACACCACATTGCCAATGGCAGTTAAGGCGGGAAATCGTTTGCGGGTATATTTCATGGAGCCAACTTTTTGACAATTGATGTGCGCAAATACTTATAAGTCAGGCACACACATATAGACACTGATAAAGTTGATGGGGTTGGAGGGGGGGGCGCCTCAAAGCTATTGGCGGCAGACAAATTGCAGTCGTTGCCAAACATAGACATGGATACAGACAGAGACACAGCCATTGATATGCCCATTCTGAAGGCATTGCTCAGTCAATTTCGTTTTGAAACCGAGGTAAATTCAATTGAGCTGAGCTGAGCAGTCGGGCAAGTTGATCTGGAGGAAGCGAACGCTCGATTCTACAATGGCGCTTAATTTTCAACGGTGCAACTTACGATACTGGAGGGGCTCAGCGGGGGTGGGTGAAATACGGGAAATGTGCTTTGGGAACTCAACGTGTATCAAGTACGAGTACCGAGCAAGTTCCGCGTGTGTTTGAATCAAGTTTACAAGAATTTTCGCTTTTACTCAAACTTTCGACATTGGGAAGCAAATACAATTTTCAAAGCTTTGCTTCACGTACTACAGAGGGAACACCATAGAGACGTGTGCATACATACGAGTACATATACGTATTTTGTAGCTTATAGATTGAATTAGAGCTAAAGCGATTTTCCGCCTAAACAGTTGGGAAACCACACAAGTCATTTTGACTGCAGTCCTTTGGCATCAAAGCGAATCAATTTCAATGTAGGAAATGTGAAATATTTCCTATACGAATATTGAGAAACAATACTAAGCATACCCAAACTGGCAGAAGAAACGATTAGAAACACATAAATAGAAAGCCTGTAGAAACCAAAAACTAGAAAATCAAAATTAGAATTAACAATTGGGTATTAAAAAATTTCAAAAAATCCGAATTTAATAAAAATCATTAAAATATATTTCGTACTACTATTTAATATATTGTTAAAGTTCCACATCGTCTAAAAAAAGGAACTACCAAAATAATATACATATACAATTTGGATGTTACATTTATTTAGAATCATCTAGAATGTATTGTATTGAATTTATCGGATAACCCAAATGATTACCTTTACTATTGGAAAGGATTCGAACAATGAGAGTAAAGTTTATCGTACTATTTTTTTAAAACATTTATCTGGGGTTAGCTCACAGCTTATATTATTGAATTAAATACTTCCAATTTTGGTACACTGATGATAAAAAGATAAATTTTACATTAATTTCTATCAGGGATTAAAACCTTAACCGAAACCGTAACCTTTAACCGGTGAAAACCGATCGAAATTTGTAACCGTAACTGAAACCGTAACCGAAACCAATAAGCCTAAGCTTTTTAAGCCGAAATAACCGTTTAGTAACAGATTCATTTATAAGGGTTCATTTCGGTTCAGGCCGTCGCAGCTACTGAGCAACTTTGATAACTTTGAACTGCCATAACTTTGTCAAAACTCAATCAATTTCTATGCGAAATGTAAATTTTATCATGATTTTACCTTTAAATACGTTCTGCATTTAAGTTTTGTTCATTTTCAAAAATTTTTGAAAATCTAATTTTTTGGAAAATTTGCAGTGTTACCCCTTTCTCTTTTTTGATTTTTTCGAAAAATTCGAATTTTCAAAATCAACTAAATTTAATTGCAGAACGAATTTAGAGGTAAAATCATGCTAAAATTTACATTGCGCATGAAAATTGATTGACTTTTGACAAAGTTATGGCAGTTCAAAGTAATTAAAAATCAGTAAAATCAAAATAATCGAAATTTTCAAACCAAATGAACCAAATTTATATGAGATCAAATTACAATAAAATTGACATTACGCTAAACTATTCCAGTAACCAGATAACATTATCTTCCAGGCTAAAAGGAGCATTAAGTATTTTTTCATGTAAAGCAGTGAATAACGCTTCTTATTTTGGTCAACCGAAAACCTTAATATTTATTTTTTTGTGATTTTGTAATTCAAAGACTAATATTTGAAATTCGCACAAGGTACTCGAACAAAGTGGATAGTGGATAAAAAAGAGTTGTTGTACTCACCCGCCTTGCAGGGATCCATGTCGATATCATTGGACAGCTTTCTGGGCACTTGCATGTGCAACAACTGCTCGATGCTGTACTTGCTGTGGTACGCTCGACGATTGCTGCGGTGTTGCTGGTGATGTTGGTGCTGCTTGTGCTGTCCGTGGACATGTTGATGATGATTGGGATGACTGCCATCTGAGTCTTTGATGTTAATGTTGAGGTTTTCATTGTTGTTATTGTGATCGTTGGTGGTGTCACGCTCCAGCTTGTCAATGGCAACGTGATCCATGGACGTGGACGTGGACGCCACCAGCTTAACGCTTTTGACATGCGCCGAGATTAACACCAACAGCACGGTGGCCAAAAGCAGGGCGTAATTGGTAGTACAACTCATGGCTCGAACAGCGCGTCCAGCTCCAAACCTATGAACCGCCATCTGAGCGCGTTCTCTGTTCTCTTTCTCTTTCTCTGCTTTGCACGTTCGTTCGTACTCGCTGTTGTCAATTGTTTTGGATTGGTTTTATTCAGCGATCTGTCTTCGCTTTCGATTCCGCTTATCGCCTATCGTCTCAGCTCGTTCTCAGCTCTCAAGAGAACTGCATTCTCGCGCTGCACGTGGCCTGCAATGAGCCCAGAAAATGAATTTCATTGAAAATCGAATTCCCAATGATAGGTATACCAATAAATCATAGGTAGTGCTAGTATTAGTGAATGATTCCGGCTTGAATTAGTTTTGCATCTGATTTCGAATGATTTTGGCGAGGCTACGCAAACATTACTTGTTATTCTATTTGCTTGTGCATATAATAGTTTAGAAAATAGTATATATAAAGCAGATGTTTGTATATGCGTATTATGTTGATAACCTCAACCCCTTGTATTAAATGTTTATGTTTACTTAATATTCCTCTTAATCAGTGAGATGATGTCGTTGTGAAACATACTCATATCAGATGAAATGCAATGAAAACCTTAAATAAATACCTATCAAATTTACCAACAAGGTTGCAATCAACAGTGATCAACTAAGAGATACAATATTTGTTAGATACTAAATTTATGAGCAAATTTTTATCCGTAAGCTTCTTAGCTTCCATAACTCGAAAACTAATAATGCGTATTATTCAATTGTTTTAATGTTTTCACTAGTTTCACTAACTATTGCTAATATTTCCCTAAACAAATTTTCCGTTTATAATTTAAAATATTATAAATTAAATATATTTCTGTTAACTCAAATCAAAATTAGAAATCTAACTAAATCAAAGCAAGTTTTTGTCAGTCTTCAGGCTTGATTGCCTATAGACTCTTCTTGAGTCTGATGATAATAAACTGTTGGTAAGACCAAAGTAGAAATATCAACATGAGAAGAGAAAGCAAAAACAGTTGCAAGCAATCAATGCACACCCGGCATCTAATTTACATATGTGAGATGAGGGTGTATTTTAGGGTGTGGGATTGTGTGTGTGTTCACAGCTGTGCACAACTTCATGAAGACTCGTGTGCATTTACTTGGAACATCTCTGTGTATTTACCATGGCACATTAAAAACAAAACAGGTGTAACATTTTCATATGGAAATGTGAGGGATGGTAGGAAGATTGAAATATAAGAGGATTGCAATATGACACACAGCAGGCAGGTAGAGGCAGTTAGACAGTCAGTCAGGCAGTCAGTCAGTCAGTCATAAACGTGGCTGCTATCAGCTTAGCACTCAATTAACTTGAGTCCAAGTTGTCAGAGAAAGGACATGCACTGAAAGAAGGTGCGTAATTAA
Organism: Drosophila kuntzei; assembly: GCA_035042165.1. Classification (NCBI taxonomy): domain Eukaryota; kingdom Metazoa; phylum Arthropoda; class Insecta; order Diptera; family Drosophilidae; genus Drosophila; species Drosophila kuntzei. The sequence goes on along the minus strand of JAWNLU010001560.1, from coordinate 636,643 downwards.
AAATCACTTAAAGCATCTACCGCTTCTCTGTTGAACAATAAACTTTGCTTGTCAATTGAAAAATAAAATAAAAAAAGAAGAAAATCTTTTCAATTAACTAAAATGCTGGGGCAGCTATTGTCGCCCTGTTATTGTTTCAGGTCGAGGTTCAACTTCAGGCAGGGACCCAACAAATGTTGGCAATTTCATTAAATCATTTAATTTCCGGCGCACACAACCAACAACAATTACAGCAACAGCAACAACAACAATTACAACAACAACAACGACAATACAACAAAGCAAATCAAGTGCCGGTCTGGCTTTTTATGGCAAATTAAGTTGGCTTACGTTTGTGGCATGAGGTGCTGGAGATGGTTAAACCAGCTGACTGCGAGTTAGCCAAACGGAGCAGCCAACTAGCAGTAGAAACCCAAAGACAATTTCAACAACAACCCTTGGCGCAAAGTTGCCACACCAACTACATCTGTGTGGCAAGTAGAAGGCAAAAAACTGCAACATATTTTCTTAATTTCATTTCATTTCATTTTGTTTCGTTTTGTGCGTGGCACACGGTAGGGCGATGTACCGTTAGAAACGGCAACAGCAGCCGCCATTTTCTTAATGCTCATTCGCATAATTGCGTATACGCCGCATGGGACGAATGCAGCAATTGTGGCGCCGTTTTGCTCATTTACGCTAAATTAAAAATTCAATTGATTAATTCTCAACTAAATATACCAATCGTGACTCAGCTTACATTAGATGAGTTTACAGAAAATTATATTAATTTTCCAGCTTGAACATCAATTGTGCCCAGTACTAAAAATTGTTTTGATTGTTTTTGGAGCTGCTTATCTGACGATGAAGCACCCACATGGACTTGTGAGCTTATCTGGGTCTGGGTCACTTCTGGCCAACGATGTTTCAACGTAAACAAATTAAAATTTCAATGCGCTTAATGTTATAAACAACAGCACAAAAATGGCATCACATGAATTTTGATGAATGTGCTATGGATTCCCCACAAGAAGAACAAATAATATACAAAAGTTCAAGAAAGCAAAACAGCAACAAAAAAAAAACGATTAGGAAAAATGCATTTAGGAAATTAATATTAGCAAATAACATTTAATAATAAAAGGAAAAAATTGGTAAATCCAAATTAAATAAAAATAATTTAATCAATTTGATTTACTCTACTTTCATTTTGAATTTTTGCTTCCTTTGTTTTCTTAAATTTAATTCAGAGATTGTTGGTCTATTTCTTGGTATTGTGTGATAGGAAAAAAGGAGCTACGCAGGACAATCTGAAATGAAGTGAGACATGTACATTTAGTTTAATTAGTTGAGATAAGAGATTCAGCTATCCTGCTCCACATTCACTGCCAGGCCATCAATCAGGCTTGTCAAGTACGCGCCAGCTTCAAACTACATGAGCTGACAATGACAAGCGTGGAGTGGCAGGGGGGATCACAAGCAGTCTAGGCTAAGCTACTAGTAACAGCAAAGTGGCACAGTACAGTACAGAGAGAAAGAGATAGAAATAGAGAGAAAGTGAGAGTGAGTGTGAGTGTGAGAATGAGAATGAGCTGGCTCATCTCGCTTCTGTCATTTTTAGTGTTTTACAAGTGCAAATCTTGACACCAGACCGTCTCTGCTTAACTCCAAGCTGCCTTACGCTTATTGTTTGCCGTCGTTTTGATTTGCCCTGTCGCACTGACAGTTGACATTTCAAGTTGCAAACTATGTACATAGCTGGCGAAGGATATGAATTTTATACCCTTGTCAAGAAACAGAAACCCACAGAAAGAAAGCACAAAGATAAAGAATGAAACTAGAGCAGCTGTTCGGCAATCTTAAGAAACTCGTAAATGTGTTTTCTATTATTTATTATCTAGCAAATCATTCAAAAATTTCACTTAAGCGGCCGACAATTTGTATTGGTTCTAAGTACAATTTGCGCAATGGAAAAATGTAATAAATAAGATTTATGAATGTCTAACAGAATTAAATTTTAATTCATTTAATTTACATTTTCATTTTAAAATAAGCCATTAATTTAATACATTGAAATTGAATATTTATTTTATGTTAATAATGAGGAATCAAAAAATAATTAGATAAGTATTAGAAAATTTAAAGTACACATTTTAACTACTTCAAATACAAATGTTTTATTGAATAGCCTTGAATGACAGAATCCATGCCAATCTTTTAGTAAATATAAAAAATAGTTCATCGATTTGATGAAATTTGACCCTACTCTAATGGAAATATAAAACAGTCAAAGAAATTTGGCATTTTTGTGCTATTGAAATGTTTCGATTTCGAAATTCAAAAGGTGTTGCATATCAACAGGCGCACATTGAATTCACCTCGAAAAAAATACAGATACAAGTGGCAACTGACAGCAGGTAGGTAGCATCTATAAAGAAGTTAATTTTAATTGCCAGAAAGTGGAAATGATATAATGAAGGTAAAAACATAGCGAGCGAACTGCGATTTAAATACTTTACGAGGCTGGCAAACAAACAGACAAACCAACCGCACAGAGCACACTGAAAAGGAGCAAAGACCATAGCCAGGACCTGGCCAGGACCCGGCCGAAGCCGAAAGCAAATAATTAAACTTGGCCAGCTAGCACCTGTGGCCTTGCTGCCGGCTTCATGCCCAGATGGCTGCAACTGTAGCCAAAAAAGCACAGAATCAAGCTGAAACTGGACGCTTTGGGAACTATTTTGACCCGACCCGAGTCCGGTAGGAGCACTGTGAATGTAAATAAAGTTCAACCATAAAATACACCGCAGACAGATAGGCAGCCGAACCCGAGTCCAAGCCAACGCATCCTGTCTTTCGTAATCTGTAACTGAAACCAGGAACTGCAAGAGGCCACAGGCAAGATATGGATACAGATACGAATAGACGGGGTAGTAATATAGTTTTGCCATGGGACAAAGTCATTTGGTGTTCAGCTGTTTATAAACTACTTGTATACGTATATTATGCAATTTAAGAATTTATAAAGTTGTCTCGTAGGGATACAGAATAATTAATACTAACAACAGAATATCATGAGCTAACTGGGAATTTGCTTCATTAGACCACCGGGAGTTTCACCTTGGCTCCCTGGATCTCTTGTTTTTTGGATATAAATAACAATTGCCAACGACTAAAAAACAGAAGAGGAAAACCCATGGCAAGAGTGAGGCCAGAAAATATGGCGCTGAGATTCCATTTTATGGTGATTGCGTGGGAAAATTGTCTGTCGGTCGCCTGGTAGCGGCGATAAAAACCAATGGAAATATGAAAGGCAAATGAAATCCTTTTAATTTGGCAAATAAAAGTGACTGCCAGGTCCTTGCTCCTACGAATGCTGTACAAATTTGTATGAACTCAAAAGATGGACAAAAAATAAACAGGCACAAAAAAGTGTTGAGGGATTGGAAGCTTAACTTTTGGCTGGCAAATGCTTTTCAACCTACAAATGTGTGCAACTGAAGGCAAAAGAAAAGTCAATTCGGCTGATCCAAGACCAGGCCTAAGCCCAAACAGCGAATTCAATGCTGAAAACTGAAAGTTTTTGAAATGAAAAAGTTCTTGACTTTAAAATGACAATTGCAAGAATGAAAATTTCAGCTTTGATTAAAAAATTTATTGTTTTTACGATGATTCATAGACGAGATTAAATTTTATAAATTTACAGATTTTTTAATACAGTTGTTTCGTAAGGATAAAATACAAATAAAGAAATAAAGAATAAATAAAATGTGGCACAAAATATTTAAAAACATATACACACTGACAAAATTAATATTATATATGTATAGAAGTACTTTGACATAAATATTTAGATGGAGAAAACAGATATTTTAAACGGCAGCGTAGACCTCATAGTATCAAAAATGTCTCTTCCATGCGTTACAGAGATTCTACACAACTTTATTGCGAGTCATAAGATAAGGCCCTAATAATAAATATAAAAAAAAAGAAATTGCACATAAACGCAATGTACAAAAATGAAATGTGCTTAGATTCCAATTAATTACATATAACGTTGGGTAAGGAAAAATGCTGCCTGGGGCAGGACATGGCAGGGCATGGCGGGGCATGACAGGTCATGGGTATGGTAGAAGGTACAAGGTATCAGACATACCATAGTCGAGACTCAGTCGGGTGGAAGTGCACTTATACACACACAAAAGGCATATATCCAGACTAGAGAGACAACCACCCTACACCTACTCGCATACACGACAAATCATTAACTTTACTTTATGGCAACAACAACAGCAACAAAAACAACAACAACGATAACGAAATACTTGTGTAAAGGGGAAGGAAGAGCGGCTGTAAGTGTGGGAAAAAAGTTGAAGTGAAATACGAAGATGCGAAATAACTTCTAGCATGTTAAGGGATAAGCATGTTGAATGGCCATGTCTGCCTCGTGAAGATGCCCTCGTCAGCTGTGCGTTGACATAAAGCTCCTTGCTCCACCCTTGTGTAGATTCAGGACACTATAAAAAATATTCATAAAATGAAAATAATTGAAATCGTTCTCTGGAAAGCAGAAAGCACTGCAAAAAGTACTTTAAGACATCACATAATCACTAATCACAGTGCGATAAATAAGGCACAAATCTGCTATCTTGTGGCACCTGCAACACATAATTTGCTCATAATTTTAGCTCAATTGCTGCGACAGCAAATTGTATGAAATTCAGCATAAGAAAAACCCAAGCAAATAAAACTGAAAATTCAGAAAAATTTGTTAAGCATCCGAAACTGACGCTAAAGTGGAAGTAGAAGAAATGCGTGCCAAGTCTAAATAAAAAAAAAGATACGAAATGGGAGCAAAAAGAAGTAAAATGTATTCTATTCAAAAGCAAAAGGAAAAGAAAAAGCAAAAGCGAAGCTCGCAGAAATATGAAATGAAATGAAATGTCGCAGGGATGGAAAGAATTGTTGAGAATTGCATACGCGCGCAATTTTTTAATGCGGTCCAAAGAAGAAGGGAGGAGCCTGACAAGGGGGAGGGGGAGTGGGAGGAGTGGTAAGAGGTTCCATGAAACGCTTAATGGCGTTGGCTGGCAATAAGCAGGCGAAGATGCCACAAAATGGTTGCCGGGCCAAAGGACACGGGACACAAACAGTCGGAGGCAGTGAAGCAAAAGTGAAAAGCGTTTTGCAGCAGCTTCAATTTATGTGTGTGTATCTGTGTGTGCGAGTGTGTGAGTGCAGTGAAGCGTAAGCAACCTGGCAACAATATCAACATGCGTTTGCTACAAAAGCAGCGCTGCCAGCGTCAGCATCAGCATCAGCCTTAACCCCTTAACCCCCTGCTTCCCCTAGCTGACAATTGTTTGCAAGCGGAAGTTGATTTTCTGGCAAAGCGGAAGTGTTGAAGCGCTGAAGAAGGCAGACGGAAGACGGCAGCCATCAGCCATCAGCGAGAGTACGCTTTGAATTTCATATTCTTTGCGTATTTAGACCCTGTACTTCAAAATTACAAAGGGTCTACTAAGTTTGTACAATTAAGTATATATTTATATTCAGCTAAAGAGATGTAGACGTGTCCGTCTGTATGAACACCTACATATATCTCAGAGATTAAAAGAGCTAGATACACCAAACTTGGTGTGCATATTCCAAGAAGATCAAGTTTGTTTTTCCAAAATACAAAAAAAGGATTACAAGGTAATTTCTTTCTTAGTTTCAGCTTCATTTTTGGTACACATTATAAGCAACGGAGTTTCAATGAGTCCTGAAAATTTCATTGCGTTCGAATAAAAAAATCGAAAATTACTTAAGAAGAAGATTAAGAGGACATTAAATCTCGTTTATGCCTATATGAGTTATATTACAGATTATCAGAGTACGTACAGGGTCCCTTACAGTCAGTTTCACCCGCCTGTTACTAACTTTGTTTTTTTTTTGTTACGACGCATAAATTTTCATTTAACTGACAAAAGCATCAGGCAAAGGATTCCAACAAATGCGAGCGGCATATGTGGAAAATTGTAGCAAACCATGCCCACAAAGTTGGCTAACAAATGCCTATGGGCAGAGGCAAAAGCCCCAGACGGTGCCAATTAAGTCTAATACCCAACTGGCGGCAGGTCTGCTGTCTGTTGCCTGTTGTCTGTTGCCTTTTGTGCTCTTAACTTTAATTGCAGCGACGATTGTCTGACCACGAAGCAACCAACGATCGTTTGCCAAAAAAAAAGGCAGTTAACCAACAATAACAACAACAATAACCAACGTCAGCAAGAAGAACAATGTGCGATCCTGAATCTCTTGAAGCAGATTCTACAATCGAGTTCAAAACAGCAACAACAACACGGCAAGTTCGTTGCTGCCTCTGCCTCTGCCGCTGCCGCTGTCTCTGCCGCAGCCTCAGCTGGCGTCGAGGCGCAACGTTGCGGCCGTTGCCTTGACTCTTGATTCTGACGTTGTTCCGTATTGCAAAAACCTGCACAAAACACAATAAAGTAATGTCTTCGCATACTTGTATGTATAATGTACATATATACATATACACACGCATACACACACACACACACACACACACGCATACACACTTCGGTAAGCATATTCTATTTTAATTACGCAGGCGGCCTTTAGAATGAAAACCATTGACAATTGACGATTCGCGATTCTCTTGATGTTTTTGTACCCTGCACCCATTGAAAAGGGTATTATCGCATTGTGCAAATTATATGCAACTAGCGGAGGGACCATTTAAATATTAATCATTCTTTGGTTTACTAAATGAGAACATCGGAATGTCCTAAATCGAGCACCACGTGTTCTAAATATATTAATTTTTTTAAATAAAGGTATTTTTTCACAGTTTATCGTCACTGAAGCGAATTTGAGGCTAAATAAATAGTCATTAAATGGAGCTTAGGTGTGTGTACTGAATATACATAACCATAGAAATAACATACAAAAATATTATTATTTGGTTTGTATATTTCTTAAAAATTACATCGATAAATATGAATATTTCGGAAACTTGGTTTTTCAATTTTGTAAATTATTGTAATTTAATAAAATAAATTATTTAGAGTCTGAACTGCATTAGGATCGAAATAACGAAATACGTGCTCTTAGCTGGCCACCAGGGTATCTCATAGTCGAGCAAGCACAGCAGCAGCGTTTTTATTTGTTTTATATGAAATGAAAAGCGGAAAACGGACAACGACACAGTCAATCAGTTGGCCGGACAGAAGGAAAGCGTAAAACACCAACAGCGTAAAATGCCGGTGGTGTAAATTAGGCGTAGGTGGTCTATGCTTTGGTGCTGTGAAAGTGTGATGGTGTGTAGTGTGGGGTGTGGGGTGGGGGTGGTGTAGTGGGGGGCAAGAACTGTAAAGTAACATTCAGTGCACACTGAGGCAGCCGCGTGCCGTTTGTTATTTATAGCTACTGTTGATGCCGCTGCCTCCCTCTCTCTCTCTCTCTCTTTCTGTCTTCCCTCCGCCAGCCTGCCTCTATCTTCTTCAGTCAACAAAAACAAAAACAAAAGACAAGCAACAATAAGAACAACAACGCAGCGTTTACTCGTACTTATGCGTTTTTTTGTGCTCGCGTTTTGTCGCTGTCTGCTCGAAAAACGCGAAAAAAATAAAACCAAAACAAAAAATAAAGAAAAAGAAAACAAGAAATCAACGAGAATTGTTGATAAGGAAAACGCATATAACGATCGAACGGCGAGTGCAAAGATCGCGACAATTCTGACCAATTCGGTGACCGAGCGACTGTCCGACTGTCTGACTGTCTGACAGATTAACGTAATACAAGCGATTCTAGGTATTGGATGTTTTTCCCGAGTTGCGTTTCATGATTTTGAATTTATAATAGAAAAGAACGCTAATTTATCATTTCACTTAAATGCCAATTGCACCTGTAGCTATCCGCTAAAAGGGATGCGATTTACTCGTATTATATGTAAATATACCCGTACTTTTGTAATTTATCACTTATTATTCACGTTCATGGTAACATACACTTTGGTGCCAGGGGAATCCTTTTTGGCTGTTATTTTTTAAATTTTGTATTTCGACTTGATCAAACAAGTTTGTTGCTAATATTCTTTTGTTTGCTCCGTTTGCCGCATCAAAGAAGCGCACGTCCGTTCACGACGAAAGATGCTCGCGTTTTGAGAGATTCAAACATAAACAGAGCGAACGACGACTGAGACATGGACAGCTGTTCCCAGCAGAGAACAGAGAGCATGCGCTGAGAACAGATAACAGCTGTCTCTGCCTAACAGTCGATTCATTTTGAATTCGCCTTTATTTTAATTTTGATGCAGTGAAATTCCAAATATTTAAATATGGGCATTGCCGAGGATCGCGTTTTTACGGTTTAGGAATCAAAATAGTATTCTTGTAGAGTCCGTTCTTTGGCCTATCACATTAACTTGCAAAAGGAATAATAATTATATTCGAATTGATGCTATAAAAAATATTTTATTAAAAAATTTGTTTATCTGCAACGGAGAATTCGAGTTGATGTATATTGAAGTGATTATCAAGTGACGTAGCTTTTCAGCAATAATTGACTGAAAAATGTTTTATTTAAATTGTAATGATTTGAATTTGAATAGACTATCGACCAGTTCTGATTGGAATTTTCTATCGATTCGCAAAGCAAAGATATCGATTGAAACATATCGGTATAACACGATGTATTAATTCGAACGCCGTCGTAATTAATTTGTTGCCTTCGGAGTGCTAAATTTGGAACATTTTTAAGAAAATTTCTTAAGCTGGTGAAATGACACAAAAATGCGAGACAACGAACTGCAGTAAGGATGCAACACTGCAGTGTCCCACCTGCCTCAAGTTGGGCATCAAGGGATCGTTCTTCTGCTCGCAGGCATGCTTCAAGGGATTCTGGAAGGAGCACAAGATGATCCACGCCTTGGCCGGTATGTCCCAGTTCATATTACATATGTACATACCTAAATATATATATATACGAATGTGTGTCACTTACATGAAATTGTAAAATTTATTGATCTTAGCTGGCGGAGGAAAACCCACCGTCGACGACAACGGCGTGTACAATCCCTGGCCTCATTTCCGCTTCACCGGTAAGCTGCGTCCCTTCCAACAAACTCCCAAACGCGCTGTCCCCGATGCCATTCAGCGACCCGACTATGCCGACCATCCAGCGGGTCGATCCTTGTCCGAGGAAGCATTGCGTGGAACTACGATCAAGGTGCTCGACGATGATGAAATTGAGGCAATGCGCGTAGCCGGACGTCTGGGGCGGGAATGTTTAGACGAGGGCGCCAAGGCCGTTGAGGTGGGCATTACAACTGATGAATTGGACCGGCTGGTGCACGAGGCTGCCATTGAGCGGGATTGTTACCCATCGCCCCTCAACTATTACAATTTCCCCAAGTCGTGCTGCACGAGCGTCAATGAGGTGATTTGCCATGGCATTCCGGACAAGCGGCCACTGGAGAATGGCGACATTTGCAACATTGATGTGACCGTCTATCACCGGGGCTTCCATGGCGATCTCAACGAGACATTATTCGTTGGAGACGTTTCCGAGAAGCACAAGAAACTGGTACGCATCACGCACGAGTCGCTGGCCAAGGCAATTGAGTTGGTGCGTCCAGGTGTTCGGTATCGTGAGATTGGTAACGTTATACAGAAGTATGTGGCGCCTCACGGATTCAGCGTGGTTCGCAGCTACTGTGGCCATGGAATTCATCGCGTCTTTCACACTGCCCCCAATGTGCCGCACTATGCTAGTAAGTCACTCAAATAGTGAAATATCTAAGATCTCACCAATTAATGCATTCCATCGTCAACAGAGAATTCTGCTGTGGGTGTGATGGCCGCCGGACATTGCTTCACAATCGAGCCAATGATATCCGAGGGTGTTCAGAAGGCGGAATCTTGGCCTGACGATTGGACTGCCGTTACCGCCGATGGCCTTTTCTCGGCCCAGTTTGAGCAAACGCTGTTGGTAACAAACAATGGTTGTGAGATCCTAACGAAGCGCCGTGAGAACAACGGACAGCCATGGTTCATGGATAATTTGTAGTCCCAAGTATTGGTTTTTGATGAAGCTTTAATTTGTTTTTACAATAAAATCTAAAGTTTATATTTCCCCCATATGTGACCACATCTTTGATTACTTTTCAAGCGGCGCGTAATTCAACAGTTTTTCGATAAGATCCACGTGTCCGAGCAGCATGCGACGGCAACAATAGCGCTTCAATCCCAATGCATCGAGAGCATCACTAAAATTGTTGAAATTGGTGGCAAATTTCAGATTTAGAAAAAGGCGGCGGCGTCTCGTGTGTGCGACTTACCCTTCCGTGTATTCAGCCTGTAGCAAGCCCAGGTAAGACTCCCATTTGTTGCCAATCACCTTACCACATGTAAAGCATCGAATTGGTATAATCATTTTGACTGCAATTGGTTTTTATATTTAAGAAACAACTATTAATATTTTCTATACGAAACTCCTGTTTACGTCTTGTAGTGTGCTTGGGTAGAGTTGTCGCTTAGTAGTGTTGCCAACTCATTCGTTGTTTAAGGTATCGAACTTGTCGTTCTACTGAGCGAATTACAAATAGGAATTTTCGTGAGCTATCGATTAATTGAACTAGTTCATTTGTTAAGCTGAGCTGAATCAGCACGTGGAAAACTATCGATAGTTGGCAGTGTGACCTTAGCACTTGCATTTTATATGCGCGCAATTTGAAAATATACATTTTTTTTAATAGTTTTTATTATTTTTTAAATAAATACATTTTTTATTATACTATCGACTTGCTTGCTATATGAATACATTTACAAATAACGTTTGTAAAACAAATATGTGAAGACCGCTTTAGGTAACGTCATGACAAAAACAAATAACTATTTACTGCTGACGTCAATTTGTCCGCCTGTCACTTCAACAGAAGTAGAAACGGGAAACAAATCCTTTGAGTCACTGTCGCCATCCAATATGTGCTGCACATCCTTAACAGAACCCTTCTTCAGATTATCCGATCGTTTCTGAAGTCGCTGTTAAGAGTAAATAATAAATTTATGAGTATGTTGGGGAATTCAAAATGAAATAACATAAGTTTACCGATTCGGACGTTTCTTCATCTGGCACAAAGATGCGCAATGGCGTGTTGCTGCCAAGTTGTTGTTGCACCAAACGTTGATGCTCTTCGAATGCGGTGGCAGCTGCATCCTGAGGATGATGTTGTTGCTGTTGATGTAGCTGCTGTTGCTGTTGCTGCTGTAGCTGTTGCTGCTGTAGCTGTTGCACCTGTAGCTGTTGCTGTTGTTGCTGTTGATGTTGTTGTTGCTGTAGCTGATGTTGCTGCTGCTGAAGTTGAAGATATTGCAGATGTTGTTCCTGCTGTTGCTGTTGCAAATGTTGTTCCTGTGCTTGTGCCTTCAGCTCTTCAAATTGAAGCTCTTGCTGATGCTGCTGCTCTTGTTGCTGTTGCTGCTGCTGCTGCTGCAGTTGAAGCTCTTCTAAATGATATTGCTGCTGTTGCTGTTTTTGCAGCTCATATGCGGCGTGCTCAGTTTCCAGCTGCTGACGGCGAGCTTCTTCCTCGGCATACGCCTGCAGCAGCTGTGAAGAGTCGTGGGAGTTGCCATAGTAGTTGGACACCACAAATCCGCCCTCTGGTGCCGATGAAGTGACCGCCGAGGCGACATTGGGCAAATGGAATGACGCCGTCTCATAGATGGGCTCGGCGGACTCCCCCAAGGAGGGAGCGGCGATTAGGGCTGCATATTGTGGGGCTGCATCCAATACCGGATGGATATTATGATGCGGATCCTTGGCGGCCTGTAGGATCTGTCCATTGCTGGCCACCTCCTGGGTCAGATCAGCATTCACATAGCCCGTCTCGATCACATGCTCTGTGCTGGGCTTGAACAGCTGCTGCTTATGCTGGGAATACAGCTGATTGGACTGCGTCACCAGATATGTGGGATTGTAGATGGGAATATGTGCTGCCGACACGGCGGTAGCAATGAAAGGTTGTGTCGCCTGCTGCGTAAACTGTATCGGATAGATGGGAACGGTTTGGGCCGCCGCTTGGGCGCCAACAATCTGGACGAGGGGTTGAGCGGGCAGATGGTTACTCTGGACATCAGCAGGAAGCGGCTTGTTGTTGCTGGGCGTATTAAAACTTTCCGTTGCGATCTTCACTTTGTTCGTTGGCAATGACGGATCTGGATCTGGGGCAAAGAGTTTCTGCGAGCCCGAAATGGGATCGCGAATTGTTTGATCATTCGTTTCATCCTCATGGACGTTATAAGGTGCTCCATAAGTCTGTGACGGGGGCTGTTGGGTGCTCTGTGTGGAAGGGATTTGTGGGGGCAAGTATTCTGTATCTAGATCATCGTCCAGCTGATTGTCGTGATCGTGGTGCAGTGGTGCCAGGTTCGGGGCGGGTACCGTGTAAATGGGTGCAAAGTGCTCGGTGTTGTAATTGTTGTGTGTATCCAGCTGTGAGATTTATGATTTATGTTTGTGCATTTTTATGTGTGTTTGTGATATTTGTTTTTATTGTCTAGGATAAGTCCCTCATTGCCAAAATTCTCGTTTTAAAAAAAATCTTTGGTGAAATTTAAATTCAATCTTTATAATTTGGAATAACATCCGAATATCAAAACTTTAAATTGTTATCTAAATTTTAATTTTTAATTTATTCAAATTTCATAAACTGAATTATTACTTATGTTATATAAATATATTATTATTTGGAATACCACCCGACTGTTCAAACTTTAAATTTGTGTCTGAATTTAAATTTTTAAATTGTTACTTTAAACTGACAATTTTTATCTAATTTTTTAGCTTTAAATTTATTCATATTTTATTATCTGATTTATTATTTGGGTTATTTATTATAAATCTTTGTGGAGCTTATATGTGATAATAAATAAATAAAAGAATAAAGTGTCTGGGCGGTTACTTTTTAAATGAGCTTTGAAAATTAAATTTAAAATCGAATTTTCAAGTTAGTTGTGTTTTGAGAAAAAGTGAAAATGTCGAATTTTGATGCACTTGTCAAATTATTTTTACTTATTTTTTTTTAGATGAAGGTAAATCATTGAGATTGTTTTTATTCCTCGAAATTATTAGCGAGTTTTGTAGCTCATTCAGAGTTATTCTACTTATTTCCAGATTTTTTTTCTGGCAAATTTTGGCATATTATAGGAAATTCGAATAGTTCAACTCACCGGCAAATGCTGCAATTCGCTGTAGGACACCGCAGTGGGTTTCTCATATTTGAAGGGTTTCTCATATCCAAACACGGGCTTCGAATGGGGCTTCGAGTTGTTCAGCTTGATCTTCAGCGGCTTGCGGAGACCAACAGAGGGTTTTAGATACACAGGAGAGCTGATCTTAAGCGGACGAGATCCACGCAAATGTTGCTGTGGTGCTGAATGCAACAAATGCATATGGCCATGCGAGTGGGAGTGCGAGTGCGAGTGAGACAGCGAGTGAGGGAGCGAGTGAGAGAGCGAGTGAGATGGCAGATGAGCATGAGCATGAGCTTGTGAGTGTGAGTGGGAATGAGAATGAGAATGTGGTGCCACATGCTGATGGCCATGACTGTGTCCACCAGGACGACCCTTCAATACCAACGGCACCGGCTGATCACTGCGAATCTGTACAACCAAAGTGCGCTGCTTGCCACCGGGAGATGCAGCTGGACGTCCCAATTGATTGGCGCTCTTGGGCGGCCATTGACTGCTGTTGAAGATCAATGGACGCTTGCCGACGGGCGGCTCACAGTTGGCCAGGCCAGAAAGCAGCGCGATCAGTATGAATGCCTGTCGTGGCGAAAATGTCAAAATATACGTATTAAATTTGTAAGCACAATTTTAATTAAATTATTTTACGAGTACATAATGAAAATTCAAATAAAACTTTCTAAGCTCTGCCAGCGATAAGCTGACGAGAAAGGGGAAGGGAAAGGGGGAGGGGGGAACGTATGTAGTAGCGTGTAATCGACGGACAGTCCGTCAACCGACAATAATGGCCTTAATTTGTATAAATTGGCGGTTTTCTAAAATTTTATCACGTCGCCTGCTGTTGGCCACTAAAGTCAAGCAGTGTACATATTCATATGAACATGTTTGTGTTTGTGTTGTTTGTTGTGTTGATGTTCACGTAAGCCATAACTTTAGGCCCACGTCTAATTAATGGCGTAGAATGAAAGTGAAATGTTGATTCGATATTATTTTTGTGGTTCTTCTAAAGGCAACAAAAAAAAGTAGCTATGCTTTAAGCCAAATTAAGTTGTTGTTCATTTTACTGGAAGTCAACAATTTGGCATCGTAATTGTTACAACAACAAATTTCACTTGCCGGAGAGACACTGGCAATGACAATGTTGTCAGTCCGTCAGACAGGTGAAACTGACGAGGGACAATGTCTGTCTAAATATATATATATATATATGTATATATGTATGTCTGTATCTGTGTGTACACTGTGATTTTTGATTACGTGCTGCATTTGCTTAATCGAAGTCACATACGTAATTGAGACCAAATTGTTGGCTTGCTATTTATGGTGTGGTTAGTGGTAAATTGTTATTTACTTTGTCGCCAGGTAAAAATATGAAATATGAAATATGCAAAATAACAGTTGACAGTTAACTTGAAGCTGGTGAATGAACTTGTTAGTTAATAGCAGCTTGTTGAAAGAAAGTCAAAATACGGACGTTATTAATATATATAATTAAATATAAACTTGTTGTTGCCAGGGGGCAATTTCAAATTGTTTCCACTCTTATTACCACATGTATATCATTATAAAGCGGTACTCAATTGTTTTACCTATAAATATCTATATAAATATTGAAATTTAAACATATTATTCAAATTGTTTCCACTCTTATTATTACATGTATATTATTATAAAGCGGTACTCAATTGTTTTACCTATAAATATCAATATAAATATTGAAATTTAAACATATTATTCAAATTGTTTCCACTCTTATTATCACATGTATATCAATATATAGCGGTACTCAATTGTTTTACCTATAAATATCAATTTAAATACTGAAATTTAAACATATTATTCAAATAGTTTCCACTCTTATTTTTACATGTATATTATAAAGCGGTACTAAAATGTTTTACCTTTAAATATCACTTTAAATATTGAAATTTAAACATATTATTCAAATTGTTTCCACTCTTATTATTACATGTATATTATTATCAAGCGGTACTAAATTGTTTTAACTATAAATATCAATATAAATATTGAAATTTAAACATTTAATTAATATATTTTTTGGATTTTTGGACATTGTTTCTGAGTCACAAGCATTTTTATTTCAACAAATCTAATAATTATTTGTGTATTTTGTACAATTAATAAATTCAATTAAAAATTTAATTCAATTTACAACTAACTGAATTAAATTAAATTCAATATTAATTTAATTTTTGCAACTTCTCAGCAAATAGACGGTATAAAAATACCGAAAATTAATATTTCCTTGCTGTTGGGTGGTTTGAGATTTATGAAGAACATGCCGGATAATTCATATTTTTATATCTTGCACTTGAACAATGAACTTGAATTAGCACTTACAAGTTGTTTGTGTAAAAATAAAATAAAAGCCGTTACTATGTTTGATTGCAAATTGAATTACAACAATTTTGGCGAATCAATCCATAAACTGTCACCAGTTAACCCAATTTGCAGCTCATTTGGCCAACCTGAAAAGCAACTTTTATTAAGCTAAGCATTAAGCTAACTGTTTATATTTGATTTTCAAGCCATCCCGCCACACTGTGCTGCACATTGAGGCAGACAACTTGGCTCGTCTCGGTGTAATTGGTGCACATAAAGCAAAAAAAAAGCGAACGGGCCATTGTTTGTTGTTGCAGTTGTTGTTGTTGCTGTTATTGCAGCGAAAACTTGGTGCATCAAGTGGTCTCATTGCAATTGGCAACCGTTACAATTGTGCTGCCTCAAATGAAAGTGCACGCAATTGCCCGCCAATCGCAATTTAACAAGTATTCAAAAGAAGCGGCTGCCGTCAATTGCAACTCAATTGAAATTGAAGATGAATGGCGGCATTGTCTTCATATTCCTCATTGAAATTTAAAATAATAACGAAAAGTGAGAAATGAAGGTGAATGTCGAGCATCGAATTTGTATAGTGAGAAATGCCACAGGGAATGTGGCATGTAATGAATTCCAATTTGTGATTCCAGCAGCGAGCACTGTTTTTTATTGTTTTTTTTTAATATATATTTTAATCATCGATAATTGTGGCCAATAAACTCAGCGTGAGATTTGCTTGCTTACCTTCATATTGTTTTTTTTTTATGTCTTTTGTTTGCAATTTGTGTATAAACAATTGTTGGTTCGGATGGATGAGTAAATAGATAGATAGGTTGTTGTACGAATCGAATGCAGAAAGAAAGCTTTACAAACAGATCTATTCCAGTAGCAAGTAGATGAAGATCAAAATAGCAATTAAGTAGATAATCACATCAATTAACTTCATGTCCACGTGCGCGAATGCGCTTTCCTTTAACGAATACAAACACTAGATTTTTTCAAATTTTAACCGGAGCTGCGACTCTTTTTTTTTTAAGTCTGCACCTGTTCAAGTCGCGTAGACAACTGAGCGCTGTCACTGTAACTGACTCTGATAGTTAATTTTACCAGATAGCAGCGATTGGAAGCACACGTTTCGTTGTCGCTCACTGGAAGCGAACGCCACAAAGAAAGTGCTGGTCGGCTTTTCTTGCGACGTCTTCGCCGATGGCTGAGAAACTTGTTCAATGCTCGGAGTTAGCACGCGATCATAACATCGAAGGCCGATGCATGTTTACAGACTTAATCTGGCCAGACAGATAGACAGACAGACAGACACGCACTGACTGAACGAAAGTGTTTGCCAGCTCAGTTCTTGGCCTGTCTTCGGCCTGGGCAAACAAAAGACTTAAGCAACGAACTTGTCTTGTCAGTACTCGGCACATCCAATGCCTTAAAAAGCAATGTCGACCAGGCGCTCATGAACATGAGCATAAGCTTGTTTTGCACTTGCTGCCGCCTCTTGACAGAGCAGAAGAACAAGCTTTCCGACATCATTGGTAGACGCACAGTGGGACTGAATCATTTTCAACTACAACACAATTATGTTTCATGTTCATTTTACAACGACAATTTTTATAAATCTATATTTTTTGTTTACTTTTAGACTTGTTCTACAAATCTCTAATCCAGACCTAAGGCAATGAAAATTAAACTTTGATGTTCCTGAAACTAAGCAACCAGAGATTTGAGAAAATTATTGATTTAATTTAATTTTTTATTAAATTTTTTTAAACGGCATTAAATACATTTTTAATGCGTTTTGTTTTTTTATAATTAATAATTTGGTAAAATTTTATACAAATTAATGGCATTTGAAACAGGGAACATTAACCGAAACCGTAACCTTTAACCGGTGCAAACCGATTGAAATTTGTAACCGTAATTGAAACCGTAACCGAAAAAAATTTTGATCCTTTGATAACTTTGAACTGCCATAACTTTGTCAAAAGTCAATCAATTTTCATGCGGAATGTGTATTTGAGCATGATTTTACCTCTTAATTTGTTCCGCAATTAAATTTTGTTCATTTTGAAACTTCGAATTTTTTCGAAAAAATCAAAAAAGGTAAAGGGGTAACACTGTAAAATTTCGAAAAAATTCGATTTTCAAAAATTTTTAAAAATGTATAAAATTTAAATGCATAACGAATTTAGAGGTAAAATCATGCTCAAATATACATTTCGCATGAAAATTGATTGAGTTTTGACAAAGTTATGGCAGTTCGAAGTTATTAAAAATCAGTAAAATCAAAATAATCGAAACTTTCAAACCAAATTTATATGAGGTCAAATTATAATAATAAAATCGACAATGAATAAAGCTTCTTATTCTGGTCAACCGAAAAACTTAATTTTTTTTTGTGAACCGAAACCATACCGGTGTTTTTAAACCGAAAGCTGTTTTTACAAAAAACCGATAACCGTTACGAAACCGATTCTCCAAGATTTTGCACAACCGATAACCGAAAACCTTAATTCGAGCATATCCGAAACAGTAACTGAAACCGATATTCGTTTCGGTTTTAATCCCTGATTTAAAATCTCTGGCATTTCAGGAACAACGAAACTTCGTCTGCTTTTATTCAAAAGCAATTGCTTTCTCTAGAGATTTGTGGAACACATCGATTTACAAAATCTTTATTTACATGTATAAAATGACGTTAGTATTGAGAATAAATTATGGAGCCATTAATATATGCCGCAGCTGTTTTATTATTATACCATGTTGTGTGTAGAGCATATTCTCCATAGTCCACGGGAAAGCGTGACATAACGCTATTTTCGTCGAATCGGAGATTTGTAAGTAATATATCTGTGTTTTCCTAAAGAAAAAGATAAACAATTATTTGAAACTTTGCATTTAAACACCTATGAATAATTTACCTTGTAGGGGCAGGGATGACGAATGTTTGTATACGGTTCCAAATACGAATAGATTATCTTAGGTACAATATATTTATTTGGATTCTTAAAAAAATCACATAGATCAATGGTCATTGAATATAAGAAGGGATGCCACCCACCGCGCTCCCGCTTCAAAAGTTTAAAATTAATCTGAGACTGAAAATCATAAAGTTGTACGTCAAATTTTAGATTGATTTGAAATAAAAGGAAAAATCTACCTCTTTAAAAGTTTTTTTTAAAGTCAGTTTTATGTTTAAAACGTTTTGTGTTCGGTTAATTGCCTTAATGCGACATTCTTTCAGATCCATCCAGTCCGATTTTAGGGCTACGCAATTCAGGGAATGAAATTTTGCAACTCCGCTGACCTGCAAAATATATTCAATATCCATTTTCAGAAATTTCCAACAAAATACACTTTTCAATACACTTTTTCACATATTTTAATTATAGTATATAGTCTGCATTTTTTACATACAGCAGCGAAACACAACCAAGTAACAAGCACAATTTTCAAAACTGATGCATTCATAATGATTTTGAATTTAATACTACATTTCACACAAATGATTACTTAACTTATATACAAAAATCATATTTTGTTATTGGTTCATTAGGCTTATAGTTGTGTGAAAACTCTCAACAGCTCGCTCATAATTATTATAATTATTCCGATTGATAAGTAATTATTTGACTCCCAATTAAAAGTCAATCATCAATTGATATCATCACATATCTCATATAACTTATTCTGATCTACAGTTTGAATTCAGCCTTTGATCAGGTTCAAAACAGTGTCTGGTAAAATGCATCTTTCAAATCTTTCAAATTTTGACTCACTCCCTTCTTCTATTCTATAAATCAAACACAATCGAAACACGTGCTTCACGTTTAATTAATATTGCTCTAATTCTGTAATAAAATAGTGCTTAAGATTAAATATATTTGCCTATTTAAAAGACTAGCATACTATATCAAACATTCACCAGAAAATTCACAAAATAAAGTTTATAAATGTGAATAAACATTTGAATAAAAACCGGAACAGTTGAATACATTTATGTAATTAATGAACACATAAGATACATGAAATATATTTCAATGGGATCCCAGATATCTCCCAGTCGAGCCTTCTCAACGTGATCAAGCCTGTGTAATTTAATTTTATACATCATTGAACAACAAAACTCTAAAACTATATCTTTAATTGTTTAATCAGATAAATGATTATTTGTATATGTAGTGTTAATAATTTATGCAGAGCAACATTTAATGCTTATGAAACGCGCCCATTCAATTGAATATTGTAATTGGGTGCGTTTTATGCGAGGCGTGACTGCAAATTTCTAAACGCAATTGGTCGATGGAATTTCTGCTGTTGGCCTACCATATGTGGGTCAACTTTTGGACTGGACTGAAACTGAACGGAGACGCTGTCGTAACTCAAAATTTCACTTTCAATAAAGAAAAACTCACGGGGCAAGCCCTTGTTTGAAATTTGTATTTTTGTATGTTTTATTTTGAAATATTATTTTAACAAGGTTTTTTTTAAACATTAACAACATAATATTATTATTATACCATTTATTTAAATACATTTATCTGTTGTATTTCACTTTTATTATAATTATTTTGTTTTATTTATTTTATTCTTAGACAATTGTTTAAAATATGATTTTTATGTTTCTTTTTTTTTCATTTGTTATTTAAAATTTCGTTTACTTTCCAAAATTTTTGTTATTCTTTTAAACAAAACTAATTTCTTATTATGCGCTCTTTGCTCTCGATTGGGGTTTAATTAATTTTTATGTAAATAATTAGTTAATCAGCATTAAATTTAATTTTTAACTTACATTTAAGTTTCAGAATTTTACTTGTAAATATATTTTATAAATTGCGAGTAAAAACTAAAAAATTAAATTACAGTTATGTTGACTATCTGATGTTTTCGATTTTTTTTCTTTTCTTTTATTTTATTTTTTTATACATTGTGTAATGCACACAGTACATAAATAAATTTGTATGCATGTGCTTGTGTATATATGTATGTATGTAAGTACTACATGAGGGAGTTTTGTTTGTGAAAGTGCTGCAAAATTATACTAAAATTGTATATTCATTTTCCTCATTTATAAATATAATAACATTTTTTGTATTATGCATCATTAAAAAATAACATTCTTTTGCACAGTTTTTTAATTAATTAATTTGTTTTTTTTTTAGCTGCAAACGCTGTTTTCTTTACAAAGTATATATCTAACTACTGTAAAATGCTTTACATTTACGGTAATGATATTTTTACATTTTTTATTCACGAAGTTTTCTACAAAACGTTGCACTTGTGTTAAGTTTTATGGCATTGAGTACTTCTAGGCGATATAGTGTTATATTATTATATAATTTTATTCTTTTTTTGTTTTTAGCAAAGCTGGAACGTTTCAGAGATCAAGTGAAATTCTTGGGAGATCCATAATATTTTGTATGAAGAAGCTTTTAAAACCATCTGAATTTTAGAAAATTTTTGTTTTTCAGCTTTGATCAATTTTATGTCGTTTTCAATTTATATGTAATAAGCTTTTTGTGGGTAGTTCTTGTTATGCATTTTGTATATCATTTGATTTCATATTTCATAGTTTTTATTTTTTATTTTTTAGCGTAAACATGATTTTATCAAGTTTCACAACATCGAGAGTCCGTTTTGTTGTAGTTCTTGTAATTAGGTTTTCGCTGTTGTATCTAAACGTGCGTGTGATCGTGTCATTGTGTTAGTGTGTGTGTGTTTTTGTGTGTGTGTGTACATATATATAAGTGTGAGTGTAAGTTTTTATATTTCTAAAAAATGTTAAAACTATGCTTTTCATTTAAAAATTATGTTTAACTTTTGGGTTTCCTCTACGCCTTTTATAAGGTTTGCAAATGCTTTTTCATTTCATCTATGTTATTTTTATTTATTTTATTTTTTTTTTTAATCGCACTAACAATAAATGAACTGACTGCCCTATTATCTGCATCGTTATTTATGTAATCTTTAGATTTATTGTTATTTTTAATTTTAATTTTAATTTTCTAAGCTAGGCTATGATTCCATTACGTTACTCACATTGCAAATCTACACACATACATACCAACATACTTTACGTACATGCATACTTTTATATTTATATATGTAACTTTGAAGGCGCATACTTAATATTCACAATTTTCTTTCATTATTTTAATTTATAATTTATCGGTTTCGGTTTTGTTTTGGCTAATCCTAAAGCTACATTGATTTCACTAAAACACAATGAACCAAAACGAATCTTACAATAATATCCCACTTCCACTTCTCATACTTAACTGGGCTTAAGTACTCGTATTTGTTGGTTTGATTTATTATATTAAAAGCTCGAATTCGATTTACTGTCAATGTTTTATATGCTAAACTTATATGTCAAATTGTAAACAAATAAAAGAAAATCATGTGACGCCAGTTTATTCGTGTGCTATTTCCTGTTCTGCTTATTTTTTTAATTTTTTAAATTTATTTTTTACTTAGTTTATGAAAATGAAAATTGAACAGTTATCTGCAATTTGTGGTCTGATTTTTAGTACATATTATGTGATTTCTATACGCTTTGGCAGTGTTTCTCATTTGAACAAATATATCGAATATAAAAAAAAAAACAAAAAAACGAGAATTGATTGAGAATAATTATATGTATGTTTAAGCGATCTTTATACATTAGTATTATGTAGTTAGCTTAATTATTTACAAGCTATTTACATAAAAAACAGAGCGTTTTATTAGCGGCTAAAGCGCAAGCACGTGAAAGTCTAAAGAAGAGCTTGAGACAAGGAGACAAGTCGAGAAACGGCGGACTAAAAGTTCATCTTTCGGTCTACTCGTACATGTATTCATACATAATTTCATTTAATTATTCTAAAAAAAATTTGTTTAGAACACCACAGCTGCTGCTCGTAAATCGCAATAGGCACGCACGTAAAAAGCGCATACGAGTACATCATCATCATCATAATCATCATCATCATCATCGTAATCATCATCATACACTAAAAATATTACTAGCTACATTTTGTCAACTGCTGATTTACAAATATATTCAGCAGCATTATACGTTACCAATATTTGAATAACATTGATTTGAATGCGCTACTTACATTTAATATTTTATTTGGTTTTTTCAATGTTAATGCTTGTTTTTAAATGTTTTGTTTGTGGCAGCGTTTATGTGGAATATCCTTGAATTTATTAAACCCTAATGTTAAAGAATTATTTGAAAGAATTATTTGAAACATAAATACTACTGCCAATACACAAACGTGCACACATACTCGGAGAGAGAAATGACATATTGAAGTTGAAAAAGCTGAAATATCTAGTGTAATTATGTAATAAGAATATGTACGAGTAAGTTCGAATATGTCTATCGATTTTTGTTTCTATTCATCTTTTGAATTGATATTCGCGCGGCTTTAAATGTACATATGTATGTATGTATGTCTATGCCTTTAATGATGTTTTAAGTATGCAATAAGTATCTTTTTGTTGAAACAACCGCTTGTGTTTTTTTCTCCTTTTTTACAAAGCTTGCGCCTTAAGATTTGTTATATAAAATTCCGAATTGAGTATGCTTTTTTTATTTTGCTATTTGCCATAGATACTCAAGATGTAGCTGATTGTTGTTGTTATTTTTTATTTAGTGTTTTTTTTTATTATTATTATTATTTTCTTTTAAATATCGCTAAGAATTACTTGTGTTTCGGCTAACATTATAGTTAAATTATTATAATATGTTTATATAAATCGTTTTTTTGCGCATGCTCAGAAACATCTAAATGCAGTTTTTGAACTTGAATGCTGACACAACTTTTGGTTTTTCTCAATTTCCCATTTTCCATTTGCCTAGCATGTTCTCACTAATATACGAAAAATGTACATGTGCCGGTCAAGCATTTTTCGTATCTGTATCTTTCTCTGTATTTGTATCTGTATTTGTTTCTGTTTATGTATTTGTATCTGTATCTCGATCTGTATCTGTATCTGCATCTGTATCTGTATCTTTATCTGTATCTGTATTTGTATCTGTATCTGTATCTCGATCTGTATCTCGATCTGTATCTGTATCTGTTTATGTATCTGTATTTGTATCTGTATCTGTATCTCGATCTGTATCTGCATCTGTTTATATATCTGTATTTGTATCTGTATCTGTATTTGTATCTGTATCTGTATCTGTATTTGTATCTGTATTTGTATCTGTATTTGTATCTGTATCTGTATCTGAATCTGTATTTGTATTTGTATTTGTATCTGTATCTTTCTCTGTATTTGTATCTGGGTCTGTATCTGTATCTTTATCTGTATCTGTATCTGTATTTGTATTTGTATCTCGATCTATATCTGCATCTGTATCTGTTTATGTATCTGTATTTGTATCTGTTGGTGTATTTGTAATTGTGACCTAGCTTTGGTTGTTGTTCTTCATCTTCTTGCAGTTGTAGTTGCTGCTAAGACAGTTTAGATAATTAAAAAGTTTTTGGTGTTTTGCATATTTGAATGTACGAGTCAATACGTATGTGAGTACTTATTTGTATTTTGAATACAGTAGTAATGCAGCCCATAGATTAACATATTTAGTTTCAAAAAATAGAATCATACGCATTTTCATATTCAGATTTCTTAAACATTTTCGTTCTTTCTTTTCTTTCTTTCTTTTCGTTTATTAGTTTTCCGTTTTGTCTTGGTTTTGTTGTTGTTTATTGTGTAGCTTACCTCACTAATGGTTCCCAATTGCTTACATCACACCATTAAGATGAATTTTCATATCGAATTGTTCAATTGATTTGTTATGCAATGATAGCGCCATGAAGTGAACTCATAATGCGTACAAACATATCATGAAATAAGAGTTGACAATGATAATGATAATAATAATGACAGTAAATTAAAGTGAGCGTATAAATTAATTAATAGACAATTAAATGCATACATACCCATTGTATATAGTACGTATAACTAATGATTGTTGCTTTCAAATCAAGAGCGTAAAATAAAGATTGATAAACGGATTGGTTTACAGATATTTATTTTGAGGTACTAATAAACTATTACAAAGAAATTAGGAAATCAAAGGTTAAAAATAAGAAAATTAATTAATAATTGAATGGATATTGAAATTATTGAATAGATAATAGATTATACAATATATAGAAAATAAAATATATATATAAATTGTAATTTCAAGGTTCTAAAAGGCATACGGAATGGTGTGGGAAGCAATCAGCTGACACTTGAACGATGGATATCAAAGAAGTTGTTCTTTCTTTATATACATAGATGATGATAATATGTGGCTTTTATATTTGTGGCAACTTCGGAAACATGTTGGTCGTTTGTTATTCTGCTTTTTGTTGTTGTTTAACAGTATTCTAAAAGATTGCCGCCACAAATATAAAAGTACAGAGCAATACATTTGTAGCACATGCATTAAATACTTAATTAACTTAAGACAATTGGCCCAAACTTTTGATTTAGTTACATTTTCTCTAGGTACATGTCTTTAGGTATATTATTGCCTATGGCTAAACTTGAATGCGCCTGTTGGGGCGTAATTTGAGCCAAGTCTTATGCCAATATTTGTGCCATAAATGCGATGCTCTGTCCACAATTAACTTCTCCATCGTTCAAATGTACGAATAAGGACCATCAGTTAAGGCGCTACACAGTAACAATCAAGAGTTATCATCCTTGTTGGAGCCGCCCCCACCGACCCCGGAGCCTTGTGTGTTTGTGCCGCGACCGCCAGCAGGTGCACGCACCGCAGGTGGCTTGTACTCCAAACCCGGATCGAATTGCATTAAAACGAATACCTAAAGGAATTGCAGATTTACAAAATGTTCATATCATTTCATGCGGAGTGGAGGATGATTTACCTGATCTGTTGGCAGTAATGAGAAGTCATCGGGTGGGTTGGTTATTACATAACGTTTGCTGCTCGCATCACAGCTAGAACTGGTATCCCTAAACCGATAGAGTCCTATGCACAGCATCCCATACGACTTGAGAGCAGCCACAAACAGGTCGCCATACTTGCCGCATTCACCAAACTGTGCAAGCGGTCCGTCATACAGCGAGATTTGCCCCACGCGACACCTGAGATTTCAATTTTAGTTATTAATCCATCACGATTATAATATACTTAGTATCAGAGATCACAAATATCGTTCAACATTTAAAGTTTGCCTGTCAAATAAGAAACATAGTCGGAAATTTATCTCCATTGCATAAAATCCTAATCATACTAATAATTATACTAACAGTCAATATATTTGCATTACAACTGACAATAATACTTCTACCAATACAAATACTTATTGATCTGATTGGGTTTTTCTTGATTTTCCCAATTTTGGCAACAACAGTTGGACAATTTTTTAATGCCTTGTAACTTTATAAATGTTTGTTTATTTTCGCTCAGTTAAAATCAGTTAAAATTATAAGTTGTAATATTGTTTTAATCAGGGATTAAAACCGAAACAAATATAGGTTTCAGTTACTGTTTCGGTTATGCTCGAATTAAGGTTACCGTCTATCGGTTATGCAAAATCTTGGAGTATCTGTTGCCTAACGGTTATCGGTTTTTTGAAAGATTCGGTTAAAAAATAACTTTATGGTTTCGATTCACAAAAAAATATTAAATTAAGTTTTTCGGTTGACCAAAATAAGAAACGTTATTCATTGTTTTACATGAAAAAAGACTAAATGCTCTTATTGGCTTGGAAAATAATATAATCTGGTTACTGGAATAGTCCAGCGTAATGTTGATTTTATTATAATTTGATCTCATATAAATTTGGTTCATGTAGTTTAAAAATTAAGATTATTTTGATTTTACTGATTTTAAATAACTTCAAACTGGCATAACTTTGTCAAAAGTCAATTAATTTCATTGGGGAAAGTAAATTTGAGCATGATTTTACCTCTTAATTCGATCTGCATTTCAATTTTGTTCAATTTTGAAAATTTTTGAAAATCGAATTTTTTCGAAATTTTACAGTGTTACCCCTTTGTCTTTTTTGATTTTTTTCGAAAAAATTCGAATTTTCAAAATGAACAAAATTTAAATGCAGAACAGATTTTGAGGTAAAATCATGCTCAAATTTACATTGCGCATGAAAATTGATTGACTTTTGACAAAGTTATGGCAGTTCAAAGTTATCAAAGTTGCTCAGTACCTGCGACGGCCAGAACCGAAGTTAACCCTTTCAAATGAATCGGTTACTAAACGGTTATTTCGGTTTAAAGAGTTTCGGTTACTTTAAACTAAAATTATCTGCAGTTTTGGCAGACATAAAAATATGTAAGCTAGTAATTTTCAATTTCAAACTAGTGTTCTCTTTAAATTTAATTTGTTTGCGAATTGTTCTAAATGTTTGTGTTATTCTAAATTGTTACTGCTCAGACATTTTTGTGTTATTGCTCATAGCATTTGTGTTCTCTGTAGTGTAAGCAATAGATTACCTGTCCCGATTACTCAGACTGTCGACGGTGCTGTAGCCGCCCCGCAAGCCGGCACCCTCGGCGAGGATCAGCTCCAATTCGGGCGTGGCACCGCCTGTTATCAGCGATCGTATCAGCGTTAAGGCATTTTGATTGAAGTATGTCTGCGATGTCGATAAACGAATAACCAAAAAATACAAAATAAAAAGAGACGGATAACCATGTAATAAATTGAAATTGGAACAACTGTGACTTGAGTTTGAAACATGACTTTACCGTGGACATCAGCGAGTCTAACACACTCACTGCAAACGCAGTTCCGCAGGCGAAAGGCTGCGTTAGATACAGTTCTGTATCTGGATCATCGTCGTCGTCTTGATCGAGAAACTGCACGTTACTATCATTGACCAGTTCTTTAAACGACAACCAACAATAAAGGACAATGTCCAGTTAGTAAGATGCCTCTTTTCACATTATTTGGGCAGTGTATGAGACTGATCATGGCATTAACCTTTAAGACCCTTTAAGAAGACCCCATTTGTAGTGCCTGATCAGTCTCATATGCACCGCTTTAGGTGGGACGCTTTTCGTTCGGTCGTTCGTAAACTCGGCCAACTTAGTGCGATGCAGTTTACCTGTTATCATGGGCACATTGGCACCATAAACTGATCCACGACGCTGCAGCACAATGGGGCTGCCGGCGGTCGTGCTCAGATTATCGAACTCCGGTCCGCGTTGACTGAGCACACCAATTGTATCATCGAAGGTCATGGCCTTGATATTGAGCGAGGCCAAAATGGCCTCCTTGTCGGCCAGTGTGGGATCATCGTTACTAGGAACTTTAGCAGACAATATGCAGCACATATCACACAAATTGACATTGACCGCACGCAAATCGGCTCGACTCAGCGGCGATCCATTGAGCACCGATATCTTGGGCAGATTCTGTAGCATCTTCCACTCGCGTCGTATATAGTCGACGGAGCCCACAATTACCACATGCTTGAGCTCATGATAATGGAAATTGGATGCCCGCAGCGGCATCACCAGATTCCGCAATCCAATCAGCGGTGAATCCGGATCGGCGAACAGGCAAACAACCACATGGCCATTCAGTACTGTCATGGCCGCCTGGTTGCGATCCTATAATAAATACATGAATTTATATCAATTACCTTGTTAACAAACGCCTGATTTAGCTTTATCTTTTTTATTTAATTTTAAATATTAAATATGTCAGTACTATTTAAATACACTGATGAAAAAAATGTTCTAAAATCAAGATTTTGGTCTCAGAACTAAGAATTCTTAAAGTTAGAAAACACATCTTAATTTTAAGAACATTTAAAATAAAATAAGTTCTTGTTTTTAGACCAAAAAGTTAAATTCTCAACCCAAATAAAAAAATTAGGCAGGTGTTTGTTTAAATTTAAACTTTTTTTTTGTTTTTTATGCTTTTTTTGATTTTTTTTTTCATAAATTTTTTTCGATTATATGTTTTTTTTCTTGGCTAGAGCGGGTTTCGATCCGCCTCGCTTGTAATTAAAACTGAAGCGTCGACTCTAACCAGAGCGCCACGGTGTCATTATTGTCTTCATATTAAATATGACATATTTATATTTTCTTAACAATTTAAGATTTTTTATTCTTATATAAAGAACTGCTAATTTCTAGATTATTATTCTTAGTATTAGATATTTGGTATTGAAATGGTCTTATTTCAAGAACAAAATATTTAAAATGAATGTTCTTGATTGTTGGTCTTGAAGTTGGTCTTTTTTTTCTGTGTATTTCTTTGAAAATTAGACAGGGCAGAACATAAAATAAGTTAAACAATTATTTGAAATTATATTTTAAAAGTATGCATTTTATTTAAAATTAAAATAAATAGATCGAAATGAATCAACCTTTGGTATTATTTATTGCACCTACCAATATGCAGTCTTCTAAGCTCTTCGCCGGACTCCAATGAAACATGCCCGTCGAGTCGTACTTCATTTCTGTCTTCTCAAAGTCAAAGTCCTTTGACTGATCATCCGCAATTCCGGCGGGCAACGAGACTCCGCCGTTTTGATTCTGTGTGCCTGTGCCGGAGCTGCGACTCGTTGGCCTGCAGGCAAGCAAATTATTGACATGTATTAACCGTGTGTCCTACTCAATATTTCTTGCAAAGTTTTTTTTTGGGATTTTTTCGTGGCATATCAGAATATCGAATCAATCAAAATTAAACGCTACATCCAAATGCAAAGTGTTCTTCGTAACGCTACGAGTACGAGTTTCGTTCAAAGAAAGAAAAACATGAGTACTTAAATACGAGTACTTGGAGCTTGTTAAATTTAAAAAAAAATATGTGTTTTTGATACGATAGAAATAGCTAAAGATATAAATTTTGCATTTACTTAGATAGAGAGATTAGAAAGAGCTTGTGCTAATAACAATAGTTGCAAAATTACGAGTACCAAAACACAAATGTCAATTCGAATATGAGTACGAAAATGAATTCGAATCAAATTTATTATGAATGAATAAAATGAACTACGTAAATCTTTTTCTGAATAACCCCGGCGATGGCGGCAAATATATTTTCTGGTCACCTGCGGCCGCCCTCGGGTTTAATGAGGTATATTAATTGAGTGGTACGTGTCGGACATGCACGAGGGACAAGCCACATGCGACTGCTGACCCACTGAAGTACACCACACATCCTAAGTAGAAGAAAGCAAAAGAAAATGTGCAAGTTTTTCAAAAACAAAGTAAAGAAACCCACAAAATTATTGAAAGGGGCGCGAATTGCATTAAAGTAGATACTTAGATGACTTATTATTTATATTTTCGACTGTTGGGACTCGTAGTACGAAATATATTTCCGTGACTAATTAAGTCAGGCCTTCACTTATAAGAATTTTTTATAAACTGTATTTAATAGAATAATGCCGGTCACAAAGAACAAACAGAATAAACAGAACAAAAAATCACTTTCAATTCTTATTTCTACTGTCATTGCTTAAACAAGTCACTTATTTTTTAATTCTCACGTGTTTTTTTTATCAGAATTTTCCAAAAAAACACTTTCAAAACCGCCACTTAGTTTTATTTTAAGTGAAAAACGAAGAGGCGACCATCTTTGATTAATTTAATTAAATATAAATTAATTTAATTTAATATAAATTCTTGATTCATTGATTCATATCTTAATTCAGAAATAGAAAATGTTCTGTAAATAATTCGCTCTGAGAGACAACAAAAAACCCTAACTAAACCTCTTTTGTTATATTCCGTTCTTGTAGACTTGGATCAAAAGAAGGCCACAAAATTCCATTAAAAAAAAGAGAAACAGAAAAAAAAAATATGTGCAGTTTATAAAATTAATACACTTTAAAAATAGTTAGTATTTCATCTTAAGCTCATTTGCTTCATATCAGTTGAACTATTAAAAGTGTCTTTAAACAGAGTTTCGCTTTTTAGTATGATAAAATATACAAATATATACAAAAATGATTAAGATCTAAATTCAAATGATGCGAAATTGTTTATATTACAAATATTTAAAGTTACAGATGCGATGACAAGTTATGCATTTTATTAACTTAAAACTGAGATAATCAGTTATAGCTAAGTTTTATTTAGTGGCACGCAGACATCGAGAAATTAAAAAGTACACTGACAAAATTTAGTTTATAAAGAGAGAGAGAGAGAGCGAAAGAGAGAGAGAGAGAGAGAGCGAGAGATAGTTTTGCAAAATTCATAGGCACAATTATGCAAATGTAAATGAATGATAGGAAAAGATGCAAGGTTGCCACATGTGGTACAGTTGTACAAAAAATGGTACATTTTTATTCATTGGTACATTGGATGACTTTTTCTTTAAAATTGTACATAATTGTTGATAGAGAAAACAAGACAAAAAATACCATATTTATGTCCCAATTTATAAACAGAAATATGTTAGAATAATTTTTAATTTATGGTAAGAAGAAAAAAAATAACATACCAGTTTAAATAATTCTAAATACAAAGAAAGAATTATAAAATGAATGTATTTCATATGATTTGGAAAATGGTAAATATTTTTTTTTATGTGCTACAACATACATATTTTCCTCACGTGGCAACCGAGAAAATATATTAAAAAAATCTTTGGATATGCACACACACATACACACACATACATACACAGACATACACGTACACATACATATAAATTTACATAAAGAAACGCACACAGAGAGCAATGTGAAAGAATATTACGTATACGTAGAATTACGAGTACGAGTAATTATGATGTTATTTGGTATTGATTATTAATGTATGGAATAGCTTTCAATCAACCAATTAATTAAGTGAGTTTAACAAAATGCGCATAGTTTGAATAAGTATTTACGAATACTAAGATAAAAAACGCTTTGGCTTTTATTTTTATTTTTTTTGTTTTGTTTTGTTTTGTAATTTGTTTTTAAGTAAAATTTCTAGGAAATTATGGACGCATACATGAGCTTTTTAACTTCGTAAGCAAGTTGATAGCCCGCATAAGGGTTAGCATCATTTTCTGGTGGCCTGAAACAAAATGTTGTTCGTTTTTTATACATTTAGACTGGTTAAAATTGTTGTTAATTGTTCAGTTTTGTATTGTTTTTTTTTTTGTCATTCTTTCTAACATGTGAATGAGATAGTTTTGTTTAGGTGTTAATAGTATTAATATAAATATTATATATACGTAGTTAAAGAGCATTTACATATGTACGGGCCACATTGAAGGCCATCAAACTGAGTGTTTGTGTTTTGTTAGGTGTAGAATTAAAAAAAAATAAAATAAATGAAATGAAATAAACCATTAAACCAGAAAACAAATAATGATATGGTGATTGAACTTAAATAATAGTATTACGATTAGTATCTGTTGTATTGCAAAGTAGGAAACTAAAGAGAAATTATAGAATGCAGCTGAACAGCGAAGGCCTAAAGTGTTGTTGCTTTGCTCGATTACCGATTTGTTGTGTTGCTTATTGTTGAGATACTTTGTTTGTACTTAGTAATTGAAACCGAGTGCTTTCTGTTGTGTGTGTAAGTAACAAAACATGATAAGTAAGTATGATAAGTTACTTCCGTGCTTTCCCGCCCATTTGTATACGCTCGGACTATTGTGAATGTGGCACAAGTCGAGTCACTCACCTGTTGTACTGCGATGGCGATATAACCTGTCCCTCCACTTGTCGGCTCACATTCACCGTCGGCTTTACCTTGTTCACCTGCTTGCCGGCAGCGGCAGCGGCTGCAGCAGCAGCTGCCGTGTTATTCATATGATGCATGCCACCAGTTCCGTTGCCAGTTCCATTCGGGCGTCGCACATTACGATTGAGTACTGTAAGACAAAGAAAGGGATACAGATTGAGTTTCAGTTGAATGACCAGCCATAAGATAGGAACACACGGTAGAGTTGTATATAGTATAGTATAGTATAGTCTAAACCAACTTACGATTTGTATCTTCTCTGTCACGTGTAATATCACCTGTGGCAGTTGTTGTTGTTGTAGTTGTCATTGGCGTTGCATTTGGCATTTGTCATTTGGCATTGGCAGTTATGTTTTGTTATTTTTAAAATAACATTTACAGCAGAGTTGTAAACAGAACACGAATAAATAGAAAGAGCGAGAGCGAGAGAAAGAGCAGATAAATATATTCGATTAGCATGATTTATGTTATCGCCATTTGCTAGCAAAGTGCTTAGGAAAATTTTTGTTTTTCAGTCATATTATATATGCATTGGTCAAGTTAATCAAGAAAGGTATTTTTGAGCCGCGTGTAAGGAAGTCATTTGTTACATTTGTTAGTTTTGTAGTTTTGGATTTGGATTTGGATTTGTAGCTGCGATTTGTATGTGGACACAAGAAATAAACATAGTATTTAACAAGCATATATTTTAGGCAAAGCAAAACACAACACACACACGCACACACAAGTGTTTACCAAAGTAAGTTGAAAATGCTTTAAATAAGTAGACATCAATAATTATAATCAATATCAAGTTCAAATGATTGTTAAGAACAGAGTTAACAGTTCTGTAGATAGATGGATTATACTTATAAACATTTATATTTATTAAAAGGATTATTTCTCATTTTTACATTAGCAAATAACAATTTTATTTCAGAATTCAGAATTAACTCAAAAAATTAATATCTAATCGTAATGATTGTTACTTCATTTGATAATTATTATTATTTAAGTCACTGATTGGGGCATTGGACAAATTGCCAGCACAGAGTATTTGCGTTTTATGAATGAACTACAAATAATAGAGCAAATTAAAAGATACATACATATAAATAAACTAAATGAAATTCGTGTTATTATTAGATATATACACTGACACTCAAATAAATACTTTAAACAATATTTAGTTTATTAAAAGAAAGTATATTTTAGCGGGTTATTTAATTATCGAGAGCATTAGAATTTATTTCTGTTGGTAGTAAATTTTCAACATTTCGTTTCTATTCAGTTGAGCGCCAGTGTATGTATGCATGTGTGTGTTAAACAAAAAAAGTGTAGTATGCATTTTGGGGACATGAGTTCTGATGTGGTCAAAATAACCTTTCTCTTTCGTGTCAATTTTTTGGCAGACTTATAGGTATCGTATCATATTGTATATATAGCACTGTTCTGTGATTTTAGATCTTATACAAGCTGATTTTGAGACATTACCCGATACAGATCCACGCACATGCACCCGCTTGGGTAGATCTGGTGGCGTAAATGTGGGTGCAGGATGGTGTTCATCTGTAAGATATTTTGGTATTGTTATCGCACAGCTTCAGTTAATTAAATTTCGTGTTTTGTTTTTGGGTTTTCTTTTCTTTTTTTGGGTGTAAAAGGCAATGCTTTTTTTATGTGAAGCTTATAACTTGTTTTTTTTTCAGTGTTTTATAAGAACTAAAATTGGAAAAGTTGCAATTGTTCATAAAGCAAGTACGTAATTTTTGAAAATCATATGCAAATTTGACGGGCAAGTGTCGAAAAACCCAAGTAGTTTGAAAAGTGTGTTTCAACCGAAAGTCATACCAAAGAAAGTGATCAAAATGATCTAGGGAAATGATTTCAGGAATTTTCATTGGGCTTAATATTAAAATATACATAATACAGATAATAACAGTACAGGTATAAACATTCATAATTAATTAGTGCATTTAAAAGCAAGGCATTGAAAACATGCAAATATTTATAAGAAAATGTTTAAAAGTGACGATAAGTAAATATTGTAAGTTTAATTACACTACACTACAGAAAGCAGGATAAGCAGGCGTTGGCATAGGCACTTTGCCATTGAATACAACTTTATATAATTTTCATTTTATTTTTAATAATATTTCTTGGCATTATTTATTGGCAAGACACTGCAAATACGAGTATTATGAGTTTATACTTAAGATCTTAAGTATTAGATATGCTACAATGAAAGCGTATTTCACAATAATATTGTTATTATTAACTTTGATCTATTAGTTGTTTGTTTCGATTTAAAAAGCATTTAGTTTGACTATTAGTATACATATGTTGCAGAAATCTAACACCCACTTTATTTTTAAGACTTGTCTACCTATAAACATCTCTCTTAATTAAGATCTGCACTAATTAATAGTATTATTTTAACATATATATATTTTTTTTATGACATACGAGATAGAACTTAGTATGCAATTCTTGTTCAACTGCTAGATAAAGAGTCTTTAAATATTTCAAAGCTTGCTCCATATAACTTAATATTGTGCATTGACGATTGGCGGCAGGAGAGCTGTAGATTATGATTGGAAGTGTGGCATAGATACATTTTCTACAGTTGCAATGCTGTCTCAGATGTTTTCAGATTTTCAATTAAATTTGTATTTAATGAAGTTTTAAGGTAACCAAAAAAGGAAACTAGTACAACACAAACGACACAATCGACTCCAATAAGTATGAAGAAGTACAGGAAAGTCAATAAAGAAATGAATACACTCAAAATGTATATAAGAAAAGTAAAGAACGTGCACTGGCACACTAAAGAAAATACTTGGGAAATTCATAAATTCTAAATTGTGAATCCTTATAAATGTTTCCATGACAAATACAAATGCGGTTTTAATATAATTTGTTTTGTTTGTTCGAGTATATGAATTAACTTGAGTTAGTTTGACTTACTTGACAACGAGTATTCATCGTCTTCTACACACACACACAGACATATAAATACATAGTACGAGTATTGTAGTAGTAGTAGTAGAAGTAGTTGGTACAAACGAGTACAGGTACAAGTGGGAAGGTATATATGGTAGAAGTATGATATGTACACATAAAAAAAAGAGCAAAACCCCAGAGTCAGAAATTTGTGTAGTTCATATTTCATAATTTTACATAAAATGTGTTTTTGGAATGGAAGTTTTTATGATTTGCTATATAAGACAGAAAGTTTCGAATGAATTTTGCTCAAAGTTCTATATGTTTTCTGTAATTTAAATATATATAGTACTTCTGGTGT
Organism: Drosophila kuntzei; assembly: GCA_035042165.1. NCBI lineage: Eukaryota > Metazoa > Arthropoda > Insecta > Diptera > Drosophilidae > Drosophila > Drosophila kuntzei. The sequence continues at coordinate 601,114 of JAWNLU010001560.1, read as the reverse complement.
ATGTTTTGTAAGTGTAAGGCCAGTATCTGGAATTTTCGATCTATCGGTAAACCGCGACATAAAAACTAATAAGTTAAGATTGATTATCGCTTCGATTCAAATTAAAAGATACAAAGTGTTGTGTATGCTGAAAGTTATACGAAAAATGTATAATATGTACAAAATATTATATGATATACGAATATGAACGATATTGTATTTAGGATATGTACTTAGTATAAATATATCAACTGGATGAATTGATAATGCGTTCAAGATTGTAGTATGGAATACATACGTGTTACACGTATTAGGATAATTCTTGAATTATTATATTCGGAAACAAATTTGAATTTGAATTTAACTATCGACTTTACTACACACACACACACACACACACTAAGTAGTTAAGATAAAAGTTGATTATGAAAAGTACACAATTACGAGAACGAACCAGAAGAAACGATTACGTGAGAACGTGTCTACATGGTCTTTTGTATATATGTGTGTGATCTTCTTCGGGTATTGTTGTTGTTATGTGTGTGCAGCAGTCAGTGTGTGTATTGGATTAATGATCTCCGATGTGTAAGTTTGTATCTTTAACTTTTATTTAGGGTTTCAGACTTAACATCTGACTTAACGACTGTTTGAATTGCTGAGCAATTGCAATTGATGTTGGTTAGTGAGCATTTAAGAACAGAGTAATTTTGACTGGGTTAGTAAATGTTACAAGTATGTAAAGTAATTTTGTATTTCTGATTTCATAATTAATGTTTGTTTGTTTGTCTTGTAGTGTTGATCATTTAAAAGTATGTTTCGTATGCTTATAGAATTACAGTAGAGTAGAAACATGAAGAAGATATATGTATGTATATATATATAGAGAGAGAGAGAGAGACAGAGAGAAATAGAGCGAGAGAGAGTAGAGAGAGTTATACGTACTTGCACGCCCAACCATTTGTACGGCTCGGACGCCTTTCCGGAAGGTGGCCACTGTTTTGTTTCATGAAAACAGAATTGTATAGGATTTGTGTGAATAGGTAAATGATGGTAAGGTAATGATAGTTGGTTTTCATATTCTTTTCTCTTTTTAAACAAATGAACTTATACCATAATTTATATATGTAAGTATAAAATTAAAATCATATTATAAATTTAACACCTAATTGAAAATATAATTCTGTTAATAAAATGAATGAAGAAATATATATATAATATATGTATAAATAAATCACACGGCACACGCTGTAGTACTTGAATTTTACTTTCATTTAACATATGTTATGGTAATATATATGATTGTAAGTACGAGTATGTATAGAATATTCACTAGTTGATGATCTTTTGATATGACATTATGCGCGCGACGACGAAGAAGAAGAAGAAGAACCAAACCAGAAATCTTTGCAAACTAATGGAACTCTATATGATGATATATTTATACTGAGAATACGACAGAGAGATAGAAAAGGGGAAATAGAGAATAAATGAGCGACAGAAAGGGAGCAACAGAGTAATAAATAAATACTCTGCCTGCAGTTGTTCGACCTGTGCCAAGATGAACCACTAAACCCACTAGACCCCACACCTTCCCTGCCTGACATCATCAACATCATTAACATCATCATTATCATTATCATTTAGTGGCCTGTTCAAATCCATTCAAGTTAAGCAGGGCGAGGATTGGATTATGGCATTTACTTGTACATTCGTAATCGAATTTTGATGCGGGCATTTAGCAGCTGGGCTTTTATAGCATATGGTAAATGAGTAGAACACAGATACATATAGCATTTATGCATACTTAGGAGGGGGAGGAGGGGGCCTGTTTACACTAATTAATTATCATTAATGTTTTCGAATTCTGAAAGCATAGTTTTAAGTTTTAATTAATTTTTGGTTTAGTATTTTTTTTTAGTTTTACAATCGAATGATTTAGTTTTTGATAAAATTGTTTTTATTTTTAGAGAAAATATTCGACTGACCGAATTTAAAATACACTCGCCAAAACAAATTCTTTCTGTACTTTGAATATTTTGGTGAGTGTTTGGCAAATTTAATACGGTTTGGAATGCGGTTTTAACACTTTAGCAGCAACAAATAAATTATTTTTGGCTATACAATCAACTTGTAATGATTATTGTAATTTGTATGTTATTAGTTTTGTTTTTGTTTTTTTTTTTCATATTTTCATATTTGCATATATGTATGTAGTTCAAAAGCGTACCCTCCATTGTATTCATCACCGATGTGATGCCTTGGTTGACCATCCCAGTCTGCATCATAATCATGCCCACATCTGTAATATGTTGAGGGATTTCAGAACCACAAAACTTATACACTCATTACACAAAATAAGTGGACCTTTGGGTATGATCTTAACCACTAGACACTATAGAAATGTTGCAGCTGTATCTGTGTCCGGGATTCCCAGCCAACGAGCGCATTATCTTTTAAGCCAGACGCAGGCAACGCAAACATTGGTAACTTACTAACTACTTAAGAACATTGCAGCTAATTTATGGTTACATAAAGTACAATTATTTACATATACATACATATGTATAGATATAGTAGTGTTATGCTACATAGAAATCAAATACATAAACTTTAATATTCGCGACTCATGTAAGATGATGGACAACACGAGTTATGAACAGTATATGCTAAAGTTAGTATCGATTAAGTAAATCTGCATTTCGATTATTTACACATTTCTTTTTTTTTTTTGGGTTGGGAGGGTCATCTACGCTTAAGTTTTTATTTACAATTAATTATAAGTATCTTATATAATTGGGTTATTAAATATTATTTAAGTGGGATAAGTGCCACGCCAAGAAGATAAATAAAACTTAAAATATACATATATTGTTTGGCTTCAAGTGGTGGAAGAACATGACGCAGCATTTAAATAACTTATATCTACTAGTAATAATTGGAATTCATAATTGAAGTTGATTAAATTAGATTAGTAAGGGAATTATAAATTAGAGCTGCAAAAATTAGTCAAAAATATTTATCAAAAATAGAGTTGAGAGTTTTTGTGGCGAAAGTGTGGTATAAATCGACTTTTGTGCTCAGATCCATGCACTTCTTTTATTTTGGATAATTTCTTTTTTTTCTATCCAACATTCTTATACGTATAGTAGATAAAAATATTACAGCGAGAGTTGTCAAAGAGAGGGAGGCAGAGAAAGGGTTAACTAGACAGATTTTTAAAATTGTGCACTTAGAAATTCATTTGTAAATTATACTTTGACAAATTGTTGCTTTAAATGGGATCATTTTGTCCTTCAAAATACGCAAAATGAAAAAGAAAGAAAATAAAATGCATGTGTTTCCTCTTTCCATGCACAACAAAAGAAATTATAATTTTGTAAATTAAAATAATATGTTCTGCAACTATTTAGAGATTACTCAAGTCGATATCATTTTTTGGGCTCAAGGAAATAACATTTTAATTATATGGCGCGAAGCTTTTTAAATCAAACAAAGGTAAATAATAAAATTATTTCCGCTTTATAAACACAATGTACGTTCATAATGAAGATTTAAATTGAATATGGAAATTGTAATAAACGCTGTGGCAATAATTGTTGATAGTATTTAATTCCACAACAAAAATATAAAAAGAACAGAGGTTGCATATTGCACAAACATATTTACAGTACGAGGGTACATTGTTAAAGCCATCAGAAAATGTATGTGGTATGTATGTAAAAGGAATATATGTAGAGCCGATGTATTTTTAATAATTGATATATTATATTATCGTGGCGGTTTGGTTATATACGAGTAGAGGCGCATATCATAATTAAAAGTGTTCAAAAATGAACTGCACACATCCAAAATTACGGGACAGGACGGATATTCATAGAATGTATTTTTGTAAATTAGTATTTGTGAGGCTGGGAAGGGGCTTGAGGGGATCAATGACTGCACACTCTTAAAATGCTGAAAGTAATTGCACAGTTTTCTAACAAATCAATAAATCGATTCGATTGAAAAAAATCAAAGGAAAACCATAATTTTACAGTGTACCTGAAGAAGGTGAAGTGCGCAGTATACGAGTATAAATTGAGGATTAAAAAGAGGATAGAATAGATTTTGGGCAAACATATATGTAGATTTGGCGATTTATTATTTTTGCTGTATTTAAAGTACATACAAACAAAACAAATTTGTAATTTGCGTACAGTAAACAAAGTTCGATTTAGATAAAAAACTTCAAAACTCAGTGGGTGGTTGTGGCATTGGTCGTTGTTGTATTGTTAAATGTTGTTAGTGTGTGTGTGTGTGTATGTTTTTTTTTTTTTTGAAAGAACTTTGTGTTGAATAATTTTGAATTACCTAAATCATCAAATTTGCTCCTGGGCTGGATAGTCACTGTGGGACAAAGTTATGACATTTATTTGTATTATTGTGTATTACATTAAATATCGATATCGAATGCAGATCAGGTCATACGCATATATACCCATACATATAGTTAGATATAAATATTCAAATGTAACATTGCAAATTCGTCGGAAGATTTTGTATTTTTTTTAGTTCATATTTTTATATTTTTGTGCAGTTATGAGCAGAAGTCGAAGTTGGTGTTGATGTTTCAGTTAAGTAGACATTTTAAGGGGGCCACAAGCACCACAATACATTTAAATATGTGGTACAAAGAAAATATAATAAAAGAATGTGGTATTTTTATATAATTATAGGGATAAAGACACAATACAAATAGTTATAATAATGAGATAAGAGATCATATAGATAGATACGTATGTAGTAGAAATGTAGATCGTAAGTAGAAATGTCATTGGTACGCCCATTAGGACGTTGCTTAAATTGAATGGTATAGATCGTATGTTTAAAAATATCATAAAAACTGCCTATATCATTTTTGGGGATTAACTTAAAGCTATTCGATTCCTGTACTTAATGTATATAGTTTTAAAATTAGCTGTTTCACGTAAACCTCGATTGAAATGAAATCAAAAAATGAAATACAATATTTAAGTAAAATATAAATAAATGAAACCAAAATACATATACATAGATACTTCTTATGGAGTCAATAAAATGGTACAAAATTGTGCTTACAGTTTTTGCATTTGCACTTCTTAATGAGTGTCTCATCCTTGATATCCTCATGGCAGGCCTTGCAATAGAACCACGCACTGTAAGCAAAGTACAATATACTCATGTTTTACTTCAAATGGTAATACGAGAAGATTGTCTACAATTACCGCTTGACTTCATCAGCGCTTTGTGCTATAAAGAAACCCTGCGTATTCGCCTGAATCTTGGCGCCACGGGGATTTATGGAAATTTTGCTATCTGCACCTTCTTCAGCGCCCTTAATCTCAATGGCGAGCAGCAGAAGCTTCAGCTTGGAGAAACACAGTCTATAGGCAGGGGAATAGAAACACATAAGATATTTGTATTATTTGAATATTGGCATTTTTAGTTTAAAGTTAATTAAACCTAGTTAAATTGTACTACACTACATAGTGTAGCTAAACCTTATTAAACTTTGCATGCGTTTTGCGAGTGTGCGTTGAAAGCGTTTTTGCACCACACAATTCTGAGAACTGACTACGATTATTATTATCGCATGCGAGACAAAATGCGTACAAAACAAATTCGTGTACAAACAAACAACATTCAACAGAAAAATGATTTTAAAAAATATACGTAAAAAATTATGCGATTTATTTCGACGTTAACAAGTAGAAGCCAAATTGGTCAATGTGGATTTTGCGGCTATTGGGCGTGAGGTAGGGTGGCGTAGGGTGGTTCACACAAAAATAACAGCGTACACTGATAAAAAAGAAGGTTCTAAAATCAAGATTTTGGTCTCTGAACTAAGAATTTTGGTCTAAAAACCACATGAAAATATAATATATTTTTATTTTTATTCTTATATTAAGAACTGTAATTTTGTAAGATTAATATTCTTATCAGGGATTAAAACCGAAACGAATATCGGTTTCAGTTACGGTTTCGGTTATGCTCGAATTAAGGTTTTCGGTTTTCGGTTATGCCAAATCTTGGAGTATCGGTTTCGTAACGGTTATCGGGTTTTTGAAAGATTCGGTTAAAAAATAACGTTAAGGTTTCGGTTTACAAAAAAAAGAATTTAAGGTTTTCGGTTGACCAAAATAAGAAGCTTTATTCACTGCTTTACATAAATAAAGGCTAAATGCTTCAATTAGCCTGGTAAATAATGTTATCTGGTTACTGAAATGGAATGAAAATTTCGATTATTTTGATTTTACTGATTTTTAATAACTTCGAACTGCCATAACTTTGTCAAAACTCAATTAATTATCACGCGCCATGTAAATTTGAGCATGATTTTACCTCTAAATTCGTTCTGCATTTAAACTTTGTTGATTTTGAAAATTCGAATTTTTTCGAAAAAATCAAAAAAGACAAAGGGGCAACACTGTAAATTTTCAAAAAAATTCGATTTTAAAAAATTTTTTAAAATGAACCTAATTTAAATGCAGATCGAATTTAAAGGTAAAATCATGCTCAAATTTACATTGCGCATGGAAATTGATTGAGTTTTGACAAAGTTATGGAAGTTCAAAGTTATCAGTACCTGCGACACCCAGAACCGAAATTAATCCTTTTAAATGAATCGGTTACTAAACGGTTATTTCAGTTTCAAGAGTTTCGGTTTGTGGGTTTCGGAAAAAAATTTTTTCGGTTACGGCTACAAATTTTAATCGGTTTTTATCGGTTAAAGGTTACGGCTTCGGTAAAGGTTTTAATCCCTGATTCTTATTATTAGTAATTGGGTCTTAAAACTGTCTTATTGAATGTTCTTGATTTTTAGAAGTTGTTCTTTTTTTCAGTGTAATATTACGCACATGCAATGAGCAGAATTTTGATTGTTGATTACAATTCTCGCAATATATTGAGAGTTTCCACTGTATTCTTATGTATTTATGTATTGTAAGATGTATGTATTTTATATGCTATATGCTGTTATGTGAGAGGTACATATGTATGTATATATATATATATATATATTCGAGCTTGATATGGGATCAATCGGAGCGTAATTGGTGAGAAGCGAGCGGTGCCTTGATATATGTATGTGGTACGAGCTCAAACCTTTGTATTTATTGTGTTTGATTACTAAGATTGGTATTATGTATTTTGATGCGAACGGATGCAATGCGAATGTTATGTTAATCCAAAAACCAAATAAAATATTGAATATTGAATATAGTAGAAGGTACAAGTCGATCAATGTTTGCTGCTAAAGTTCATTTCACTTTGATATATATCATTTTTGAAACTAGTATGTATATAAGTAAGTATTTATATGTATGTTGCTAAGTAAGGAAAGTAAGTAGTACGAGAGTAAATAGTAGGACTTAAGTAGTAATTGGGGACAAAAAGTATTTTGTTACAAGTATAATTAGTATACGGAATAAATTAATCAAATAAATTAAATTAATATAAATCAAGGAATTAATCAAACATATTGTACAAGGCAAAAGTATTTTTTATACATTTGTTTCGTTAATATAAATAATTTGTAAGTTTCTTTTTTTTTTTTTTTTTTTGTATTTTTTAAATTTTGTTTGTCTAATTTCTCATTTTGGAGTCTTACTCGCTGGCTTGTGGGAATGTCATGCCGGTAAATGAAGGTGATAGAGTTTCGGTGTACATCTCACACCCTGTACCTTGAAGATAATCATTTTGCCAGGCCTGTGTGTCTGGTGACTGAAAGTTAGAAAATGGTTTTGTTGTGGTTTGGATTTAGTAAGTTCGCTAATGTTACTAAGTGGCAATTGTTTGTTTCTTGTTTCTTGTTCTTGTTTCTTGTTCATTGTTGTTCTGGTTCTTGACGCAATTGATTTGGCACAGTGTAATTCGAGAGTTATTATTATATAAATATATATTTATGTATTTGGCTCATACACACATTGGTATCGATCAGGCTCAGGGCTCGATTAATTGTGAGGCTGTAGATTTGGCATTGGTTTTGGCTTTGGCTGTGTCGTGCTCATTTTTAGCAACTGGACAATAGGTCACTCAAACGCACTATTAATTATTTTTTGGCATATGTACATTAAAAGGTCACACTTTGGCATATCTGATCATCTGGACAGTTAATCTGTTGTGTATTTGTGTGTGCGTGTCTTTTATATTTTTGGAAGTGCATGTGTGGTTTAGTTTTAGATTGAGTATTAGCTTTGGCTTTGGCTTTGGCATACTTCTCATATATTCAGCTTTTAAGCTTTTAAACAACTTTGTATACTTTCTAGCAAACTTATTGGCATTATGGGATATTTATGTATACAGCATCTATTAGCACTTCGTAGAGAATTACGAGCAACGTCGCTTTCCGACCAAAACTAAAAGTAGAATTGTATCAAATGAGCAAAATTCAAACAGAAAAACAAACCATAAAAAATAAAACATAAACTTAAACGCACGCTGTCAGAGTTAAGCTCAAAATTTCGAGAGCACAGCACATACTAAGTATAATTAGTGTGTTTAACAAATCCCTAAAATCATAGTGTGAGTGTGAGTGTGAGTGTGAAATTGTGAATTTGTGTCCTAAAATGTTGAACTGTTGTTAACAGAGCTGTCTGGCTGCGAACTTAGTTGAAATGAAAACAATATTCAGCAAGAATGTCATTTTGTTGTTGTTGTTGTTGTACTTGCAAACACTGAAGGCATTTTAAACATAGAGAACATTAAGTACACAAAGAATTAGCATAAAACACCGACTAGTTTTTATTTTTCACAGTGTACTTCAATGTGAGAGTGGGTGTGTGTGTGTGTGTGTGTGTGTGTGTCTGTGTGACTTTGTTGGTATAAATATAAATAAATTATAATATGTACTAATATACCATAGGCAGGCATTTGTATTATACGTTTACGATTGAACAGACATTAAATTGGATGTAAACGTTTCTGGAGATCGGAAACGTTTAATCTTTTAAAATGAAAAAAGAAAGTAAAACAGACAAAGTAAAATATAGTACATAAGTAGCTACAACATCAATCAGAACTGATCAGAAGATAATAAAGAAGAGAATTTCTTTGCGTGTATGATGTAAAAGTGTGTATGTGTGTGTGTAATATCTGGTTTTGTTATGTTTTCTTTTTTGTTTTGTTTTCTTTTGTTTTGATTTGTTTTGTTTTGTTTTGATACGATATTTTCAACGCTGCACGATTAACAAGTAGTTGAATAGTAGGTAGTACGAATATAATAGTAGATACAATACGATATGTATATAGCATATAGTAGAAATTGTGGACTGCCCGATGCGCAACTTACTCAGTGGCCTGAGCAAATGGTATTCCAATAAATGTGGGACTCAATGTTTCAGTGTACATTTCCATGCCAGTGCCGCGTAGATAATCATTTGTCCATGACTGCATTTCTGGCGACTATGGGGTTAAAGACGGTACATACATAATATAGATTTATTGATTTATATATTTGACTGACTATTGACAGCCCCTTCATCTCATCTCTCTTCGGCAATCATAGCAATTGTCATCATCAAATGCTAATATTGATAAGTACGAGTATTATGCCTGCTTTCTGGATATCAATATGCCCCAGAGTTGTGTGCTTGTGTCTAGTATATATTGTTAGGAGTAGCCATCTGTGTTTCCAACACTTTCGGCAATACTTACCGTCTTAAAAGAACGCATAGCAAACAAATTGGCCATCATTGTGGAAAATCCGGGTGCCAAACAGCTCTGCGCTATAAAGCCCAACTTCAGTTCGGCCAGGCAAATGACATCATCGCCCTGTTTCCAGTCCCACGATGGTATGTTCAGCAAGTACGCCTGCAAAATTATACATATTTATAGTTAGTCAAATTATTGTAAATGTATGTATTTATGTATGTCAAAGACTAATCATTATTCGACATTTCGGAGAATGTCAAATTTTCTTTAATTTAAAATTTCATAATATGCGGTCACCAAGAATAGCATTATTTGGTACAAAAATATTTTCAAATGACAACAAGCACATTAAAATTCGAAAATTTTCGAGAAGAAAATAAAGACAACAAATTTTGTAATTTCACAAAATAACAACATTTAAACAAATTTTAAATTTAGACATCTAACTAAGATGAAATAGTCAAAATTCATAGATACTATAAGGATATGATATGACCAGGGACTGAAAATAATCATTATTGATAAAAAAAAATTCAACTATAAGAACCAGTGCAATTTAGGATTCAAATACAATATATCTGCAAACAGGTCATAAAATTATATTAAAGAACTTTTAAATTAAAACTTACTTTTAATGATTATTTAAAAACTTTTATTTTATAAATCAAATTTAATAATTACTTGCACTTAAAAAAAATTGTTTAATAATCATTATTACTGATTTTTATTCTTTCGGTCTTTTATAAGAGTCATTTATTTCTGCATAATAAAAATCAAAAAACTCATCGGCATAAAAAAGCTTATTTAGATTGTAGGGGATAATAGGTCACAGAATTTCTTGGGTGTTACTGGTGTTGTAATTTTGAAATGTCTATCTTAAATATTAGCGGAGATATGTTCAAAGACTTTTATCAAAAAGTTTTCAAAAAATAAAAGTCCTTAAAGACTCCAAAAATATAGTAAGCTTGGTTTTTCCTCAAAAATAAAGGTCTATAAAGACTTTTATTAAAAAAAATCATCAAAAACTCTTATAAAAGACTGAAAAAATAAAAATAATTATTAAATTTGATTTATAAAATCAAATTCTTTAAATAACCATTAAAAATAATTTTCTTGCTTTTTCCTCATAACATTTATGGTCCCTGATTTAGACAATGAAAATTTTACGCTTGTTCCGAAACTGATACAGTTTTTTGTCGGTATATAGGAAATGGAACTCTTTTTTAGATACGAAATATATTTTTTTATCAAATATAGAAAAGAAGATTAATTAATTTGTCTTTTAAAATACAAGTATGTATCTGATGTATTTTTTAATCAGATTATCTGTTAATATGATAATGTATATTACCTTATTATGGTACTGCATCAGCTGTATGATGACACGAATGTCATCGCTGTAGTTCTTTATCGAGATGACTCTCATTATGTTGGCAGCATCTTCTGCGTCGGGATCTTGGCAATATTTGTTAGCTAGCACCAGGCAGGCATCGGCTTCGTGTACCTTTTTTTGTGGATTAATATTAGATTAGTAATAGTCTCATAATATTTGAATGTTTATGTAGGAGATATGTAAATGTTAGTCATTTGTCTATGTCATATATGGTATTCGGCTATTGACGTTTATTGTAAGCTTGGTTTTGTTATGTTGATCTGTTCAAAGTGGTGATGGCCTATTACGTGTACAGGTAGTATGTTAAGTAAGTACATATGTATTGTTAGTTGTATGTTATGGTGTTCTTTATATTGAGTGATTATTATTATGATATATATGTATCTTCACGTACAGCTTTATCGTATTAACAGTAAAGTTAGTAAGCGGTTAACACGTAAAATCGACTGCACAACTATTTATGGTACAAGTAGTTGAAATGTCACAAGTGAAGTGTTTTTTGATTGTATTGATCATTGTATCGACAATATATAATAGTATATAGAATATCTGATATCTTGCATACACATTAAGAGTACTTGACTTCAATTAGCTTTGGCAACACCGGCGATAGGGAGACAGTAAGCGGTTGGTGTTAAGTTGTTTGGTTGTTGGATTTTTTCATGTTTCTTTTTTGGTTCAACTTCCATTTGATATAGGTAACAACAACAATTATAATAACAACTGAAAAAGCGAACGCTCATTGTGCATGGGTGAAGGTATACGGGTATACGGAGAACTCGTGTCATTTTGAATGGTGTTTTTTAGAATCATAAATAAAGATCAAAGCAATATACAATATACAATATACAAACTAAAGAGCCAAACTCAAGTGGGCATTACACAATGGATTATACATATAGTTATGTACATATAATTCACTACAGCCTGCTATTTGCTATTGACGGCTTTTGTGGGCCGCCAATAACATCAACAGTAACATGCAACGCAGGCTACCATGCACCATGCATTTTCCCATTTTCCCATTTTCCATTTATCGCAAAACAATAGATATTGGAAAAGCAAAACAGATAGCACAATAGCGTACAACAACAATTCACGTTATTGTTCATGTTCTTGTTCTTGTTGATTTAGAGATAGAAGCTTTTGTATAAGGGCAATTTAATTTAGTTTGCAGATTAAAATGCGGCCATAGTCGATATCGATTATTAAACAGTCCTATTAATATGGCTAAATATCGAAAGTATTTACATATGTATTCAAAGTGCCTTAATTAAAATCTGTGCAGCATATTTTCTTATATTATTTTTAAAGACTTCTCATTCATTGACTCTGACAATTAAGTTATTATTTATTGGTAAAATAAGTTCTATAAAATACCCGTAAGTGATTAAAATTCATTTCGTGGAATCTTAACTATTTTCTTATAACTTGAAATGTTATTCCAAGTTCTCGAATTTCGAAACATAAAAATAACTTTATTTCTTAGCTATATCTTTATACAATCTAAAACTTTCGATGGTTTCAATTCTTTTCTATTAAAATTATGATATTCTTTCATTAAAATTATTTTAAATTAATTTGTTTCAAATGGTTTCAATCAAACTAAATTAAATTATATTCTTTCATTAAAATTATTTTTAATTTAATTGGTTTCAAATTCTTTCAATTCCTTTCGAAGCCGAATCTCCTCTTTCCTTTTTCAAACATAAATAATTACATTTAAAAATAAAGTTTTCAATTTATGATATTATGATATTCTTTCATTAAAATTATTTTAATTTAATTTGTTTCAAATGGTTTCAATCAAACTAAATTAAATTATATTCTTTCATTAAAATTATTTTTAATTTAATTTGTTTCAAATTCTTTCAATTCCTTTCGAAGCCGAATCTCCTCTTTCCTTTTTCAAACATAAATAATTACATTTAAAAATAAAGTTTTCAATTTTTTTCATATGACTAAATTTATGTAAGTTTCTTAGAACGGCAAAAAAATAATATTCAAGTAAGCTCGTTAAACTGTAGAAATACTTAATATTTTTTTTATATTTGCTATAGTATATGCAATTTTATACTTAGAACATAAATACATACATTTACATTTACATATACATATATAGTATATATATATAAGTAAGTTTAAAATAACATTAACGTAAATTGCTGAAAATTATGCCGCTTAAGCTAATAATGAATCACGATCAATGTTTGCATACACAATTAACGTCAACAATATACTGTGTATCTGTGTATCTGTGTTGCATTGTGAGAGAGTGTGTGTAGATGAGAGTGTGTGTGTGTGTGTTAACTGTTTGTCGATTTACACAGATGTTTGGTACTCTAATGCTGCGGCTTCTAACGCGTTGCAAATCATCAACAGATACAGATACACAAATGAATGTTATATTATCCTGTTGATGTACATACATATGTACATAGGACTAAAGCGACAATGAAGAATGAGCACATTTATAGCTATGATTTACATACATATAGTAAGTATAAACATTACATAAATACATATTAGATACAATTTTTAAGTATATTTATATAAATATCGTTCGTTACGTTATGTATGTTATCGAGGAAGTTATTAGTCTGGTTTGTTATGGTTTGGTTAAAGTTAAAGTTAATGTTAATGTTAATGTTAAAGTTGGACAAACACGCACAAAATAAGATGTCAACGAAATACTTGAAATGATAAAATTAATAAACATACGAAAACCAACATAGAGAAACATATAAAAATAAAGAAATGTTTTACCTTAACCCTTTGCAGATCAATCGGATTCATAATGGTTCCTTGGAAGAACTCCACAGTGGTAAAATGACGTTTGAATAAACCCTCAAGTTCCAAATCGGGTGGTTTTCTTTTGAATTTTTTTTTTTTTTTTTTTTTTTTGATATTAAGGTTTTGGACGTACATATTTGTTTATTTATTTATTTTTTTGGAAAAATAATACAAAGTTTTAGAGTAGTATTGTGTTATTTTGAATGTTCCAATGTAGACAGTTTACGATGATTGGGTTGTATTCAAACCATAAGTATTCATTGTGTGGTGTGAAAATCACAATTAAAACACATTTTTTTTATGCAAATGAAAAAGAAAAATAAAGAAATCAAAAATTATAGTGCCTATTTATGTAGATTTTAAATGAGCGATCGACAAGAAAGTCTATGAAATATTTCATCAATTATTGTCAGTATATTTAGAACTTATTATAAGTAAACTAAATAAAATATCTGTTCTAAGGTTATGCACACAAAATTAAAGTAAAACTTATTGACCCAATATACTTGTATATAATTTGTTTGACTTAAATAATCTGAACTATTAACTATTCTTAACTACTATAATAAGTCAATTATAATTAGTCAAATGTCATAAGTAACTAATAAGATATTTGTATGTTAATTATATACAAATTTGGATAAGCATTTGTATATACGAAAACTTAAATCTAATTGAAATATCATTAATAATCATATGAATATTAGCGCAAATGAAGAGCCATATATTTAAATACGAGTAGTATTTCAGAAAGTCATATGATACAAAAGAACTTGAACTTGACAATTGAAAAAGTTTTTAATTTAAAGCATATGGTGTTGTGAATTGAATAATAAGTATAAATAAAATGTTTATGTCTTATACTATGCAAATTTAAATATGGTATCTAGGTTATTGTTATAAATAAAATAGAGTTAAAATTCAAACTTTAATAAAATTCCAGCTAAGAGGACATTCCATTGAGCAGGTTATATATTAAGTACTTAAAGCCAACGTCAACGAATTGAAAAAAAGTACTATATGATTATCGAATAGAGTGAAATAAAGTGTTTGATTTTTCTATAAAAACTATTACAAAAAAATATACCTAAAATAATTAAAATATTGGCTCCGTTAACATTTAGCAGACATCTTGCATTATAATATATTATATATGTATATATGTATATTGCAAGTAAGTGTCTGGCAAATGTGATGAAAACTGAACTTAACAAAAAAAATAATATTAAATTGCAACAAATCAATAAAAACTTATAATTCAACGTGAGAACGAGCATATTGAGAAACCAGAGGGTGTATCGTAAGAATTGGGCTTGGAATTAGCCCTCGAACTATAATGGGTTATAGCTAAACTCGCAGGACTTGAGGTTGGCATTGAAAGTGAAAGACTATCAGCAGAATTGCTGAGTTAACTATGTGGGGCACGAGTTGATGTAACTATGTACAGACATACATACATGATGTACATATGTGCAATGTATGTGCAAAGCACATTCACAATGTGACGCGAATAACAATTTTTGATTGATTGATTGATTTTTTTAAAGCTCACTTTGCTTTATAGAATTCTTCAATTTTTACTTCACTGACCAGTATCTTTCAGTATCTTTGTGTATGTGTATGTAGTTCTGCATGTAAGTATGTGTGTGTGTGTGTGTATATATATATGTGTGTGTGTGTCAATTATAAATGTTTGGTTGTTGTGTGTTTGGCGCCTTTGAAGTGTTTTTGTGTACCTTGACTCGTTCCAGATCGACTGCGTTCATCATTGTGCCCTGAAAAAACGCCACTGTTGTATAGTGACGCTTCAGCAGTCCTTCTAGCTCCAGGTCAGGCTCTTTGCTATTTTGTTTATTACATTACGTTACATTATATATAGTTAATAATTGTATAAATAAAATATGGGCATAAATTACATATAGAAATAAACAAAGAGTTTTGTTCGTTTGTTTGTTTGTTGTGTTAAATATTAACTAATGTGAATTTAATGCAATACTTAAAAATATGTGCATTGGTCTAATTAATTCATAGACTTAACTGATTGAGACCTTCTATTGATATTTATTAGCAGTAAGCACTTGCCGCATTTAATATTTAAAAATGAAAAAAACTATAGTATACTTTAATGGGCAACTGCTTAAGGCTTTAAAGTTTAAACATACTTTTGTCTGCTTAAATATTGCTTAAGCACTAATTTGATCAGTTTCTACATCGAATGAAATAAAACTCATAAATCGAAATTCACAAATAGTGTGGAATTCAGAAATGTAATGACAACTTACCGATGTAAAAAGACAACTTCGACATCGACATCCTCACGATCTTCGTGGAGAAAGTCCTTTAGAAAATGCGACACGGATTCGTATGTTATATGACCGCATACCACAATATGTCTAAGAGCGAGTGTGTCGTTTTGTGTGTGAGTGTGTGTAGATTGTTGTCGTATAAAAGAGAAATATATTAGTATAATGATTTTCATATTCTTTTTAAAATTCAATTAAAAGCAAGAATTGGACTTAATCTAGGTGCGGGATGTATTAAGCTGTGTACATGTCTTAGTATGTATTTTAGCTGTATTTTGTATTAGTGTGCAGATTTTTAAATGTTTATGTATTTGATGTGTGCGTGTGTGTGCGTGTGTGTGCCTGCAGGTGTCTGCTGATATCCATGGCAACAACATTTCAATTTCATTTATTTAATCAATAGAAATCTTTTGCCGAAAAATGTTTAATTCATCAAGTGAAAACTTTCATGAATCTAAACTGGATGTCAACTTTAATGTTTATGTTAAAATTATGAAGCGCTTGTTTGATGAAAGCGTGTATATGTGTGAGTGTGTGTGTGTGTGTGTGTGTGAGTGTGTAGTGTTATGTTGTGTTGTTTTGCGTGTACAAACACAGGTGTATATGTTTTGCTTATTTATTTATATATTAATATTTTCATATTATTTATATTAGGTTATCAACTGTTTCGTTTTCATTATCAATACTATTATAACTTGTCAGTGTTATTATATTTTATAGTTAAAACAGTAAACAGCATTATAATCATAAAATTACATTGTATGTTTTTCATATTAAATAAATATATTAAAATCATAAAAATTTACAAAAAAAAAAAAATCATAAGTAATTTATAAATATACTGCAATATGCATAAATTTAGTCTGCTACCCCAGAAATCTGTTCGAACACAAATTAAAAATCAAAACGTAAACAAATTTTAATAAAATTCAAATAATATTGACAATTAACAAAGCAGCTTTGGCTTTGCTATTCAATAAGGTTCACAATTAATTGGTTCTACTAACATAAGATTAGCTACGCACACCGTTGGTAATAATCAACTTACATGCATCGTTTAAAGCATCAACAATTACCAAACCTTTGTATATGTATACTGTATAAGCCATTACTTTATGTTTATATATATACAGGGTATCTCATTCCAATTCTACATTTCATTATTTTTTTTTTCAGGATATATACGAGTACTTTGTAAATTATTACAGGCATGCATTCAGGCAACCGGGCAGGCATTCTCATATAACCTGTTGTTTTTAGTGTAGGGTGCATCATCTATTAAAACATGCATACTTTTGTGTGTGTGAGTGTGTGTGTTTCCGTTGTGTTTGTGTATAAAAGAAAAATCACATCTTACTATTATCACTGAGATATGTTCAAGTTGTAATTCATAATCAACCTCTCAGTTAGTACCATACGAATATAATAAACATTGCAGAATCGTCCAAAAAATATTACCAAGTTGAACAATTATCATAAATCTCATAGTTTAAGTACAGAAATGCACTTGAAGTTCCGTTTAAAAATATTTCTTATTTCAGCTTAAGTATAGCTTGAAATATGGCACCATACAACATTATTATCGTAGAAATTATTTGGGCACATATTCGTGTATTCAAAAAATATTTATTTATTATGAAATAATAATCAAAATGTATAAAATTCGTTTTTTTTCCTATTTCATCAAGTTTTTCGTATGTTTGCTTTGAAAGTTTTGTAAATGTGTTTTAAATGTTGGATGCATCGCAAAGTATTTAAACTAATTAAGTGATAAATTTAACAACAGTATCAAAAATCTTGGTGATTATAATAATTATTATTTTTATTAGCAAACAAACCAACTAACAAATATGCTATGTAATTGAAATTGCATTGGTTTTTTGTGAATTACTGATTCTAGAATAAAAAAAATATGTGCTGAGTTTATATATAAGTAATATTTTTCGTTGCTGTATTTAGAATGCAATTTGATCACATCTGAAATTAATAAATTTGGTGAAAAGTTAAAAATTGATGCCTGGCCACGCATTTTCATTATTTTTCGTTTTTTTTTTTTTCTTTTTATTATTATATTAATACTGCTCATGTGTACCACACATGAATAATAAGAACCAAAAATTAATGTCCATTTATAAAATGTTTATGTTGATTTTCCAACATGATGAATCCTAGATTCAAATATGCAATGAATGGTTTAAATGTGGCGGCTAGGTTAAATGTTGAGAAAAAAAAATAGAATATGTGAATTTTACGAAGTAGGTAAGGAAGGTTGAGAGTTTGAAAATGTAATAGAAAAACAAAAAGAGAACGTAATGTTTTGTGTATTGGAAGGATACGGTAACTGCTGTGGGAATGTGTACCGATCTTTTACTGATTGTGTCGTTGGCAGCGAACTCCTGAAACTGCCATCACCTAAGTCTAAATACTTGTAGCATGGTGTACTTGCAGGACCATTGATCACACATCACAAAAATATAATACTATGTCAAAGTCAACCTAAGGGATTACACTTTGATCTGATACTAAGACGTCAACTAAAAGTGCAAAAGTGTAATCAATGTCAATTCCATTTGGTTGGGATCCGAATCAAATCAAATCAATTCAATTGTTGATCGCATCCATTCACAACACTTAGAGATGATAATAATACATAGTATAAGATGTACTTGAGAGTTATTTACCGATTAGCAGTTATACGAATTGCAATTATCCGTAATTCATTGCAAATATATGTGATTGATGTTTATCTTTAATCGTGTATGGTCTTGTTATAAGCGCCAATTCGTTTATTTATTGATTGTACCATGTCTTTATCGAGGTAATTGTTTAGAAGAATTAAAATAGAGAAAGAGCAACAAACGATACAAATGAAAAACCAAAGAGATACGAAACAAAGATATACATATTATTTATGAAATTCAATATATAGCGGAAAATATAAATACAAATTTCTCAAGAACTACAACATTGATTAGTAGTAGTAGTAGTATCTGATAATTGAGAGAGGGAAAGAAAGAGAAAGAGACAGTCGAGTAGACAGAGAATAAAAGTAATATATATGGTTTGTATATATATGAGCTTCATTAGTATCATTTATATTTCGATTTATTTTTCTTTTTTTTAAATATGTTACACACACATATTCAAGTTATTTAATGCCACATGATTAGCAAACAAATCAAATGCATGGCTAGACAATTGCAGCTTTAAGATTTGATCGGTATCTACTGATGCTTCTTGAAACTTTATGGTCTAATCAAAAATATAGCATTATTTAATAATTCTGAAAAAACTTTATTAAAGCTGAAAGCTGCCTTACTTACAAGTTTTTCTCTTTTCAAATCTCTCTTAAATATTGAGGAATTATTTAATATATCTTCTTTTTTTCTTTTCATAATCAAATGACAAAATGTTATAGTATGTGTGTGTACATGTTTTTATGCATTTTCTAATATTTACGTATAAAATTTGTTGTTTATGGAATATTATAATATGCGTTATTATCGTTAAATATTTAATCGTTTAAAATTGATTTGCATAATATACATATATATATATACGAATTACGACTTCGATATCAAGGACTATATAGACAATTACGAATATGTAACACAATATTAAACACCAATCACTGATTCTTCAAGGGCTAATATAAATGCAAAATGACTAGGATGATGGCATACAAAACGAATAGAATCAAAGTAAGATTTATAAAAGCTTTCTTTCTTTTTTCTTTTTTCACTTTTCCAATTATAGTATTAATATCACCCCCCCAAGAGACACCCCCATGTCCTACGATTTTTATCTGATTAGCTCAGTAGAAAGACATTTGTTTTTCCAATCAACTGAAAATATGGAACTGAAAACGTGCAGAACCTGCGCTCAAAATAAGCGCTGAGAAACTAATGAAATTAAAATAATAAAAACAGAATTTAGAGCAAGATATACGATACGATGTATGTATTTATAAAGAGCAGAAAGTAGCAGAAGAGTAGGTTGATAATTTGGCGATCAATTAGAATGTATTAAACTTACAACAATATAGTTTTTGATAGTTAAGAGTACGCACATTTTACACTCAGAACAGTTTTAAGTACGATACAGTTTTTGTTTTTATTATTTTTTGTTTTTTTTTTTTGGAAGAGGTTTCAATATTTCTCAAAATGCCAATCAAAATAAAATCATATAAATTAAATCGATGTGGCGAACCTTTAAAATAAAAGAAAAACAAATGCCGGCACTGACTTTGGATGGAAACTTTAATTGGCGTGCTAAATAACGCCACAATTAATTAAATTTGAATATAAAGTGAATAAGGAAACGAAATCAAAACAAATCCAAAGATCATTACAAAATGAGTTTCGTTGAGAACTAAAAACCAAAAAAAAAAATTAAAGTATATTTTTTATATCTGTGTTAAATATCTCGTTGATTCTTGCTTTTGCATTTGTAATTTTGTATAAATTTCTTTGTGAGGCATTTTTGTTGTGAGGATTCTTGTGTTTATGTGTGATTGATCGAATGTTCTGAATTTCGTTTTCGGTATTGAACTGGTGATTGATGGATTGATTGTTTTTCTGGTTAGGTAGTTCCTCATGGTAAATGAGTAGTATTCAAAGTTTTACTAACGATGGCATTTTGGCTATGCTTAATAGTCAGCCGTGTTTTGTGAGGCTTTGTATTAGTATGTAGTTAGTATGTGTTGGATATTTTGTATACATAAGTGTATTTAATTATTGTATTTGTTTGTTTTGTAAGTTGTTTTGAAAATCAAAATCAAATTTCAGCTACATTTCCACTTGAAAAAGGATTTGTATGAATGAAGCGCAAAGTAAAAGTAAATACTGCACAATATTATGATTCGATTACTGGGTAGTTATTGTTATTTTTATTTTTTTTTTGTTTTTTTTTTTTGTTTTGTCTTTCATTTTGTTATTTGCAGAAATTTCATTTTGATTTGATTCAGAAACGAAGACATTAGTTTATTAAACGGTTTTAAGTGATTTTAATATATGTTGACTTAAATTTATGTTTGATTTTTTTGTGGTTGTAAGTAGACTGGTTGTTTATATAATTTTTAAAAATCAGTTGTTGATTATTTATTTGTCTGTTGATTGTAAGAAAATTTAGTTTGTCTCACCTTCGCCCTTTTTCATTTTTTAATGTGCCCCCATATTTGGCTCTTGTTCCAATCAAGTCTATAATCTCAGGTATACAACTTGCAAAAATCGCCTGTTTACAGTATGAAAGATAATGATGATAGTGAAGTATTTTTTGTTTTTTGCTTTTTTCTTAATTCTTTTGAATACTTTTTTTTATTATTTTTTTAAATTGGTAGAAATAAAACAGCAATTTCTAAAAAAAAAACAAGAATGTAGTATAACGGAGTTAAGAGAGCGCCAGGGAAAGAGACAAAGAGAGAGAGAGAGAGAGACAGAGTGGAATAAGGATGACCGACTGGAACCTGAAGCTGGCATGTATACATATGCATATGTATAACAGTTGCATATAACAGTTGTGCCCCTAGAAGTATGCTAAATAATTCGACGACGTTAACAACGCTTTGCCTGTTGAAAGTTAGAATTGATCTTATCATTTTATTGCTGCATTTTAATGATTGCTTCTTAATACGCGAAACGCAAGACGTCACATTGTGGTTGTTGTAATATTAACTTAAATTTCTAAATGTTGGAAATCATAAAACATACTTTTACAGAACGAAAAATGGAAAAATGGTATTTTAATTGAATTCAACTAAAGAGAAATACATTTTCTTACTTTCTTCACAAATCAACCAACCATTTTAACAGTCTGGAGCTATTTTGTTGTAACTGTTTTTGCAAATGGTTAATAATTAACACATGTGTAGTGAAAGTATATAAATTTTGCAGTAGGCTTTCGATTTCTTGGGGGTACGTGTGTTCTCTACAGTAAATTATAAATCGGTATTTGTACACGAGCATATGTATATGTAGTTATATCAAGTACTTAAGGAATGATATAAAAAAAAAACCAAATGCCTCAAAGGAAAATGTGGCCAATTACACTTGTACACACATCAACGCAAATCGATATTGATATTGATCTTGATCTTTATCTTGATCTTGATGTTGTGTGTGCGATTTCAAACACTATAGACAACAGAAACTGTTGAAAACTACAGACTACGATAAGGTACAGTGGCTCTGTGTGTTGGGTTTAATGTGCTTTATTCCATCTATCTAACAGGTAAATAAACAAAACTGTTGTATCTTTGTATCTTTGTATGATGTGCATGAGAGACTATACTTTATTTGGGAGGAATTGGGAAAGAGTTTCAAATAATGTGTTGTCATGATGCTGATACTGATACTGATACGGATACTGATAACGATTACATAGATACTGCAACTGTTACTGATAACAAATCAATTGTTTATCTTCATTAATTAAGAATTTTCATTTTTGACAGTGCGCTTTTCGCGCGGTTTTCTTACTCGTATATGCGTGGCTGCGGCATACTAAGTGAGTGCAAGCAAATTAACGACTTTAATTTAATTAAATTTAATTAGATTGATGAGATTAAGTATAGGTGTAATATGTTTATCGTATGGTTAACATACCACATACCATGTAGTATTTAGTATAGTATATGTATGTAATTAAAAGTGAATTCAATATAATAATTATGTATTAGGTAGTGGATAAAATTGCAAAATAGTTTCTACTGCATTTGTTTATGTATGTATTTAATTAGAATCAATAAACTTGTAAAAAACTTGGAATAAATTTTATGTTCATAGACAAAAAAAATATAATCAATACAGAACTAAAGCAGCAACTTGGTGTGTGTTCCAACAAACAAACCAACAAACAATTCAATGTTATGCATCTTCTTATTTATTTAATATTTTTTTCTGATAAGTTCAAAAACCAAACTTAGGAAAAAGCTATTTGGTTGAAAAGCGGGACGAACTAAAATTGTACAAAAAAAACAAACTAATTTGTCAAAAATTGACTCGGCTGAAGTTGCATAAAAACTCGCGATAAATACAACAAAATGAAAGGGAGAAGACAACGCAATGCCTATTGTTCATGAATATATATACATCTATATATATATATTAAAAATACAAATAGGCTCATATTTCTCTAACTATTGTTCAATTATTTTAAGAGCTATTGTATCCATTGTTTTGTAAATTTGTTAAAAACTATTTAAATATAAGACATTTTTGGAGCATGGCCCATTGTATCATCTTGGATGAGATTGGAAAAAACTCATTGATTTCTCTTACACACAAGAAATTCAAAACCTTCTGTAAATTGTCCTCCAAAATGAGTTAAGCAAAGCAAATATGTTATTTATATGTGTGAATGTGTGCGTGTTAACGTGTTTGATTGTTTGCTCTGTTGGCTTGTTTGCAATCAATTTCGAAATTATGCTAACCAATGTCAAAAGATACATGCTTCGAGTTATGCAGTACAACAAAATGAAAATATGGATTACGTTTGAAAAATAAAACTACATACAAACAGATGTATAGTAGATAAAGTTCGAGTCGTAACAGTGGCTGTTGTCATGGTGTTTATAAGGAAATGCCATAATGAATTTGGTTAGTTCTGTTGCCACGCATTAAAATGTGTGCAGACAAAAAATGTGTTGCATACCCGCCAGGCGCTATATTCTAAGTACTTTTAACATGTGGACGAGAATGTTTAACGTGAACTGGTGAACATTTAAAATCAACAATGCAAAATGATTAAACATTGATTAACCACTGTCATTTCGAAATTTTTTTGGCACACATTGATCGTTTTTCTCACTAGCTAATATACGAGTACGAATAAGCCTTATGAATTTGCACACAAAAATAAACACAAGTTGAACGTTAATAAAAGTAAAAGGATAATTTGTATGTAGCATATTTCATATTTAAATATATATATATATATATATTAACATATATATATATATGCATATAATGACAACAAAATTTACAGAAGGAGTTGACAAATAAATTACTTATTTTAATCTTTAGCTTATGTTCAGAGTACAAGATCTTCTCTCTCTCTTCTTACACATGCCACCAAGAAACCAATGCCTATTGGGAAAATTCGAATATATTGTAAGTTTATATTTAATTGTCTTGTCTTGATTTGCGCAATGAAAATAATTCTTCGACTGGCAACTTTTCTTTTGGTCTTTAACATTTATTTTTGAGTGCCTATTAAATGTATTGATATTTTTATGCAAATTCAAGTGACGTCAAATATTAACTAAAAAAATAAATCAAACGAAATAAAAATAAAAATACACAAAATAATAATAATAAATTGATCTTGAAAAGGTTGTTGTACTTTTTCTGAAGTTTAGTAAGAATGCAATATAAGAATAAATCAGATTAATTCGATTGTAGCGATTGTTGTTGTTTTATAGATTTTCTCTTTGTAATTCATTTATTTCGTTTTGTGTGGTTGTTATTGACTTTATTTATTTATTGAATTTTCTTTTGTATTTGTTGTTTTTTTTCTTGCTGTTGTTGTATTTTTTTTTTTTTTTTTTTTGTGGTACAGGCAGCAACGTGTTCGTGTACCTTTTTCTAGGATCCTTGCTATATGCTCCACCATATTTGCTTCTTTGGGCAGCCAGTTCAGTGATTTCTGGTATCCAACTAGCGAACACAGCCTAAATTCAACAACACACATACACATTTAGAATAGAGAGAAGTGCCAAAATAGTTGTTGAGTTTCAGTTACAATTGCAATTACAATTAGTATGGTCTAACTTCTTTGGTGTTCTTTGGTTGGTTCTTTTCGTGTGGTTAAGAGATTGCATAAATTGCTTAAAGACGACGACGAGAACGCAGATGACGTAGAACATAAAATCAAAAACAAGATGTAAAACTCACTCCACACATAGACTGACATTTTAACGTTCATTTTCATTATTCAATCATTCACATCAGCACTCACACATTCATACATTCATACATGTTTATATACACAATTAACACAATTATTCACGTCCAGCAATTCGAAGTTACTCTCACAAAATTACAACTAATTGTACATTATTTTACAAATACGAGTACAGTTTTGATTTTCTGCAAAAGATATTTTCACTTTTTACCGCATCTAAATATTTACTTTAGTTACTTTTTTTTGTTAATAAAAGATCTAAAAATTTACAATTTTACAGCTGTACACGATGAGTGCAAATGCTGCCTAGGAGTTGGCATAGAAAAAGAGTTATCTCTCAACTAAGCATAGGTTTATGAGTACTTTTAAAGTTGTCGGATTATTGTGATGACATTTTGAATACAAAGTAGATAGATACGAGTACTTTTCAATTTTTTGGTGTCGTGCTAAATGTTATGCTATGGATATTGTTCGAAACAGAAAATAAACCAAATACCTTAAACTCAATGATATGATATTGATTAAAAAGATACTTCGATATGCCGAAGATTAAAAATAAATTCCAAAATAAGTATTCTTTTAAGTCTATACATTTTAAATTTTAATTAACCATTTTAATTAATGCAAAATGTTGATTTGAAGCGGACATCAAGAGATCGAATCTTTAGCTTAACATATCATATTAGATACATATTCTGGAAAAAGTATTTTTTGGACAAATTGAAAAGAATAAATGATTGCAAAAAGTTGAAAATCGATGTACTATTTAATTATGTTACCGTGACACTGACACAAAACTGTTTATTTTATGGATTAATACGTTTGGATTATTGAAAAATATAGCTTGTACTTGCTCTCTTCAAAATAGAAAATATAATAGATATTTAAGTGTACTTTAAGATACAATATAATTAGTTTTTTTTTATTTTGGCAATGCGTGACCGATGCTTTTAATGTGAATTAACAACAATGCGCCTAATTGTTTTGCACAAATGCTTTAAGATGTCGAAAAAAAAGACAAACCTTTAACTATTGCAAATTGAAAAGAACGCATATTGTGTAGGTTGTTTGGTGTTAATACGAGAAACGTTGAAAGCATGGCAAAGTATAAAAAAACTAAACAAAAATTACAAAATTAAACAAGGTATTCGAGAAAATACACGCCTAAAACGTGATTATCGAAAGAATTATATTAAATAAAAACAAACTTAACTAAACCAAAAACAAAATACAAATTGAAAAAGTCTGAATTCAGTATGCGAATCACTGATCTCTTTGAAAATTACCATAATTTAAACTATATTCGAATCATAATTTAAGGATTTAAATAGAAATAATAATTTTGTACTTTACTTTATTACTTGTTTTATGATTTATCAGAGCTTCACGCAATGATAATAAATTTTACCGTTTTTTTTTTTTTTTTTTTTTTGTTAATGAATACTTATTGAAAAATATAAAAGGTATATTTGTTTGTATGAATTTATTAACCAGAGTTGACTGTAGCTACATTTGAGATGAAGGTAAAGATATTAGTATAACTTTGCATGACAGTCTGCAAGTTACCAAAATACAAATTTATTTGGTAAATGAAAAACAAAACAAAAGGGTAACAGACTAAGTAAATGTGTAATTTGATAATTGAGTACATATTAAACTATTCAATACTAATCATTAATTAGATTGTAGATTGTACTTGTATGATACATTATTTTAGCGTTGCTGAGAACGAGAATAGACAGAATTGTTAAGACCTAGACCATTGATTCAATTCAATTCTGCATAGGAATTTTTTGTTTGATATTGTAGATTAGTTAAATACATAAGTAAGATTATGCAAGATATCTGCTAGAAAAAAAACTAAGAACAACTGAAAAAAATTTCACATTTTTGGCATCTGACAATTTCCTACACTTCAATTGGAATAAACTAAGGATCTTTAGATCCCTCAGATCTTCAGTTGTTTAAGATTTGATATTATTTGATTGGTATTTGTTGTTACCTTTATTTATATTTATTTATATCAATTTGAATGTGATGTTGTTATGTTTTTTATTTTTTTTTTTTTATTTTTGCATTTATGGAATATTATAGACTACCTCTTTCCGTGTTCTCTTTTGAGTTCACCGCCATATTTATTGCCACTACCAACGAGTTCAATTATTTCCGGTATACTGCTGGCAAACATTGCCTAAAATATTCCACATATATACGAGAATACAGCAATCATTAACAAGTTTGTTTAATTAGTGATTATTTATTGGTAGTGTCGTCTTAATCTCCTGCTTAATTGGGTACGAAGTGAGTCCTAGACAATCACACCAGGAGACAATAATACTTAATAATCTGCATAAGTACTTATACATGTACCTAAAAGCATTTTAGTTTTTGTTTTTATTTTTTTTTTTTTTTGTTATTTTTGAAATCAATTTTACGGCAGCCAGCATTAAATCATGCAAAGAACAAACATAGATTATATGCATGTATTTATGATTTGGATTGGATAGCCTAACTGTCTGACTAGCCTGCTTGTATTTATTATTTCCTGTAGTCAGTGTATCTGTGGTGTCTGTGTCGGTGTCTACAAGTTATCTTTATATAATTAATTTTTGAATACTTAAAAAAAAAAAGGCAAATTGAAAAAAATTGAAATATATAAAAAAAAAAGGTTGAGAACTGCATGCATTCGGTTCGATTTATAAAGAAAAAAATGAATAAATGAATCATCTACCAGCTGCTGCTCGAGTAAGTATGTAGATGTTCTCAGTGTGTGCATGATTTAGAATAGATCGAATAATTTGAGTGACTAAAGTTAACCGCAAGTTGAGACGCGTTAAGCTTATTTACTTAAGGTGATGAGAAGCTAACGAAATTTAGATGAACTTAAGAATATACATATAGTATAAATCAAAACTGACTCTCAAACTAAACTTGTAAGTAAGTATAATCAATAATCAAAATGGTGCATCGTTATTAAGTCGTTCTATGTATTTACATAAACGTAGCATATTTCATAAATACTTGATTTGATAACACATTAAATGAATAATATAGTACGAGTATATAGTAGTATAAAACCTTATGCTATTAATCGAACTGTAGTATTTTTTTTTTTTGTTTTTTATTATGTATGTAGTACTTAGAAGGACAACGCTTGATACGAGTTAAGGTTTGAGTTAAATGTTAAGTGCTACGCTCGGTACTTTTCGCTACTTTGGAGGTTCTTTTTGGGATGTATACATGATATGTACTTGGATACTTTTGTAAATATGTATATAAGCTAGTTTTTTTCAGCATAACTGTACTAAGTACATTTGGCAAAACAACCAAATCAACTTAAATCATTCACACATTTTTCGCACTGCGAACCCCGCTGTTTCCTTGGCCTAAGCTCAATGGGTCTCGATGTAAAGAGGGCGAGACAGAGAGAGAGCGCGCGAGAAAAAGAGAGAGACAAAAATAGAGAGGAAACATTTCTCTACATATATGTATGTATGTACGAGTATGTAACTAAAAGAGAGCTTAAATATTTTTGCTATATGTATAAATATGTTAAGTGTATTTTTGTTGATTGTTGATTGTTGTTCTTGTTGTTGTTGTTTAACTTACCAAGCCGACGAGCAGAAAGAACACGAGAAATGTTCTTCCCAAGACAGTCTCACAGTAAACGTCACCATATCCTACCGTTGACATGGTCACAATTAGGAAATAGACACAGGTCCAATAGGATAAACGATGAGCATTATTAAAATCCAGCGGATCGCCAGAGTTCTCCAGCTAAATTTTAAGTAAATGCAATTGCAATTTTCAATTGCAAAAAAACAAACACGCATCAGCGACAATTCGAAATGCACATTTCAATCTCTATGCCATTGGACACTTACACATAAACAGAAATCAAGATGAAATCAAAACGAAACGCACGCCCTCCCAACAATCACAACAACCAACTAAATCCTCTGTGACCGACAGCAACGTGGCGTATGCGTAATATTTTAACTGGCTTCAAGCACACGCTGCAAATCTGTCACAAAGTCGGCTGGAAGACGCGCGTCTCGCATGGCTTTGAGTGTGTGTGTGTGTGTGTGTGTGTGTGAGTGTTATATGTGAGAGTGTGTGTGTTGGTGTGTGTGTCTACATACCAGATGTATAATGCCCGCTGCTGTTAACCACACGGATATAAAAATTGATACTAGTTGAGCCAAGCGAATTGAGCTCGATGTTTTTAGTACGTTTAAATATTGTAAAATATCTGGAACAGTCATGAGACGTAGCGCTCGAAGAAATCGAAGACCTGTTTATGATATACATACATTCATGATATATTATACTTGCCACACACATATATTCATATATAATACATATCATACACATACACACATATTCCTACTATGTATGTGTATGCATGTAGAGTAAATCACATTGCATGCATACAAATCGATCGGGGCATGTATTTAATTCGATGTATACTTATAAGAATTGCAAAATAAATAATATGTATATTGTGTGTAGAATGAGAAATTATTGATCTTGTTACCGATTTGTATGCATTACATTTTTAGAATTTTCATAAGAATAATTTAATTGTTTTGATTTTTGCGCTTACCGATCCATGTTCGATCTAAATATATTGATACGAAGGACGGGGGTATTGTAAAATAATCTACAAAACTGTACATTTCTAACATAAACCAAAGCTTATCGGACGCCGCTATGAACTGTAATAAAATTGTTAATGAAAGAACACAATAATATTTAAGAATTTGTTAAACAGAAATGCAAACTGATTAAACATAAAAAGCTCAACCAATTGCCTTTTTCACATAAAATATAATATATAGAAATGAAATGTGATTGAACTGGTGTGCAACTTACTCGTATAAAAAAGTAAACCATAAAAAATATATTGAATGCGAGATCGATCTGTTGAGTAATGTTATTACTCCATTTTTGGCATCTTTCGACTTCTTCGCTAGATGCATCAACAAAGTATATAATGAGAGATGCAATGCTGAGTATAAATACGAGTACGACCTGCAAATAAATCAATTGAAAGATAATCGTTAGAATGAGTTTTGTATAGTTTTAATAATTGTTAACACTAAAAGTTAAGCTACATTTTAAACCAACAAACTCGTATCTTCGTACTTGTGTACCGGAGAATCATGAGATTAAATTAACTTTCTGTTGAAATACTTATTATTAATTACTAAATTCGATTTTACGAAATACGCAGAAGAAATATATCAAATTACAAATTATTTAATATAATTGGAGAAATATTTTAATTATTTTTGGAAATAATTAAATTAAATTACTGTTCAAGAGAACATGAATTTGATCCATTTTTAGAATATAATAAGAATATATTAGATTACTGGTATATTGGAAGAAAATGTAATCTTCAGAGCCATATAGATTTCGAGACAAATGTTATAAAAATCAACTATACAGCAAATTGAATTTAAGATAGGTTAATGGTTAGGAAGGCAAAAGATAAGTTCAGTTCAGTTCAAAAGTAAAAAGATGTTATAAACAGGGATTATAACCGAAACGAATATCGGTTTCAGTTACGGTTTCGGTTATGCTCGAATTAAGGTTTTCGGTTATCGGTTATGCAAAATCTTGGAGTATCGGTTTCGTAACGGCTATCAGTTTTTTGTAAGTTTCGGTTTAAAAATACCGGTATGGTTTCGGTGTAATGTCTATTTTATTATAATTTGATCTCATATAAATTTGGTTTGAAAATTTCAATTCTTTTGATTTTACTGATTTTTAATAACTTCGAACTGCCATAACTTGGTCAAAACACAATCAATTGCCATGGGCAACGTAAATTTATGCATGATTTTACCTCTAAAATCGTTCTGCATTTAAATTTTTATTCATTTTAAAAACACGAAATTTTTCGAAAATTTCGAAAATTTACATACTAACCCCTTTCCATTTTTTGTTTTTTTCGAAAAAGTTAGATTTTTCAAAATGAACAAAATTGTAATGCAGAACAGATTTTGAGGTAAAATCATGCTCAAATTTACATTGCGCATGGAAATTGATTGACTTTTGACAAAGTTATGGTAGTTCGAAGTTGCTCAGTACCTGCGACGGTCAGAACCGAAATTAACCCTTTTAAATGAATCGGTTATGAAACGGTTATTTCGGCTTAAACAGTTTCGGTTTATGGGTTTCGGTGGAAAACAAACTTTTCTGTTACGGTTTCAGTTACGGTTTTATTTTCAATCGGTTTTAATCGGTTAAAGTTTACGGTTTTGGTTAAGGTTTTAATCCCTGGCTATAAATATTGGAATAAAGCAAATGCTATAATCCATGTTTACAACTGTTATAAATGTAATTTAAATAGATCCCATCTATGCAGCCAGGAAAATTGGATGATTTCCACAGCTAACACGAAAATTACAAGCAAATGGGGTGTCATAAATCACAGTCTTGTCAGATGGCAGCCACTTAACGTGTATAAGCCTGGGCTGAACTCGTTGCCCATGAATGTCATGAATGAGTGGGTTTTGGCCAAGCATCTGGCAGCTGCAATTCTTGGCACACTTAAATTGGAGAAACATGAAAAAAGAGAAGAAATTCGACAGCATTGTGCATTTTTAATTGCACTGTGGTATTGGAATCGCCAGGAACTCTGCACTGTTCGGATCACGGCTCATTTGATTTATTGAGCAAGGTCCAGCAACACGGCGGCAATTAGCCGAGGTCGTCCTGCAGATAAATCTACGGCAATAATGTAAGTTTTACAATGTAATTTTGGCATGCATTTCCTTTTTCCTGAAAAGTGCAGAAGATAGTCGCGAATTAAATGTCAGGGCTCTTTGCCAAAATGAAAAGGCCAGTTGAGGTGGATCAACTTTGAGGGGACGCACTTTTTGGCCACATTTCGAGCAAGTGCTAAAAATGCTACTTCATGCTAGCATAATCTAAATGTGCTTAATTGTTATTGCTGTTGTTTGACTTTCCTGTTGACCCTATAGACGTAATTACTTTGATAATCGAACAAAACAAAAACTAAATTTAGCAAAAGCAGCACGCAAGCTATTTAGTTACCCATTCTCATAGTTGTTGCTGTTGTCATGCAAATACTAAATACTAAATACCCCTACACTTCACTTGCCCAACAAACTTTACCAAATAGTTCTTAAAGTCGTGCAAAAACTTTTCCCAACAACTAGCAAACTTGAAATATTACGTATACGTACACGACGGGTTGTCAGTTGTCTGTTTCTATATATTTTTCATTAAATTGTTTTAATTAGAGCTTTGTAAGAATAGAATCTGGTGTTGACGTAAGACTTCAGTAGACGCTTTAAAACTGACGTCACCAGGACGAGGTAATCAATGCATTTAGCCAAGCCAAGACGGCGACAAAGCCAACAACGTAACATCGTCAGCAAGATGATAAAATTGTTAGCTGATGCTTGTTTTTATTCTTCATCTGGTAGGCATCATCATCAGAAACTGGGTCAAGCACTTTGTTAGGGAGCTCGCCCCGAAATGTGTTTGATGTGGCGCAAAAGCCACTTAAGCCTCCGCGTAGAGACGCCAACTGCACCACCGCGAACTTGAAATGTCGGTCAACCCCAAAAATTTTACACTGAACAAAAAACATTTTTGGTTCTCGACGTTTTTACTTTTAAAAAATTGCTTATGTTCATATTTGTAAATTTTTGTATATTTTTATTTTTCTAGTAAAAAGTTTTCTTATAAAAAAACAAATACAATACAAAACTGAAGATTAATATTCTTCATTTTAGTAATTGGTCTTTTTTATCAGTGTATTATGGAGTGGAAAAGAACACATGCTTCTCAGAAATAACAAAAAACTCTGCCTTATGTTACTACATATTTAAAACGTTTAGCGCACAAAAAACTCAATCAATCAAATTTGAAATTGTATAATTGATTGATTGTTCTATGGTCATAACATGCATCGATGAATTCAAGAGTTGACAGAGAACCCAAGTTTGATTGAGTCCAAACTCCCACGCATTACATTGGAAAACTTTCTGAATATTAAATTGCCAATAACTACGCATTCAGTCACTTTGTTTCATGCTTCATCAGTTGTTATTCAGCTAAATTTTAACAGAACGAAGTTCTTAGTAGAGAGAATACATTTCCCACTTGAAGTGAGGCTAAAGCTATAAATTAATTTCTCTACTTAATTCAATATTTCAATTTGATGTGACATTCAAAAAAGAATACAAATTTGCAATGCGCATAATAAATAGAATATGTATTAACTATATTATTTTATACACATTTTTTAAATTATTAGAATTTATAGCAAACAATTTATTTTAGTTGCATTTAGGCTAAGAATCTAAAAGTTATCGTTTTTCACTTTATCGGACTTAATTGCCTGATAATCTCTGAGTTAACTAAATCTTTCAAACAGACAATCAGTTAGAGGGAATATATATAATTTTAAGGGTTGCATGTGTTCCAAATAAAAGGGTAAAAATATATAATATTCTATAATTATTTAAATGCCTTAAAAATTTAAATAAATGTACCATCATTTTATTTATTATTTTTTAAGTTTCTAATTATTTTTATATATTTACACACTCAGCGATACTTTTTACTTTTACATTTTCTAATCAATAAAAATCAACAATGCCTCGCCCTCCAAACCATACGAACATCCTTTTTTCTATGTTGACTATCTGGGTATCAAAAAAGTTATTCAAAACCATGTAGCAAACTAATATGCATACATTTTATACTATACGAGTACATATATTTATTTTGTGTACCAGCTGCTCAGAAAATAGAGCAATCAATTTAGTTACGAAGCAGCCACAACAACAATAACGACGGGACAAACAGTTTAATGGCCCCATTGATGTTGCAGAATCAAGGAAGTTGCCCCTCCCTTCTACAAAAGTACCACAATATGCGGTTTTCTTAAGGCTGCTGACTGCTGACTGCTAACTGCTCACATTGAAGCTGGTCTATGGCGTGACCAAGTACAATCGGATGTGGTCGACACACCCACAGTAAGCTGCCATAAATGTTGTTATTTTTTAGCTCAACTTCCGCATTGAAGTCGCTTTAAAAATGTAAATCCAATTAGCGAGTAAGCGCAATCAATAAAGCATAGTCGACTTTTAGGCGCTAAAGTAAAATAGTAGTGAGAATAACTTCGATAGTATAACAGTCGCATAATATACAAATACGAGTATAACAGTCACAGTATCACACAGTATAACAGTCACAAGGAATTGACAGTATAAAAGTTTAACAGTTTAGAAGTTAAAATCACTATTGTACTTTATGCTATTTCATAGCTAGACTTGGCTTTTTAGTAAATACAAAATCTAGAAATTTTTATATAATACTATTAGCTAGAAAACTAGCTATTTTATCAACCGAAAATGTATGGGTTTTTGGTTGTTTTTCGGTTGGTTTGTATTTTTGAAACACTCCTGTTTAAATTCCCTGTCGAAAATATAAAAAAAACTTTAGAGATGTCGAAGTCATAAAGCCATTTACGTTAAGAATAATGAGTCTACATGGGTCGAATGCAAAAGTTTAAAGAGATTTCAGTTAACGCTTTTAAAAACGTTAAATGCTATTTTAGCCATACATTTTTGTTGCTAGCATATAATAAGATAATAGATTTTGACTTGTATTACCTAAATTTTTGTATAATAACTTTAAAAAAAATATATCACTAAATTGGCTTTTCGCACATTTATTATTTTATTTAATTTTAACATATTTTCTATTTAAAAAGTTTTTAAAATCTATTAAGAATAAAATTTAGGGTTTCTTTTAATTTTGAAACGAAATAAAAAATTAATTTTAATCAAAAATGAATTGAATTTAATAAATAAATAAAATTGATAAAAATTAAATTTAAGTTTTATTTAAATTTTTAAAAGAAAAAAATATTTATTTTAATCAATAGCGCTTGAAATTCTGGCAACACCGATTGAAATATTTAGCAGTATAGCAATGAAATGGAATGGGAATCTATTTACCATAAGCAGCGATAAAAATGAACCACAATAACAGCAAGAAGTAACCAAATATCAAATACCAAATGGCAAATGGCAAAGGGCTTTGGTAAAGCGTCTACAAAGCGGTCAACAGCTGCAACACCGCCCAATGCCAACAAACATTCGCCGCAGTCTACCAGCCAATTGGCATGTTGGCAGTAGGCCTGGCCATAAACAATTGCCTCAAGCCCTCACTCTCACTCTCACTCCCTCCCTCTCTCTCTCTCTCTCTTTCTCACTGTTTGCCATGCATCTATCTTCATTAGACCTGGTAACAGTGAATCGTGCGGGCTTTTATTGATTTTCTTAGCCCTTTCTCTGGCATTTCGCCTACAATATTTACTGTTATTTGTTGTGGCTGCTTTGCCGCTCTCACATACATATATTCTTATTTTTGTTATTTTTGCTTCTTTTGGCCCGTTTCCCGTTATTAGCTCAAAAGTTGTTGTTTGCCATTTAGCCTGGTTCTTTGCATAGGCGCAAAGAGAGCACAGCTATCGATAAATGGGCCACAGTAGGACTATTGTGGACGTGGGATTGGACATGGGAGTGACATTAGTAATATTCCTAGCTCTAGCTCTTCTTCTAGTCATTGTAGTAATGGCAAAATGCCATGCAGAGTCAAACAGCGCCATTTATCGAGCCTCGAGTTGCCTTATTTGTATTTATATTTGCCGTTTCTTGTCGTCGCGGCAGCGAACTGTCATATGATAATGGAAAGTAGGAAGAAAGCACCACCGACTATAATTGCAATTAAATATCTGTCAATCTGCATTGATCGATTTTACAAAGTCTATACATTGCAATTTGATAAATATGAATTGAGAGTTAACAACTGCAATTAAAAGTAGAGATATGTACATGTGTTGTAATCAACAGACTAACAACTGAGAGATATATTATATTTAATTCAAACAGTTTGTTCCCTTCTTGAAACTTATAGCAAAAATTAGGTAAATCTGGGAACTATTGTTTTTGCAATGTACGTTCGTTAACTTCTTTTTAATCAACTTAAATATCAGATTTGCTTAAAAATAATTTTTAAAAATCTAAAGAAATAAATGGACACATCTCTCACATAGTTTGAAATATGAATTTCTTAAATTGAAAAATTGGCGAAAGACTTTTTTATAGTGTTACCGATAGATTGCCTTTAAACTCATTAAAAATGACACAATGTTTGACAGTTGATAACAAATTCACTGTCAAGGTTAATAATATTTCAATTTTTATACTGGACAATCTTAAATGCTTGAGTTGAAAGTTGAACTAACATCCGATTATCATTTAAATCATTTCAATATCTCAACAAAATTACAACTAACTCTAATACTTCTATCAATACTAATAAAAATACTAATACTCATTGATCTGATTGGGTTTTTCTGGGTTTTCCCCAATCCTTGCAACAAATGTTGGATCATCATTTTTGAATATCCCCAGCTTAAACTTAAATTTATATTTTTCTTTTTCAGTTAAAAATTAAAATTTATTATATTATTTAATTTTTAATTTTACTTTTTGTTTTATAATTTAATTTAATTTTTAATTAATCACTTCTGTCGACTGCTTTTAGTTGACGTTAAATAAAATAAAATAAAAAATAAAATAAAAAAACTTAATATAGTACGATTATACTTGTTTAATTAAAGCAGCAAAACTCAAATAATTTTGTAAAAGTTTCGGTTCCTGATACTCTAACTATGCCGTCAGAGTTACTTATACCTAGAGCATTTCATTAAATACGCTTTATTTATTTAGATTGCAAATGTTACGTCAATTATAATTCTCATAGAATTGGTTTACAAATGAAAATCATGTCTCATATATTTTCAGAGTAGAGTCGGTAACTTCAAGCGTTTATAATGATATAATCCAAGAAAATGCCTCAAATGAAATCCCTTGAATAATTTTTGAAGCTTAAGCCATGATTCAAATTTAATTGATGGCTACGCAAGTTGACATATGCATAATATGGAATTATCGCCCCTGCTGGTTTTCTTACATTCCTTATCAGCTGATAATTATCAGCTCAAAGTAGTCTCATTTATCAGTGGCCTAGACATATTCAAAGCACAAAAAGTAACCGCATTCCCCGGGCCACTAAATCAATTTGTTTGTTAGTACAAGTATTTATGGTATATGGAAATGGTTGACTTACTTTGCTGCTTCCGTTGTTGACATGCAACCAACAACGACAACGACAACGACAATGGCAACGACAACGGGACAATAAATGGCAAATGTTACATTTTACACGCAATGTAACATGATTTCTTTGCCTTTTGTAATACCTAACCAAATGAATTGAAGCCAACTCGAATGCAATCACCAGGTCACGTCAATTATAAATAATGTATGTGACCTTGGAATTGGTTAGAGTGTAGCATTATCTAAGCATATGGATTGTAAATATTGGACTTACCAAAATTCGACCAGTTGTTGTTTGACCCGAGATAAGCTCTCCAGCCCAGTCTTTTGCTTCTGT
The DNA here is from genome assembly GCA_035042165.1 of Drosophila kuntzei. Taxonomy (NCBI): domain Eukaryota; kingdom Metazoa; phylum Arthropoda; class Insecta; order Diptera; family Drosophilidae; genus Drosophila; species Drosophila kuntzei. The sequence continues at coordinate 563,560 of JAWNLU010001560.1, read as the reverse complement.
CATAAATGTTCCCTCGAACTCCTGTTTGTTGCGTGACGCCTTCTGCTCCTTTTGTTTGGGATCGTTGGGTCCCAAATCCGGCTCCTTGCGGCAGCAGATGAAGGCAAATCCACGCCATAGCAGCACAATGAGCAGGCCAGCAAGGAATGTGAAAATGCTGGATAGCAGAAAACACCAATATTTGCGAACTTTGAGACAATCATCGGCATCGAATGGTGAATCTGTTGGATCATCGGCCAATGATTCGACAGTGCTTTGATCACACCCCGACATCCCCTGAAACAATATATACATACATATTAAATGAGCATATTTAAATATATTGAACATTAACAAATTATTAATTAACAATTAGCAATAGCATTTTTAGATTTATGTGAGACAACATTTTTTAGCACAAGGCGGCACTTTATGTATGAATGTACATATGTATGTATATTAGGGCGGGCCAATTTATAAGGGTGGTAATCGTACCCCAAAATCGGAAACTACGATGAATTTTAAGAATATTTCACGAAGAATCTATGGGTCTAAAATGAATTCCTAGATCCCGCTGAGAAGCATGAAAATGTGAGTTTTCGCCCAATCGTTTCTATGATAGCTATATGATATAGTGATAGTGGATCGATTTGAACCAAATCAACAGGATATGGATTTGGGTTGATCTTTTACATGCTGACAAAATTTGGTTCACATCGGTTCACTATATCATATAGCTGCCATAGAAACGATCGATCGAAAATTGCACATTTTCATGCTTCTCAGCGGGATCAAGGAATTCATTTTAGACCCATAGTTTCTTGGTGAAATATTCTTAGAATTCATCGTAGTTTCCGATTTTGGGATACGATTTTCGACGAAAATATTTGACCCGCCCTAATGTATATGTGTATGTATGGATATATTACACATACGTCACGTTTGACATTTAAAATGAACACATTCTTTAAATTTGCTTCTTAGTTTTTTGGCTCGAGTTTGTGTTGCGACGCGCATAAATGTAAACAAAAATAAATAAGCATACAGCTACTTAAATGCAACAAATAGACATCTGACTAAGATTTTATCAAGTTGATTTTTTTGGTTTTATAATTATTTATAATAATTTCTTACATTTGTCAATGCGCTGATATTTGTGCCGATTAAATCGCTTGCCATTTCAGTTGCTTACATTGCGGCTATATACACTATATAGATATATGTATGTACAATGTACTTATGTGTATGATTATGATTGTGTTCTTTTTGGCTCCGACCGATGCTCGCTAGACTTTCAAGTGCATATAGGCCCCTGGCAACTTTGAACATGGCCAAGTGGCCAATGACGACACCAAACAACGACAACGGCACCGACAACGGCAACGACAACGAAACGGTACGAAAACTTGGCACGCCTTTAAAAATAGCAGCAAACAAATCTTTTATTTTTAAAGTGATCTCGCAATGTACGCGACATACGCACAGTGAACACTCACACACACACACACACACACACTTATACACACACTGAGCGAGCGAAGAACGCGGCGACAATTTGCTCAAAATGTCAGCATCAAAAGCATGCGACAATGTACACGTATTCTTTATAGATACTTTGTATAATTTTAAATAAATATGAACAATGCACTTGGGCCAAAGTTCAACGCTTATGAATATCACACGAATTCACTGTAATTTTTTTGCGTTTTTTATTAATTAAATTTCATATTCTTAATTTATGGCCAGCGAATTGAGCACGCTTTTCAGTGGGGCCAACGCACTCAATGAATCACTGCGTATACTACGTATCTATGCAAAATAAATAGATATATCTATGTATGTATGTATCGTATACATTTGCATTTGCATCACACACACACACAAATACACACAATCACACACGCACGTTACAAAATGGTGACACGGACCGAGCGAACAGCACAACTGCCGCACACAAACTGAAAGCATTATGAAAATGCGACGATAGCGTTGAGGAGCCCCAACCAACAACGACGCCTTTCTCAGCCTTCTCAGCTGGCCAGCCATGCTATCTCCTAACGCTGACGCTGACGCGGACTCTGACAGGGGCCACGGGCTACGGGCTACGGGCTACGGGCTACGGGCTACGGACTCGCTCTCCCACTGCCTGACCGCGAAAATTGTCAGGGCAGGCGACAAACTTGAATTTAATTAAAAAGCACAACAAAATAAATGGCATATTCAATTTTCTTCTGTCCGAAAACTGACACACCCTACCTTATAAAAGTAAACATTAAATATGATACTCGTATTAACTATAAAAAGTCTCTAGTTTCGACAGTTTCTCATTTAAAATAAAATTATGTATACACATTTAAAAGCAAAAAAAACATTTGGAATAATTTAATTGTCCATCTGATTCTCAAAAAATTTTACCAAAAATAGAAACAGAAACACAAGTTTCGCACGTTTCAATTAATTATGTGAAAATATTGAATTATTATGCAGAAAAATCTCAAAACTAGTTCGCTATTTATTAGACGCATCGAAAAATTCTCGAAAAAATGCTCTCTACTTTTAAAGAAATATTTCAGAGAAATTTAAGTTTAATTAAAATTTATTATTGTTAAATTGTTATGACTTAAGTTAGGAAAGTTCCTTTACATTATGACGATATGTAGTAAAATTAAAATTTAAAATTCTATATTTGTAATAATATAAGATCAGTTTTTTTCAAATTAATCAATTTTTTATATGAATAACGGCAGAGAGTCTCTAATAAATATTATATTGCTTGATCAATTAAATTAACAATTATAAAAATCATATTATTATTCAAAATTCTTTCTATTGAAGTGCATTTTAAAAATGTATGAAAATTTATGTTTTTAATTTAAACTCTATAAAATTAAATCGTGAAAAACGCACGGGCAATGCCGGTTTAAAACAGAAAGTGTACAACAGAGAGTTTCAAAGTAAGATATTTAATTAAATCGCTTTAAAGACTTTGTATAAAAATGACAGAATGAAATTATTTCTTTGAAAAGTGTAAATCAGAAAGATAGCAAAATCATAATACCCTTAACAAGTGTATTAGAACATATGTAAGTGTGTATAAAATAGCTAAAATACTCGTATCTGTGTGTGCATTTGCTTTGTGTGCGTGAGTTGCCAACAATGAATTATTATTACAACAAGAACAACAGCAGGGCAAATATAAATAAATAAATTATGAGCTCTCTTGTTTTGCTGCTCTGTGCCGTATACGCAAACACACACAAACACACATTCCCTATTTATTTTATTTTACTTTTTTTGCATTTTTTGTGACCTGCTGTCCCGGCAAACAGGCAACGCCTAACGCCTGCCAAGCTTCAGGTTAACCGAGCCTAACTCTGCCCAGTCACGCCATGTTGCCAGTTAGCTGTCGTTTCATAATTTACGCGCTTTGTTTGCTATTTCCTGCGGGGGCATTGCCATCCGTTTCCCATCCCCCAACCCCCTCTTATAAGCATGGCCCAGTTTGCTTATGCCTTCCGTTTAAACTATGTATTTCCATTGGCCATAATTGCTCATAATCATCAGAAGCCGCAGCGAGCAGCGAGACACGAGCGTCGTGCATTTTATTTATAGTTTTTTTTTTTTTTCTTTATATGCGACAGTTTATTCGGTTAAGTTGATCGCTTCATTGCATTTGGCCAATTTAAAATTTTTTTTATTCAATTGATGCATATTTATAAACTGTCGTTAACCTTGAACACTTGCAAAGTGTCCTTAAGTGCACAACAATGACGGTGGCGTATACGTAATAATAGATTTATACACACGACATGCACTATGCATAGCTAAGTATTTTGATTTGCTCATTCAACAACAGTAAACAAGTTTTTGAATTGCATTCCAGCATTTTCAAGTGGAATTACTCGGTGCCATGGGAAATGCCTTTTAAATGAATAAGCTGCTTCTTAACTAGCTTGAATCTAAATAAATAAATGACAGCATCTCAAACACATTCCGTAAATCGCAACCGCTTTCAATCACATTTTTTAGGAATCTAATATTCATTTTATTCGACTTGAGAACAAATTGAACAAATTCTTTAGGAATCTGAAAATTAAAAAATTAGTCACAAAATCCCTTATAAAGTTTCTCTTATCGCCTATATTAAGGCGAATAATATGATATCAGATACTGTCAGTACTTGATTAGAGTAAATAATATTAAATATTATAGTAAAATTGTTTAACTTGAAAATTCATAAATACAAATTAGTAAAATTGTACTACGTTTTTACATTGGGTCATTTCATTTTAAATTTGGAATGATTTTCAAACAAATAATTCTAGTTTTAAGCAACATTAATATGAAATTCCATTTGTCAGTGAATTGTTAACTAGCAACCGCTTTCAATCAGACTTCTTAGAAATTGAATATTCTATATTATTCGAAGTTTTTGAGGAAATCAAAAATTATTTATTACATTTGTTTTGTATATTCGTTGTGAAGTCGAATTTTGTTCATAGGGAACAGATTTATTTACTACTATCGATAATGATCGAAACCTTTAGGTATCTGAAAATTAAAAATTAATTCTAAAGTCCCTTCTAAGGTTTCTCTTATCGCCTATATTAAGGTGAATAATATGATATCAGATACTGTCAGTACTTGATTAGAGTAGTTAATATTTAATATTACAGAAAAGTTCTTTAACTTGAAAATTCATAAATAATAATTCATATATTTTTGTAAAATTGTCCTACATTGGGTCATTTTGTTTCAAATTTGGAATGTAATGCGATTTTTAAAGAATAATTCTATTAATTAATTAATAAACTATTCTAAATTATTGAATATTAAAAGTAAATTTAACGTATATAGCTTATGAAAAGTTGGTCCATAATAATTAAAGACGGCAGAATTTAAACAATATTATGTAAGGTGGCATGAAATAAACAGTTTCATTAATTATTAAAGACTCTTTCGATTAATATTTTTAAGAAACTGATAAGCTGTTCTTGATCAACTTAATTCAGAGTATAATTGCAATTTTATTAAGATTGAACTAGGCTAGAGAAAACCACATCAAAGACTTATGTGTGTTAATGCAGTTTTATTAAAGATCAAAGATTATAGAGTATTATATTATTGTATACAACTGATAAGCTGTCCTAGTTTCAATCAATCACTTGATTTCAATGTTGACACTCTGAAGCTGTCTTTAATGACATGTGGGATTTATAAACAGATGTGCATACAAATGGTCGAGCATTTCGAATAGAACTGTCTGATCAAATAAGTAAACAAATAAATGTTTATCGTTATTCATTCGATTTGTTTACTTTTACTACAACTGAACTGTCAAGATTGCAAATGAATCATTTAATATAATTTCGAGCTGAATTTTAACGTATTTGAATTGCTTAAATTGTCATCGACAGCTGCTGATAGTCACTATTTAAGTAAATGTTTGTGCATAAATATCATTTGGAATAAAGTGCAATATTTTTGCAGCGATTGATTGAATTATTTATTACTTGCTTTGGACTGCAAATGTTGGAATTTTTGTGGAAATCACTTTAAGTCGCTTTAAGATAGGCGTATTCCGTGCCGACGACCTGCTGTGACTAAGTTAGATAGCACGGCGATATATACAAATTATTGCAAAAGTCAGCGGATTTTATGCTGGCGGTCAAGCAGGGGAATTCCCGCTGGGGGTGGCAATCAAACGAATGAAGTCACACGGCGACCAAGTGGTAATAATTTACATTGCGAACTATTGATTTTAAGGCGTGATGGGGCGTGGACATGACTAGATAAGTTGACGCATGTCTGTCAAAGTCTTTGTGGAAAGCAAAGAAAGATAGACAGGCAGAGATACAAATGCCAAGCGACTGGCGGACAAAGCAACGAACTGACAAATACCCTTCGACTTTTTGAGCAATTTATGGGTCGCACTTGGCCAACTGATTGTTGCCGCTGATTGTTGACCGCTGCCGTCGCGACATTACCAAGGCCAAAGGGCTTACACTCGACTTGGATGTTCAGTGTGTGTGTGTGTATTGTGTGTGCCACATTTGCAAAGGTCACGCGAGACAAACAAGAAACTATGTATGTACAAATGTAGAAAGCAATCATCAGCTTATGTCTTCTGTTGTTATACCCGTTACTCGTAAAGTAAGAGTGTATATAGCACTATATTAAATAGGGTGAGGGAAGTGTGTCATACCCGCGGAAACATTTGTATATTTTCTTTATTCGCATCCAAACCCAAGTAGATATATTCAAATCCGTCTATTCGTCCGTCCGAATGTAAGAGCCTATAAGAGCTAGAGCAAGCAAATTTAGAAACTTCAAAATATGACGACAGCACACTGGACGAAAAGCCCAATTTTTTTGCATAAAGTTCATATTTTCATGAAAACCTTATGTGGTTTTGATATTATTTTATAAAAATAGATATTCTATCCCCACAGTTTTTAAGATAGAACGTTTTTTGTTTATGATGAACTTTTCCTTTTCTTCTAATCAATCATTCAACTTAATCGCATCAAGATCGGATATATATAACACAAGTTATGCATGTTTTACACTTTTAAGGACAACAACTCCTTAAAGTATGCCGCCATTTTTTTTTACTGTTGCAATTTAAAATGAATACATGTGTAATTAAATTGAGTAACGGGTATCCCATAGTCGGGGACTCGACTATAACAACTTGTAACTAAGCCTTGAGTTATTGATATGAACGCGAATCTTACAAATAATTGTCCATTTATGAATAAATGATGATGTTCCCAATATGTGTATGATGATGATTGTTTCATTTATTGCACATCTACAGCCAGTATTATGAGTACAGGTACGATTGCTAGCTTTGAACTAGTAATATCATCATACACATAAGAAATTGTGGCTTTACCTTTGGCGAGATGGGCGGATAGAACGGTGGTAGCTCATGACAATTGGGACACCAGCTGGCCATATTAATTCGGGTTCGGATTCGGATTCGGTTTTCGATTTGATTTTCTCTTTTGCAATTAGAGCCAAATTAGCAGCCGCAATCGATATTGTTGTGTCCGTGCTCATATTCGCTTCTTGAAAGTTGTTGTGCGCCGTCATATGGGAAAGTGTATCTTGATATATGTATACTTATATCTAGAGAAGGGGGCAGGGTTATTTATTCCCCACCCCTTGCTGATGTTACTCACCTAGTACAGGCTAAACCACCGAGGCAGGGCTCCAGGGCTGCCAACATTCACACGTTCAAATCGCACATCAAAATGTAGACGATTTGTTGTAGAATTACTTTTCTTAATGCAATTGTTGTTGTTTTTGTTGTAGCTCTTCTTTTTCAACGTAGAAATAAAATTGTTTTCTTTATTTTGGTATTATTTATTTCATCATATTTGACTTATTTTATTATTATTAAATTTGAGATTTGTTGTTTTTTTTATTTTGTAAATTGTTGTTGTTGTTGTTGTTACTTTAGAATACCGTTTTCAGTTTCATTGTGCGTTTGTTTGTTAGTATTAATTTTGATCAATTGATTTGCTTTAAATGTAATATAATTTTAAAAAAATGCGTTAACAAATGATTCAAATTATTGTTTTGACAAATTAAAAGAAGAGCACATATTTATTATAATTGCTTATGATTCTTAAAACATTAAAGAAAAAGGAAACTAATGAAAACCATAACTATGTTTAAAAATGAATAATAAATATGTGAATTTCTTACTAGTCAAAACAATTACTTGACAAGCTGTATGTACTTATAGATTTTCTCTTTTTGTTTAACATTCAAAAGTAAACCATAAGTTTGTTTTTCTTGGGAACACAGCACATTTTTCAGCCAGCAAAACACTCGCGAGTTTGTTAAAAATTGATAAGCTCTGCAAGACAAATGAATAGTATTCACTGTACGCTTTTTTTATAAATTGAACTGACGGAATTCGCGTAGTTTCCAATTGCACAGGACGAGTGACAGTAACACGGCAACTGCAGTAAAAAGGACAACGCGCCTGGTAAATAAATAAATAAAGACGCGAAGGAAACTTCAAAGCAAAAACAGCAGCTGAGCGTGAACTTTTTTAGGACTTTTGCAATCGTTTCTCTCTCACTTGTCTACGCTCTCAGCAGCACACTCAGGCACTCTCTCTCTCTCTCTCTCTTTTGTTTGTGTCTGTAAAACTCTCACTCTCCATTTTGACGCATGCGCTTTAAACGTAGTCCGAATTGTAGTCTTTCAATTTAAACGCACAAATTAATTTTTGTTAAGCATACGCACTGTAATATATCTAATATTTAAAAATATTCTTTTTTTTCGAAATATCTTGTAAAATATATTGGGTTTTGCTTTCAACTTCAGTGTAGTGTTAGTTGAAAGCAGTTTCCAGAATGTCAGTGCCGCAAATACATTGACCAGTGTTGGCAGTAGGGCAACGAACGTGCAGAAAAGGAATTCGAACCGTGCGCGTGAAGCGTGTGCGAGGCAATGAACGCTTCCAAGAGCTGCTGCTGCTGCTTCTCGTGCTGCTGCTGCTTCTTCTGCTGCTGCTGCAGCCTGTCGTTGAAACGGAAACACACTGCCCTAGTTTTTAGTTTCGATTCTTGAAGCACGCACACTCGTACACACATACATACATACCGTCAAAGGTGTATGCACGCACACTAACAAGCCGCTTAACATGACTTCATATTTATGTATGTATGTGGAGTACAGAGAAACGAAGTTGCATATTAATTATATAAATATGCAAGCGATAAAATTTAAACACGCTAACTTTCAGTAATTTTGATTAATACGTTTGCATGTGTGTGTGTGTGTGTGCTGCCAGTGTTGCCATTGCGAACTGATATGTAAACAGACCGACTGACTTGGCAGGAGCGCGCATTGAACTCGTTTGAAATTGGGCTTAATTTCTTTGTAGGTATCTACTGCCCGACAATGCAACACATACACACGCACACACACACGCATACACACACGCATACACACATACACGCATAAGTTCGGGCACTGACTGACTGACACACATATACAACGAAAACGCGCACGACACGGACGCCAACACCAAAGGCGAAAGACGATGAGTAGGAAACAACAAAAATAACATTGACGATGACAACGACAACGACAACGAAGCGTGGCTAGAACGGGAACAGGACAGAAGCTCATTCGGCAATAGCAAAAGCAATGGCAACAACAGTAACAACAACAACTACTGTGAAAGATACAAATGTATCTCCGGCTGCCCATCGACTTTATCATCGTGTCCTTTCGCTTCGTCGTCGTTTAAAATGTTTGTGTGCTCGTTTTGTACGATTCAACATGAAAGTAGCGCACTCTGTATGTCTATCTGTGTGGGTGTGTGTGTGTGTGTGTGTGGGAATGTGTGTGTGGGTGTGCATGTGTATGTGTGAACTAATGAATCTTTCTATCCATGCGTTGTATGCGGGTTTCTTCCTTGTAAATGTAAAAATCACCATCATCGACAGAATAAACTGCCAAAATTATGCCGTAGTTTTTTTCTCCAATCGTTTTCAATATTTATTTAATTTATCAGTTTTTCATTAACATCATAATCTTGATAATTCACATTAATTCAGCATTTTTTCTTTCACACACTCACACATAATATTATAATTGAATTTTCTTTCTAATGTATGTCACACACACCAAATTTTATTTTTTTTTCTTTCAATTTTCTTTGTGTTTCACTTACAAACGATTTTCACCGAATACAGAAATTTTCAATCGCCTATCCAGCAGAGCAATAACATTTTTTTACTTTCAAAACTTTTCGTTTCACTCTTAATGATTTAACATTTTCCTAGGGATATCTTTTTCTTTAATTGGCTACGCAGTTGGAAAAATTTTCACTTTCACAGTGTGTGTGTGTATATATACATATATATAAGTGTATATATATATTTATTGAGGAACTTTTTCTTTAGTTTTCATACAGGCACACGACGCGCACAGGCAAAGAAAGCAACCAACCTTTCTCGTCAGCAGCGTATACAATTCTGCGCGCTGTGAAATTCAACGACTCGACTCTGTGCAGCTTAAGCTCACCTTTGAGCTTTTTCGGAGTGCTAGGGGCCTGGCATGGTGGGCGGAGCTTGCGATTCATTAAAACTGGCGCCAAAATGCAACGAGAATGTCTGTGTGTGCGTGTATGTGTGATTTGGTGTTTCAATTATCCGCGCACGTGGCGTATGAATAATATTCATACAGTTCTTACAAATAATTATTCTATAATTGTAGTAGTCTGAAATTTGGCACATTTTGCACTATTTCCGTTTCCTGTGAGGTTGATGAATTTATTAACAAGTGTTGCATACTTTTCAGTGTCAGTTGTAGTTAATTTATATCAAATTTACATACCAACAAATAGTGAGTTTATACGACAGCTTAAATGGGATTAAATAGTCAAGTTGACACGCTTTAGTAAAATCAGTTTATACTCATTTATATCTGTCATTTGTCATATACAATCAGAAGCAGCTATAAACACTTTTAAGATGAACTCATTTTGCTTAAATCAGGCTTGTCTACCTTATAAGGTTGGTAAACTACTTTCATTAATGAATTCAATTGGTAATATTAAAATTTGAACAATACAAATGTTTTCACAATTTTAATACTTCGGTAAATATATATCAAAATTAAATTAATTCTTACAATTTGCTGCACGTTCCAAAAAGTGTTAACATTAAATTTTCTCATATTTGAATTTAACTGACACAAATTATTAGCTCCAAACTGAACTAACATTGGTCATTTCAACATAACAGACTCGCAAAAGAACCAGTGTTCATAGCATTACATATCGAAACACATATCGATACCGGTACAAATCCGATAAACAAAATAGTTGAAACTATCATAAATAACTTTACTAAAAATAAAAAAAAAACAAAGAGTGCTTCGAGTTGCAATTCAAAAGGAACTTGGCCATAACCATCAGTTGGGGAAACAAGGAACACTAGCCACGTTACACAATGAAAACGGCCGTTCTTGGCGGCGGTATCAGTGGCTTATCGGCTGGTTATTATCTTCTGCGCCGATTTGGCAATCCGTTGACAATTTATGAGGCATCACCTCGCGTCGGCGGCTGGATACGTTCTGAATGGCACAAGGATCGTGGCTTTCTGTTCGAAAGTGGGCCGAGAACTATACGACCCAAAGGCATACCGGGTGCCAATACCCTGGAGTTAGTGGAGGAACTGAAACTGCCCATTAAACCGATTCCCCGCACCCATGTGGCAGCGAAGAATCGTATGCTCTATGCCAAGGGTCAGATCTGTATGCTGCCCAACAGTCCCAAGGGCTTATTTGGTACCGTGCCTCCTTTTACAAAGCCACTGTACCGAGCACTTGTCCATGATCTGACCACAGGTGGCACTCTGGCCAAGAACGGGGACGAATCCATTTACAGCTTCGCGGAGCGTCGATTTGGAAAGGAAATTGCCGACTATGCCATCAGTCCCATGATCTGTGGCATTTGCGCGGGCGATGCACGTGAGATTAGTGTGCGATTCCTGATGGAAACCCTCTTTGAGCAGGAGCAAAAGTATGGAGGCGTGTTGAAGGGTGTGCTATACTCCCGCTTCAAGGACAAAGTGGATGAGAACAAATTGGGTCTGTTTGCCCAAGGAGAGCCCAAGTTATACACGCAGGCACGCCAAGAAAAGTGGGCCATGTATGGCCTGGCAGATGGACTGGAGCAACTGCCTCGCACATTACGCAAATATCTGGGTGAACACAACGTTAACGTGCAGCTGAGTAGCAAGTGCCACAATCTGAGCTTCAACAGTAATGGCGCTCGGATGAGCATACGCGATGCCGAGGTGCCTGTATCCCATGTGGTCAGTTCTCTGCCGGCTTATCAATTGGCACCGCTGGTAAAGACGCAGCATCCATCGCTTTCCGGTCAACTGCTGAATATACCCTACGTTGATGTCGTTGTGATCAACATGCAATATGATAGCGATCAATTGTTAAAACATAATGGCTTCGGATTGCTGGTGCCGCCCGTGGAAAAACTGCCCGTACTGGGTGTGATCTTCGATAGCTGTTGCTTTGACATGGCTGGCAACACTGTCATTACCGTCATGATGGGTGGTCGCTGGTTCGACAAGTGGTTCGGTCATCAGCCAAGCCAGAAAGAGCTACGGGATGTTGCCCAGCGCTACGTACACCAGATACTCCACATCAAGGAAGAGCCCAAGTTCAGTCGTGTGCACACGCTACATAAGTGCATCCCTCAGTATACCGTGGGACACAAGCGGCGAGTCGAGAGCATAAGGGATTACATTAAGAGCTATAAACTGCCATTGTCGTTGTGTGGCGCTGCCTACGATGGCGTTGGCATTAATGATGTCATACTGTCTGCCCGCAGACAGGTGGAGATGTTGTCAAAGCCAGGACACTGAGAGACTGCCCAATCCCATTCCCCAACTGATATTTAATATTTCCATTATTATTGAGTTATTTCTTGTATCTTTTTCAATGTGCTTTAAAGGTTTGTGTGTGATATTCCATTTGTACATAAAATTTTGTTAGTCATCGTCAAAGCATCGTGCTTTCCTTTCATTTTCCAAATCCACCCAGACACGGTGGACTTTTCTCCGGCTCCTGCTCGGGCTGCCATTGCTTTGGAGTTTTCGCTTCAATGGAAAGTGCGTGCATGAATTCAAAGCCAGCCGCCTGCAGAGCATTCTTTATGGTGTCGTTAACCAGCCGATGACGCTGCAAAATAATTGGAATTGATTACAATTCGAACGAAAATTCAATCCAGGACACCGTAAGGGTATCGACTCTTCGGTGTACCGAACTCCCTCTTGTTTAAAGTCAGCCTACCTTTATTAGCGTTAAATCATTGAATTTATCAGATACGACCAGCACACGGAAATGTGACTCGGCCTGCTTGGGAGTATTGTGCATTGGAGACTCGTTGGACACATCCAAAAAGACCGGCTTTAACTCTGTTGTTAGCGCCTTCCTCATGGCCGTTTCTATCGGTGGGTACTGTGGCTCCTGCGACATGTTTGCTTTGGAATATTTAGTGATCAATGTGCCGCTTGTTCCTAACACTTGATTCACCTTTTGCAAGGAAACTCTAGCGGTTTGACGAAAAGTTAAACTAAACATGTTTCCCTTAATTATGCGCACAGCTGTTTCACAATTACATAAACAAATTGACAGCCCGACTATGTGTGATGTCTATCGATTTATCGATATAGATAGTTCACGATAGCTGTTCGATAATTATAATCGCAGTGGACTTGTGAACATATAACAGAATTTTATCGATTTTCAAAAACAAATTTCAAGTTTGATGTTTTTTTTTAAATAAAGTAAATAAAAATATGTAAGCTATACAAGGGTTGAATTTAATTTATTTAGCAAAAAGTTAACCATTAAGATTTTTTAGCTCATCTTCTGATTATAAATTATGATTTTGCCTATGTCAGTCATCAAATCTTATCCAGAAATTTACTAGAGTACAATAGAGTTACGTTTCTGGTCGAATTTTATCCAACAATGGTAAAATTGTACATACTTTTTACACATTTGCAATTTCTCTTATGAGAATGTGTATATTGAATAGCGTTCTTTTAAGAAAATTTGTGGATAAACACAAATAACGTTATAATAGAAAAAGATGTCTAAAAACAAACAATAATCGAGCATAACCAGAGAATATTAAGATGTCACTTCTCGCAATTCTTTTGTAAGCACATGCTGTTCGTGTCAATAATCGACCAGCTTCTTCAGCTTGGGAGGTGCAGATATGACGACTCGTCCACGATTTCCACCACCACCAGAGCTACTGCCATGGGCATGTTCATCCACTCGATTGCTATAAGATCGATCGTATTGTTGTTGTCTGTATCGCTCTCGCTCACGATTCCTCTCCATACTTCGCTCGCGTTGCCGTCGTCTTCGGGATTGAGACTGACTGCGTCGACTTCGCGATCGTCTACGTTCCCGACTTCCGCTTCGACGTCGACTATGTGATCTCCTTTTTCTTTCAACTCGACTGTTGCTCCGCCTGCTGCGAGACGACGATCGTTGCCTTCTGTTTCGACTGGGACTACGTGATCTTCGTTTGCGTTGCACGCGACTGACGCTGCGTCGGCTGCGGGATCGTGATCGTTGCTTTCGATTGCGACTGGGACTGGGACTGCGACTACGTGATTTGCTACGACGGGCAGATGGTTTTATTATGCGACTTGGCACTTCCGAGTCTCCAGACTCCACCTCACTGTCCGACAGTTTGCCACTGGAGGGCGTTCCGTATTTGTGTCGCAGCTCGCGCCGCCTGTGAATAAAGAGATGTGAGAGGGGCCAATAAAAATAAAGCCACCCACAACTGATTACTCACCTGCGTCGCAACTTTAATGCCAATTCGCGCATTTCATCCTCGCGTTCCTGCTGTAGCTGTCGCTCTCTTTCAGTTTTCTCAATCTCTGCACGCTTATCGGCTTTATCTGAAATGTAAATTGTAGTTAGTGTCTAGCATAATCACAATTGGAATTTGTTTATTTTGAACTTCACACTACAGTCGCTGGCTTACATTGCCTGTTGAGCAGATTTTGCATCTTGCGCTTAAGACGCTCTCGCAGATTGGGCCGTCCACCAGCAGTTAACTGACCAGATCCCTGTAATAGTTATCAAAAAGTATTTAGCTATCTTGGCATCAACTAATGTGCAGGAGTTGGAGTCAGTTTTGGTTACAGTCGAAAGTGTCGTCGCGTGAAATATAATTACAATACAAATATGTGAAATAATAAAGGGAAACGTTAATTACCAACAAAAGGAGCAGTTTTCAATTTACACTGTGGATTATGTATGGATCTAAGGTTCCCAGCCAAAGTCTTTACTACAACAACTTAATAACAAATCATTCATACAGATACAATTCGGCACTCCGAATATACACTAATCTCTTACTGATCCCAAAACTCTATCCATCTATAAACCTAATGATAGATATCGAATATCCTCAGTTTATACATTTGTACCCAGACAACATAAAATCGCCTTATGATAAACATCTACATATTGGGGTAGCATTAAAAATATAATTTGTTGCAGGATATAAGACGTCCTTGTTTTGGTTGGTCCATCGTTAATCATGATTAAGTCATATGCATATTGGTTTATGATTGATTTGGGTTCACATTGATTTCGATATCGATTTTTAAGGTAGAGGCGTGAAATTTTGTGGTGTACTCCAGTTAATTGAGGCAATGAGACACTTTGGCTTTGCTTACTGACTTTGGTTTCGGTAGCAGAACTATATTTGCCTGTTTGATTACCCGTGCTGGATGACAACGGCTGCGAACGCTCCGAGCTGCAAAACAAAAATTAAGATGGCATTAGAATTAACAAAAGTTTGCAGAGGGGATAAAATATATAGTATAATGTGTTTATTTGCACGTGTGCTACCTTTACACACAAATTGCTGAAATTATTCTTCAATTTACAATTAAATATATTGTTGAAATCTTTAAAATTCTTTTTAAATGCTTAGCTGCAACAATTTATCTTTTTAAATCGATTGATTAAAGTTGATTTAAGGGCTGAAAATTTAGGCAAAAAATAAAATGTGTCCAGAAGTTAATTTAAATTAATTTTGTACATACAAAATCAGAAAATATGACCAGAAAATAAAGTCAAATATGCAATTATTCGTAATGTAAATTAATGAATTTTCAAATAAAACAAGAACTTTTTTAATTTGCGATAAATTTGGATAATTATCTTAAATGTGCAATTGCTAGGATATTTCTATTGCTAAAATAATTTTTTTTTAATTTAAAAGAATTAAGTTGCAGCCTTAATTTAGAGAATTAAAATTGATCATTAAAATCTACTAAGACTTGACAAAGTTATGCGAGTTAAATAATCGTGCAATTAAACGAATTATACAGAATTTGCTGTTTTACTGTTAAGAGAATCTTGCGATTCCTTGGTTGTTCAACTTTACCACACGGTTTGCCATCACTTACGCAGTATCCACGTCCATTTCGTCCGATTCATCGCGATCTCTGCTGTGTAGAGATTTTCCAGACTGTTTGACAGCCTCCTCCTCTGCATCGCTTGGTTCGGTGCTCTCAGCTGACGAGGATGAGGTGTCGTTGCCACGCTTGCGTCCATAATAGCGTTTCAGTGGTGGCGGTGGCGGCTCCGTTACTTGGGGCAGCGCTGGAGTTGAGCTGCTCACCGTTGGCATTGTTGTTGTTGTCATGTTAAGGACTCTGGTTGACAGCGGATAACTGATCATGGGCACGGCTGGAATCGCTTGAGGTATCGGAATTGCTTTCTGTTGCTGCTGCTGCTGTTGCTGCAGCTTAATTGGCAATTGAGCACTGGATGTTGTGGTCAATATGGTGCTCGATGTCGTTGTGGTGGTGCTAAGGCAAAACGTTTTCTGTGTGGCAGGCGGTGTCGCGATTTTCTTTACATTTGATTGTGTGCGACTGCGGCGACTGGAATTGGAGCGGGAACGGGAGCGTGAACGAGAACGGGAGCGTCGTCTTCTCGACATCGCATAGGAGCTGGCGCTTGAACTGCGAGAGGAATAGGAATACCGCTTGCGCGATCTCTTATAACTGGGACTACGTGATGCGTAACGTTGCCAGGAACTTGAACGTGATCGAGATCGAGACCGGGAACGTGATCTTGAGTAGTAGCGACGTCTCCTTCGACTACGTGTGCGACTACGACGATGATAACTGCGGCGTCGGCTACGTCGTCGACTTGGACTGCGCGATGCAGAGTGGGAGCGTCGTCGTCCACTGCGCTTCGCCGTCTCGTTCATGACCTTCAGTTTGTCCAAATTGTCCTTGACCTTTTGAGCATAAGACACAGAGGCAGAGGCCGAGGCTGCGGCAGTTGTTGCACCACTGCTGGCATTTATGCAGGATTCCCCCAATGTCTGGCCGGGTTTGGTTAGATTGATAGTGATCTTTGAGTGCGGTTGCATCTCATCCTCACCACCAAATGAGGTAATATACGTAATCTTTTCGCCGCCACCTTCAGCTGGCGAGGGTGAACGTGATTCCGATTCCTCGTCCTTGTCCTTATTTTTGCCTTGATCCTCTTTGGCCGCATAGCTGGGCGGGCTGAACGGGCGATTGGCAATGCGACGCTCCTTTTGGGCACGTCGCTCCCGACGCGACTTGCGTCCACTTAATAGCATCTTTTCTTGTTCCTCCTCGCGTGCAATTCGCAGTGCATCCGCTTCGTCAGCATCTTTGGTTAGATGCGAGAAGAAATCATTACTTTTCATACCATAATTGCGTCCACAGGCATTTAGCTCATGCGCTTGAGCTGTGTCCAATTTGCCAATGTCTATGGAAACATCCATGTCCATATCCGAGTCAGACTCGTCCGAGTTTTCAGCCTTATCGCCGACTCCAGCAGCTGTGCTACTCGTGCCCGTCACTGTTCCAAAAGGCTGTGGACCAATCGCAACTGTTGTGGATTCTCCAGCATCATCATAGGAGTAACCAATTGTAGCTCCACCACTGCTGCTCTTTTGCTTCTTCTTTCCCAAATTGCGCTCCGCTTCTAACTGTGCATTGGCTCCAAACTGCTCCTCCAGATACAGTTGATGCAGAAACTTGTCCTCACTGACATTGAGGAAATCATTTTGGGCCAATATACGATATCGCTCATAGTTCAACTGACGTTCCTCGGCCGTTAGATCCGAATCGGTATCTCCAGAGTCGGTGCCGCCCTTTACCATGGGCGCAATGTAGTCCAAATGGGCACGCACATCGAAGCGATCGATAAGATTGTCCTGCTGTCCTTGCCAGGGAACACTGCAAAAGATGAATAAGAATTTCAGTTAGGATTGCCCTCTAACTGGTAAATGTACATATGTGAAGATTTTGCATTCAATATCACTTGCATGATTGCGTCGCCATCTCCGGCGGCCGCCACGGCTGGATCCAGATAGATTTTACTTCGCCTGCCATGCAGCTGTAGAAATTGTGTCGGATCCGCTTGGATTTTGTCATAAAAATATTGCCTACGCTCAGCACGCTTCCGATAGTCGACAATGAGGCCGCGTATGCGACGCTCCTGTTTTCGTGCCTCGTGCCACATAATTTTCCATCAAATGACTACGACAAGGGCGACAAACTTTTTTTCACAAAGTCACACACGCTCGGCCGGCAAAATTCGTCTATTTTTCAATGGCTCGTTTCCATTGCGTCTCTGCGCCGACGTCAGTGTTGAGAAACGTTTGAAAGCGACGCCCTGAATTGAAACTAGTTCTTTTTAGATCAGCAGATGCCAAGTTTATGTGACAGCTAAAGTTGGTTTTAATGAAATCGAGTTGAGTTGCACAGCATTTATAACATTTTTTTGCATTGCATTTTAAGCCTCTCGGCGGTTTGAATTGTAGTTCAATCCTTTGCGCTTTGAAATTTATTATATGGATAAAAAAAGACAAGACTGTTTTCTTAAAAAAATTAGCTGCCATATAAACTATGTATATTTTTCCATATCTCGTTTCCGTTGAGTCGACAGTGCTGCGTAACGTTTGAAAAGGATGCCTTTAATCGGAACTTGTTCCGTTTTAAATCAGCACAGTTAAAATTTGCTATTGAATTGCATGCAGCATACAACTAATTGGGGTTAATTAATAAAGGATGGGGTTGCAAAATGCACATGCATATATTAATACAGAAAATGCACACGTTTTATTTAATTTGCCATCCGGTTCGAGATTCGTGTCAACTACGCATGCGCTTTTGGTGGGGTTGGGGTGGAAACGGAAATAAAGAGGATAATAAATAACAGGCAAAACTGGAATGAGCCACAACACAACAATTGTCAGTCGTCAGTCGCCGCCTTGTGCTACATATCCTTTCTTAACTAAATAAGGAGTTCAGAGAAAGAAAAGAAGAAAAGCGTGGAACTAGCATAACCAGTTGGCTAGATCCAGTTTATCATCTAATGTCTGGTAGACGTTACTATTTCGGAGCAGAGCAACGATACAATAAATCCGGCGATAAGGACACTCACGATGATGATCCATTGTATCCTTGCGACGACAACAACAATAGCAATAGTAACAGCAACAACGTTAGCAAAGCGAACAATGATCCCGATCCGGAGCCTGACGTTGACGCTGATGTTGACAAGGACGAGTTCGACTCGGAGTTCTTGCAAGATGTTCCATACTCGTCCAGCAGCATCGACCGCAGCTCAATTGGCTCCATACCCTGGGCGGATGATGCCATCAAAAAGAATAAAATGGATTGGGAGCGTGTTGACCGCATGCTGAGCGGTGAGGAGGCCCTACCAGAACAGGAAGTGGAGCTACGACACGAAATCGCCGATTGGCAACGCAAATTCCCCAGTTTACTGGGTCGCAAAGCGAAGCCCTTGACACAGCAAAGTTTCGACAATGGTCATCATCCCGCAGTGCCAGATGATTCAGCGGAAATCGACTCAATGTCGGATCTAAGTCTAAACTCTCTCGATGATTATGATGAAAGGGATGAGGAAGATGATGGTTTTCTAACGCCAACGGCCGAACGTCCGCATCTACGTGAGCAGGCAATGCCATCAACTCGCCATTATCTGCGTTCCACTCAAAATCAACATCTAATGGCCATGCTCGACAGGGATTTACGCATCACATCTGTCGCGCTCAATCTTCGCAAGCGTGAGCACTCCAAACAGCCCCCACAGCCAACCCCAGTCCCGACCACTCCCCAATCTGCAACAGTAACGCGGTCGCGCCTTCGAATGCCACCAATCCTCAACGTATTGGACTCGAATCGACGCTTTCGCGGATTGCTTAACAATCGGAGTTTCGTGCAACTGACGCAGGTGCAACAGCAACCGAAATCGGCAGCTTTGACTTATGCGAGCAGTGCGGAGCGACGGCAACAGGCTGGGATTAGATCCGCTTGGAATATGCCAATGGCGGCCAGTCGATTCCTTAACAATAAACATGCGATTGTTTTGCCTTCACTGAATCGTCACAGGGATTTCACGACAACTGCTACCACATCAAGTCAAAGCATTTCTAGCGGAGCCGGCAACAGTTCCTCATTGGGATCAACGCGACGCGGAGCGGGTCACAACAATGTTCATCAGCAACCGCATCCGCATCCTCATCAGCATCAGTTGCAATATGGCTTGGCGTTGGGTGAGGTCTCAACGAATGCAAACAACACGCCCTCAACGGGTCGTTCCATCTCGGCGGCAATTCATCATCCACGCTCGGAGTTTGCCACCAGTAGTGCCTTCTACATACCGTACAGTGCCTCAAAATTTAAAGCCTTTAAGTAGCCAAAAATCTCAACTTGTATACAACAACCAGCAATAAAGTTTAAACTAAACCAAGAATTACAAACTAAATGCTTTTATTCCTAGGAAGAATAATAAAAAAAAGACATTTTTGATGTTGTCAAAACGCTTTCTTGAAGAACTGTATTTCTTAGACTTTTTTATTAAACAATTTTTTGGATTAATAAATTAAACCAAGTTTCGAGCCATTGAAATAAGAAAACAAAACACGTTTATCTTTTGCAAAATAAAATAGGTGCATTTTTTATTTTGTCAAAACAATTACTTCACTAACTGTATGTGCTTTCCCATTAATTAAACTACATAAATGAAACAAAGTAAAATAACAAACCTAATTGATTTGTCTTAATTAACTCAATTTTTGATTACAAACTCATGTTGTCCAGACGCAGTCGACCATCGTTCTCCGTGAGATACAGCGTATCGGCGAGACACTGCTCCGTGATGAGTTCTTCAACGCGATCGTTCATCTGGGCAAAGATCAAGGTTATAGTTTAGCTAGGATAATAACTCAAATCTCAATGCTACTTACTCCTTTCGCATTGCGATCGTTTATCACCGCGGGATATTTGAAAGCCGGTCCAAAATTGACGCTCACTGTGGCACTCTTGTGTATCGATATGGCGGGAAAGTAACTGCCCGCATAGATGTCCTCAAAGGCAACGCCCTGCGATTGTCCATTCTTGAAGAACTCAATCCGACTGCTTTGCAGAATGTGCAGATTCTTAAGGGTCTCGGTAATTTTGTCCTTGTCTTCATAATACAAATGCGATTTGAATTTAACAAGAGGCTAACAACAAAATGAAAATTAAATATAATTTAACTGGTAATAATATAAATAAAATTGCCTTACACGATCCTTAAATGTGTTGGGCAGGTAATCCAAAGTCGGCAGCTCGGGCAGCTCAATTAGCAAGCCCAAAGTGTCGCCTTCACCGTAAGCTTCACTGTAGTGCTTGCCCTGGCTCTCTGTGAACTTTGTGCCCTTGCGGGAGCGCCAAGAATAACCAAACTTGTCGTAACCCAAAGGCGCTTGCAGGTTTCCATATTCTCGACCCCATCCAATGCGTGTGGCAGCACCTTCGGGCATCTCCTCAATTGTGATCTCGTAGTACCAGCGACCTCGATTCACAGCTACAATCAGGAATAGATGATAAGATTAGATCATGCATTTGTTCCTTGGTCAGTTACTTACAGTGCGTGGCACGAACTTGGGAATATCCCCGCTCACCAGTCACCGCCAGTCGATCCTCGCTTATTTTGAGCTGTGGTGCACGATCGTGCAGCGCCAGGAGAACCGCATGCGGTACCAGAGTACGATAGAGCCAGCCGGGAATGGGTTTACCTGCCCAGTCGGAACTCTCATCGAATTCTTGACGGAATGGCGCATGAGGATCCGGCTCAGCAAGTATGTAACGATAGCCATCCTTATTAAATGGATGCTCCAACGGATAACCATGTGCTGGTAGCTTCACATTCGCACTGATGTCAGAGCTTGGACGACCCTTCTTGCCCGTTGGACCCGCATCAGTGCCTGGAAACTTCCGCTTCTGTCTATTGTTCTTTGCGAGAGTCGCTGTAAAAATGTGAGAGAGTAAAAACCAGCAATAAAATTCATGTTAATCATGCCGAAGATTTGATACCCTTGCCGATGGTTGATTTTCAACAAATGGTTTTGGGATGAGATATATGCAAGATCAATAAAGTTTTTCTTAATAAAAGTGGATTCTAGAACCGATCATTCCTATGGCAGCTATATGATACAGTAGACTGAATTTAGCCAAATTTAGATATCATAAAGATATCTCAATAAAATAAAAAATAGTAGCCAAATTTGTACAATATAATATACAGGTATATATATATACTTAGTGGGATGTGCCCCTCCTCTCATGCGTTACAAATTTCGTGACATATTTATAGTACCCTCTGCGAGGAAGTGTATACAATTGTAAGAGAAACCGTACGTGACTTGCGGCGTGTCTGTTATGGTGAGTAATCTAGTGTTTTCCATGCATCCATCGATATATTCACTTACAATCTTCCTCGCTGCTGGCAAACGACGCTGCGCTCAACGTTGACGTCATCGCAAGGACAATACAATATAATATATACAATAAAAAATGTCCGAAATTGCGACGCGTTTCAAATCAATTACCAACAGATACACACACACACACACAAAGTCTCAACGTATTAAAAGTAACTAAATAAAACGCAACTATTTATTATTGCAGTGAATGAGTTCAGCGCGTAACCGCCTACGTGCCCCACCCACCCCTTTCAATCAATGATTTGTGTGTTATTATTTTGTTTGTTTCAGTTCTGGGTGTGTGACGAGAACACGACGACAAATAAGAAACTACCGCAAAACGTAATGATGACGATCAGCTTTCGTTTCGATTGTTTGAATTGCGAAAAACGGCGAGAGAGCAAAGAAAGAAAAAACAAAAAAAAAACAACAAGTGTGAGCGAGCAAAAACGAACTAAAGAGAAATTAGAGAGAGCACACACACACACACATACACACGGCACGCCGCGTTGTTTATTTTGTTTGGAAGACTATGCAAAACAGACTGTGATAAAGATAATTGTGAAATGTATTAGCTTGATTTTCCCACAACACTTGTCCCACTGTGCGCCGTCAGCTGTAACGAATTGTAGGCAAAACAGAAAGCTCGACAAACTAAGCACTACAAAGCACCAGATAATATCTAACCGTTAAATTTCTTTACACGTGTGTCGATTTTCAAACAATTAACTCACCTTGTATGTAACCATCTTCTGTGAGTCGCAGAGCGCCGGTTTTACTCATGATCTCGTAGTTGGGTTTGATCATTCGGAGATCTTGATGGAATAATCCATACATGGCACCATGCTCCACATGCTCTTCATAAGTGAATAGAGTGTTAACGTCTTTGACAAGAGATCGTTGCACGGTTGAGTACCAGGACTGCGTTAAGCGTCTCGGCATCGTTGTCATGGCTTCCCAATACTGTTCAATATAGGGTATAATCTCTTTATCCTTGCTAAACTGTACTTGAGGCTTGGCATCCCGCAGAGCCGCCTGCTGCATGTTGGCAATGGCACATTGACACATCTGAGATATTGCTGAATGAAGTACATGTGTATATAATTTTAATTGAGTTACAACATCCAATTCATTACACTTACTGGCTTGGTTTTTGCGAAAGCTTTCGAGTCCTGTGGCTGAACAGTTTTTGCACACAAATATATAGTTTGTAACAAATGGCAATATTTTTCCTTTGCCCAATTGATATGTAATGCAAGATTCGTGTATCCATCGCGAACACGTTGCACACAGTAGCTCGATCGCGTTCAGGTTGCGTTCCTTGCCACTACAAATGCGGATTGTAAACAATTCTTAGTTTGCTTATCGAAAATAAATACATTTTCTGCATACCAATAACAAACGCCGGCTGCAGTCTGACTCTCACTGCCGTCTGCAACTAAAGCGACGCCTCCGCCAACGGCGGCAGATGTTCGCTGTTCTTGCAACTGCAATTTCTCATCCTCCATGTTAAAGTTGACATCGGCGTTGGCCTCGGTGGGTGAGCTAGTCTCCATTAAGCACTCGTCCATGTTAAATAATTATATTTTGTTGAATTTTTTATTCACAAAACATGTAAACAAATGAATTTTTATTAACGCAACCACCACCAACACACGGAAAGAGTTGCCAACCACCACCAACACACGGAAAGAGTTGCCAACCACCACCAAACACGGAAAGAGTTGCCAGTTCAGCGTTTTTCCCGTCAGATCAGATTTGCCATTCCAAAAACGACAGATCCGACGGGAAAAAAGCTGAATTGGCAAAGCTAGCTTTTTTGTTCTTCTTCGAAATGGCGCGCCATTCAAATTTTTTGTAATTTTTGCCCTAATTTTGAAACAAAATAAATTTTTGATGAAAATTTTTAATTCGAAATTAGTTAAAATTCTGGGAATTATTTTGAAACCTTTTCCAACTTCGTGGCTCCTCGGGGGAAAAAGTTGACAGAATTTAATACAAAAAAAAATATCATAAAATTGAGAAAAATGTGAAAAAAATTAAGCAAAAATTTAAAAAATTCTAACTTGAAAATTAAGAAATTTTATAAAAAGAACAAATTTAAGTCCTGAAATTGAATTCGTACTAAATGTGACAAAAAATTCGGTGCCGGCGCGCAGAAAAAACAGAAAACAGAAAATCAACAACCAGCGAGAACGAGAAAGAGATGGTGAAAATGAGGAGTGCAAGCGAAACAGCAACATCAGTCAGCTGCTAATTGTTATGGGAAATGGCAATAAGAGAGAGTGAGACAGACGGACGAACTGCAAATGTGAAGTCAAAACAAAAAGGAAAAGGAAAAGGAGAAAAAGGAAGGGAGAAAAAAGAAGATTGGCAAAAAGACGCCGCCGTTACTTTTTTAGTTAAATATTAAAAATTAACGCTAGCGCCAAGCTAAGCTTAAAAAGTGTTTCTCTTCTGAGCTCAGTTGAATGTGATACGCTTTGGCGGCTGGTCGTCAGCGTGACCGAATATGGTATTTTATATACTTTTTGGTATTTTATAAGCTCGGATTTTGCTCAAAAGTATTTTAATGGTATATTGGTATTTCGTAGCATTTTCTTAGATTTTATGGTATTATATGGTATTTTCGGTTTGGTCACACTCTCTCTTTTTCTTGAATCGAATTAAGTCTTAATTTTGTGATCATGAGTAATACAAATATAGAGCTGAGTGGGAGACTATGCCGGAGAATCAAAAATGGCTGGGCAGGAGCGCAAATATGATGGATGCGCACTGCAAAGCGTGCCAGACGGACATCTTAAGTAGGCTGGCGTCAATTAAGCAGCACGCGGCTACCCAAAAACATAAAGACAACATGAAGTACTTCTGTGGAAAATCAAAGGTGAGTTCTTTATATGCTTTTAAATTATATGTAAATAATAACTATTCTTTTTTAAGATTCAATCGTTTTTTAAAGAATCGGATAGCACTCTAGCTGCCTCTATCAAAAAGGCAGAAATTATGTTTGCTGCAGTGATTGCTGAGCACAACATACCAATGAGAGCAATGGACCATATTAGCGATGTGGTTAAGCATGCGTTTCCCGATAGTGCCATTGCGCAAGGGTTTAACAGCAAACGTACCAAAACAGCTTCGCTTATGTACAATGTACTGGCACCTGTGATGAAGGAGCAACTGATCTCTAGCATGGAACGGTGCGTTTCTGCAGCGGGAAGGCCTGTGTTCTCCATAATCATTGATTATAATTAATAATCATTATTAATTATAGTAAAATGAAATAAAACAAACATTTTGCAATGGGACAAACCTTATTTTTTTATATATAAGTCAGTTATTATTTTTACATATTACATATTATAATTTGAATTTCTAGGCGATGTATTTGCTATGGTATTTATAGTGGTATTTTGAAATAGTATTTTATAGTATATTTTTGAGACCAAATTGGTATTTCTCGTTTGGTCCGGCGCGGTCACGCTGCTGGTCGTTGAAAAAAATATCGCGCTTTTATTTTGTTATTAAAGAGTGCGCGCACAATATTTTTGCATAAAGTTGATCTTCGCAAATAAGAAATCAAAACAAGTTAAAATGTTTCAGTTACGTTTTTTGATGTTTTGTGCTTTGTTTATTGTAATTATTGGTGTGGCGATCGCACAAATTGCCTATGTGGAGGAAGCCGACATTGATAAGCAGAAAATGAACCTGGAGGTAAAGTAAATACGACGACCTCAAGTTGATAACAAAAAATTTACAAATTTACTGGCATCAAAAGTTAGAGTTAGTTAGACTCTGAATTAAATTATCAATTTTTCCCCCCGTGTGGTGACTTAATTTTATCTAATTTCGAATTTGCGCGTGGGAGTCATTTTAGGATCCGGCCGACTTTTATTAAAACGTGTGCCAGAAATAGTCTCCGATAGTTGTTTCCCTATAAAATGGACGAATACATTTTCGCTGTTTTTAAAATTTTGCATTAATTTTTTAAGAGTATTGTAGAATATATAATGTTTAATTAGAATTAATTAATACAAGTTCAATGATCTTAATTTTATCTTATTAAATTTTCTTGAAGCCGACAGCTTTCTCCCTTTCCTTCCGGACTTCTTTTAATATTTTTTGCAAACGATCCCGCAATTTATTTGCACTGCTTTCTGGCAAAGATTGCAATTCATCCAGTAAGCTTCTGGTGATGGCTTCATCTCTGTCCAAAGTAGCTTGCTCTTCTGGTGGTTCTTCTTGCTCAGTATACGAGGACGCATCATCAATATTATTATTATCATTATCGTCATCATCATTAATATTCTCATTATCGTCATCGTCATCATCATTATGATTATCGTTATCGTCGTCTTCATTATTATTATCATCATCATTATTATCATCGTCGTCATCATCGTCTTCGTAGATATAGCCAATTGAGTTATTAAGTCGTTTTCTTTCTTCCCTTAATTTCCTGCGTTCTTCAGACTTTGCCTCCTTCATATCACGCAGCTCCGGAAGTAAATATGGATGAGCACGCTGTCAAGTTAAAATTTTTAGTTAGAAAATTTAATCACAAAAAGGGGATGGAGGCCTTACCTTAATGTGCCTATGAAAATTGCCTGTAGAGCGTATATTGCCTCGAAACATATTACGAGTCAACAAGCAAAAATTGCATCGGGCCTTCACAATATCGCCACTCCGACTTTCGATCTGAAATATCTCACCGTTTAATATGTATGGTATCTGTCGATACTTCCTATTTTTCTCCTTCATGATTTTGTTGGTTGTTTGTTTTCCTGAGGCGTCAAAACTTGGGTTCTATATTTCCACTGTACCCTAAAGTATTGGGGGCTTAGTTGGCCGTCCAGCTATCTGGAAATCGGAAGGACAAGTTCAGTTCTTTATATGTCGAATATGTTGCTTATGATTCAAAAAACGATTTGCACATCTGTTAAGTAGTTATTATTTGTATTTATTATTTGTTATTATTATTTGTATTTCTTCTTGCTTGATGAAACTTGTAAATATCGTGGAATTTCAATAGTGTTGGCTAATGCTTGCGAAATGTTCTGTGTTTGTAAATATGATGTGAGATGCATTATCGATAGTGTTGCAATTGCTATCGTAAAACTATCGAATGCGTTGCCGCTCGTGAGTGTGTGTTTTATTAACATGTTCACTTTTTAACGCCAATTCCGAATTACTTTTTTTTTATCTTATGTATAATTTAGGTCAGTGGTGCCCAAAACCGGCACTCACTAATACTCACAAATAAAAGAGCAATACATTGAAGGGAGCATCCATACAATATATGAGCAGTGCATATACGCGCAAATTTTACCGTTTCTTCGCTTTGCTTATTCTCGGGGCCGTGCATGTATACAATCATAAATTTCCTATGTTCGGGGCATCACAAAATCAATTCGGGCTCTCGGGGCAATGGGCTGGGCACCTCTGATTTAGATGACATTGTTTCTGTTGAATTAAACAATTGAAGAAATTAAGAAATAAATTTGTTATTTAAATTGCGCGCCCGGCCATTTTAAGGTCAATTTATTCGACAGATTGTATATCGAAAGCAAATTATAAAACATCGCACACAGTTGTATTGCAAGATAATTGCCCTACCACCACATTCTCCGGCTGTCTATCGCTCATCTAGTAGCGATTTTTCTTATCGACAGAAAATATATCTAGAAAATATATCAATTCATAAAAATTTACTAGAATTTAAGTGTACTTTTTGGATGCAATGTTAGAGAAGTGCGTGTTGTGTGCATGAGAGTGAGTGGCATTGAGTGCGCAATATAAATGGAATTGCACGGACGCAACGAACTACTGAAGAGATCGAATAAAAGCCCACCAACAATTTCCACTTGGCGACAACGGCGAACGCTGGCGGTGGTGGAGGAGGCAACGACGACGGCAACGGCGACGGTAAAGCAAACAGATCTTAAGAAGTAGAAGCAGCAGCAGCCACAACATTTGCTAGAATTGCACAAACTAGAACAATGTGCGAGGTTTGCGCCGATTTCCAAAATCTATTGGAGCTGTGTAAGTATGCGAAAAACTGTTTTTTTTTTTGCCGTTCATTTTTTGCTTGTAATGTGTCGGCATTTACACAGTGCGAACTGTGTAAACGTGCGCCCACTCCTCCCCCGCCGCCCACTTCACATACATACACTTTATTTTGCAGATGAGGTGCGCGTGGCCAGTTCGGAGCTAAAGTTTCAGCTGCTGCTAAAGAGTGAAATTGAGACGACTTTCAACTACATTCAGTCGTGGCCACAGCGTCAATGTATGTGCTTATATCGGGATAACAAGAACTATGATCGCTTCAACCTGGTGGTGCAATCCCTCATTTGCCTCACAGTGCAACATTTGAAACACATCGATCATCTGATTGACAGTTACAAGCGACTAACGGCCAGTGCAGCACAGGTTGTCGCCCAGGCACAGCGGAAACCCGCATCTGATAAGCTCGACAAAGAGTCGCACACTGACAATGACAACGACAACAGCGAGAACAACAAGCACAAAGAGTCTACATCGTCATCTTCAAGAGCTATTGATGATAAAGCAGCACTCGCTGAAGCCACCGGCGATGAAGAGAATCGGGCCTCTGGCGATGGTCCAGGTCCACCCAAGAAACAGCCATCAACGCCACCACCAGTCCAAGTCCCAGCCCCACCGACAAGCAGCAACAAGACGCATCCACAATACACTGAAGAGCCATGGATACTTCCCGAGGTGGAGAAACTACTTGTGCTCGTCTCCAAAGTATTTCTGCTCAACTTTCCGCTATACATTGCCCATAAGCATGGCATGCACTCGCGCTTAGATGATCTGCAAGCGGAGGAAGCCCATCATCTGGCTCTAATCTGTGATCTGCATGACAACGATCTTCCCATTTACCTGCTGCGTAATGTTAGCCTCTTTTGCAACTCGGGCGGATTTGGCGCCATGTCACTGTGCTTTGAGCATCCGGATTTGCCAGTATCCACAGCACACTCCATGACTGCCACAGTATCGAATGTGAAGCTCTGGCTCAACTATCATTGCAATACGCAACTATTTGTTCCATTACGCAGCCGAATTCTACAATATATGTGCAAGCTTTCCGATCAGAATCTCCGCTCAGCGGCCACTCGGGCCATGGCCGACTTTGTGTGGTCCTCCATGCGTGATCCACTGGACGTGGCCGTCAACTTTGATACGGAGGGTCTGGCACTGGCCTTTAAGTACTTTACATCAACCACGCTGACAATGCGACTAGCGGGTAAGTGATTAACTGAATGAGAAATTCATTACTCTTCCTAATTACTCTGTTGTCCTTTTCCCTTTTGGCATCTGTAGGCATGGCCCAGATCAATGCTCACATCAATCTGTTTAACGAAATCTGCACAACTGAAACCGTTAACGAAGTGGAGCTCTTTGGACAGCGCATTGCCAATTGGCTAACAGAGAATCAAATTGTGCAGCATCTGTTTGGCCCAAATTTACACGTGGAGATTGTGAAGCAGGCACATGTGCTGCTCAACTTCTTGGCCGTCGAGAATCAAATCTCTGAGGAGGACATCAAGCTCATCTGGCAGGCAACGCAGTTGAAGCATTGTTCGAAAACCATATTTGATATTTTGCCGGCGCTAGTGAAAAATCTGGCACCACGACCGGCCATGCATTTGTACTCACTGCTCTGTCGCATGGATCCCAAGGAGCACACCGAGCAGAGCATTTACATAGCATCCGCATTAACAAAATTGATTTGGACACGTGATTGCTCACGTAGTCAAATGAATTTAATGCAAGATCATTTACTTGGCTCAAATGTAACTGCATCCAGCTCGGACAGCGGCAGCATTGAAGGCAGCAACACCGAGGATGATCATGTGGGTGCCGATGATAGCAGCATTGCAAGTGGCGGCGGCGGTGGTGGAGTCGGTGGCCAAAAGAGTCCCGTCGATGGGGTGACTCCTTGCAAACAGGCACGTCACAGACGCCACATTTGTGATCCCACAACTGAGAAAGCGAAGCAGCTGAGTGGCGAGGACATGACCAAGGTGGACATCAAGTAAGTCGCTCGATTATTCAAAGAATTCGTTATGTTTTTACAAAGTTTTTATTTGAACAGAAACCATCGCATTGTTAATATTATCGATAACACCAGCAGCGAGGAGGAGCTGCAATCCCGTGCTGCTCTGGAACTGCAGCTTCATCGCAAGAAGACCAATATCAAGCGACGTCGCCCCAAAACTGGCAACAAGCAGCAGCAACTGTTGCTGCCCCATGAGCTGGTCGAGATATGGGACGGCGCCGAGGATGTGCCCAGCAGTGATGACGCTGATGCCGATGGCGATGGTGAACTGCTGGCGGACAGTGACGAGTGTAGCGATGGCGCCGGTCATCAGTTGGTGCCCGCCGCCGTCCTCAAGCATTTGCACGGCGAAGGACCTTATATACGCGCCATTGCCGAGACGAACATCAGCGAACTTTTGAGCGGCGCCGAGAATGATGGCAGCTATTCCTCGCCCATGAGCAACAAGTCCGAGAAGAATCTAGCTGACTTCGATGACGAGGATGTCTCACCATGCGAGGAAGAATTAGCACAGCTTGTCAATTCGCATGGCGGACGTGTAGCTGCATCCAATTGTCGTGATGTTGCCCCAGCATTTGCTGCAGCTGCCGCTGCTTTGATGGCCGCCCAATCGGCCATGGCAATGCAAAAGTCCGGGGAAACGAATGTTGCAGCCGCTGCAGCTGCTGTTGCTGCCGCTGCTGTTGCCACTGGCAATGCCCAACAATCTTTGGCAGCTATACGACAACAGGCCAATGCAGCAGCTGCTGTTGCCGCTGCCGCTGCTGCCAACAAATCAAAGTCCGACTCCGACGGGGATCTAATGGAAGTGAGCAACAAGCAACAGAACTCACCCAAGGCAAGCAGCACAGCATCGAGTAGCAATCAGCCTTCGTTCAAGCTCAATGATGTCTGCCAGCCGGGAAATACGCTGCTTTGGGATTTGCTGCAGGACGATAAAATTGTAAGTGTTTCCTCTATCCAAGTTAAGAACTAACTTCTTAATTATAATTTTAATTTTATATATTATTCATTATTATTTACTTATTGTATCCCAGACATAATTCTTGATGACAAAAGTATTTAAAAGTTTAATATTATAAGAACTTAGAGAAAACTTCAATAGTTAAAATATAATCAGTTTTTTTGTTTATTTTGTTTTTTAAAAAAGTTTTTAAAATAATTTTCTCACTTTCATAGCTTAATTGGAGTATGTAGAAATTGAAGTTAATTCCTTAAGTAACCATATTTAATACTTTAATTTTAGTCAATATAAATTTATAATTTTCCATTTCCCTTAGAATCTAATTATCAAAGAATCTGTTATTCTTTCAACTACTACTTTCAACTATTCAAAACATTTAAAATAGATTTTTCAAAGATCCAATATATAAATCGATATGTTTCTTGTAATTTCGAAAATGCTTTTGGGTTTTTTGGTATACATTTCATACAATCCAAAATAAATAATATTTTATCGTTATCTTTACCCTTATTCTTTAAAATATTCCAAATAACTTATTTAATGTCTAGAAAATTCTCTAATTGAATAAAAAATATTGAAATCGATATGTTTCTTATAATTTCGAAAATGTTTTTGGGTTTTTTGGTATAATTTTCAAACAATCCAAAATAAATATTAAATAATATTTGATCGTTAGCTTTATCCTTATTCTTTAAAATATTCCGAATAAGTTATTAATTTTAAATTAATATCTATAAAATGCTCTAATTAAATAAAAAATATTGAAATATAACTTTTAGATATCTTTAACAACTTTAAAAATCTTCTAATTAATTAATTTAATTAAATATCTCAAGTAGATAAACAACATTTAAATAAAATATCAGAAATTCAAAAAAATCATATTAATATTTAATTATTATTTCTCATTACTTAGGGTCAACTGGGCGAATCTCTGGCCCTAGAGGCTGAGAAGGCACTGGCGACGCTCCTGTGCTTCAGCATGGATCGCCAGTTGCGCACGAAGTTCATTGAGGGTTGTTTGCAGAATGTGGCGAGCAATCGGAGTGTGATTGTCAGCTTGAGATTGTTGCCAAAGTTGTTTGCATCATTCCAACAGTTTCGTCCATCGGACACACATTCAATGACACTGTGGGCGGAACGTAATCATCGCATGATGCAGTGCTTCTTCAACAACATTCGTCACTATGCCAGGCGACATGCGGAGCTGTTGATCAATCAGAATGGAGAGCAACAGCAGCAACACCTGGGCCTGCAACTGTATTCGCATAAGACGCAGGTTTCCGTCAGATTGCAGTTTCTATCATCGATCTTCTCATCCGTGGGTTCGCCCAAGAACTTTCGCCTGACGCTGGAACAGCTGGATGCGCTCTGGGAGTGGCTAGCACATGATCCCGAGTGCTCCGACTGTTACTTCTCGTGGCTGCAAGCTCAAACAAAGGGTGGCGATCAACATGCCCTTGGCATTGATGCACTGCAGCATTTGTATTTAAAGAAATTACCAGAACTACGTCCAGAAGAGTTCTCCATGGTGGCATTGGGTCTGTTCCAACAGCTCTGCAGCTTCGCACGCATTGCCATGGCCGAGTATGAGAAGCACAGTGATGCCATCACTGCCAACTCGAGTGCTGTGGGAATGTATCATCTGTGGAAGATTGCATTGCGCGCCCAAAGCAACGAGGTCTCCCTGGCGGCGATTCAATACATCAACATGTACTACATGGGCCAACAGCTGCGCCTAGAGAAGGAGTTTGTCTCCCAGTGCATGGACAACCTGGTGCAGGCAGCCACAGCGCTGGAAAGGTGAGTTTGTCTTTTTATTGTGGAATAATTACTTGTGCTGCCTTTAAAAAGCGGTTTAAAAAAGAAAATGAAAAAATTCCGTGCTATTTTTTATTTAAAATTAAGTAATAAATCATAATTAATAAACTGGGAAAATAAATAACTCTATATTCTAAGCAGATCAGATTTGTTTGAGAATTTTGCTCCCTTTCGCTCGCGAAAATCGGAAAATACGAATTACAAGAGCAATTTCAAAACTATATTTCGAATCTGTCCTAAAAATTTTATCACGATTTGATAATAAAATCGGGAAATTTTTCACAACGCTTATGACAAACTTAATAGACACTTTATCATAGGGAGTAGAGATGGGCACGAGCCTCTTTTGGGCTTCGTGTCCCCCGGGCCTCTTCAAAAAATCCACGGGCTTCGTGCCTGAAAATCGGGCTTTTTTTTCGTTCGGGTCCGTGCCTCAGCTAAAAGCCCGAAGCCCGATAGACCCGAAAACTCACAAGACTTATCTGTATGCGTTTCTTTTATCGATACGTATCGATATGCTTAAAATTGACGATCTAAAATTAAAATTTTGCTTGTTTTAATTTAAAAAAATTAATTAAAAAGCTAAAAACATTAAAAAAAATTTGTCATATAATAATTTCGGACCAGGCCGGTCTTTTTGAAAATTTGTCCGGGCCGGGCTTCAAAAAGGAGGCCCGTGCCCATCTCTACTCTGTATATTTCAAGCAGATCAGATTTGTTTTAGAACTTTGCTGCCTTTCCCTCCCAAAATTCGTAAAATACGAATTACAAGAGCCATTTAAGAACTGTATTTCGGATCTGTCCTAAAAATGTCATCACGATTGGATAATAAAATCGGGAGATACTAAAGAAACTTAATAGACACTTTATACTAGGGACTAAAAAAAGATTTTTAATTTAAATTTTCTAGTTTTATAGAATAAGTACAGAGTCTTTCATAGTCGGGCTCGCTCGTCTAGAGTCTCTTCCCACTAGTTTTGTATTCAATTGAAAGGAATCGAAATATTGCTATTTAAATTTTAGAGATTTGCAGCTTTGATTTATGATGAGAAAAACTAATTGGAATCTTCTCTTTTTATTTCTCTGTCTCCGTCAGCATTGAGGATGAGAATGCACTGATGCGAGTGCAACGTGGTTTGTTGCTGCTCAACACACATCTGGATACATTCAGGCGTCGCTATGCCTTCCACCTGCGTCGCTGGGCAATCGAGGGCAAAGGGATTGGATCGCACAGCAATTTGAAGAACGAGGGAGCTGGTCCACCTCTGAGGATTGTGCTGCAACAGGCGGGTCTATCCGAGAAGAGTCTGTTGCACATGCACGCCTGCGATCTGATTGCCGATCTGAAGGCCGAGGTGTCCAAGTGGTGGGAGAGCTTACAGTCGGGCATGGCAGCTCCGGTTTTGGGTCTGCTATTAAGCGATGGACCCTTGAGGATAATTACCCAAGGACAGGAGCTAACGTCGGATTATGATGAGCGGACGCTGGGCGATGCGGGATTCAAGGATAATCAAATTGTCTATGTCTCGTTGGGCGGTCGTGGAGCACGGCGAAAGGAGACGAATGTGGAGCATCCATCGATGTTGCCGCCGCCGCCCAAGGAATGCCTGCCGACGGTGTTGCTCCTGCAGCCCAAGTACTTTGAGAAACTCTTCTGTCTGATGCAGACGCTGGGTGACATGAAGCCCCAATCGTCGACGGTGCATCTGCAGCATCACACAAAGGCGCAGCTTTTGTCGCGCCGTGTCTGGGACATACTGGCCATGCTGCCCACCAATCCTCACATATTGGATGCGTTCAAGAATCTGGTGAATGATCTCAGCGAGCTGCAGCAACTGGACGCTGCCGGCGATCAGGAGCAATTGGCCAATAAACGCAAACAAATCAAGCAAAAGTTTATTGAACTCCTTGATCCCAGCAATCTGCAAAAGTTCATGTACTCCCTGCACATCGTGGAGAGTTTGGCTCTAAGCAGTGGACCACGTCAAGTAAATGCCGGCTGTGCTGGCTCCAATGGCAACCTGGTCATCAGCGAGCAGCCGCGCTCCAAGAAGAGCGCCAACAGACGCCACAACAGCAACGAGCAGCCGGCGGAGCCGAAACGCAGCAGCAGCAGCAGTGACTGCAGCAAGGAACATCTTGGAAGCAGTGTCGAGATGGAGACCACACTGACATCAACTCCACGTTCTGGCAGCGATGTGGAAGTTAGCGAATTGGCCAGCGGTGGCGACAAAGAGAATCAACCGAAGCAGAATAGTAAACGGCACAAGAAGATCATCACCACCAGCGATGCCATGGATCAGGAGCGTCCATTGGGCTGTGCCACACCACCGTTACCCTCGCCAGTGGCATCCGCAACGACAACGACGACAACCCCAACAACTCCAGTGCGGAGTGCGTTGCTCGGCGAGAGCAGCAAGTGGAGCGAGGCGTTTATCAAATGTGGTGGACTGCAGCATCTGTATGAGATCTTTAGTGGCGGGCAATTGCAGCAGAGTGCACATGCCAAGGAGCTGGCATTGAATGAGTGGCGTCATGATTGTCTGGCCAGCCTGTTGCGCATCCTCTGGCTATTGGGATTCGAGGAGTTGCAGACACAAGATGTGCATGTTCTGATGTCCCGACCACATGCATTCATGCTGCAGTTGATGGAGGTGCCGCAGTGTCTCAAGCGTTTGTCCAGCATACTCAACGATGAGGTGCATCATCATTTGTCGGGCGGTGCCACCTCATTGCTGTTCCCATATCAATTCCATCAGTTGCGCACTGGCTTCTGGGGACGCGCTCAACTCGTTCAGTTCACCATGAACATTCTGGTGAGCTTTGTCCATGCCTCGTCGGATGCACGTCGTTTGCTCTGGTCCCAGCCGGAACAATGCACCTGGCTCCAAAAGTTTATACTCGAAGATCCCGAGCCGGCGGTGCGTCGCGAAATCTGTGCTGGTCTCTATCGCATCTGCTTGGGCAATGCCCAGAGCTATCGTCTGTTGTTGGCGCCGCTGTTGCACAAGTTGATTGCATTGTTGCCACGTGCCGAGCAGATGAGCTCATCGGTGCAGCACACACAGTTCCTGCTCTCCGAGGAGGGCAAGGAGCCGTATGGACCTGCTTGCCGGGATTACTTCTGGCTGCTGGCGCGACTCGTTGACACCCTCACCACCGAGATGGTGGCCGAGGAGCGCATCGATATCGAGCTGCTCTGCGAGAGCATTTCCGAGAGCATTCTCAGTCGCGACTATCATGAGCTGCGTCATGGCTACCAGGATGACGGATTGGTCGGTCTGCTCAATCTCATGTCCAATCTGATCAAGTACGACACCAGCTACAAGTACAGGCCCAAGGCATTGAGCTTTATTGAGCAGCTTATTGAGTTTCTGTTTGAGATGCCCTCGCCGTTGAATCGACAGAAACCCAAATGCAAATCAGCCACATCCCGTGCCGCTGCATACGATCTGTTGGTGGAACTGTGCCGTGGTTGTGCCACCAATTATAGCTATCTGCATGGTCGATTGCTGGCACAGCACAAGTCCGGGCCAAAGCAGCCGTATCCCTGGGATTATTGGCCACGCGACGAGGGACGTGCCGAGTGCGGTTATGTGGGACTCACCAATTTGGGCGCCACTTGCTACATGGCCTCCTGCATCCAGCATCTTTACATGATGCCACAGGCGCGTGCTGCGATTTTACGTCTCCCGCCCGCCGGCGCCCAGAAACATGCACCCACGTTGTTGGAGCTGCAACGGATGTTCGCCTATCTGCTGGAATCGGAGCGTAAGGCGTACAATCCGCGCAGCTTCTGTCGTGTGTATCAGATGGATCATCAGCCTTTGAACACCGGCGAGCAAAAGGATATGGCCGAGTTCTTTATTGATTTGGTGTCCAAGCTAGAGGAGATGACACCGGATTTGAAGCATCTGGTGAAGCGTTTATTTTGTGGCACCCTCAGCAACAATGTCGTCTCACTGGATTGTGGACATGTCTCACGTACCGCCGAGGAGTTTTACACGGTTCGCTGCCAAGTGGCGGATATGCGCAATCTTCAGGAGTCGCTCGATGAGGTGACCGTCAAGGATACACTTGAGGGCGACAACATGTACACGTGCTCCCAGTGTGGCAAGAAGGTGCGGGCCGAGAAGCGAGCTTGCTTCAAGAAGCTACCACAGATTCTTTGCTTCAATACGATGCGATATACCTTCAATATGGTCACCATGCTTAAGGAGAAGGTCAACACACACTTCTCGTTCCCCTTGCGTCTCAACATGTGCCACTACGTGGAGAAGACACTGATGCCGCAGCAGTACAAGGAGGATCGCGAGAAGCGGCAGCGGGAACGTGAACAACACGAGGATCTGGGCGCTGAGAATGAAAAGGCTGAAGCCACACTGGACGCTGACATCGAAGAGTGCTATGAGTAAATAATGAACTGATTTTACTTTTCAATTGGTCAGGGATAGAAATGTTATCTTTGGCAAGCCGAAGATTATTACTCTGTACTCAATAGATAGATTGTTCCTATGGCAGCTAAATGATGAAGTGGTCCGATTTTAAATGTGACCAGAATATATTAGACAACATTAAGCGTATAATCTGTGAGATTGGTTAATATAACTTCAGAAACAACAAAGATTTCCATACTAAAGGTTGATTTTTGACCGAACATTCCTATTTCAACTATATGATATAGTAAACCGATTTGAACCAAAATTTCATTATGATAGCATCAATACTTAGAGACAGACGGATAAAGAATATATATAAATTAAAATTTAATTCATTGCAGGTACGAATTGGTTGGCGTCACTGTGCACACTGGAACTGCGGACGGCGGACACTATTACAGCTTTATAAAGGAGCGCACGAAAAGTAATTATCATCCGCACGAGCGTTGGTTCCTCTTCAATGATGCGGAGGTCAAACCCTTTGATCCCTCGCAAATAGCAGCCGAATGCTTTGGCGGCGAAATGACGGTAAGCAATTACCTTAAATTGTCCTAAATTGCGAAATGTTATTCAATCTCCGTCTATTTGTAGAGTAAAACTTACGACTCGGTGACTGAAAAGTATTTGGACTTTAGTTTTGAGAAAACCAACTCGGCTTACATGTTATTCTATGAGCGTCGATTGCCGGAGCATCTTCAGCGTCGGCACTCGGAGTTGCTGGCGACGCCAACGCCAAGTCCCACCAACGAGGATAAACCAGAAGCGGAAGTGGAGGCGATAATCAAGCCAGATAAATGTGCAGCAACAGTGGCAGAGTCATCGGAGACTGCGATGTCGGAAAACGTAGTTGATGTCGAGAAGTTAAAGGAAACGAAACAAGTCGATAAGGAGAACGTGGAGAAACAGGAAAAGTCGCTTGAGAGACTGGAAATGGAGGAGGAGGAGGAGCAAATAACAGCCAATTGTGATAATTTTAAGTCGAATAACAACAAAGAACCGCAGGCGTCAACCTCGAAGGCGGCCGTCGTTGCGGATGCCAAAGGGTCCATAAAGCAACTACAACAACTACAACAGCAACAACAGCAACAGTTTCGTCCATTGTTAAGCAAGGAGCTAGAAGATTGGATTTGGCAGGACAATCGACAGTTTCTGCAAGATCGCAATATCTTTGAACACACCTATTTCAAGTGAGTCGTGAAATTTATGTATTTTATTAAATTATTATCATTATTTTTATATATTGTTATATCAATTATATCAATTGTATTGTTTCTTTCTTTATGCAGCTTTATGTGGCAGATTTGTGGCCATATACCCCAGACGTTAATCTCGGAAACAGATGTCACCTGCATGGCCGCCAAGTTGTCTGTGTCATTTTTCATTGAAACCTTTATACACGCCAAGGAAAAGGTGAGCATTTCCATATAGTTTTCTTTTGATATCTATACAATAATCTCTTTATTTTGCAGCCCACAATGGTGCCTTGGGTGGAGCTGCTGACAAAGCAATTTAATGCCAGTGAAGAGGCCTGCGAATGGTTTCTTTCGCACATGTCGGTTGAACCATTTTGGCCAGTCCAAGTGCTAATTCAATGTCCAAATCAAATGGTTCGTCAAATGTTTCAACGGCTGGTTATTCATGTCATACAGCGACTGCGGTAAATGAGATATTGGAATTACATTTGGAAACTATAAAAATACAATTGTTTTTTTATTGAATTTTAGTGCCTCCCATGCCGATCTTTATCTCGGCGTGGAGACCGACGAGGATGACAGAGAGATGATTGGCCAGGCATCATGTGTGACACGCTTCATCAGTTCACTGATTTCTCTGCTGGAGCATGGAGCACGTTCCCATCTTCGCCATCTATCAGAGTACTTCAGTTTGATGTGCGAGTTTTCCCGCATGGGAGATGAGGAGGCAATGTTTTTGTTGCGCATTGGAGTACTGAAGAATTTGGTTGACTTCTATCTTGGCCATAAGCAAACAGATAGTGTAAGATCTTTACTCAAAGGCATTGTTTAAATGTAACTAATTATTGTGTAATCTTTTAATCCAGATCGACATAAGCTCAGATAACGAGGACAACTCTTCGGACGAGGCGCTTTCGGTGGAAAAAATGCGTCCAGCATCGCTAGATAAAATGATTGCACTGTGCGCCAGTCTCGTGGAGCGTTCACGGGGCACGGACTTTCGGTTGCGCCTATCGCCCAAAGACTTCAATGCTATTGCCGGTGGAAAGGTGATACTGAAAAAGCTCGAAAGCGTTATTTATTCCATCTAATAACCAATCATTCAAGCACCAATACCATATCAATTATCAATCCATAAATCCATCAAACGATACCAATCAATCCTATAACTAACTTGCTTTGTTCATCGTTTATATATTTACTAGACGAAGCGCTCTGCCGATTTCTAGAAATATTTATTATTGGTTTTTGGGTATATTTTTTTTTATTTTAAAAGCGCTTATAAATGAAATGAAGATTCGCTGGTTGCTTGTGATTTGTATTTACTGTAGTAACAACTAATTACTTTTTGTTATCCCCACTAATAATCTCAGCACTCTTGATCGCTCGAAAGAGAGTTTAATTATTTTTACATTATTTGAATTAAAGATTTTTTGTTAAGCATGTTAACTCAATAATCCTGTGTCTTGTCTATCTTTATATCTAACTGGTTGAAGGCGACTTCCTCTATCTAAATAAGTTTGTATTTATTTTCACCTTTATCAATTTACTTTTACAACTGCATGTGTTCATCTGTTTATAAGATTCACTGTAAATGCAGAGGTTAATAAACATTTGTAACGAAAGTGGCATACAAATATTAACAGTCGCTTAAAGCTAATTTGACCCACTACACGTTCATTATTAAATTTTTTGAAAAGAATAAAGCTCGAAAGGAGAAAATAATTTTATTTATGTATTATAAATTAATTAAACAAAAGAAAAACAAAGTCTAGTGTATCAAATATGCTGATGTATATTTAAATATGTTACCAAATGTGAGTAAAGATGATTCAAATCCATCTGAAACAAGTGTATCTTGATATATAATGTTTATTGCATGAGAAAAAGGTAAAAGAAATATCCTAGACCATTTTTTCAATACCAAGTTTATGTAGATATTATTATTTGTGCAGGTAACAAATGTATATTTTTAGTAATAAGAAAAAATTTTTAATGGAAAGAGAATATTAATATCTAGTATTAATTAATTAATCATTGTTTAATTTGCAACAACGTCAAAAGGTTATATTAATGTATTAAGTAATACATTATGAAATAGAACATAATTGATTAATAAATTGGTATTATTAATATTGCATCTCACTGACATCCCCATTAACATATAGATTTTAATTTTATTAATATATTAAAATTATTCATTATTATTATTAGCGTTCACGTCCCTAAGAGCATACAGAATTTAGTTTAAATAATTCATTGACATTAATCATATCGTATCCTACTATCATTCCAATTTAATTTTAGTTTATTTAGTTTAATATTTAATAATATTAAACATCGCACAGGCATCCCTATTAACATATATTTTAAATATTAATTATATTTTATACCATTGGCATCCCTATTAACATACATTTTATTAGTCATATTGTATCGCAGTGGCGTCCTGATTAACATACAGATTTTTCCATATATATTTCGTAGGGCTTTCCATTTTTGTATCAGCAAATAAAGGACGGTATTAATCCGCACCAGACAAAGCATTTAATCCACGCGCTCTGTCGTTGGGATGATCGTTTGGCCACTCAGATAATCAGCATGCTCTTTGCCTCGGTCACCAAACACACGGAGCTCTGTGCACCATTCTTTAAGCTGCTCACGTTGCTGACGGAGACACAAGGTGGTCCTGTTGGATTGCCCTGTTTCACACAACTTGTGCTGCCGCGGATGTGGGATGCTGCCGAGTACTGTCCGCAATCTGTGCTCGACTGGCTTTCGCTGCAGGCCACCAAGAATAAGATAGCACATGCCTGGATCCTGCAGTCGGCGGAGCAGTGGTTGGAACAGTTTCTGCTCGCACATGACAATACGCGTGTGAGAAATGGTATAAGACGATTGCACATTATCCTATTGGATGCCATATCTAATTGTGTTCCAATTTACATTTGCAGCTGCTGCCTGTTTGCTGGTGGCTCTGGTGCCATCGCAACCGTTCCGTGCCAACTTTCGGGCTCACTCGCAACACAAGTTGTTGGCCCTCAATCCTCACAGTTATCGGTAAATAATGTAATCGTAATTATTGATAGGGTTTTAAACCAGGGATCACGCTTAAGAGTTGTGTTTAAAAAATTAAACTAGAAAAAATCCATCCGGAAAAAATCAATTTTTAAATATATTCACTTTAAATGGGTTATCCTGGAAACAAGATAAACTTTGATTTTGAAATTTTGTCATGAAAATTAATTCGAACTCTTATTTTTTAACTAAGCTAAAAAACTTGTGAAAAAATAATTAGATTTCAAATTTTTTTATAATGTCATGGAACTAAAATGTATTTAAGCTGTTTCTCAATATTTCAAAATTTAAATTAATTTAAAAAATATCAAAAAACACCAAA
Source organism: Drosophila kuntzei (assembly GCA_035042165.1). NCBI lineage: Eukaryota > Metazoa > Arthropoda > Insecta > Diptera > Drosophilidae > Drosophila > Drosophila kuntzei. The sequence continues at coordinate 521,324 of JAWNLU010001560.1, read as the reverse complement.
AAGTAGCAAACATACAAAAAATACCAAGAAAACAAAAAAATACCAAAAAATCATATTTATAATCAAAATTGAAAATTAGAGTTGTTTATATAAAATTGAAAATTTTATTATTATTTCTTAACTATTAAGATTAAATAGAGTTTACATTATTTTTTAGGATAGAAGTTAAGAAATAGTTTTAATTTTATAATATATGTTTTATGTTATGTCCATCCATTTGCAGGGACATCAACAGCGATGCCCAAGTGGTGCTGCATCAGGTGATCACATTGCTGCTGCGTCTGTTGCGTCCAGCGCGTGTTTATGCGGACATTGGAGCACATGGCACCACCAAGCTGACCGCATATTTCAATCTACTCAGCTACTGTATGGTTTCAAAGACTGAAAAACTAATGGCAAGTTTGACGGCTTAATCGCACATCTCTGCAAAATGTTCCTTACTAAATGTTAACTTGTTTATTCACATTTACAGATAGGTTCGTTTATGCGCTCCCTGTGGGAGCTGTTCCATCCGCGTCTGTCTGAGCCCAGCGTTCCGGCGCATCACAACAAGCATGCACTTCTCACATTCTGGCATCATTCGCTCGTCGATTGCCCGGAGAACGCGGCCCAGGTGGCCAACTGTCCGGAGATAACGCGCAACATTGCATTTAACTATATACTGTAAGAGAACTGTTTGTAATGTGACAATGGAATTGATTTAACAGATGACTTTCAGTGCCGATCACGATGACTCGGAGATTGTCACTTACAATCGCTCCATGCTGCCAGCCTATTATGGACTATTGCGTCTATGCTGCGAACAGAGTCGGGCACTCACCCGACAGCTGGCACAGCATCAAAATCTGCAATGGGCCTTCAAGAACATCACTCCACATCCCACACAATATGCGGCAGCTGTCGATGAGCTGTTCAAATTGATGGCATTGTTTGCCACACGCCATCCGGATGCCAGTGAACAGGAGAAACTCGATGTGATTGCCTTTAGACGCTCCGTTATTGTATCCTACACAAGCAGTCTGGATGCACGGGTCTCCTGGTCCACGCTTATCAGTGCTCTCAAAATACTCGGTAAGCTATTAATTACTTATTATAATTATTATATTTGAATTTATTTTTCAATTAATAACACAATTTGATTTCATAAATAGATTTATATAAAAATCTGACTGCTTTTTTATATAAATCTATTTATTTGAAATGATCAGTCATAAACTTAAACTTAATTCAAATAGTAATAGTATAATTCATTATAGTAATAATAATCTATTTAATATATATTTTTGTAAAATTCCACTGCAGTGTTGAAAATTGAACAAAATTAAAATAATTGTATATTTTTAAGTTGAAACCTTGAGTTCAGAATGTAATCGTTTCAGAATCTTAACTAAATACTCCTCAAATAGATCACATTATCTGACTTTATCATTTAATTTATGTATTTTGTAAGAATTTCTTTGTTAGTTATATTATTTTGTTTTAATTTTAAAATTGTATGTGACTCTCTAAACTGATTAATATTTATTTTATATATTTAATTACAATTACAGTGGATAACGACGATGATCGCATGCTGGTCATCTTCAATGGCGGCATTGAGATGTGCTTTGAGGCGCTGCACACGCTACATTCCATGCACCACGAGGCCACCGCCTGCCATGTGGCTGGAGATCTGCTGGATCTGCTTGGTGAGATGGTGCTGCTGTTGGCCACGTTGCGCATGCGCACAGATAATCCGGCGCAAAAGAAGCAGCAACAGCAGCAGCTGGAGCAGCAACTGCAACTGCAGCAGCAACAGTTGCTGCAGAAACAACAACAGACGCAGTGCACCCAAGCGCCACAGACGCCACAGCAGAAAGAGAAGCAGCTGCAACAGCAGATGCAACAACATCTTCAATTGCAACAAATGCAGCTGCAGCAACAGCATTTTCTGCGTCAACAGCATCAACACTCGGCGCTGGCAAAGGCGCTGCCCGATGCCATCAAGCGCCTGGCCACGCTGCTCAACACATTTAACTCGCCCGAGATCAGTCGCATGGCCTTGGAGGTGCTCAAGGAGCTGGTGCGCAACACCAGCCTCGAGGCCACCAGCATTTTAGCGCCCATTCTGATTAACTGCCATCTATCGGTGGCAAATGCACCCAATGCCATTGGACCCTTGGGTCCATATTTTCCACGTCGCGGTGCCAAGCAGACACCCTGGCCTCAGGGTGCCAAGAATTCACCGCGTCCTCCTCGTCCCATGGTGCAAATGTGCATTGCATTGTCAGAGTTGACTCCACGTGGCCTCGATGTCGAGTACGATGCTCTGGTCGATGGCTTCTATAGGCCATATCATGACTTTATCGACGTCATGCTACGCATGTGCATCAACACGGGATCCCTCAATGACACGCTCGTCAAGTTGCACTGCCTGGTGGCCATTGAATCGACGCCGCTGCATTTCAACTACTTTCCCAAGTTCTGGGTGGGCATACACAACAACACCTTGACTCACAAGTAAGTTGTCTCATTAAAAACACAATCAGAATGGAATCTATGAATATGTTTTTGAAATTGACCAGTTGATTATGAAACCAGGAAATTTATTTTAACCAGGGATTAAAACCGAAACGTATATCGGTTTCAGTTACGGTTTCGGTTATGCTCGAATTAAGGTTATCGGTTATCGGTTATGCAAAATCTTGGGGTATCGGTTTCGTAACGGTTATTTCTAAGTTTCGGTTGAAAAATACCGGTATGGTTTCGGTTCACAAATAAAATTAAAATTAAGGTTTTCGGTTGACCAAAATAAGAAACGTTATTCATTTATCTCGATTATTTTGGTTTTACAGATTTTGAACTTTGAACTTCCATAACTTTGTCAAAAGTCAATCAATTTCCATGCGCAATGTAAATTTGAGCATGATTTTACCTCTAAATTCGTTCTGCATTTAAGTTTTGTTCAATTTACAAATTTTATGAAAATCGAATTTTTTCGAAAATTTACAGTGTTACCCCTTTGACTTTTTTGATTTTTTCGGAAAAAATCAAATTTCGAAAATGAACAAAATTTAAATGCAGAACGAATTTAGAGGTAAAATCATGCTCAAATTTACTTTCCCCAATGAAATTGATTGACTTTTGACAAAGTTATGGCAGTTCAAAGTTATCAAAGTAGCGGAAAAAACGTTTTCCGGTTACGGTTTCAGTTACGGTTACAAATTTCAATCGGTTTTCACCGGTTAAAGGTTACGGTTTCGTTTAAGGTTTTAATCCTTGATTAATATTTAAAAGTATACTGGATTACAACAATTGTAATCTTTAAATAATGAAAACAAACTTTGAAAAATAAGAGAATCGAAAATACGTTTGTCTAAAAAAGTGATATGAAACTTTTTTGTTTGTCTTTCGATTGAGATGAAATAGATTATTAATCATCTATACAACCTATTGTTTAATAATAAATAATAATTACTATTTATCTTCTTTTAGATACTCGGAGCTGCTTGTGAAAAATCAGCTGCTGATAGAGTATTTGCATAATGTGCTGAGGGATGAGCGGAGTATGCTGAAGGATGCCTTTGTGCGGGAGTTCTTGGAGCTTTACTATCATAAGGTAGCTGCCCAATTGCCCGTTGCTCGCATGATCTACACGATCAACTATGGCATGCACTCGAAGGATGACATTGATGAGCTGTGCGGCGATCTCTTTGCCATACGAATCATTGCCCAGGCAACTGGTGTCCCGACATCCGTGCGTAAGGAGCTGCGTGGATCATTGAGGGCACTGCTCAACAAGAGCGAACGCTTTAAGAAGGATGCAGAGCGTGGTGAGATTGTCACTTAGTTGAATGGTGCATAATAACTTAAAACATTGTTTTTCTCATCTGTAGATCAATTTCCGAACAAGAAGCAAAAACGTGACTCCAGCAAGGAAAAGGAAGAATCTCCATCCGCAGCTCAGTCCGAAGCGGAGACCACAGATAATTCGGGAGAGAGCAAAGAGAATGTCGAAGCATTGGATAAAACCAGCTCTGACGATGTGTCTATGGAAATGCTGAATCGATCCGAGGACAGTGATGCTCCCGCTGTCGCTGCTGCTCCTTCGACACCTTCGACTCCTGCTACTGAGACAGTGACAGTGACAGCCGCTGAGACCGCTGATACGGATGAGCACATGGAGAGTCCATCATCTGGATCCACATCCGATAAACTAGAGAAAGCATCGATTCCCTCATCCGACGATGAAACGGAGCTGGAAGATGAATTGGAGCCGACACCCAAGCGGAACAAGAAATCAGCCAACAAAAAGACCGCACAGGATCGTGTCAACGAGGATCGCAAAAGACGTCTCAGCACGTTGCTCACCATGGAATCCTACATACAAAGCATCTTTAGCATCATCAAACGGGACGCAAACACGTCCAATGCAGCGACGAGCAAAGATCCACCCAGTGAAGAGTTGCCCGTAGAGGCATCTACATCAGCTGCAGCTGCGGTTGCAGTTAGGACAAGGCCCAAGGGTGCATCAACGCCACCAGAACCCGAGGACGACCAAGACAGATACAATATTGAAATGGTGAGAGAAATGTATCTGCAGTCGCCGCTGCCCAACAAATCCAAGTCAAATGGACAGGACCAGGAACAGGCGAATAAATTCGAGGATTCATCACCAGCAACTGCGGCTGTTGTCAAGAGCGTCGCTCCCGCAGCGGCGAGCAGTTCTGGATCTGGCGTTGCATCCACTTCCCAGGCTGCAAGTCCAACACAAATTTAGTTGTCGTTCAATGATTTGCTCAGCATTTTATTTTTCGGCAAGCCATTGGACTGATGATGGCCACACGCTTAGGTACTACATAACATACGCACTTTTGGCCAAAGGTCAAACAGTTGTACAGAAAGATTTGAACAACCCAAGGTTGGTGCTGCTTGCTTTAGGCAACTCCGGGTGATCCACAAAAACCCCACAGATCCCATTTCTGAATATGAAATTTATACTAAATTCAAATTACTCAATCAACATATTAAAACGGTAACAACAACAACAAATGAATAAAAATCAAATATTTAAATGTAATTCAAACACACACACATTCACTCACTCACACACACACATACATACATACATGCATTAATATACATATATAAATATATACACACATAAATCCATATTGTTAGCAATAATCATAAAGGTTACTATTTTAAGACTTCCAAGAACATAAATAAATTGTCCAAAACTTAAAGAAGAAAATCACAAAATTTGCAATTGACAAAAGAAAGAGAAATGATATAGTTAAGTAAAAAGTTTACACACATATTCAAAACAAGAACCTTGTTATGCACTACGAATTGCCAAAAAAAAGAAAAGATAAAAACAAGAAATGCATTAACAAATGGGGCAACAAAAGAAATAAAAGTAATTGATAAATGAAATGTGAAATGATACAATGAAAAATAAGTTGATAAAACGGCTTACGAGACGCTAATATCTATATATGTTGTAGTAGAACCTTTAGATACGTTTTACGCTGCTAAATACATTTGGTTTAGTTTCCTATCCTGTTCGCTCCTTTCCTTTCCCATCCTATCCATATGCACTTGTACTACTTATATGTTAGACACAAATGAACAGATATTATATAATTAATCCACAATTTTAAATCGAGGATGTGTAACAATTTTCATTGTAAATTGCTGAACGATACGAAGAATTGCATAACAAACTTTTTACGTTCTTTAGTTGATGTGAGAATTAATTGTAATTACGCACATAAGTTTAGTAAGTTGTCCATGTGAAACACAAAGGGCAAAGATAAAAAACATAATATAAATTAATTAAAAAACCCAACCCTTTAAAGGACGCATCAAATGTTAGTCTTAAGCTACAGCAAACGATCGAAATCTTTAATATGTAATGTTGAACAACAAAACAAAACAAAACAAAAAAAATCATGAGCAAATAATAATAAAAACAATACAACATATAAGTTTAAACGATGTGTAATTACCAATTGAATATTGTTAATATTTTGTTTGGTTTATACTCTACTAAAGAGTCGTCAGAGACTTTCGGACTGATGAGGAAATGTGAACTGAGGATTTGGATAAAATCTATTGGCAATCATATTTTGTTTAACAAATTTAAGAAAATTTGTTTTTTAGAATACAATTTACAAAATTGATAATACAAGATGGGATTTTTAGGCAGAATTTACCAAACAATGATTTCTTTAAAATTTTAAATAGGTTTATTTGTGACTCTGAAAACCCGTCCGAAAAAGAAATCCAAATAGTGGTTTTAAAAGTGTCAAATATTTTTGGTTTGTCATTTGTCCAACTGCATGACATGCAGCCAAGATTTTGGCCAATTCTTGTCTAATGCAACACTGGAATTCAGACGCATGCGCTAATCCTAAATGTCAAAGTCATGGTCTGTCATAGTTCATATGCCAACTGGGCTTGAACCGAAAAGAATTGAATTAAAATGCCTTGCGTTGGTTGTGAAAAGGGTAAGTATTTGTTTATATGAATTATTAAACATTAAAAAACAAACTTCAATTCACTATACAGAGTGCAAATGTACGGCGGAGAAATGTGCCGATGGTTGCAAGTGCAGCTCGCCCGGAAAATGTGGCTGTAATCCTTCAAATGTGGCCCAGACATCAGGTGGCGGCTGCTGCAAGAAAAAGGAAGCTGCTGAAGCCAAAACCGAGAAAGGCTGCTGTAAGGACACTAAGAAGGAATGAATAATGCATTTGAATTTTGTTTTTCTGATAGAAATATAACTGCTAGATAGAGCTATTCATCATGCAATTTTAATTTTCTTCAAATATAATCAAAAACATTTGATTTACATTAACTTATTTATTTAACTAATAGACCTTTACCAACATTGTGACTTTGTGACGATGGCAATGCATTGTGTTAAAACAATAAAATTAATCAAAAATAATGCAAATTATGACTGTGTGTACGTTTAACGAGCCAACAACAATGTGTATTTTATTTATACATATCAAAAGGCGAAAGAGGCAAGACTTTTTTTTTCACATAATAAAAATATAAGAAACGGAATAAAATATTGTGGAAATTAAACGATTTTAAATTCGTAAGCAATTTCATTATATTACAGCATGAAAGTTTCTAGTTTCAAGTTTACGTTTTTCCTTCTAGTTACACATAGTATTTATATATGCATATAAAAAACAATTTAAAATTTGATTTTCAACAAATACGAGCCACTTACTAAATATGTATGTATGTATGTTTGTATATTATTATTATTATTATGTATATTAATATATTATTTCGCGCTGCGCTGAGCTGTTAAATTAATGTATGTTATATAAAAAACAATATTCCTTTTAGGGCAATTAATAGCTAGTTTTTTTTGTTTCTATCCATTTAGGGCTTAAAATTTATACAAATCAATCGACGACAATTAAAAAGTAAACAAATGTGACCAAACGATGCATTTAGACTTAATTAATTGCGCTTTGATTTGCGCTTTTTGCGACTGCTTGTGGCGGCCAATGATGTGTTGGAGTTGGAGGTGGAGGCTGAGTTGGCCATCGTCGTCGTCGTCGTCGCCGCCGTTTGGGGCATGCTCTTGCCTCCGCTCAACTTGCCCCAAATGTTGCTTAGAAAACCTGCGCCTCTATTGTTGTTGCTATTGCTATTGCTATTGTTGTTATTGGTGTTGTTTGATTTGCAAGAAACATTGTTGTTATTATTGTTGTTGTTGTTGTTAGTCGTTTGTTGCTGTTGCTTTGTAGCGGGAGACGGTTGCGTTTTATATTGTGCTAATTGGGCGTATTCTCATGAGCGCTTCACTTTGCCATTGACCGCAGCAGCGGAGGATGAACGGGATGCACTGCCGCCACCGCCAAGAGCCGCCTCCGTCGCATGCGTGGCCACATGTTGTATACCCTTCTCCATGCAACCATGGTAGATGGGTCTCATGAACTGCAAACAGACAATCCAATAATTAGCATTAAAATTTAATCGATTCATCTTTTACTTACATTCTCCCACATTAGTGTGGCAAACTCATCCAGTTTGCCACCAAAGTCACTTAGCTCGCCGCTGTACCTGTGGGATTGAGATTAGGATTAGAGATAGCTGATGTTTGGGGATTATCAGTTACTCACCTGATGTACGCCCAGAGTGCCAGTGTGAGCAGGGCCACACCCATGACCAGGTTACAGAAATTGGCAAATGTATAGAGTCCCACCAGTCCAAAGATGCCGCTTATTATGTACATGATGACCGCACAGGCAAAATAAACGGCCGGAGTGCGGGCCGCCTTGAAGATGTTTTTGCTTTCGTTGTGTGCCCGATAGTTGACAAAGACCTCCTCCAGATCAGTGTCCAATTGCTGACGGAACTTCTCCGTAAACTCTTCGCCGCCCATTTTACGCTTTGCGGCAAACTGAAACAGTGCCTTGTCCTTAACACGCATATGCTCCGTCTCCAGGTGGGCGGTGCTTAAGTACGGCCGTGTGCCGCCGCAAACCTCCTCCATGAGCTGATTGTACAGCTCCTTGGCGGCCGCAACGGCGGTCAGATGATTCGCCTCGGCAGTTGCCACCAGCATGCTCTTCGGCTCGGGCAGCTCGTTGCCCTTGTAGATGCTCATGTACGACTGGAAGTACTGGATGAGATCACGCGCTCTCACGCGCTGTCCACTGATCTCCTTGTAGACCAGATTGTCCGGCGCCAGCAGCATGGGCACCAGTGTGCGTAAACTGTTCTTAAACTCCGGCGTTATATCCCGGAGCTGTCCATCGAACGATGGATTTGTGGCAACATTGAGACCTGGATGTGGCATCAAAAAGCACGCCACCTCCGTGAAGCACGACGAGATGTGACGGCGCAGTGACTGCAATTCCGGATGCTGTTTGTCGGACACCTCGAGGCGACGCTTGAGTATCTTATCGCCACCGAAGGCTCCGTATTCCGCCTCGTAGGGAAAACTCCAGTCGCGCACTAAGAACTGCAGACGCTGGAATGGCTTCTTGCCGGTATCGGCCAGCGCCAGGCGGCCGTATTCAGTGAACAGTTGCAGATGCTGCAAATCGTCCTCCTGTATGTTCTGTGAGAGATTATAGATTTGCACCGAGGACAGCATTGTGCTTAGGGCAAAAACAGTCGCACAATCGCGCACAGTGCTCTGGCTATCGAAGGCACCTTGTGTGTCCAGCAGTATGATAGCAATCTTGTCACCATTCGGATAATCGTGCAGGAATATATCGGACCACATTAATATGCCGGTGGTATCACGCTCCGATCCGCCCCGCCATGAAAATCCCGACAGCGGTTCCGTCTCATCGCCCAGCCAATCCGTAACATCGTGTCGCACATACTGAAAAACAGAGAAAGAAATTGTTTTTAATAAATATACATATTTTACAGAAAAGCGTTATCCTTTGAGTTCACCTTTGAGTACATGTAGCGTAGAAAGAAGTCGAGGAGAAAACTCTTCCCCTTGCGGAACGCACCCGCCACGGAGACGACACAGACATAACGATCCTTGACCTCGTCCCGCATCAGCACCTCGCTCAGTGCATCCTCGTTGAGTACAAATGTGTGCTCCTCCGATGCATTGATCACCTGCACCGCCGATCCTCCCATCGCTGTCCTCTCCATGTGTGTGTGTTTGTGTGTGTGTCTTTATGTGTGTGTGAGTATGTTTATTTGCAGGTGTGTATGTTTGTATGTGTGTGTCTGACTTCGTTGTCTGCTGTCGAATTTTGTTTTGGCGTTAAGAGTTCTTGTTGTTGCTGTTGTTTTTGTTGTTGTTTTGAGCTACTGCAAAAAAGAAACACAAACAAATGCGAAAGATTTAATAAATGTTACTTTGTGTATGGAGACAGTTAGTCCAGTAATTGTTTTGTCAAACTAAAAAATGCACATAGATACCTTTTCTTGGTTTTTAATTATTTTCTATTTTATTTTATAACAGAACCATATTGGTTATTAGAAATAAAAAATGTGAGGTTTATTGAAATATTTTTGAAAATAAAAGCAAACACAGTCAAGTAAATGTTTTGAAAAAATAAGAAGCATGCATATTTTTATATAACTAAATCTCAATCTTATTATGTATTTTTGTAACTTCTACTAAGAACCATAAGCAACCTTTTTTTTTGCAAAATAAAACAAAGTCAAGAAATTAGGTTGATAAAATATAAATTCACATATTATCTTTATTTTTAATTATTTTTAAAAACAATTTAATTCGATGAAAATTATTTGTCTTATTTTTTAACTTGTTCTAAGAACCACAGCCAAGAATAATTAAATAAGAAATAAAATAAAATGATTTTGTCAAAACAATTACTTGACTAACTGTATGTGCTTTTTAAATTTGTTAAATTTACTTAAGAAACGGTGTGCAATTTTTTTTCAGTTTTGTTAAAACACTTTTTTGACTAACTGCATGTGTATTTTATTCCGTTTTGTCAAAACAATTATTTGAGTAACTGTATGTGCATTTCCTTCAGTTGTGTTAAAACACTTTCTTGACTAACTGCATGGGTAATTTTTCCGTTTTGTCAAAACAATTATTTGACTAACTGTATGTGTGGACTTTTCGGTCAGATTGCAATCCGCAACTGAATTCAACTAACGGTTTATTGCGCAAGTTCTATTTAATTATGTATGCGTCTGTGATCTTTTTGAGTCTTGGCATGATCATGACAAGGGGAAGGAAGAGTGGACAAAGGGGGGACGGACAGGCATAATGTGGCAGGCGGCCTGCAATTATGAGAGGTTGCCAAAAATAAATTCAACTATGCGCTAGTTTGGCACCGACAGCCAGACAAACAAACAGACGTTACGATATTTTGCAGGTGAATGCGTGAATCGAATTGAGCACGTAATCGAGAGTTGAGTTCATTTTCATTTGAATAAAATATTCCACTTTCCAAAACGCATTTGAATTGCCTTAACTAATTAAACTGCCTGACGCAGTCGTCGCATTTGCTGATGACGTTGACAATTTTTTGTTGTTTTTTTTATGGTCGCTTCACCGTTGACCAGTACTGTAAATTCTAATTGGAAACACACAATCAAAACAACGAAATGTCTGCAGGCGACAGACAGAGCAGCAAATTTAACAGACTTATGCTAGACACGCGTTTGACAACAAAATAATTACATTTGCTTATGTCTTTTATGTTGTATATACGTATGTACATATGTATGTTCTCTTTTTGTTCGTTGTAATATTTATTAAATTGATTTACAAGGTAAACGCGGCGTAGCCACAGTCGCCGTGACTGTCAACCAAATTGAACTGCAAGTCACCCCGCGGTTCACAAATTCAATGAGCAATCAAATGAGCGAACGATCAACCATTTCGCTCTCTCTCTCTTCTCTCTCACTCTCTTTGACTATCAGTTTCACTCTCACCTTTGTTCTCTTGTCGGGTTTCTGTTAAATGCGCACGCTGGCACACAGATAAGTTCGAAAAGCAGGTGCGTTTGCTTAAATGTTGTTATTTTCAATTAACAATACCATCACATTTTATGATTATGCTAAATTAGTTTGCCTTAATCTTTGGTTAGAGTTTTTTGGTATTTTTAAATTTGTACGCACTGTTGGCAATGCTGTCTGACTGTCAAAGCTGTGCTCAGAACGTCGCACAGGTGTCAGATAGAGATGACTATAGGATAGTGGATAGCCAGGTTGATCACGAAACAATAGCAATGTGCTAGTTGTCTTTCTTCCACTCAGTGGAAATTTGTTTAGTTCGGGATGTAAACAACACTAATGAAAAGTAACAGCAACAGTTGTGAGAGCGACGCTAGCGTTGACGCTGGCAGCACGATTAGTCAACTGGAATGGTTGCTGAGAGCAACAAGAAGCAGCAACAACAACAAGAATAATGGCCAAAGCAAAACGAGTCAAGCAACAACAACGACAGTCGCGTTCTGAGCAGCGCTTAAAATGCAAGAGAAAAAAATAACATAAAGCGCGCAAAAGGGAAAATAAGCGTTTAAATTGCTTAAATTAGACAGCAAATAGTGTTTAATTAGCTTAATCAAAGCTAAGCTGCTACCAGCTCCCATTGGGGGCTACTAAACCAAAGGCCCAACCATCAACCATCAACCATCAGACGGGTTCATCAGACGCCAGTCGCCATAGCATGAAGTGTGGACACCGCCCAGTTGCCAGCTGGCATCCCGCATCGGTTTCTCTTCTGGCCATGTGCCTGCTGCAAAGCTCTTGTTGTGTATTCATGCAGGAATTGCCAGAGTTGGAGTTGGAGGAGCCTGTCTATTATTATGTCGGCTGTTTTACGGCTCGAACGGATCTGCTTAAGGAATCGGTGTACGCCAAGGCGCCACAAGCGTGCATTGAAATCTGTGAGCATCAGGGACACAGATACGCGGTGCTCGCAGCAGAGAAATGCTTCTGTGCCAATCAACTGGAGCCGCAGGAGAAGCAGGACGAACAGCTCTGTCACACGCGTTGTTTGGCCAACAAGGCACAGTACTGTGGTGGCGTCGGTGTCCACTCGTACTACTCCACCACGCTGCTGAAGCAACCGGCGCCACATCATCTGCGTGTGGTCAACAGCACGGAGAACAGCTTAAGCCTCGCCTGGGATGCCTACGAGTCCACCAAAATGCTGTTAGCCGGCGGTGCAGATCCTCTAGCACCACACACCCCGCAAATCGCCAACATTCGCATCAAGTGCCAAGTGGTGGAAACCTATTCCACATTGCCCACATTCCAGCAGCCCGAGTTCATAGTCCAAAGCACGGAGACACGTTTCGAGCTCACCGATCTTCAGCCGGCGACTCTTTACAGCGTCAACGTGGTTGCCATTTGCGAGGTGCCACAACGGGAGCAGAAGGAATGTGGCAATGCCACGCTTGTGGCCAGAACCGAGGTGGGTTCGCCCAGTCCAGCTCCCATGCAACCAAAGATTCTCTCACGCACGGATAAGACCATAACCGTGGAGCTGTCGCCTGTGCACAACAACAATGGACCCGTCTCCAAGCTGCTCATCATTGTCGAGCTCGTGGACGACTCGCTGAGTCAACCCTTCGATGCACAGCTGCTGGGCAGCTGGCAGGAAGCACAACAGAATGGCGTTCCCTATTATATTGCCGCCGAGCTGGACTACGATCGACCGGAGGACAATCGCACCAGGCACTTTGTCATCGGCGACGGCAAACGATATGGTCGATACCGCAATGTGCCGCTGGAGCAACCCTCTGGTGACCAACAGAAGGAGGCACATGTGCATATCAGTTTAGGCGTGGTAAGTAGCAAATTGAATCTCATCTCTGACCTAATTAACATGGAGGGAAATCTGTCAACATTTTCAAAAATTTCTACAAATTCCTTTCTAATTTAGAAACATTTTAAAATTATGGTAGAAATTCCATTCTAGAAAGCAAGAAAAAAACTAATTTTTAACACAAATTTCAAAAATTTCCAAACTAATTCAGAAATGTTTAAAATTATGTTTGAAGTAAATTCCTAGAAATGAAGAAGAAATAACTGAAGTTATTTAAAAAATAAAAGGGATACAATTCTAGAGTTATTCCATTCAAGAAAGCAAGAAAAAATCGAATATTCATCACAAATTTAAAAAATTCCAAACTAATTCAGACAAATTTCTATCCAGTTATTTATAAAACGAAAAATCAATCTAATAATTCTTGCATATCTCGTTCAAAAATTGAGTTTTGAATCACATAATATTCGGAAGTTTTTTGGTGAAATACCAAGAGTGAGAATATCCAAGAATAGCTTCAATATAATTATTACTTTGTAATGAATTTGATATAAAAATAATGATGAGTTATTAGTCTGGGCAAAGTAAACTTTGGTAATATTGAAATAATTTATGCTATTGCATTTTTCGAATTTATTGTTTGAACTCATCGCAAACCTATTTCGAAATAGCTATAGATGTTAATACTCAAGCTCAATTTACTACAGCATTTATAAATATTGTAGTTTAATAGGTATGAAAAACCAAATCTGATATTAACAAGGATAAAGAAAATATCAATATATATATTAAAAATATAAATGATAAATCAGCAGTAAGAAATTTTTAAACAAGCTGAAATTGAAACTGAATTTTAGAGGGTTTCACATAAAATTGAAGAAAAACAAAAGCCATAGTAAATCTTGAATTAGTCTTGGATTAATCATGATTTAAAGTAAATTTTAAATAGAATTGAATCTTGAATTGAATTATTCTTGGACTTAATATGATTTGAAGTAAATTTCAATTCGAATTGAATTATTCTTGGATTAATCAAGATTTAAAGTAACTTTCAATTTGAATTGATTCTTGAATTGAAATTTTCTTGGACTAATCATTTTTTGAAGTAAATTTCAATTTGCATTGAATCTTGAATTGAGTTATTCCTGGATTAATCATGATTTCATCCATATATTTAGGTAAGCACACTGCAGAATGTAACAAAGACGCTGTACACGAGGAGCAGTCATGAGCAACATGCGAGCTCCTTGGATGACTTTAGCTATGCAACATTTGACAAGGGACAATCTTCGGTGGTGGCCTTGGCTGTCACCTGTGTGATCTTTGGAAGCTGCCTGATCCTCAGCCTCATCACATACTTCTATTTGCGCTACAAGACGTGCCACACTAGAGGCTTGACTGTCCGTGGGCGGAATGCCCATGAGATGACACAACAGACGCCCATCATTGAGCGGGAGAACAATGGTTATCTAATGGAGGATGAACTGCCTCCCACGCTGGAGAGCTTTAAGAAGCAGTTACAGACAATGGTCGAAGGATTGGAGCGTTTGCCTCGCAATGCATTGCGTTTGAATGCCAACGATGTGATTGGAGACGGACGCTATGGAGAGATCATCACAGGCAGACTCATCTCGGGTGACGTCGCCAAGGATTGTGTACTCCAAGTGCTTGCCCTGGACGATCTCAGTGCTCCCACACAGGCTCAACTCCTGCGAGAGCTGCGACAGTTGAAGCAACTGCAGCGTCATGAATTACTCCTGGAATTCTATGGGATCTCGGCGAGTGCCGATTGGTTCTATCTCGTCTTTGAGCTGCAACGCGTCAGTCTCAAGCGACGGCTGATCGAGAGTCGCCAGGCAGCACCAGCTCCACGTTTGACCACGCTCACGGAGCAACTGGTGCTCCAGTGGATGTACGAGCTGTCCAGTGCCATGTCGTATCTGGCCAGCTGTCAGGTGATCCATCGCCAGCTGTCCGGCTACAGTGTCTATGTGAGTGGCGATTCCAAGTTGAAGTTGTGCGTCTTTGGATCATTGCACTATGTGAATGGCAATGGCCAGCAGCTGGATCTTTGCCGCTGGCTGGCACCGGAAGTGTTGCGTCATCAGCATCATTCCACGGCCAAGTCGGATGTGTGGTCCTTTGCCTGCGTCGCCTGGGAGTGTTGTGCTCTGGGTGGAACACCATATGCGAATGTCGCCAATAGCCAGCAATTACTGGAAGCTCTTCGTGCTGGAGTGCGTCCAGCTCAGCCGGCTTATGTCTATGGCGATCTCTACCAGCTGCTGCTCAACTGCTGGCAACTGGAGCCCAGCGAACGCATTGGCTTCGAGGATGTGGCCTTTGGTGTCCGACAACTGATGACGTCACCTCGACACGCCCTGTGCTTTGATCGCTCCACATCATCCGACACTTTGGAGACGCTGCCATTGTATCTACCAATGCTCGAGGCGCAGATTTAACTTGGATGAAAGCTGGAGAAGCTGACTCGACGACACAAATATCCTTTAGTTTTTACACACAGTTGGACATGCAATTGTTTTGACAATGCAACTAATTCACTTATTTTTATTTGCATTTTTAGCATTTATCTTTTTATTATAATTTTGGTTTTAACAATTATTTAAAATGAAAAACAATTGTGTGAATTTTTTTGCGTGTCAAAACAATTACCTAACGTATATACCCTTTAGTTTTCCAGGCAGAGCAATAAACGCTTTTGTTGTTGTAGTTTATTGCTGTTTTAATCATTTGTAGTTTTCCTATGATCCAAATAAGCGAATGTATATTTTCGTCAAAATATGTCATATTTAAATGCAATTCACATTTAAAATCGTTGGAAGAGAAAGTAATAATTGTGTAATAAAATATTAACTCTCTTTTGCCGCTTGAATGTGGAATCAAATAAGATCCAAAGCAACAAGCTGTGGATTGAATTGGTCAGCTGCAAATCAAACACAAAGAGAGCACAAAGAGCGAAAGAGAGAGCGCGCGCGTACAGAGAGAGGCACTGTCAAAGGTGCTAAGAGAGCGTGCTGCTGATCTTTGTTGGGCACAATTAATAATAGAAAATATAAATAAATAAAGCAGCGCATATAGAAATTGGCAATTAATCAGTTTAAAGGTCGCGCGCCTAGGGGGTCAAGACAGGCGGTTAGGGCACAAAATGCAATTATTTAAATATGTAATTAATTAGGCAAGAGATTTTCTGAGTCAATAGGCAAATTCAAAATATTTATGCATTAGTCAGAGATATAGGAAAAATGATTACGAATATCATCAGCACTTAAAGACAACTGGCAAAACACTCAACACATATGCACACACACACACACACACACATCTGCTTGCAATTAAAGACTTCCAATTGGAAATACAGTGCTAATCTGGCCAGCACAACAAGAAGTCCCGGTGTGAGAACAGCTGATAAGACAGAAACTAGCCAAAGAAAGACACAACCACATGTCTGATATTGTTAAAGTTTATTAGAAGCGGCAATGAAGCGTACATACATACTATACAAATACGTGTATATTGTATATACTTTGTACATAAACAAAAGCTAAACAGTTTTTGCGCTTGGTCGACTTTTGCACTCATCGACTCGGAGTCAAGGTGAATGACGTTACCAAACACAGTCAGTCAAAGAAGCTATATCTCGGGCAATAACAATTGGAATCGGTCGTGCGCACATACATACATACATACGAGACCATGTACATATATACATATCTGCACATGTATTGACAATACAAATTATTAATAAATCAAGCTGCGAGCCCTGTAATGAAATGACGCTACAACAACAAAACAAAGTTCGAATGTGGACGTGGAAAGTGGACAAGAAAAGGGCACGTGAAACGGAAGATCAGTAATCAAAGCTGGATATTTAATTGCACCAGACTCGATGTTTTCTAATGTTTTAATATGGCGACGACGCAATACAAATTGTTTTTTGTTTTTATTACATACACTTGGAGTTCTGCGTCTCGGACTCGAGCTAAAACTGGTTAATTGTCACTGCACACGCACACTCGCATTCAAATACGAAAATTTCGTTGTTTCTTTTGTATTATTATTAATCACACATTCAACTTGAATATTACTCACTTTAATAAACAATTCGCCCACAACGAACGTGCCTCTTCTCTAAGCTGATGCTTGCTTTCTTAAATTTACTTTGTAAGAACAAAATACATACAATACATACATATAAAATACATACATACACACACACATACAGTCACCAACAGTTTTGAAACGTGTGGCAGCCTTGGTTAACGGAAAAAGCTCAATTCCCATATTTTGATCAAATTACAAATTTTATATACAAAATTTCTATAATTTTAAAGCTAGAATAAACTAAATTCCCCCGAGCCACCCTGGACTCCGAAACTCCGAAAAATAATCACCTTTAGTTTATCTGATTTCGAATTATATATAAATTAAATATAATAAACAAAATAAAAAGTTTAAATTGCGTTCTGGGACGATTTTATGATTTGTGGCAGCCTTGCCTCCCAGAAAAATAGTAACCGACAGTTTTGCAACTTGTGGCAGCCTTGCTTCCTAGATAATCAGTTTTTGGTCTTCTTTTGAATCCTTTTTATTTTTTTTTTGCAATTTCATAGTTTTCTACATAATTAATAATTTTTTTTTCAACGATTTGATTATGGTGGGCTTGCATTGGGACACTGACCATCATATTTGACAGCCATACTGGCAAGGAGCAATGTGAACACAAATGCTGTGACATAAAAATTAAGTGGCACAATTTTTCGTTATCTACGGGTAAGAGGGAATTGATTGCTTACTGAGCTCCCGGAGAGACGAAACTGAAGTACGCGTTGTTGCGCTGCACAGAGAGTCGCCGTTCGTCTTGCTCGCGTTGACGTTGAAGACGGGTATCGTAGTGATTCATTCATTAATTATTATTATTATAATTATTGTATTCTCCTTCTTTGTTATGATTCCTAATTTGGATTTAAATTCAAATTCAACCGCCTAAAAGTTCACGGACGAAAGCTCGTTGATATGTTGGCGATCGTCTGGCAACTCTAATCAGCTGAGCGCTGTCCTCGCTTTCCAACACTCGCTTAGTGACGGAGTGAAATTGCCACCATTCGAAGTATGACTTAAATATTACATTTTATTGCTATCACAAGTTGATTATACACATTATACCAAATGGGAAAACATACAGAAATTGCATTTGTCTGAAACAAGAAAATTTATCTTTGGACTGCTTATGCTTTGGCTCTTGGAATTGTTAATTAAAAGCATATATTAGCAGCAAGATAACACAAAAAGCAATTACCGCCCCCAGAATAAGCGAATCTCGTCGTTTTTTAATATTAATGCGCTGAATAAGACTGCAAAAGATAAAAGACGGATAAATTACGTGCTTAACTAAATTTGTAGGAATAATTGCATTACCTGGAGATTAATGGAAATCGGTTGGAAATGTCGTTAAAGCGCGTCTGTATCCGCTTAAAGGCTTGTCGCTGCGCATGAAGATTCTCTCGCGTCTCGATGGCAATGTTAATCTGATCATTAACCATATTGCCGGCACTGCTCAAGTGTCCGCTCTCTTTCATGTACATCTCGCGGCGACTGAGACCGGAAATCGATGGACTACCACTGGTAGCCAGGCCAGAACCGCGAAGCAGCTCTTCTCGCTCGATGCGCATTGTGTGATTGGCGTATATCTTATTAAACTCCTGTCTGTATCCTTGCAGTATCTCCCTGTGCCTCTGTAGCGTGTGCATTGCTGCACTTCCAGTTGCAGGCAGCTCCGACATGGATTCGTTAAGCGACGACAACTGCAAGTAAATGTACGGATAAGACAAATATCCAAAAATTGGTGACACCACATACCTTCTCGAGCATTTGCTCAATTTCGGCAGATAACGAGTCAAAGACATGTTCGCCTAGAAGAGGTGATGTGTCAGCGGTGTTGTTACTGCTGTTGCTGCTTATGCTGCTGCCAGCTCCAATTTTGCTGAATGCCACAAGTTTGAGGTCAATTTCATTCTCCAGAGTTCGCGCTTGCTTCCGTAGCACTAAGAACACAAATACACATAAGGGGGCATTATAAACACAAGTTACGATTCAATTTTAAATAAATACCATCATAACTAGAGCCCACCATTTGCATTATTTGTCCAAATATTAATTTTCACTTGAGGTTTTTCACAATAGAGGTTTTTAGCCGAGCTGCCACCCAGCAAAAAAATACAGTCTGGCAGCGCCAGACCAAAAGTGCAAAATTCAGTGATTTTTCAAAATGTGTCTTTTTATTAATTGTTCTTAATTTTAAAGCTAGAATTTTGAAAATTTTTTCAACATTTTTGTTGGATTTTTGTCAATTTTATGATATTTTTTCCCGAGGAGTGACGAGCTTCAAACCATATACCAAATGATCACATTCGTTTTATCTAATTTCGAATTAAAAATTTTCATAAATTAAATTCAAAGTTACGCTTAAAAATTAATGAAAATTTGAATTGCGCGCTGGAACCTCGAATAAAGAACAAGTGACCAGTTAGTTATCGCCTGAACGCCACTATTTGTCGGAGCTGGCCAGGCGCGCAATTTTAATACATAATGTAATTTTTAAACAATTGTTTAGTCCTGCAATAAGATTATAATTAATTTAACCGTTAAAATATAAATGATCTAATAAAGTAAATTGACTTTTCTAGGAACCAAGGTTGCCCACTCGTTTACTTGGCCAAGGCTGCCACACCGTCCGTTGATAAAATTGCGTTTGTCAGGTCGAGCATTTCGCATTTTGTTGTTGTTGTTGCCGGCACAACGTTGAATTAATTTAGAATTTAATTTTGAATAGCTTTCATAATGTCACAGGCGCAATCGAATAATGATTCTCGTGTGCCCGATGAGGAGAGCGATCTGCTGCAAATCAAGCCGCTGTAAGTATCCAGCAACTGTGTTATTTGGCCAACATCAAAATATCATTTTACCTTGCAGTGGAGCTGGCCAGGAAGTGGGGCGCTCTTGCATTATGCTGGAGTTTAAAGGCAAAAAAATTATGCTGGACTGCGGTATACATCCAGGACTAACTGGCATGGACGCTCTACCTTATGTGGACATAATTGAATCAGATGAAATTGATTTACTCTTCATATCACAGTGCGTATGCAATTGAAGTTTGTTTTTTTGTTGCGAATTAATATTAAAAATGTATATTTGTGATTCTTCTAGTTTCCACTTGGACCACTGTGGTGCATTACCATGGTTCCTCATGAAGACCAGCTTCCGTGGTCGCTGCTTTATGACACACGCCACCAAAGCCATTTATCGCTGGATGCTCTCAGATTACATTAAGATCAGTAATATATCCACCGAGCAAATGCTGTACACAGAAGCTGACCTGGAAGCTTCCATGGAGAAAATCGAGACAATTAATTTTCACGAGGAACGTGATGTGATGGGTGTGCGATTCTGTGCATACAATGCTGGCCATGTTCTGGGCGCAGCCATGTTTATGATTGAAATCGCTGGTATAAAGATATTATATACAGGTGACTTCTCGCGCCAAGAGGATCGTCACTTGATGGCTGCCGAAGTGCCGCCCAAGAAGCCGGATGTGCTGATCACTGAATCCACTTACGGAACACATATTCATGAGAACCGCGAAGACCGTGAAAGTCGCTTCACATCACTTGTGCAGAAGATTGTGATGCAGGGAGGTCGCTGCCTTATTCCGGTCTTTGCCTTGGGCCGCGCACAGGAACTACTATTGATATTGGACGAGTTCTGGTCGCAGAACCCCGATCTACACGAGATACCAATATACTATGCGTCCTCGCTCGCTAAGAAGTGCATGGCTGTCTATCAGACGTACATCAATGCAATGAATGATCGCATCCGTCGACAGATTGCTGTGAATAATCCATTTGTCTTTCGTCACATTTCCAATCTGAAGGGCATCGATCACTTTGATGATATTGGACCCTGTGTAATCATGGCTACTCCGGGTATGATGCAGTCCGGCTTATCGCGGGAGCTATTCGAGAGTTGGTGCACAGATCCCAAGAATGGTGTCATTATAGCTGGTTATTGTGTTGAGGGAACCCTTGCAAAGACCATTCTTTCCGAGCCGGAGGAGATAACCACACTTTCTGGACAAAAATTGCCGCTAAACATGTCCGTAGATTACATTTCCTTCTCGGCACACACAGATTACCAGCAGACCAGCGAATTTATACGCATGCTTCGGCCCAATCACGTGGTTCTCGTTCATGGTGAACAAAATGAGATGTCACGTCTGAAACTGGCTCTCCAGCGTGAATATGAAGCGGATGCCAGCACAGACATCAAGTTCTATAATCCCCGCAATACGCAGGCCGTCGATCTCTATTTTCGTGGCGAGAAAACTGCCAAGGTGATGGGTCATCTGGCGGCCAAGAAGCCCGAGGTAGGAAGTAAACTCTCCGGTGTGCTCGTCAAGCGTGACTTCAAGTACCACCTGCTGGCACCCTCGGATCTGGGGAGTAAGTATTCATATATTTGCCTTTGTTGCCTTTGCTAACATTTTAATCTTCCCACTCTACCCAGAATACACAGACATGAGCATGTCTGTGGTCACGCAGCGACAATCGATTCCATGGACTAGTTCGCTGTCAACACTTCAATTACTGCTGGATCGCATTGGAGCCGGATGCGTTGAGATCATTGAGCCGGAGCGCAAGCTACGTGTATTTAATTGTGTCGAACTGACCGTGGAGCAGAAGATTATTATCATGGAATGGCAAGCCACGCATGTCAATGATGTCTACGCCGATGCTGTCCTGGCCTGCCTTATGCAATCTGAACTGGGTGGCACCAACATTAAAGGTGCAACAAAGCAAACCAAAACGGAGGAATCTCGCTTCCGCGAATGCCTCATCGAGACACTGCAGGACACCTTCGGGGACACTTGTGTACCCAAAATGTTCAAGGGGGATCTGTTGCCGGTGATTGTGAGTGGCAAGCATGCAGAGATCAATCTAGAGACGCTGGTAAGCAGAGATTGCTTATAGATACAAGTTACAGAATACTTAAATCTCTCTTCATCTTACAGACTGTTAATTGTGCCGAGGACGAGGTGCTCCGTCAAATGCTGAACACCACTGTGCAGAAGCTGCACCAGACACTGATTTCAGCTTATTGATTGGGTTAACCCCCCACAATTCCAAACAACATGTGAATCTTCTTTATTACTCTTTATTATAAGGTTCCAATTCAAATGATGTTAAAATAAACTCAACACGTTTATTTACTTAACGTGCAGTTCTAGTCTTGGCAATCTGTTCCTTGAGCACCAGAATGCTTGCACGTTGCTCAGGCGGCAGTTGGGCAATCTGATCGTCGGATAGCTGCAACACCTGCATAATTAGAGCTGCTTTCTCCTGGTCAGATGCATCTGAAGGCAGAACACCGTGTGCACCCAAGCGACTCTGCAGCTGCAGTGCTGCCGATTGCTGCTGCTGTGTCACCGTCTGTACCTGTGGTGGCGGCTGCTGCTGCTGCACTGGTCCAGGCGGCATGGCGCCACGTAGACGCGGATCCATGGGGCGTTGGCGTGGATCGCTTGGGTATGGTATAGGCGCAGCGGGTGGACCTTGTTGCTGCTGCGGTTGCATCTGGGCGCGAGTGCGTGGGTCCATAAGTGGCGGCGGCACTGGGTTGGGCATTGGTCCAGGCACCGCGCGCATATCCTGATCCAGGTTTCGAGCAATCATACGCGGATCCATATTAACAGGTCCACCGGACACCATACGCAAATCAATGTCATTCGAATGCATATTATTGAAATTCGGACCGGGCACCGGCATTGTCTGCATCTGTCCAGGCCCAACGATAGCTGCCTGAGGCGGCGGTTGCTGTTGTGGTGGCGGCTGTTGAGCCTGGGATGCTGATACCATGGGCATTGAGCCAGAATTGGGATGTGGATTACCCCCCAGTACAGGCGGCATTTGGTTAGCTTTAAAGAGCATGCCGAGTGCTTGTTGAGGATCAACGATTCGCATAACCACCATGGCTTGCAGCAGTGCATAGGCCAATTGAGGATTCAGCATAAGCATTTGACGAGCTTCTGACGGATTGCTAACAATGCACAGTTTCATTTGCTTCATTAGCTCGTACATCTGCTCCGGCGGCAGGGAGGCAACCGTTTTGGTAATGAGCTCGGGCGCATCATCAGGATCGCAGGGCTCTCCATATGGATTCTCCACTTGTGGTCCCTGCAGTAGCTGTTGCATCTCCATGCGGGACTTCTCTGTACAAGCATTGTCAACACGCAGAGTGCGCCCTCCGATTTCATAGCCATTGAGATTACGCATGGCACTGAGGGCAGTTTCCTGATCCTTGTATTCGCAGAAGCCGAATCCTTTGGGCTTGCCGCTCTCGCGATCAAACACAAGTCTGTGATCGTGTATAATAAGGAGAAATATATACAAATAAGCATGGGGACTGATGGCCATTGGACTTACTTGAGCGAAAGTACCGGGCCGACTTCACTGAAAATTTCCTTGAGCTTCTCCTCAGTTGCTTCGTACGGTATATTGCCCACAAACACCGAACGCATGGACTTGTCCATGATACTTTGTTCTTGAGCTTTATCCGCCATTATGCTTTTAATTATTTGTCGCTCGTTAGATAAAACAATAAAACAATTTAATTAAATTGTGGTGCGAGTCGTCGCCACAGTCGGAACAAAAATTTCCCTATAATGCAGCCACACAGAGTTGTATTGGGGATGAACGTGTTGGGTAACTATTTGAAACCATGGCTTCATACGTTTTGCAACACTCTAACGCCTGGTGTTGTAATTTTTCATTTTGTCGCACGGTGAAATCGAAATGACGGCTATTTAATAGAAAAAAGTGCACTAATATCACTAAATATAGTATAAAATTGTAGCTGATAAAGGCGTTTCATCGTTTTACATAAATTCACGTTAAGAAATTTACATTAAGTGCATGAAAAACGTAACTGAAAATTTTACTTTGTGTGTAGCACACACACGCACATACACATGAGAGATAAACGCAGCAATGGCCTCGCACTCGCGTTCGCAGCATATATAAAAGCTCAGTTGTATATTGAAGAAGGAGCGCACAAAGCAGAAGACGAGAAGAAAGATTTCTGTGTCATTGAACGAGGCGATGAGGCGACGACCATAGCAAGACCAAGGAGCTCCAAACCACAACGCAGCAGCAACATACATACATGTATAACAACAGCTGCAGGTGCATAACTCTTCAAGGATACTGCTCTGTGCCCCCTCATCCCTGCAAAGAAAACTTGCCCTTGTCTTCTACTCTCTCACACACACACACGCTACGATCGATACCGACGCCGCCTGTGTATAAGTTTTTATTGAACTCAAATATCCCACATATACAACTGCAACTGCAATTCATTTACAATTAGTGCTCATTAAACATTATAAACATTCAGTGCGTCTGTGTGTGCGATGCGAGTGTAGACGATTCTCCTTGAATGAATTCAAAAGAGAACAGAGAAAATTAAAGAAACACAAAAGCGGAAATACACTGAAATAGTGTCTACCTTTCGTTCGTGTGTGTGTGTTAGTTTAACAAACAGCAACGCGTTGTGCGTGTGTGGAAAATCAAAGCAACAGAGAGAATACAATAACGCCAGCATAGCAGCCCGCAACCCGCAGTCCGCAGTCCACAGTCCTACGCAAGATCACACCCTACTGCAACAGTAGCAGCGAAGGTAGGTAAAGTAGTTGGCAATTAGTTGTCCCACATGAGTTGTTTAATTGTTTTTAAATGCACATACATATAAACTCATGATTTATGTACATATGTATAGAGAGTTATCTATGTACATTGTACATGGTACGCACTTTTGATTTGGGCGACTTTTTCATCAGTTTTCGTGTTAAGCTTTACTCTAAGGAAAAATCAATAGCAACAGACGTAGACATTTGCTGCTGTTTGTTTTTGTGCTGTCCAGTTCAGCCCCATCACAACCCTTATATCAGAGCCCACATACTATAACAATATTTAGCAAATAAAAACACACAAAAATTATTCACTGTGAATGTGAGAAAAAAGAACGTAAAAAGGTTGTCCATTTCCAACGGCATTGCCATTGCCTAAAAACAACAAAGCCGCGCTAGCAGATGAGCACACTCAATGTACATATGTATGTATATACATATGTATGCATGTGAACCTATGTATGTGTTCTTGTACATAAAATCATGTACAACACATGTGTGTACTTTGAGAGAACTGGCGACGAGTAATGATATTCTCTGGAGGAACGATAATTCCAGCATTAAAAAGCAAAGAAGCGTATTTAGAACACAGATAATTGTGGAGTTTATAAATTATTGTAAATTATTGTAATAAACATGTACATAATATATCTAATTATTGTTATCAGCTTAACTCGTTGTTTGAGAAAATAGATCGATAATCAATACGAAACCATAATGTTTATGGACAAAGAAAAATCATTTGTGTATTCCAAAGCTTATATGCTAAAAATTAGTTTTGTTTATATTTGATGACCAGCTGTTTGTTTTGACAGCTGAAATTGTGGCACTATTCAAGATTTATAGAGTTCAAAAAAATTACTTTAATCAGTGAGACGTTCGTGTTCACTTTAACAATAAAATACAAATATACATACAGACATATATCTTGCAATTGATAACAATTCAAAACACACCATATAAAAATAGCATTATATATATATACATATATATCTGAAAGCTTTTCTAAACTTTTTTTAAAGGGGATCGTAACAATTGTAATTAAAAAATATATTTTTTAAATTTTAATATATATTTTATTATTATTTTGTAAAGTGTTTAATGTACATCGAGAAATAAAAATAATAACAAAAAACATTGAAAATAAAAATTATATTTTTATCGTGTATGCCTTTTTTAAACTCATAACTTTTATGTGCGATCAATCTCTTGATGATAATTCCCCTATCTATAGTCGCATTTGAGATATAGAATATTTAAAATCCCATTTAAAAATCACTCTCCGTGATATTCGTATTTAAGAGTCACTGTATTCTCTGATTCATCGCACTTATTGCTCATGCCCAACAAATAACTCGTCATTATCGTGATGTTGCCGTGTGTCCATCGTCCTCGATGTCGATGTCGATGTCGATGCACAAAAAGCTGTTCCAAAAGTTGTTGTTGTTGGCACTGGGCACAACAACTGGGCATTCCATTCCATTTGCACTTCTGCACTTTACGTTCTGCGTCTCCAGTTGGTCCAATGGCGAATGAAGCTTTAAGCGATGTTGTTGTTGTCTTCCTTCTCTCGTATAAGTATGTTAACATGTGTGCGTATGTGTGTATTTATGTTTATTTGTTGTTGTTCGCACTTGTCCTTTGTTTAGCCGTTTATTCATTTGCTTGGCACTCGCTTTTGGGTATATGACGTTCTCTCTTTCTCACTCTCTCTCTCTCTCTCTCAGTTGATTCAGTTGCGAAAGCTTTCGCTCTTGATACGTAAAACAGAAAATAATGCACGTTTCCGTTGATTACGTTGCACCGATCTGGGTTTTGAGCTGCACATTCTTTGCATCGTCATATCAATTGGATATCAGTGTCAGCTTACGGGAATACTTATCAATTTCTCACATTGCAGTGCATTCGTAATTATATTTATATTTATATAATTCCAACATTCCATTTTCTTTAACAGCACCGCTAAAGGATTGAGGAAAATGGCCACCACAACACGATTAACTGCAACAACAGCAGCAAAAGTCGCAGTTTTATGACTTTAAATTGAGCACAAGAGAGCGAGAGAGAGGAAGAGAGAGGAAGAGAGCAGCAGGAGCAGGATCAACAGTTAATCTTGATTAGCCAGCGGGCCTGTGTAAGTAATCAAATTTGTCATCATGGTTGACAGTGTGCAGTGTCCCGTGTGCACCTTGTATCTGCACGCGGGCATGAATCTCTCGGATCATCTGGAGACACATCCCAAGGAGCAAGTCATCAAAGCCCTGGTGCAAATGACAATCGTCGGCAACAATGCAATGGGCGGCGCCCTGGCGGCAGCCGCGCTCTCCACTGCCGGCAGTGGTGCATCATCAGACGGCGCCTCCTCTCCATCAACGCCAGATGCTGATGTGAAACCAGCTGTGGCAGCAATCGCACCACCAGCTGTAACAGCAGCAGCAGCAGCAGCAACGACAACAACAGCACCACCAACACCACCAACAGCAGCTACAGCAACAACAGCAACACCAACATTAAAATCAACAGCACCCAAAGCTGCATCATTGCTGGTGAATGCAAGTATCAACAACAGCAGCAACAATAACAGCAACAGCAACAATAACAAATTGAGCAATCCACCGATAAAGGCAGTTAAAAGCGCGCCACCCTCGACTGAGGCGTCAGCCACCACCACCACATCCACCACACCCACCATAAGCAGCGTGGCCGCTGTCTATCCGCCATCGCTGACATCTGACTATCGCTTCAATCAGCAACAGCAGCAGCAACAACAACAACAACAGGCGACGCCATCGGCAAGTCTTCATAGCTTTCCACGTGGTGCTACGACAATGCTGGTGATACCACAAGCAGCACAACATCAGCAGCAGCAGCAGCATCATTTCCTGGCCACCCAACAACCTGGTCATTTTGCCCATCAGCAACAACAGCAGCAGCAGCAGCAACAACAGTCGGCTATGAAGTACACGTATGCAACAACGTTGCCTCCGCCACCGCCGCCTCTACAGGTGAGTGACAAGATTAACAGAACATGTTAATAGACACATTGTAATCCCTATTTCTCATCTATCAGCTCTTTGCACAGCAGTCGACATCTTCGCAGTCACATCAGAATCCACCGCCCGCTTATGGCGCCGCCATCAGTCAAATTCGATCTCAGCACAACCAAAACAAGCAACATCAGCAACAACAACAACAACAACAACAACATATAACCGTACAGCATAATGTTAACCTGGCACCACCGAGTGGGAAGCACAGCAAAGTTCATACGGAGATCTTTCTGAATCCACCGCCACCACCACCGTCACAGTCCACGATGCCGTCTTCATCGACCTCCTCGTCCGCAACCGTGTCCGCCTCCGCCTCCGCGTCCGTCTCCGCCTCCTCCTCAAGACTGCAACATCCACAACAGCATCAGCAATCCCTTACAGCCGGCAGCAGCTATGCAACCGCCAGCTGCTCCAGTTCCACAGTGAGTCTGATTTCAACGACAAGCGGACGAGGCAGCAGTCGCCAATCGACCAATTCACCATTTGGTGCACTGCTCAATGCGGCGGCACAGGCTGCCAGCTCCACAACCGCCACTTCCAGCGCATCTGTGCTGCGTTATGCCGAATCGCCGGTCGCCCACTATCTGGAGCGGGAGAATGGCGATTTTATATTCCAGGAGACGCCCAAACACATTGTCGAGTGCG
Organism: Drosophila kuntzei; assembly: GCA_035042165.1. Lineage (NCBI taxonomy): Eukaryota > Metazoa > Arthropoda > Insecta > Diptera > Drosophilidae > Drosophila > Drosophila kuntzei. Next base: position 492,634 of record JAWNLU010001560.1, on the reverse strand, counting down.
TTGAGAAAGATGATGGCGAATTCTCAGTGATTGAGCGCATCTATCAGTCGCCACCCAGCGTGCTGCACATACACGACGATGATGAGGAAGAGGAGGAACATAGGTAAGCTCTCGTTATCCATTTTTATGCCCATTATTCGTAGAGATCAAAGGGTGTATTGTATACATCCAGATCGGATAAATCTTGCAGTAGTTATGATTGTTTAAGTCCGACATTTATTATGTAATTATAATTCATAGAAACAATTAACATATTTAAATACATTAGGGAATTTTTTATATTTTTCGATAATTGCATTTTTTAGAATTAATATTGAGCAATTATAATTATAAAAGCAAGAAAGAGATTTTAAAACCTATGATAGGATTTCAATTAAAACTTATTGACTATATTTTATCAATTTAGAAAGCCGAAGAATTCTCTTGAAATCGTTGTTTAATTTTCCTAAATAAATAATAAATGCACATTTTTTGACTGAGTAAACTAAATTCATAGATACAATTAAAATAATTAAATTGAGTAAGGGGTTTTTAATGTCCAGGGACTCGACCAGTGTTATTGTTATCATTTTCCTTTTTTTATTTCTTAATAATTGCATATCTTAGAACTAATATTGTAGTTTAAATTATGAAAGGAACAAAGAGATTCTAAAAACTATGATAAGATTTTAAATAAAAAATCATTGACTATTTTTAATCAGTCTAGAAAGTCTAGAAATCCCCTTGAAATCATTATAAATTTTTCATAAATAAATAATATAATTAAATTTTTGACTTTCTAGCTGGGTAAACAGCGACGATGAGGATCACGTCAAGGCGCATAACCATGTGGAGGATGGCGACGATGAGCGGGAGGACAGCCGCAGCAGAGTTGGCCTTAAGACGACAACGAAAAAGTCGCGTAAAATCAAATCGAGTGGAAGAAGCCACAAACGCGCATCGTCCAAGCATCAGATGATTACGACGGACGATGAGGAAGAGTTCATGAGTTTGGGCAGCAGTGAAAACGAGGAGCAGACAGAGGAAGAGTCGCCGCTGACAGCTAGTGCAGGTGGACAACAGGTGTCGTCACCGTCTCCGCCTCTACTTTGCCTGGCGCCTTCGACGAGCAGTGGAGCTGCTGCAGCAGCTTCTGGCAGTGCCAATTCCATGTCCAGCGGCACCATTAAGTCCAAAAAGAATCGTGTTACAGTTCTGAGTGATGTGCCGCTCAATATGAATGAGTATCTGGATTTGGTGGGCAACATTGTGGCATCGAGTCGCATTGGCGCAGTGCGTCCATTTGCCACTGTGGCGCCTATTCCGTTCGTCAAGGTGGAGAAGGAGGAACCGTTGGATGAATATGACAGTGTTCAGAACGAGACCATAGAGAACAAGCCCAGCGTAGAACATGTCGGTGGCAGTAGTAGCAGCAGCAGCAGCAATGGACACGGCACCACCAGCGTCATTCGCATGGCCAGCACCAGCACCAGCGCCAATGTTCCGCCTGAGGATCTCACACAGCCGCCGCCTATGAAAGTCGAGGTGGAGCCAACAATGCTGCTGCCACAACGATTCTCAGCGCCGGCGCAGCAGCGTGGACCCAAGAAATTAGTCATCAAACCAAAGGCGACAGCAACGGCGACTGCGACGACGACGAAAAAGACTGATAACAATGCTGCCAGCATGAGAAGCAGCAACAGCGCCGAATCTCTCAGCATATCAAAAGCGTCTGCAGATCTGGTGCAGATCAAGAGCGAGAATGTGGAGCCATCCACATCGAGTGGCAGCATCTTGGAGAAGCATCTGACCACCAGCTACACTGGGCAACAGTCACGCAAGCACTCGACAGTCAACGATGACGATGCTCGTGTGCTGCTGGAATTTGCCAACTCAAAGCAACAACCGTCGGCGGGCAACAGCAATCCCACCACATTTGTGGTGAATGCTGCCAGTTTTGCATCGGCGGGATCGGTATTTGCCAGCAATATGCAGAAGCAGCCCATCCAGCCGGGTGACGAGTACATTCTGCCCGATGATAACAAAGTGGAAATGGATGAAATTGTGATATCCTCATCGTCTTCCTTTGCCTCCTCCACGCAGCAAGCAGCGCAACAGCAACAGCAATCGCAGTCGCATCCACAGGCAACTCCACAGGCGGTTCAAGCCATGTTGCAGCAGGCACAGCCGCCAACCTTCAATGACTTTAACTTTCTGTACCATCAAAACACAACAGCAACATCAACACCAACAGCAACGACACCGACTGCTTCCAATTTTGCACCATTCGGTCTTCAGCAACAACAACCACTTGGTTCCAGCGAATCCACCAATACGGCCTCCAGTACCTCGTCAGTATTGGATCACGAATCCTCAATGAATGCAACGTTCCGTGTGGCCAAGTCACAGTCGCCACTGAGTGCGTGGTATCAGCCACAGCAGCCACAACAACAACATCAACAGCAACAACCACAGCAGCAACCACAGCCGACAACGTCGCAGAATGTGGAACAGTCGAGCAATTTAATTGCAGCCTTGTCAGCCGTCGATTGTTGCAGTGGGGCGATGGACAGTGATGCGAGTGATGCCAAGTACTTGGATCTGGATGCATGCAAGCGGGAACAGTTGAGCAATAGCAGCAACCATCTGCCCTCTGCCTCGGCATCTACGTCTACCACATCGTCATCATTTGCTGCTGCAGCCACGGAGAGCAGTCTCGTTCGTGGTCTGGGATTGAACATACGCACTGATGAGAAGATGCCCGCCAAGGGTGAAATATCCGAGCAGGAGAGCAACTGTGACATTGAGAACTCCTGGAGTCAATCGGTAAGTGTGCAGCACACACACTTATTTCTATGTTTGAATCCACTAATGAAGTGCATCCTTTGCAGATGTATGGGGACATATCACAGCGGTACTTTAGAAACCAGTTCGCGGATGGCTACAATCAACAGCTGACCGATTGGCGACAGGACTATTATCCTGCGCAGGATCTCAGTGGTCAGCAGGAGCAGCGTGAGTACAAACGGTAAGTGATCAAGTGATTAAGTTAATTGCTATATTATTGTGATGAAATCTTAATCTCTTTTAGATTTGATTTCAATGCGGTCGCCTCTGATTACGTGCAGCCGGGTGAGCTGGACGCCACCTCGAGCTCGACCAGGAGCACTCCATTTGTGGATGTGCAGCCCACCACGTCCACGTCGTCATCGGCTTTGTTGGCTGGCCCACCAATAGCCTCGACATCCAGAGCTGCCGCCGAAGCGGAAGCCGTCGCTGCCGCCGCATTGCAACGTAAACCCGCCCGTCGCAAAATATACAAGTGTCCACACTGCGTGGTCATCTTCGAGAAGCTAAAGGATCGCAATGCACACATGATTGAACAGCACAACTACGTGCGCCAGAATCGACGACTCATCTGTGCGCAGACGTTGCTGCTGGCACAGCCCCAGGTTCAACAACAACAACAACAAGCACAACAACAACAACAGCAGCAACAACAGCAACAGCAGCAACAGTTGTTGCTGCAGCCAGGTGGAAGCATTAGCGAGACACTGCACGAAGATTCCAAGGATGGCATTGTCAAGATCAAACAGGAGCACTGCCAGGATAAGCCCGATTCATCGGAGCAGCTACTTGATAATTTGGAGCTGCCGGATGTGAAAGACGCTGGCTTATTGAACGTTAATGGTGAAAGTGGACGTGATGAGGACGTGAAACCGTCTACCAACGTGGCTGATCTAAAACCGCCGGCAATTACCCCTTTGGCTATGACCACACCAGCTGCCAAGTTGGCGGCAATCTATCGCATGCTGATTGCCTACAATGAGTCGAAGCTGGGGCAAGAACATCACAACCTCAGCGAGCTGGAGCAAAAGGCCATGGAGAAATCCATATTTTTGTGCTACGTCTGTCGCACCGATTTCCCCTCTGTGAAACTGTACGATGCACATCTGACTGAGCATCCCGCCGAGTGCTTCACCTGTGGCAAGAAATTCTATCGCTGGAAAAACTTCTCACTGCATCTGAAACGTCATATCGGCTGGAAGGAGTTCGGTTGCTATGTCTGCGATAAGAAATTCGTTGTGCGCAGTGCCCTCGTCGAGCACATGCGGATGCACACTGGCCAAACCCCATTGAAGTGTAAGATATGCGGTAAGTCAAGCAGGACATTAAATATCAAAAGAATAAAAAGTTAGTTGAAGGTGTCAGTTCAGTTGATAAGTTATGATGAAGCTTAATAGTTTGCCCAGTAACAATGTTTAAATAATTACTTTATAATATAAAGTATTGCTATTTTTATAGCACATTAAATAAGCTTTTAAAGTCCTTTAGGATTTACCTCATGTTATGTCCATATTTCATATTTACTCCCATTGTTGGATTCACTCATAAATGAGATGTTCCAACAAATTTAAACAAAAGAGACGCTTACTTTTACTTACTTTTAATATAAACTATTTCCGATCATTTTTACATATAAGAACTCGATATCCGTTAAGTGGAATATTTTCCAGCTGGTTTTTTATGGTCGTAGCATCTGTCTTCTTTTTTAACATCTCTATTATGATGCTTCATTGGATTAAGGTCTGACGATTCACACGTTTCCTCTATAACTAATGTGGATTACAATTTAATTATAAATATTGTTATATTTATTTAAAATATTGTACATTTTACTTGGAATCTGTAGGTAAAAAGTTCAAGCGTTACTCCAACTTGACTCAGCATCGGAAGCGCCACACCAAAATGACGGTGCGGAAGAAGGAGTACGTGTGTCACTGTGGCGAGGTGTTGCCCTCGAAGGCGCGATTCCTGTGGCATAAGGAAACGCACGATTTGAAGCCCAAGTGCTGTCCATATTGCTGCGATCGTTTTGTGCACGCCAATTCACTGCGCCGACATATCCGGCTGGCGCACTCGGACAAGTTTGACTATGCTGAGCCCATGGAATGCCCCATGTGCAAACAGATATTCGCCAAGACGTCCATTAAGGCACACATGGCAACGCACTCGACGGATCCCCAATACGATTGCGCCATCTGCAACAAGAGCTTCTCCACAAAATGGAATCTCAAGATACATTCGTGGGTGCACGCCAATCGCACCGCCAAACCGTTCAAGTGCGAGTATTGCCCCAAGGCCTTTGTACGCGAGCTGGACTTTAAGAATCACATGAATGCGCACAAGCAGATTAAACCCTACACCTGCGAGTATTGTGGTTGCAAGTTCATACGCAAGTACAACTACATGCGGCATCGGCGAGAGCATCATGGCAACAAGAAGTTCACCTGCGATCAGTGCGACAAGTCGTTTCATCGACACTACTATCTGATTGAGCATCGTCGCATTCACACGGGCGAACGACCTTTCCATTGCACCATCTGTGGCAAGAGCTCGACCACGAAGACCAATCACAATAAGCATCTGAAGATCCATCATTCGCGCGATCCCTTCACCGTGGAGGTCTAAATAAATCGTCTAAAATGACTAATCATACTAAAGTTAAATACATTAATTAGCTGGCTATTCATGGCTCTTCTCAGTGTGTGTAATGTGTGTCTGTGGTTACATAAACGAAACAAAACAAACTAGTATTACTTATCGAACTATTATATAATTATACATATATACATTAAATTATATTTACCTATGTTTAGTTTACATATGCGAATGCCAATTCTTGATAAACAAAGCAAAAGTAAACAAAAAATGAAGAACATTATATCATAATAATAATAATTATAATAATTATAATAACATTTTACTAATCGTACATTTTGGATGTGGTTTAAGAGACTTAGCTAAATGTGAAAGTGTTCCCCCTGTTTTCCTCTAGATAACCCCACACACTCACTCAACGCTCTCGATCCGCAACACACTATGTTTTAAAACACAACACGATTTGCAAATTGCTTTAATTTCTTTTAGTTATAAATATACATTAAAATTAGTAAAATGGCATGCCTAGATCAGTGCAATAATACACATCATTATCATTTAATTTTATGCTGTATTCTTAAACATCTCAACTATAGTTTGATATCCATTAAGTTTTATTCAATTAAACATATAATTTTTAGTGTAAACTCGTATGTAAAGGGCAACACAAATCTAGTTAATTTAAGTTAGATCCAATTGGTTTTAATATAATTACATAAATATATTATCTTTGAGTTTTCGAAACTTGAGCACATTCTAAACCATCAAGCAAACACACAACACACACACACACAAACACACATGCATGCAACACACATACGTACCACAAACAATAATAAAAAGAGAAATTCGGGAATTGTTATATAATTTTGTATTTTGTAATCAAAGAGACAAAACACTCTGCCAGCGATCGAAAGTACACGAACACAACTGTCATATTGAATAAACATAAAAGTAAAAAAAAAAAACCATTTCGATGTATGTAGCATATATTTGATTTGTAGTAGTTGCAACTTCTCTAGGCTATTTTCAATAATTGTTTTCGATGGTTTCGATTACGAAGCGATTAGTTAAAATTTCTAGTTTTTAAGCAAAAACACAACACAGCATAAGCATGAGAATTAAATTAAATAATACATTATATTATAATATGGAAAACAAAAACAAAACCACTTTCAAATATTTACAACTTACATACAAATTTCAACGAGAATTAATGAAACAACAAACAAAATAAAACACAACCCATTTTGTGGAAGAAATAAATGCAATTTATGGATAATTACAACATCTTATGTTTTTATTTTAAATGGAATAGTAATAGTTAAAGAAAACTTAAAAATTGGAATACATATTCAATTATGTAAAATGATTGTTGAATTAGTAACAAGTAATGAGAACTTAAATCATTTTAAACTTCTTTGGCGACTTCTTAAACCAATTAGTTAGTTAAACGATGGCATAATCATATTTATTGGATTACTTCCACAGAGATATATATTTTGAATTAGTTAAAGACAACTTAAAATTGGAATACATATTCAATTATGTAAAATGAATGTTGAATTAGTAACAAGAAATAATAATATAAATCAAAATGATTTCTACTTACTCCAAATACTGAATTAAACGATGTTTTTTTAGATTACTTCAACAAGTACATTCTGCTGTCAATTAGCGGTTTATAGAGCAGCTCCGTTTTGTGTTCATTCTCGTAAATATCAACCTCGAATGGCTTTAATTTTAGTCTTTCTGAATCAGATCCGCTGCTGGAGTCGTCATCACTGTTCTGGTAATTTTGTGGATAGTGAACTCGGGCAAATACAAGAGGATATTTGTACAGACAGGCTTGGAGGGAATGTCTCACGGCTGTCTCACTTAAATTCCTATTTATTTTAATGCCATGTAGTTTGACACGGAATGAGCGCTGGGGAAACATGAAGAGCACCTTGGGCATCACCTTTAGGTCAGTTAAGGGCACCATTTCGGTGTCATGAAAGTCAATATAAAAAACGGTTGCTTGCTGGGACGATTGATGAAGCTCCTCGATAATGGCACGATACCATTGATTGTCTTGGGGATAGCGTGCCAGGCACGGTGCATTCAATTCCACGGGATACAGCTGTTTTGCATCCCTAATTAATGCGCTTGTTTCCTGGACAAGACCAATTTCTTGTTTCGTAAACTCATTGAGTTGTGGGGATATCTGCAATTCCGTAGCGGACAACACCTTGGCGATTCTGCATTTAAAGTGCTTGACGCCCACAGGGAGATTTTGTGCCTTAAAACAGGCGACATCAGCGTGATAAGAACGCTCCGTGGAAGTGTCCAACGGCGAAAAGTGCGCGTTATCCAACATTTCCTGCTAAATGATCAAGTGTGTAAATTAGAGCAACATTTGACTTGAAGTAAGTGAATACATACCTTGTTATGCAAATGGATGCGATGTTGAAACTGCTTAATGGCGGTAACGTGTGGCGATGGGGTATATTTAACTTGATCTGGTTCAGGACTAGGTGAGTTGTCATCATGCCCATTGGCAATGCCTTTGTCCATCTCCTCAATAATATAGTCATCCGAAAATCCATCGACTGATTTCTGTTCATTCTCTTCATTCTCGATGTCATCGCTGTCATTTTCAAAGTCAACGATCATTGGCATCTTTGGCAAGGCATCCTCTTTGCAATTGAATTCTTCCTCGAACTCCAGATGTTGCATTTGTTGGCTATCCATCATGAACTTTTTCTTGGCCGGTGGTGGCTTTACCGTCGTATTGTTTAGTTCGGATAAAACCGGTGACCGTAGATTGCCCAATTGGAGCAGCTCATCAAACATTTTGAAGCTCTCCAGCGTCTCCTTTCGTGGCGTTACACGTTTATGTTTAGTCTGCAGCGCCAGACGCACTGCAAATCCCATATCCATCAACATAGTGGCCACATCAATGTCGGCTATCTTGACTTGACACGACGGCAATCCTTTGGGTCCAGGTCCAATGTCTTCGACAACGCGGATACTGCACATTTTGCTAACAACTTTGTTGTGCACTGTATCCATCGCTCTCTCACTATACTTAATTCCCTTGGGTTGCACACCGTGAACGACAACGGGCCAACACATGGCTTTTAGCTTTGGAAAGGGCGCATAAGGAAGCATCTCTGATGGCATCACATCCTCCTCACTCCCGTAGTCCACATAGAGCACTTGGTACATTCCCTCGGCGTTCATCTTGCTTGTAACAATGCCGCGATAAATCGATTTGTCCATATGATACTTGACCAACACCGCCTGTCCCACAACGTAAGTGGAAAGCATCTGCTGATCAAACATAGAACTGAACCGCTCAACCAGCAATTTGTGCATATGCGTGATGAATAGTTTATCGCCAGCTGCGCTTAAGTAGATCTCACACTGGAAATTCACGTAGGTGGGAATCGCTGTGAATATACTCTTCTTACACTCCCGCTGCTGTTGCCAGGCGGGTGGCGCCACAGCGCAGCCAGTTGTGGGTGTTTCCATATTGAAATCCTTCAGAAGATCAAGCGGTGGCATATCATTATTGTGCTGAAATTCGTTATCTGTAGATGGATCATCCACAAATAGTGCTCCAGCTAGAAATTAAAAATGGAATTTAATTAGAATTAAATTATTAAGAAGTTGTCTTCACTTCGTACCTGTCAATTTGCTCACGCTTTCCAAGCATGCCTTCAATTCGGGATCACATGCGTCTAGTGTTGTCGTAGTGTTGAGAGAAGCAGTTGGCTCCTCCATTTCCATTTCCAGTGCCAGATTCTTTACAGCCCAGCCGACCGAAATCAGTTGATTATTGATGTTAACATATTTGGTGACTGTCGGGGAGAAGGGACCCGTGATTTCATTGTATGCACCCCACAATTTAACACGCAAGGAGTCGCCCTCACGTCCATGGCCACTGACATGCAACGAGCTGTAGGCAAGCATCTGAGCCTTGAAGAATTCAATGGCGTCCGGTGGCCACTCGCCATTCTTGGCATTAATACCGTACAGATGGCAGCGCACGGCGGTGTCTGCCACTCTCTTCAAATCCTCATCGATGTGTGCAAGATTCGTATGGGGCACTCCTTCAGCCAGTTCGCCAACATCGCGTAGTTTCACATTGTATGTGAACTTCTCTTCGTCGGAGACTTGAACAATCTGACCTCGATGCCAAAGCTCTTCCATGTCTCCCTCTGCCTTCATTCTTATGTAGCACATGTCGCCTGGTTGCCAATCCAGCTTGGGATCACCGTTCTCATACATCTCGGCGGCAACATTCTGCACGGCGTTCCTCAGATGTGCAATGCCGGCCATAAAGTGTGACAGCGTGACATAGAATTCGGATGGATGCACAACGTAAAGTACCTCGATGATAGAACGTTGCGATTTATTTATCTTGGCCGGCATATGGAGCTCGAATTCGTTGGTCGACGCCTCGTTTAGCTCTGTCAATTTGCGCGCATTCGGATCCATTGGTGGTTTTATTACTTGGCTGCTTTCGCCACTCGACAGGCAATGGCCCTGATCCACCAACAATGCAGCTACATTGCTAATATCGTTTCCCGAGCGTGCGAAAGTCAAGGAAACATAGGCAACCTTGTCACGCACTGAGATAACCTCCATATGCAATTTGGGATTGGATATCAACAGCTTGAATGTGTCAATGGCCGTCTTTGTCCAGGCATATCCATGCTTCTGCAGTGTCTCCACATCTGCCAGACAACATTTGATTGCCAACTCCTGCTTCCAGAATTTATCTGGCACCATAAACAGATGATCCCAAGACAATTTCTGCATTTTGCCGCTATCCACCAAACGGACCAGCACGTAACCTGTGGATCATAATAATTTTCTGTTATTAATTCTAAAGATATCACTTTAAACTTCACTTAACGTTTCTAAGCATTTATAATAATAAATTGTTATTTTTATACACTTATTTTACAAATTCATTTTAAATTATAAGTTAAATAAAAAAATAATTAAATAAAGTCGCTTAACTTTTTCAAACACTATAATTTCATCGTGCCGTAAGACCGCGTTTTGCGAAATTCCACCTGTAAGTGGGTCAAATTCAGGTCAAAGTTCAGGGAATTGCTTTGTATGAAAATCTTTGTTGTTTCTTAAGATATCTTAACAAAAGTCACAGATTGTGTATTTGGGACTATCTCTAACATCCAGACCAAATTTGGTCAATGTCGGATTACTATATCATATAGCTGCCATAAGTATACCACGTACATTTATAAAAATAAATAATTATTTGTATATTCTTATTTATTTTAAATAAGTTAAATAAATAAATAAATAAATCACCTTCGGGTAGCATTTGTTCAATGCAGACACGATGCCAATGTCCCTCGAAATTCATCACACAGCCCAGTTGGAGGCGTCCCAAATAGATGGGTTCCAAATCACTAAGTCTCGTATGATTCATGACACGTTGCAGCTCATTTTGCAGATCGTATCGTTTATTCTCTTCCTTATGCGGCATAACATAGAACTCGTGCGGATGCTCCACGTTGAGCAACTGTACCATGAGCACAGTTCCCACTTTGAGCTCATATGTCGGAAATCTCTGCGATGGAAGTGCCATCAGCTGCTGTGGACTTGACAGCTGAGAATGCTGATAACCACTCCGAGAACGTGCCAAGCCTGTGTATAAAAAAGATTCCCGCACTGAAATGCTCGACTTGTAGTTATTGGTAATAAGATCCACTTCATAGAACTGTGGTCCCAATGACCGCAACACGTAAATGTGCACAGGATACCTGTTGAATTCATTAATAACGAATAAGATATTTGGCTAATGAGAGGTGTTTATTATATAACTTACTTCTGCACCAACTGCTTAAGAAAGGAAGCGGCCTCTGACCCCCATTCTGGACCACCTTGACTGGGCATTAGCTGCTTCAAGCTACAGTGGACGGCGGCATAAGGCAACGTCGCCAAATCCTCGGGGAGCTGACGAAAACTGAAAAATAAATGGGTTAAATTAGTTGGGATTGGAGATGGGCACGGACCTTTCAAGGCTTCGTGTCCCGTGGGCCTCTTAAAAAAATCCACGGGCTTTGTGCCCGAAAATCGCAAAAAGCCCGAAGTTCGGTAGGCTCGAACACAGTTAATATTAAAGAGATGCGTATCTTTTATCAATAAGTATCGATAAAGTAAAAAGTAAATTTGAGCATGATTTTACCTCTATATTTGTTCTGTATTTAAATTTTGTTCGTTTTGAAAATTTCGAATTTTTTTGAAAAATACAAAGGGAAAAGTATGCGATTTTTCGAAATTTTCGAAAAATTTAAAATTTTCAAATTGAACAAAATTTAAATGCAGAACGAAAAAGGTAAACGAGGAAGGTAAAATCATGCTCAAATTTACATTGCGTATGGAAATTGATTGACTTTTGACAACAGTCGAACGGTCTGAACCCAAATTAACCCTTATAAGTGAATAGGTTACTAAACGGTTATTTCGGATTAAAGAATTTCGGTTTAAAGAGTTTCGGCTTATGGGTTTCGGTTCGTAAACCATTCCAGTAATCAGAGAACATTATTTTCTTGGCTTAAAAGAGCATTATGTAAAACAATGAATAAAGATTCTTATTTTGGTCAACCGAAAACTTTAATTTCTATTTTTTTTGTGAACCGAAATTATACCGGTATTTTTAAACCGAAACTTACAAAAAACAGAACCATTACGAAACCGATACTCCAAGATTTTCCATAACCGACAACCGAAAACCTTAATGCGAGCATAACCGAACCCGTAACTGAAACCGATATTCGTATCGTTTTTAATCCCTTTTAGTAAATATATTTATAAATTTCCGCTTTCTGCAATAAATTTAAATATTTTCTTGAGCTCTAAAGTCGCACTTACTTTTTGCAATGCACTGATTGGTTTAGTCCAATATCCGGCAAGAAGACATTATACATATCGGGCTGTCCCGACTTCTGGGTAACCAGAGCCCGATGCCAGCAATCATCTTCGGACTGATTGAGATAAACTATGTACTGTTGGCCCACAATAACGATGCTCGGTGGTGTACAATCGGGTGCTGTTATAAAAGCCTTCAACTGCTCTCGAATGCTCTGAGCGGCATGGAAACTCTGCACATAGAAATCTTCCGGGGAGTTGATAGCACGCAGGCGGACAACTACATCCGATTTAAACCAATCTCCAATGCGGCTGGCCTGTGTGATAGATGTGGATTCATTGGTTTTGCTGATGTCCATTGCGGAAAAAGTGCGCAAAAAGTGGTTTTGTTGGGTGGGAAACTCGATGCCACTAATATTGCAGAAGCTGGAGTTATTGTTGTTTATTTTTCCATAATGTTTTTGCATCTTTCCTTTGCCGGAAACTGGAACTAAATCCAATTTCGATGAATTTTTCTTAGGGCCACGCGGTGAGGAGTCACTTCTTTGTGAGTTCTGAGAATAGTTAATGCCAGAGATTGAGCTGTTAAAGCGCACCACAATTTTTGGATCGACAAATTTACTGGTGAAATGCCGCTCAATCATCTCCGATAGATTCTCGATAGAGTTGCTGAAACTGACGGAAAATTATTAACAAATGAAACAAAGACTAAAATAGGAAATAAATTGTGTACATAACAAAACTAATAAATGATAAAAAATTAGAATATTAATTAAAAAAATCGTTTTTTTATAAATCTGAAATAATAATTTGATTGATTTTAATTTGTCTGTTATTAATTACAATTATTCTAAAAAGTCATTAATTAAAATCATTTAGTGACCTTTTTCTAAAACCAAATGTCATCTTAAAAAATCTGACAATTATATTATTATATTAAAAGTTTTCTATACAAAATTCAGTAAGTAATTGATTAAAAATTCAATATAATTATAATTTTTGGATTCGGTCCTGCTAATCTTACATAGTATCTCCCAGATACATGGTATACTCTAGAGAAATACTTACTGATATGGATTCTTATCAACATTGGTGACTTTCACGTTAGTTGGTATCTTCTCCAAGTTCTCGTGAATTATACAGATGACTTCTTTTAGGAAAGTGTTCTGCGTCACCGTAGGATGCAAAAATTCACGAAGTTTCTGTAAGACAAAATATTCAAGTTACTCAAAGATCAAAATTTGACCAAATTTGACTCACGTTTAGGATCATCTCATAGCCATTTAGTTGGCTCATTGCTTCGTTGAGTTTCATCTGTGGCGGCAAACTGGACTCGCGTAGTTCCTCAATTGTCTGGAGCTCCACATTTTGCAGTTGGCCGTGCAAGAAGCGGAAATGCTTCGAGATTCCGCTCATGGTTTCATCGGCAAAGTCGCTGAGCTTCTTCTTGGTGTTCTTCACAGTCTGCAATGAAGATTGAAGATGGAAGATGAAAGATGTGGGCCATAAACAAAAAAGACATTCTAATGATGCGAAGAATGATATGCGGACTGACTGCATTTATCCAATGCAGCTCTTGGTGAATGGTGAGCGGGCTTTGAAGTTGCCACTTTTAATTGTGCATTTCTCAATGTGCTTCTTCTTGCAATGATCATTATCAGAGACTCTGAATTAGAGACACTTGTCGTGGCTGTTAGTGTTGCTTTTATTATTTGTATTTTTTTGAAAGTGATTGTAAAAACCGCCAAAAAAAAACCGAAAAACGCTTTGGGCTTATGACAGCTGATTTGTAGCAGATGACAGGCAAGTTCGTTTGCTCGGTTCTACCATAAATGGCAGCCAACTGAGATCGACGGATCGTGTAAATGAAACCATGTAGGAGAGTCAACTCTTGGCACATCATTAAATCGAAACGCGGCTCACTTTTGGCTCTTTTGAAAGGTTGGGGCAGGGCGGCAAAAATGGTTAATGCTTTACATGCACTTGAAGTGATCGACACGATCAAGTCAAGTCAAGTCACTCTTGACCTTGTCTCAAAACTCTGGTCAGACACATTGATATCTTCTATTGTCTGGCTTATTTCAGTTTAATTGGTGGCTGTGTGAAGTTTCGTTCTCAGCCCAGTTGCTTGCCAATTAGTTTTAATGGCCGAAATATAATCAGAACGCGCATGCTTCCTACGCAAGACATATAAGACTTATGTATGTACATAGAACCAACCAACCAATCAATCAGCTAGTCAGCAAACATGCTTTTTAGAACACTTCGAGTGGGTTTTAATAACGTAAAAATAATAACAGGCCAATTCTATGCTTTTTATGGACAACAGCAAGTACACAAAACCAACAATTGAAGTCAAAGTGATCCTAAAATATTTAATTATGCAGGAAATAAATTTATCAGATCTTTTTTTAGCCATATACGAATTTTAGATATCCTCGCTCATCTATATATATTAGATTATATATTTATTAATATAAAGAAAAGTTCCTATTTTAAATTCTATCTTCTTCAAATATAAAGTGATATCAATTAATTAAGCAGGAAATAAATTTATCAGATCTTTTTTTAGCCATATAAGAATTTCAGATATCCTCGCTCATAGATTATATATTTACTATTATATAAAGAGAAGTTCCTATTTTAAATTCTATCTTCTTCAAATATAAAGTGATATCAATTAATTATGCAGGAAATAAATTTATCAGATCTTTTTTATCCTCGCTCATAGATTATATATTTATTAGTATAAATAGAAGTTCCTATTTTAAATTCTATCTTCTTCAAATATAAAGTGGGCCAATTTATTTTACAACTCAAATAATTTATGGTATATAAGGTCGTTTACTTGATATGAGTTTGTTGAGTCTCTTCGCTATTTCTATACCTTTAAGTAAATAATACTCACTACATAAATAAACTTTAGACTGCAATCATTCTGGCCATAATTTGCTCGTACTTGTAATTGACCAGCAACATTTAGCACACATTAAAACAATTAGCGTGGCAATTGAAGTTTTGAAAAAAACATTGAAATAAAATAATGCTTACGCGCAGTAAAATGAATTTTTGTTTAATAAAGTTTACCGCCAATGTCTGTCAGTTGGTTAGTCCGTCTGTGATTCAGTCAGCCATGGAGTTAGACACTTCATTTGGCCAGTTTATCAATTACGGACGGACACACAATTTGCTGGCGCTTTGAGCCAACTCGTTAGCCGCATTGCGATTTTTGGTGCGTGCCGTTGTTGACTTGTAATGAGAAATCAACTTTTGCTATTAGTAATTTTTTGTTTATATAATAGATAATTGTTGATTTTTTCAAAATACTTTTTTTTCTATTATTTTTCAATTTTAATGGACACGTGTGGGCGATTTGTGGAAGCATAATGCGATTATGATTTATGTGTGTACTCTGAGAGGCCTTGAAAGCTGCCGTTTCTGCTGCTTCCACTTATCTTATTGCTGCCTGTCTGCCTCCTGTCTAAAAACAAGGCTAATAAGACATGCTGGTCAGCGAAGAAGCGACAACTAAATATAAATAAATCAGACACTCAGCAATAAATTGAAATGCAGTCAGTGTAAAAAGAAGAAGCAGAGCATTGGCGAAGAAGTGACTAAAGAATTGTAGACAGGAGTTTGTAGTCTGGAGGGCAAAGACAACAAACTGGTTACAAGGTCGAGATTCGAGATTCTCAACGCTCCACTTCAACTACGATTAGCAGCAGCTGCGATGGCCAAAAAAAAACCAAATATACTATATATATAAAAACATTTGTAGATGGATAAACAAAAATGAAAGGAGGCCTCCAAAAGCAGCCAAGTGTTTTGTTTTGTTTTGTTTTTGGTAAGGTTTTTCCGTTCTTGCAGCAAAAACTTCTTAATTACATGATTTGGAGTTGCGACTTGGGGTCATAGATGTAGTTAGTATATATATATTTTATTTTATCTCATATTTTTTTTTTTTTGCTATTTCTCTCATCTAACGAGGTTGTCCATTGACGAGGGTCCAAGATTGTGTTTGTGTGTCTGACTCATCAGGCGATTTGATTTAATTTGATTTGCAGTTGCGTAAGGCCAAATCTAGTTAGCACAATTAAAAGCGAGCAGCTGAGCACAACATTTTTTGGAGGCACGACAAACGAGTTCGGGCCAGGCTCAAAGCACTACCAACCAAGCGACTCAAGTTTCAACTCAGTCTGAGTCGTACTTACTAGTTGTTGCTGTTGTTGTTGTTGTTGTTGTTGTCTGGATGCTCGTTGCGAAAATTGAACAACAATTGAAAACAGAAATCAGTTGAAGCTGAAAGCCCAAAGCGAACGGTCGTTGAGTCGCGTCTAAATCTGATCTGAGCCAAATATATCTTAGCTTCAACTGCATGCAACAGAAATTGAGGCAGCTGCATTTATATACATACTTACAGTAGCCTAATAACAATAACAATAACAACAGAAAAAATATCAAAATTTGTGTATTTGTTTGTACTCTCGTACGCTATTGTTTGGGGGCTCTACTTGCAACTGTTGCTGTTGCAACAAGCAGCCGCCCGCTACTTTGGATTGCATATTAGGCAACAACATAACAACAACAACAACTCTAGTTACATTTTATAGGCCAAGTCATGCAAATTTAATGCATACTATTTAGTTTGGTGTGGCAGGAAAAAATTAAAGCAGTGTATAATTGGCCGTGTTGCAGCTGCAACTAATGCAAAAACGATTAATCGCTTTAGTTTAACGATACGTAAAATCGCACGCGTTTTTTGTCGCGCGCGTTCGAGGCGATTGTGGTTGCAAACAGGGGGAAGAGCGAAGCAGAGAGAGAGAGAGAGGAGTGTGAGACACTTGTTGTCGCCTTGTTGAAAAGGTCAAAACAAATAAGTACATAACAACAATAACAAACAAGTAAAGAAAAAAGTGACGGGCGTCGCAGCAGCTGACGGCTTAGCAACATTATCATTATCAACATCATCATCGTTAGCAACACACGTTAGCAACATGTTGCCAAGGATCACAATTGTGTTTATTGTCTTTTGTGGATATTTACTGTTTACGGGTAAGTTGCAAATGCTCTTGCAAGACATTAATCAAAATTCACACACATAAATGTTTATGCAACTGCAACAACAACAACAAGAACATAATTTATGGCCATTTATGTTGTTGTTGCTGAGATGCAACCAAATCGAATTACAGAAAAACGCAAGTTAAACGCAATAAATTCAAGCAGATTACATGACGCGATTTAAGACAGAGGGCGGGAACGAGGTAAGAGCCGCCTTGATGTGTCAGGCGTTAAAAAAAAAGAAGCCAAAAAAACGCAGGTTGCGTTTTTATTTCTTTTTATTTATTTTTTTTTGGCATTTATGGTCAACTCGACGCGTCGCGTTGTCGTGTCGTTTAAGTTTGTTGTTTTGAATTTATTTTATGGTTTGAAACCTGGGGGCAGGCAATTGGCCGTCTCTGCTTGCAACATCAACGGACACCCGTCGCGGGGGTTCCCAAAAGCCACGCAAATATCGCTATCAAGTTATGTAATTTCTTATGTAATTGTCATGCAAGACTTTCGAATAAGTCATGTCATTTGAAAGACTCAAAATTAGGCAATCGTTTGGAAAGTTCTTAATTCACCTTTGACATTTGCTCCCCAACAATTTGTGGGTCTCACGAAATTTGAAGGTTGCCACAGTCCGCACCCATAAACTGCACGATATTTTGTGGCAACAGCAACAGTTAACAGCTAAAGTAAAGCATTAATATTCATTTGCCATTTCGATGAGGTGTGAGAGTTGGGTTCACGTCTAATTAATAGTCGCATTGGCATTGCATTTTATTATTACTTTTTAATAAAGTTGCCCACATCAAACAGCAACAACAACAACAACAACAACAACGAGTGGCAAATGTCAAACGATTGACAATTGTTTTCTTATTTTTATTTGCAATTCAAATATATTATATATACAGTCCAACTTCTCTATAACCAACTCGAAATTTAGTTTAAAAAACATTTGTGATGGGGAAATTGTAATATTTAAAATGAATATAGAATATCAACAAATTGTGGTTTCTGAATAAGTCCTATTGAAGTTTGACTGTACAAGCATGTTTTATGGTTCTCTTAAGTGGGGACAAATGCATGACAGTATTACAAATGCTGCGAGGTTTGCACTGTCACTTAAAACACAGACAATCTTGAGGTGAACATGGGAATGACATAAATTTGTAACGTAGACATCACATACAAATTTATTACTAATTGCAGAATATTAAATATCAAATGAGTAAAAGATTACATTTTGCAGGGCGAAGTATAAGAATCAATGCTATGATTATTTTAAAATTTAATTTCTTAAAAGCTACTTTTCATTTTGTATGCATTATTGAATTAAAGTGTAATTTTTTAAACAAATAAATGATATTCTGAAAATTTGTATCGTTTGTTTCCAAAAAAAGAATGTCTATATTTAACTACTAAAAATAAAACAAATTCGTTTTTCAAGAAAATACTATTATGTTAATTTTCTTTTATAAAGCAAAGTTGCTATATTAAACATTTTAAATTAACGAATATATTAACCAATTTGTAGATCGCACAACAGATTGCTTAGAACAAAGCAATTTGTATCGATATTTATAATTAATCTAAAATCTGCAATGTTATTAATTTGCATCTTTTGTTATTTGACAGATAATTTGTTAAGATTAAGCAAGTCAGGTATAGAATAAATGGAAAGGTCATTCAAGTTACGGAAAGTTAGCATTTTATTAGGTAATCTTTAATGCGGCAAATGCAATTTTCACAAAGGAAAATATCAATTTATATTTAACTCTTCACTCTCCATAATGAATTATAATTAATTATTTTCAAGCAATCGCATAAACTTTGATTGGGTTTTGAGAAGTGGATGAGGCATCTTATGACCGTGTTAGTCTGCCAACTTTATAATATACCGTTTGCTACCCACTCGCAATAACCATTCACAATTCACAATTTGCGAGGCGCAACGGCGCGTATACTTAATGCAACGTTGCGACGTGTAACTAAGCGCCTTTTGTTTCTATCTTAGAGCGCACATCCGCCACAAACAACAACAACAACTACAACAACTACAACTACAACAACAGCATGTCAAAACATTTGCCATCAATAAGAAGTATGCAAATGGTTTGCAGCTATACAACGATAGGAAAACTAATTTACGATCCAAAAGGCAAAAGTCTTTCAATACTTTTAGCTATCTGCTTAATGCGAAACGGAAACTTTTATGCAATGGTAAAGCAGCCTGCCTGATATATGGCAGCAATAACTGCATAGTTGAGCCTATAAATTGAGCTAAATGCTCGTTGTCAGCTCGTATACAAGTATATCTGACATATATGCAGATAAAGCTCTCCGACTGCCTGCAATTGTCACTTGTTCGCAGTGCGTTTTTGTCCCACTGTCGCCAGGTGGTAAAATGACACAATTGATAAAGTTCGAGTTAGAGATGGGCGCGTGTTTCGTTTTATTCACAACAATTTAACAAATAGGATATAATCTGGGATATTTTATAGTTTAAGGAGAGAATGTATGTACTATAATGCGATCGGACCATTATATGAAACTTCGTTAAATAATAATATAAGTATAAATTACATTAGAATCTTAGGTTACATACATACTTTAAAAAATTAGCAACTTCTTGTTAAAAAATTTTATTTTATTAGTTTTTAATGTTATATATTTTATTTTTAAATCAAATTTAAAAAATGTTTGGAATTAAAAAAAAATTAAAAATAATTATTATCATCAAGGATTAAAACCTTAACCGAAACCGTAACCTTTAACCGGTAATAATGAAATTTGTAACCGTAACTGAAATCGTAACAGAAAAAATATTTTTCCGCTGTACCGAAACCCATAAACCGAAAGTCTGATTTATAAGGGTTAATTTCGGTACTGGCCGTCGCAGGTACTGATAACTTTGAACTGCCATAACTTTGTAAAAAGTCAATTAATTTTTATGCGGAATGTAAATTTGTGCATGATTTTACCTCTAAATTCGTTCTGCATTTAAATTTTGTTGATTTTGAAAATTTGAATTTTTTCGAAAAAAATCAAAAAAGATAAAGGGGTAACACTGCAAAATTTCGTAAAAATTCGATTTTCAAAAATTTTCTAAAATGAAAAAAATTTAAATGCAGAACGAATTTGGAGGTAAAATCATGCTCAAATTTACATTGCACATGGAAATTGATTTACTTTTGACAAAGTTACGGCAGTTCAAAGTTATCAAATATCAGTAAAATCCAAATAATTGATCAAATTATAATAAAATCGACATTACACAGGATCATTCCAGTAACCAGATAACATTATTTTTCAGACTTATAAAGCATTAAGTCTTTTTTCATGTAAAACAATGAGTAAGGCTATTTATTTTGATCAACTGAAAACCTTAACTTCTGGTTTTTTTGTGAACCGTAACCATACCGGTATTTTTAAGCCGAAACTTACAAAAAAGCGATAAGCGTTACGAAACCAATACTCCAAGATTTTGCAAAACCGATAACCGAAAACCTTAATTTAATTAAAAACCTGCATTTAAATTTTGTTCATTTTGAAAATTTCGAATTTTTTCGAAAAATACAAAGTATGTAAATTTTAAACTGTTATTTTTGTATAACAAATTTAAAAGTCCCAAAAGACTATTACTGTTGAGGAATAAAATAAAAGCCCTTGAAAACTTTTATTATTTGAAAACTTTTGGATAAAAGTCTTTGTAAATGTCTCCGTTAAATTTTAGATAGACAATTCAAAATAAAAACACCCACGTTTTTTTATGTCACAAATAACTTTTTGATAGAGGTTCGCATTCGGAACTAAAACCTTTCGATTATTCTTCGTGTCACGACACGCGTTCATCTATAGTTGTAGCTTAAGAACGCATTTGCATTCGCATGTTCAAAAATTAATTGATTTATATGTGGATAACAAAAAGTGGCCTAGTCCACACACACACACATACACACATACACTCGCACACACGCACATTACAGTACATACAAAAGATTTAAATGCACAAATATTTTTTAGCGCGTAAGTCAAATATTTGGCACACATGAGAAAACAATTTATGCGGCTGTCGGACAAACACACAACCTAACAACCAAATGGCCAACAAAACAGAAAAAGTCGAGTGCCGCCCAGCTGCCATATGCAAATGCCACAAAGGCGATAAGCCCAAAGTTATAAACATACATATTCATTCAAATATTTAATGGCAACTTGTAATTTGATTGAGGTCAACAAGTTGGCAAAACGCCTTCAGTTGGTCAGCGATAATTTCCTTATAATTGTGTGGAGGATCAAATCAGATCTGACCACAAAAAAAAAAACACCGAGTTCTCTTTTGGCACTTTATTACGTTTTGCCATTAATTTGCGATTAATGTTAATGCCATGGCATAATTTTCAATTAAATTGAAATTTGCTTTGTGCGCGACAAATTGCAAAAATAAAATAAAAAGCTGAAAAATACAAAATTTGTGCTCATTTATATTTATGAGCTGGCCGATGATAAACTGCCTGTGGCCGAGGCGGCTTTCAATGCAATTAATATGAAATAAAAATTTATAATTACATCTGTACGCAGGTATAAGCGTATTAAACACTTTTTGGCAGCCAACCATATCATTAACCTGGCCTAAAGTATAGACCAGAGTGGAGAATTTGATGATAGATGTCATTTATGCACGGCACACAACTCTTGATGTTTACAGTTTTTAAATTCGATGGTTAGATTAAATTTAATGTAGATTTAAATTACTTTCATATTTCACAGGCTAAGAAAATTAAGTTGGTAAATTTTGGCAATGAAATTGTTAATGGTATAAGAATGGAATAAGAAAATTAAATTTTCTACAGCTGAAACATAATTAAATTCACAGAATTAAATCTCATTCCTTTTTGTCAATCAAAGAGCACAGACTTTAACTTAATTAAATGCCAAGTGATATTTAAAATATTGCCAAATAAGATGACGAGCATTAACAAATTGTTGCTACAATTAATTGAAGAACTGAATTGTCTGATATTAACTGGGATGATCCATGCACTTAAACACGCAATCCGTTAAGGGTTAAAAGCCGAGAATGCAAATGGTGCAGCATTTCATTGACAATTACGGGCACATAAATCATTTATGATTTAAAAAATTAACCAAAAGACGACGTGGCACATCCTTTCACAATGAGACCGCAAACAACAATAATAACAACAACAAGACCAGAGAATAATAAAGGCCCGGGTACAACAAACTGCAAACAGGCAATGGCAAGTGACTGTCGCCACAATCATAATTCAGTTCCACGATGATCCGTCGAGTCTCGCAAAATAAATTAAGCTCATTATATAATTGAATCCTTGATAGGCTGATTATCCACACGGCTAGCCATCTGACTGAGTCTGTGTCTCTCTCCTTGTCCTGTGTGCTTATTAAAAGGATAATGCCCAGTCAAGCGCAAAGGATGCCAATGGACAGCGCAAAAATTATGTAAATGAATTTCCTGTTGCGTTTGGCTTTCGCGCCCGCCGACATCACATAAATCTGCCAGGTAGACTGCGGACCATTGCAAATGTCCCTCACCTCATTATTCGTTATATATTTATGCGTATATAAATATAGATTGCGCCTATATGTTTATATATGTGCATTACTTATATACAACACTGCACTACATACAGCTGCATGAAGTAAAGCCACTCAACATCTCATTATGTTTTTAGCACGATCCAAATATGATTATTTATATAACCTAATGAGAGGGTATTTCCAATTATTAAAGTCTGGGTAATAGCGCCAAATGGAATTTTAAAGTTATAGAAAACTTGAATGCATGTAGAAAAGTCTTGGGGAATAGATTGGATAATATTATATAAATAAATTATGTTAAAAAATTATATTATATTTATCAGACAATAAATACCATTTTGAGAGTACATTATCAAACTAAGAAACCTTTAGACAACCGTTTAAGAATAAATAAGGTGAATCCTTTGAGATAATTTGTAGAAAAGTGACAAAATATAAGTAAGCTTTCAAAATTGTCATTTCCTTATGACTACTAAGCAAACTATCTGAAATAATAGCCTTAACTTTGTGAGCATGTGTAATAACGATATTAAAAAAAATTATTATATTTATCAAGATTATGTAAGTTGTATCCTTTGAGATAACTTGTAGAAAAATGTAAGAATATAAGTATGAAAGTTTTCAAAATTGCCATTTCCTTATAACTACTCAGCAAACTATCTGAAATAATAGCCTTAATTTGGTTAGCTAGTGTAATATTTATATTAAAAAAATAATTATATAAATCAGACAATAAAGATTTTAAAATAGCACATTATCAGCATTATTTAAGATTACGTAAGTTGTATCCTTTGAGATAACTTGCAGAAAAATGTAAAAATATAATTAAGTAAGCTTTCAATATTATCATTTCCTTATGCAAAGTATCTGAAATAATAGCCTTAATTTGGTTAGCTAGTGTAATAAACGCAAGGCTGTTTTCAAAATCGCTTTAGATATTATTGTCGATCCCAAAAAAAAAGCGCAACGAGCTCCACCTTAAAAGTGTGCATGTGACTTGATCGCGGCTTTGGGGTTTAGTCTGAGATTTTAACGGCAACTTCATGCAGTCACGATTTGTTACACATACAAACACACATGTGCACGTGAATATATACACGCTCCGATAGGCACTGCAAATACACATAAATATACATATATAGCCGGCTCCTTAATCTATTGACTAAATGCATTGCATAAACTGCTGGCCAAACCTAAACGCCGCAACGATTTAAAACTAAAACAATGCAACAAACGAGTTTCTTTTTTATTCTTTTTTCATTTTCATTTTCATTCGTGCAAAGCGACGGCGACGATTGTAAATAGCTCAAAGGCGCTTTGTCTTGAGAAGCGGGCCGTAACTGGGCCTCCCCTCTTAGCCACATGCAACGTATTTTACGGCCACGTTAAAAATTATGAATACAGACAGTACAAATCCATCCATTCGATGTGGAGTTGGTTATTCGGCTACGTTTTTCATTCGATTTGCCGAAAAATGTGAATTGCCAAATCGAATTTGACACAAAAGCCGTTAGAACCGCTTTTAAGACTTTGATTCCTATCGAAGCTATCAAAAAACGCCCTCGACTGCCTACGACTAACTAAACTGCCGGAGGCTTTCATAAACTAAGAGGCGGCAAAAGTCGCGCTTTAACTATGGTAAAATTGCTAATTGTTGATTTGTGAGAGCTTGTTGAGTAGTTATTAAGTTAGATGGAGTCGATTAGTACCAAGGATACACTGTAATAATAATAATGACAGGAATGTATATAATTGGACTAATATTTAAGCAAGTAGACATAATATTATCATATCTTGGCATATTATTTTCAGCTTTTATTAACTACTTTGAAAAATTGTTTAAGCTAACTCCCAAATTACAGGACATATAAAAATTAAATAAAAATATATATACAAATTAAAACATTTTATTTAATTAAATCAATTAAAACTTTTTATGATTTCCAAAAATTGTTGTATCTTTTCAGTATTAAATTTAAAACAATTTAAAGTTGAATTGTTTAACCAAACTCCCAAATTTCAGGACACATAAAAATTAAATAAAAATATATATACAAATTCAAACAATTAATTTAATTAAATAAATTATAACTTTTTATTTCTTTTGTATTTTTTGTATCTTTTCAGTATTAAATTTAAAGCAAATTTAAGTTGAATTTAGTTGTTCAAGATTTAATCTTATTTATTTATATTTATTTTCCTTTTTAACTTTTTTTAGAATTTTATTTAATTTAAATTAATTGTTAATTTATTAGAATTTGTTTTATTTTCATTTTTTGGTCAATTTCCTTTAGATATGATTAAAGAAATAAATTCTATGGCAAGCATCATATTCAGTTTGGGATTCATACGGAAATAAGAATTCAAATTCTGTAAACTTTCGAATAATTATTTAACCAAGTGAAATTAGCGCACAGCAAAACCAATCAGCACCAAACCAAAAACCACTCAACCACCCACACATACTCCAAGAGAAATATGCAATTGAAAAACATATTATTAGCCACACTCTGCACACACACACTCAACACACACACACACACAGACACAGACACTCTTACTCATGGGAGACGACAAATTGCAACATTAAATTTTCGTAAAAATGACAGAAAAAAATTTATTACAATTGAAATAATTACTGCGAAAAACAATCAAATTGTAATTAGAGTCGAATCGCGAGGCAAACAAAAACCCACAGCGACAATAATAATAACAACAACAAAAACAACGTGTTGCCGGCGACAAATTGTAAAGCAACAAGTATCTATGTATGAATAGAAGTATATCTGTATCTATATCTATGTATATCTGCATCTGTATCTGTATCCACACGCATTCAAAAGTTGTGCGTAACCATTAGAGAAAAAAAATGAATTTAATGAAACATTTTAGCTGAACGTTGTGTGGACCCTGGGATTGAGGCTGAAGTGGGCTGGGCTGCTGTCCAACGGATGCAGTGCATCATGCCTGGCCAGTGGCACACCCCTGTGGCACGTTGTGGCATTGAGTTAGGTAACCTGAAGTCATATGTATGTTGCAAGCACTCGACACAACATCGATCCATGATCCACACACATTGGTGGCTTGTCGTCGACCCAAATGTGATTGGGTTTTTTGGTTTTGCAGTCGCATAATTAAAGTAATTGCCATTCGGTAGAGTGTGTACAAAATTGTGGCAGCTGCTACATTAAGCAGCTAACAACTGCCACGCATTTCACAATTGTAATTGCTCTGCTGCTGGCCAATTGATAAAAAAAAGTCGCTGCTCAAATCCCAACTAGACACGCCTACTAACCTATCAGACACTATCAGTGTCTAGTTCTCTCCCACAGAAATCTCCAACTCCAGACATGGACAGACATCCATTGTTGCAAATAAACATAAATCCAGCCTGTCATTTTTATCAGTTGCACAATTTAAGGTGTGACATTATTTATGTTTGCGAGTTTCCACAGTACTTAGGGCGTCTTTTCGGCAATTAACTACTCCAAAGGGACTGATTATCGTAGGAGCAAGTTAGTTGGGTCTAGGGCCATGACAAATCGTTTGCAGGAGCTGCAACCCTTAAAGCCGGTTTCAATTTCGATACGACCCCATATTAACTGTTGTATTGTGGTTTTTGTCGCTCAAAACTTAAGTTTTAAACTAAATATTATTTTGACTTTTCAAGCCTGATTTTGATTTTGAAGCCTATAAAATTATTTGATTAATTAGCTTCTAACTTTTAAAGAGTCTAACTTTAGATAATAATTTTATTATTTTTCTACTGTTTTATTTATTTTATTTTATTGATTTAAAGTGTTTAAAATATAAAAAATATGTCATTTTTTGAGTTGTATTTACTGAGCCGAACCTTTATTTTTATATTAAAATAAAAATTGATTAAAATCTTTTATCTTCTCAAGAGTCTTACTTAAGATAATAATTTTATTGTAAGTTTTCCACTTTTTTAAAATATAATAATAGATGCTAAAATATTAAAAAAATAAATATGACATTTTTGTAATTTTTTCTTCTTTATTTAAAGCCTATGAAATTATTGGATTAATAAGCTTCTAACTTTTTAAGAGTCTAACTTTAGATAATAATTTTTTTTATTACTTTTTCACTGTTTTCAAGTAAAATAATAGATAGTAAAATATTTAAGACATATGACATTTTTGTAATTATTTTTTTTTCAGCCGAATCTTTATTTTAAGAGTATTTGGGTTCGAGGGTTAGATAATAAATTTGTACATAAATAAGCTATCCAATTTAAAGTAACTTCCTAAACAAACAAACAATTTAATGGTTGCCCTTCTGCCTGTTTGATAAACATAGAGAGCTCATATGCCAAAAGGTAATTAAACAACAGACAACACTCGATCTGAATGACAACAACTAAAACCACAACAAGAGCGAGAGAGAGACAAAATAAATAAGAGCAGAACAAGGTTAAGGTCAATTACAATTACAATTACAATTACAACAAACGACAACTGGAAATTGGCAACGACGTGAATAAATTGCGCGAATTGTAGAATGAAATTAAGAACGAGTTTCAGTTGCAATTGTAAGTATTGACCAGGCCAACGGACTGACTGACTGCCGGACTGAGCGAAGGCAAATCAAGAGATTCAATACAAATCGTAAGAGACAGAGAACGAGACTGAGAGAGAGAGGGAGAGAGAGAGACTCTGACCCTCAAGCTATATGCAAAATTCGTGTGGGTTGCGATGGAGGAAGGAAGCGGTGTTGTTGCAGCTGCAAATCAAGCTAATGAGCGCACAAAGGCAACAACAATTTATTACCAAGCAATTACCAACAAAAGTTGTTGTCTTCTTGAGTCGGACAATATTTTCCCACTGCCAAAGAAGCTGCAAGGTCAACGGCCAAATCAACCACAAAACAGAACTTGTCAACATTGCCACAATGTTGTGCAACGTGTGACAAGTGAGAACAACATGTTGCACAATTGCCGTCGTCGTTGTAGAAGACGAAAACAAAAACCAGGTCATAACTTGGCTGTTAAAGATGTGACCCAACACAGCTCCAACTTTTGGTCTATGGGTGTGACCATCCAAATTATATTATAATCTTGACATTAATGCGATTGTTTCACAAAAGAGCCTTGAACTTTAAAATCTGACTCTTGATATTTGAATAAATGTAATTTGATTTGATTTATGTTTGTTTCTTTGTGCTACAGATTGCCGTGAAACGGTTCGATCAAAGCGGGCCAAAAGGCCACGTGCCCCAGAGCCCGTTAACTTTGAGCCGGAGCCACAACAGGATCTAGAGAATGAGGAGGAAGGCGGCAGCCAGGAGAAGGATCTGCCGGAAATACCCGATAATTTTTTGAGTCCCTCGGTCCGTGAATATCTGGAGCTGGGCAAGTCCATACCGGGTAAGTGTTATTGCTGACAAGTCAATCAATATGCACGCCGGGAATAACCTAACAAAAGGATGCGACAGGATTCGTTTGCAAAAATATGTTTTCATTTCCATGCTGGTTATAAAAAAAAATGCCAGTTTTTTTCGGTTTTTCATTTTGTATTTTCCGAATGGGAAATTTGGAACAGAACTGCATCTACTCGTAAATTCATTTATTAGCGATCCGAATGGAGGATGTGAGGGAAAACTCAGATTTGTTTATGCCAACATTCAACACTTTTTTATGCGATTGTCGCAATTGTCGCATGCAACTGACAGCAGATTTTGCCGAGGGAGACACTCGTGTTTTTTATGCAGTTGCACTTTCTTTTAAGTAAAGCGGCATGAAGTGAAATTGATTGGAAACAAACAAATAGGATGGGATACGACAGGACATGTTGTTGTTGATTTGCCAGCACTAATTGCAATAACCAATAACCTTGCAGGTCGACCAGGCGTGGACTATCCAATACTCTCGGCAATACCCTATACAAACTTCTACTGTGACGAGCAGGCCTATCCAGGTTTCTTTGCGGATATGGAAACCAGGTGTCAGGGTAAATAACGAACATTTATAATAGTTTTCAATATCATTTATAATGTTATTTAATTTGTTTTTGGTTTAGGTTGGCACTATTGCGATATTGATGGACGTCAGGCCTCGTTTTTATGCCCGAATGGAACACAGTTCTCCCAGGCGGTCTTTGTTTGTGACTGGTGGTTCAATGTACGCTGCGATCTCTCTCCTCGGCTGTATGCAATCAATGCCCGTCTCTACCAGCGCCCAAAGGTGAATCCAACGCGACCACATCGCATCATCACCAAGCAGCTGGTCGAGGACATCTTCACCTGAACCCTTATCAATAGACTTAAACATAAATAGTTTTCCCACGACTATTAGCCGATAGGTTTCTATATACACATTCATTGTAGTTCTTAAATAAGCATTTGATCTTCATCAGAAAGATTTGAATTATCTTTAAGTTACAAGAAATATTTCATTTAGCATTTCATTATATTTTAAACTGAATAATTTCAAGATCATTTAAGACATTTTAAGGAATGACACTCTGTCGCAAAAGTTGCTGAAAGGGTATTAATAATTTGCCTACTTTACTTTATCGTCCGACTAATACTTAAAGAATCAAGAGAATTCCCAAAACTCATTGCTGTATTTTCATTTTGTGCTAATTTCCTTGTGCATGCATTTTCTAAAATTATTTTTATAAATATATAATTTTAAGTCTCTATTAAATGTAAATTCTGTATATATGAAAAAATCGTATGAATCAAAATAAAAACAAAAATCAGAATAAAAAACAAAAACGAAAGGTTATTTTTTTCGTTATGATATTTGTAGGACAGTTGCATTTTTTCCTATAAAGAAAATTCACATAGTGCTGGTTTTTCCATTGATCAGTTAAATTTAATCTAAGAGATATTTTTAGATTTGACATTAATTTAAGGACGAGGAATAGACAATTGGCATTCATTAAATGAACCCTTAATTTTTGTGGACTTTATCAACATTGATTCTAAGTGCGTTGCATAGCTTAAGGCACAAGCGTAATTAAATTACAGGTGGCTAAACTGTTGCATACTTTTTGTTGCAGCATGCGGTTACTAAAAATAAGCTGAATATGGCCAAAACGAAAAGCATTTCGTTAGCAAGAGCACGTCAATAAAAGCTCTCCTTGCATGCGGCTCAATGGTCTAGGGGTATGATTCTCGCTTTGGGTGCGAGAGGTCCCGGGTTCAAATCCCGGTTGAGCCCGTCGTAAATATTTTAGCTTTTTTTTGACTAAAACACACATTTTCGTCCTACAGCGTTGGTTTTGGTAAGTTTAATTAAGCAAACAAGCCGAGCGATTGGCAAGTGAAGATATGAAAAGCATTTGGCGAACGGCAGCCGGTCGATTTGAGTTTTGGCTGCCGGTTGAAACCAACATTTGAGACGATAATGGTCGATGGCTAAAATATTTTCATAGCGAATGAATTGAGCACATGCAACTTGTTTAGAGCGGCATCGATTGACTTGGAGATAAACCACCGTGTGTTGTATGTGCCTGTTTTATCGATGACAATTGGAAAATTGAACAATGAATGTGTTTTGCCAGCTTTTTCATTGGCCACTTTGCAGCTGGTTGCATCCACTGAAAGTGTGAAAGATCTACAAACCGCAGTCAAAAATCCACAGATTATGATGTAAGAGCATCGGGGTATATTAAATCTCTTTCTTTTCTCTATACGAACGAACTGATGACAAAGTCTTGAGCTCGTGCCATCAATAATTTGGTCAAAGAATAGACGTATCGTATTTTGTAATCCCCACAATCCACTTTCACTTGTCGGCCAACAATCTGTAAATTTTGATATAGTGTGGCCTTCGCATCATCCACCAAAGCGGGACACAAACTGCGGGCCCAGAAACTGAAATCTGTAAAGCAGCTGCGTTGGCCGAAACAAGACTTCCAGTTATCCCAGTAACAGTGCAATATCAACAGCATCAGTCAACCAAAAAGAGCTCGACTCTATTTACTCAATTCATGACAGACCAGATCGCCAGCAGCTGTTTCAAATTACAAATCCAAGAGCTCAGCCTGCATTAGAGATGAGCTCGTGAGCAATGATCCTGCCGAAATTGTCGCTCAAAAAGAGGTTCACTTTTATATAACAAAGAAACAGACTTCGATAACTAACTTTTATATGGCAATTGGCCTTATAGTTAGTTCATTTGGTAAGAAATGATTTATCTACGTAAGTAGAGGAAAATAAGTGACAGCTACTAAGCTAAAGTTAGTCACTCATAATTTCAATAATAAATGGAATCTAACAAATTCCGGAATAACTAAAATTTATTCAATTCAAAGAAATGTATTTTCTTAATTTAATAAAATACTAATACATTTCAACTTTATTTATTTAATATGTAAAATATATTAATAATAAATAATTTCATTAAAATTGCTGCCTCCGAAAATATTTCCAAAAAAAAAATGAAATCCCTCAGATTTCATAATCGCCCACATTTCTTTCGGTTGTTGCCGAAAGCTGTTGGTTTTTAAATTATTAGAGAATTTGGTATCACACTACCAAATTTTTGTGATTTCAATTCCCTAATTTAATGCTGAATGTGACCAGGTTTGATTGATGATTAATAATCAAAATTACCTGATCATAGAGATTTTCGAGAATTTCATAAGAATAATGATTCAAATAAATTCAATTATGAGTAAACTAAATATAAAAAAATATTTAAAAATATGTATCAAGCAGTTTCCATTTCAGATGAAACAACGATGAATCGTGTTACAACTCGTACCACCTCTAATTGACTTTTTCAATTGGGGACTGTGCTACATTTCAAAGTTATGACACTGCAACTTAAGTTGTTGTCGTTTTGTGACGACCAACTAACGTAAACAAGCTGCAAAAAGTAGTTAATGTTCTTTACAGCTGGCAAACATGGCGTATGTGTAATATTTCAGGTTAATGATTTGTTAAAATTTGCTGCCAAAAAGAAAACGTTAAATCAATTGCAGTGCACTTTACAAATCACGAGCAGCGACTTCTTGGTGCACTTGTTTTTTTGTGTGAGCAAAGTCAATCAGTGTCAGACTCAGGTGTGGTGGTTTACCTGTTAATGACTTCTGCTGACGGCCACAAGGTGCACTGAAAACACGTTAAAATGGGCATCGTCAGCAAAAAAAAAAAAAAAGACAGTAGGTAGTTGTTTGGAACAATCAATGATCAGTTTGTGTGATCAATGGTTTGTTATGGTTGTTTTTTCAGCTGGTTAAACATTAAGTGAATGCCACTCGCTTTGAAAGTGAATGTGATCAGTGAAAGGATTCGTTCAAGGTGCGCCTCTAATGAGGAAGATTCTCTAATCCCAAAACAGTCCATCGATTGTGCAACTGCCACCACAGCAGCTAATTTGCCTATCAATGCTTCTTCAATTAGATTGTCGAGTTGCAAAATCCAACTACAAAGAATTCAAGCTGCCTCACTGTGAAATATGAGAACCGCCGCAAGTCACGCAATTAAAGTGTAAAATTACATTTTCATTCATAAAGTCAACAACAACTACAAGTTGGTAAAACATTGGAGCTGCCAAAGAAAAGCGTGCACATTTTCACTTATGCATTTTCCCTTTGCAATGTGGCAACTTCATTGAATGTCTGCTGTGTTGTTGCACGTTGTGTTGCCTGTTGCTCGTTGTTTGTTGTCTGTTACGTGGGCAGGCAGGCACTGTACTCTGTAACATTAGCTGGCGTAAAAAGTCGGTTACTTGGTCAGCTGCAGGCAAAGCACCCACAACACACACACAAATCCACACACACAACACACAACCACAGGCATCCCGTCACGCAGTTGTCCATAATAAAAGTAAGTGTTGCATCATTATTCGAATTATGTTTGAGTTATTGCGAAGAATGCAAAACGAACAACTAATTGCTTTATTGCTATTGAAAGAAAATAATTTTGGAATGCAATCGGTATAATTCGAGATACTTAATATCTTGGATTTAGCATTCTAAAAATCAATAAAAGCAATATACAAAATTGCTGCATTTTTCTAATTAATCTGTTTTAGAATAAATAATAAAATTATCATTATTTTATAAATCGATTTGAAAATGTAAAATACAGGGATTAAAACCGAAACTAATATCGGTTTCAGTTACGGTTATGATCGAATTAAGGAGTATCGGTTTCGTAATGGTTATCGGTTTCTTATAAGTTTCAGTTTAAAAATACCGATATGGTTTCGGTTAACAAAAAATAAATAAACATTAAGGTTTTCGGTTGACCAAAATAACAAGCTTTATTCATTGTTTTAAACGAAAATAGACTTAATGTTCTTTTTAGCCTGGAAAATAATGTTATCGGTTACTGGAATGATCCAGTGTAATGTAATGATATTTAATAACTTTGAACTGTCAGAACTTTGTCAAAAGTCAATCAATATTCATGCGCAATGTAAATTTGAGCATGATTTTACCTTCAAATTCGTTCTGCATTAAAATTTTGTTCATTATCAAAATTTTTTTAAAATCGAATTTCTTGGAAAATTTACAGTGTTACCCCTTTATCTTTTTTGATTTTTTCGAAAAATTTCGAATTTACAAAATGAACAAAATTTAAATGCAGAACGAATAAAGAGGTAAAATCATGCTCAAATTTACATTGCGCATGAAAATTGATTGAGTTTTGACAAAGTTCTGGCAGTTCAAAGTTATTAAATATCATTACCCAATGGTGTTATACACCTGTCTGTTCACTAATTTTAATCACAAATAATAATAAGAGTATGCATCATTATTCGAATTATGTTTGAGTTTTTGCGAAGAATGCAAAACGAACAACTAATTGCTTTATTGCAATTGAAGAAAATAGTTTAGATGTTTTTTGGAAAGCAATCGGAATAATTAGAGATAGCTAATCTCTCAGGATAAGCATTATAAAAATCAATGAAAGCAATAAATAAAACTGATGAATTTTTTAATTAAACAATCTTAGAATAAATAATAAAATAAACATTAATTCATAAATCGATTTCAAAATATAAAATATAATTAATATATTTTTGATTTATATTCCTTGCCCATGGGATGGTGTTAAAATACCTCTCTGTTCACTAGTTTTAATCACACATTCATTTAGAAATCGTATCGAATGAGGTCGGTAATCATGAGCACTGTATTCTCAGGTAAACAATCAAGTATGTACATACATACATATGTATATATGTATGTACATTCTGTCTGTGAATATCAAAATATTTAGAGTGTATGCAGGCAATAAAAGCAAATTAAATCCCGAAAATTCTCTCAATTCTCTGCTAACCATTACACGCATTGCCAAATTAAGTGTAAATAACTCGTTTGTATAAACAAATAGATCATGTGAACGGAAAAACGGCGATGACAGCAGATACGTCATGTCGACAGACTGGACGATGGACGAGTCGAGGAGTGGAGTGGAGGGAATGAGAAGGGCGTTGAGTAAAGTGCATTTGCATAATGACAATGCAATTTGAAATAAACGCAGGACACATGTCAACGAATAAATTAATTTACTCTCAAATTATTTATGCAGCAAACAAACGAACGGACAGAATGTTCCATCCAGGCAGACATTGGACAATGATTGGTAGAGGAGTGACTAGGACTAGGTTAGGCCTGGTTGTCAACTGAATGATATTTTTAATGGCACCTGGTTGCCTAATGAAGGAACTGTTTGTAGAGTGGTAGCTGCTGCTTTTGGCCATACTAAAGACACACCTGTACCACAACGAACACGTCTAAATTGAAAGCATTGCAGCAACGACTGTTGCATTAATTGCATGGCTCAATTTGCCTTAATGCTGAGACCCAGAACTTAAATAGCTTGGCCATTAAATTTTGCCCCTCTTCCACTGTGGCCTTCTGTTGCCCCTTCCGCCATCTAAAACGTTGGCCATATTTCAATAATATAAAAAAAAAGAACTGAAACGAAACGCAAGCAAACTCAAAGGCGTGCAATTTTCAAATGCCAATTGATTTTGCAGCACTGACTGACCGCCCGCACCACTCTTAACCACCTTATTGCACCGCTCTACCCACACATCCACGTTTTTCACCCCTTTGCCTGTTGCCGGAAAAAATACATTTCCGATGGCGACTTGTTAGTTGCAGTGTTTTTGTGCAGCAGGCAAACAAATGCGGCAATTGGCATAACACAGCTCGTAAGAACCAAGTATTCTACAATGCTCGACTATTAAATACTCTGTGTAGATATTAGATTAAAAGTTTGAATTGAGACTATTAATCGGTAATAGTAAAAGCAATAATTTACCACTACATCTTTAATATCTTTGCCTAACAACTTGCAAAAAGAACAACTCAACCTATTGATAGTTTGATAACACTAGAAACGAGTCTTAGACGAGGACCTTAAATCAGAGTTATGAATGCCAATTTTAACTAAATGAATCAATCATAAAGTAAATATGTTTCGGCAACGTGGAATACACTAAAATTTCTAGTCTTAATTAGCGATTTAAATAAATTAATTAATTTTAAAATTTTGATTTTGTATTTAAAAGTTACGAAATAACACTTAGTTTTGATTTTTTCAGTCATTGATTCAATATCTTTCAAACATCACATGCCTTTAAGGACGAATATTAAGGATCCAAAAAATAATAATAAAAAAAAAAACAATTTAACTTTTATTTCTGATTTGTAAAATAAAAGTTACGGAATAACTCTTATTTGATTTTCAATTATTATTTTGAACTTTTTAATAAAAAATTAATATTTGTACGAATTATTTCATTTCTTTTAAATACAAATGTTGAAATAATTATTAGATGACACTTTTTGTTTTGAAACTTATAACTATTACTGTCCTTGGTCTCAGAGGGTATTGGACTCTATTCTCTATCAATTGGCCAAGCCAAAGTCAGACTTTGAAGCCGAGTTACGGGGGCGTAGTACTGCAGCCTTAGTTGACGCCCAGTTTCATTCAATTGAGTTTTGCTTTTCGAGGCGCGTGATTTTGCAACTTGTGAGCTGGATTTGCCTTGGAACTATACTATTTTTGCAGGCAGCCACCGCAGCAGCCGCAACATTTTGCCAGCAGCCACCGCAGCTACAATGTTGACAACGGTGCCGCATTCACATTTGTGTCCTTTTCTCCATTTCCACTACTATTTTCATTGCTTGTCCACAATTCAAAACCATTTAAGCGCTTTGGCTAGGTCGGTGGTTCTCGCCGTTAGAGAGAAATGTTTTTTATGTTCCCTTTTTATGTGTTATTTTGACGCCATTGGCGCTTTGCGTTTGGTAGAATAAAAAAAAAGGTTAAAAATGAAAAAGGAAAAACAGAGAATCACTAGAAAGAGCATGTCATATTTCTTTGGCTGGGCATTATAATTGAAAATCCCACAAAGGTGTCGTCTGTGCTTTGTGACTAAATTGAATTTAGTAATCGGTTTTTTTTTTATACTCTGATAGAAACTAAACAACTAACTAACATGAAGCCACTTTACGCATTCTAATGGTTTAGAACAGAGGTGTACAGAGCCTATGCACACGACGCACATTTGTTTTTGTATTGCACATGTCATATGGAAGTGTGTGAGCTTACACACTGGTAAGGTTCTGGTACACATTGCAAATTACACAAACAATTTTTCACTTTTCGTTTTGCGTCAAAATTTGTTACTGGTAAAACAATAACAATTTTTGACTTTTTGCTTTCCGTCAAGATTCTTTGCTGGCAAAACAAAAACAATTTTATTGCTTCGTTTTGCTGTCATTATTCCGAATGTATTTTGTTGTTGTCTTTTCGTTTTCTGTACACTGGAAAACAAAAACATTAACGTGTGTACTGCTGCTACTAAATAAAATAGAAATGCGATAAAACAAATTTTAAAAAGGATCAATTTCATTAAAAAAGAGCCAATTTCATATAAAAACTAAAATTAAAAAAGATATTGATGAGCTTTTGAAAAAACATTAAAAAAACATTTTTCATTTTTTTTTTAGACACATGTTATTATTTTTTTCCGTGAACTCATTGAAATAAAAAAAAAGTTTGTTACATGTGTGCGTGTGAATTTCTTTATTTGTATTGGTGCGTGCACATCCATAAGGCAGCTTTGAGCATCGCTGGTTTAGAATGTTATGACATGATTTTTCATTTATCTCCATTGAAAAAGAAAAGCTTACACAACAGACACATTTTGTGTGGCAACTGCAGGTGGCAGTTGATTCCACCCCGAGGCACTAGACCAATTAACAAACGATTGCCAATGCATTCAGTACTTTGCCAAGGATTTTCCACTTCAAAGGCAATAAAAATTGAAAATGCAAGACAATTGAAGAGTCATAAAAAAAATTACGACCTTATCAGGCTTAACACGCAACTTCAACTTCAAGTGTTCACTTTCATTGCCGCATTTTTTAATTGTTTTTGCATTCATTTTCACTACATTTTTCTTTTAAACCAATTAAGCTGCAAATATGCCTACTCCGAATTGAACTTGAAAATTAACAAATTAAAAGTATGTAAATGTTGGGAAATTAACGACATCCATTATACATCATCTACTATACAACAGTGAGAAAATCATGTAAACAATATAATATAATTTCAGGTCATTGAATACGAATTGTATACGTGCTCGTAAATTAATCTCTCGACTTATCAGTAAACCGAAATTATAGAAAGTGCAATTATTGCGTGCAACATGGTCGAAAATCTTCAGGATAAAAATATGAAACATTTGAGCGCCAAACAGATACACTTTTCAAATCAATAAAATTATGAGTGTACTTACTAGACCATTAATACTACTCATGGATAATTTTTATAGTGTATGTAACCAAGGAGATAATATGTCAATTGAGAATTTAATTGCATTAAGAATATAAATATGATCATCAAAATATATTACTCTGTGCAAAATCAAGTAGTAGATGTGTCCAAATTTCGCTTTTCCACTAATTTGGTAGGATGAGGTGATTACATTTTCTGGTGGATTTTCATTAAAAGTGTATAGCAAAAACTTTATGCAGGTGAAAGGTGGCACATGATTTATAATCAGCGAAAATTAAATAGTTATATTTTACTATAAAAAGTTTGAAAGTGTTTAAATTATGAATCAAAGAAACTTGCTGCTTAAAAGCTCTTTGGGCTGTTTATTCAATGTGCAGATAAATGCTATAAAATATGACATTAATTTCTTAAACTAAAAAAAAAACATTTACCATTGTCATTGAAATAATCAGGCTAAAAAAAGGAGACTTGTTTTATGGTTTGTGTACCGACTGGTTTTTAATTGAACTACATAAGAAATGCCAACAATTGATATAGACAACTTTTTATGGAAAAGATTTAGGTATGTATAACAGGTGCCTCTTAGCTCAACACCTCAATTCTTCAAGCAATCGTGTAAGAAAATCAATCAATGAAGAGCTCGGCTTAGTAATTGTTCATTAATGGCTTCATTACAAGCTACAACCGACAAGACGCAAATAATAAAAACAACAGCAACATCTACAACAAAAAACGGTAGTATAAACAAAACAGAGACCTGACCTAGGGCAATGCAAAGAGGCAGTCAATGGAGCAGACAAAGATACATTGCTGCTCAGTGGGACGGAAAAGGGGGAACTACAACAATACAATATCATCAGCGATCACAGCACGCGTTGTCTGCCCGAGAGAGAGAGAGATTGAAAGAGAGATCATTTTTGGCTCTCTCGTAAGCGCACTCTCATTTAGTTGGTCGTGCTGTCGGCGAGCAAGCAGTGCGTGCACTGCTTTCTGTAAGTTGCAGCGGTTTAAATAAACAAACTCGCTGTGGCGTCGACTCAGTTTCAATTGGAACGTTGCGCATGCGCCGTGGACGCTGTCGATATTTGTATCTATAAATCGGTTGGCAACTGTTAATGTGTGTTTTTTGTGGATTGTGCGATATATTGTTGACTTTTAATCAATAGTAATGCTGGAAATTCTTAACTTTATCTTAACGACAGATCTCAAACGCGAGTGAAACATTTATTTAATATTGAGAATTGATATGTGAAAGTTTGTTATCGATGACTTCAAAATTCTTAATAAAATTAGTTTATTGTATGTTACTACAAACAAAAAAGTGAAAATACGCGTTGACACAACGAACCCTAATCAACAAATATTTAAAAGCAACCGACCCTTTTGAATTGTTGTCCACGAAGCGGGCTATAATAAAAGATGACAGATTTATGCACTAATTTGCTTTGATCGACCAAATGTTGTTGGTTAGAAGAGAGAGCGATAGATTAGTGTAAATTGGCTGATTATTTGAGGTGTCAAACGGTCATAAAATGCGAAACGAAATATTGCAAAATAAAAGAGACATAACTTTTGTTTTCGGTATTCTGAATGGAAATATGCGTGTTAATAGAGGCTTAGTTTTCTGAATTAATATTGCCATAATTCAAGACATTAGGTTCGGCATTTATATATTTTACTATTTGGGTCATTTCTACATTAAGATTTCACCTGAAACTTCTTAAAAAGACTTTCATTTTCGAAAGACTCTTCTTAGCACTTTCAACTCTACTCATATCATATTCGATTGCACTCAAAGACACCTAACAACTGTTACATTTATCGCTCCAAAGATATGATCAAAGCCCACACAAAAATAATAATAAAAACAAACACAATACCAAAATCGGCATTCTCTTTTATGTAGATTGTCTTCTGTTCGATGCTCTTGAGAGATTGTCTAAAACGCCCAGAATTAGAACTTTAAAGAGATGCGAGATTTTGTATTTGCTTTCTATTCAAATAATGTGAATTAATTTAAAGTTAAAATTTTTGTTTGGTTTGTTAGGTCATAAATTAATTAAATCTCTTTGTTGATGCTTGTACATAAATCAAAGATTTAATATGGTTATATACGCTGCCAAATAAAGCAAAACTACAGGTTGATTTATATGCAGACAGTCCGTTGTATATCGAACAGGAATCATCAAAGACTTCTCAAAAATGCGCAGCCAGAGACAGAGACACAACAGTTGCCGGTGGTTATTGCCATTGGCATTTGGTAAGTACAAAATCTACCAAAATTACCCGTTTATACCATACAATCTATACTCTGAAAATACTCGATAAACTCGTTTTTGTTTGTGCTGGATGCTTCAACGGGAGCAAGGTCGCAAATGTCGCTCGAATATTGAGTATTGGCTAGAAATTATGCAACCTCCCCCGAGGTAGATACATCGTCAACTCACCCCCCTCTAAAGGAGGCTAACAATGTATTACGAAATGTCAGCAATGACCATCAATGACCAATGGCTACGCCGGAGTTGATCCAGCAACAATAATGGTGGTCAATATGAAAATTATGTTTAAATAGCTTTCCATCTCAAAATGACAAAAATCCCAAATACGTGCGAATAGCGGCGTTTGTTTCGTTCACCGATTCGCAAATATGCACGGATGAGCAATGTTCTCAATGTTGCAGTTGCCTGTTGGCCATTGACCGATGTGTCGACTCTGCGGCTAAGCTGCAGCTGCTGCTGGCTGATGGAGTTACCCTGCTAATGGAAAGATCTCCAAAATTATTCTCATATTCATTGACAACCCATCGAGACAGTCAGCGTATTACAATGTCGAGTAACAGTACAGGATGTTGACCGAACTCAATCTGTATCCGTAATGTGTGGGAATGGGAGAATGATGGTTGAACTGGGGTCGGCAAACGTGCTCCTCCATTTGGTGTACTCGGCATTTGCAGCTGCGAAATGTTGCGCTAATTTATGCAGTTCATCAGTGAGTGGAATGTACTTCGTGGGAGTTCGGGAATCTGCCTTTTCCATACATCTATTGCCTACAGTACGTTAGTAATAAGTGAAGGGTTGTACTGCTGAGGTTGAATTTGCAACTGCAGCTCAGAAAAATAGATACTTTGTCTATAATCAGCTAATTTTGATTCTTTAAAGAAGATAAAAGTTACACTCCTGAATTATATTTGCAGATAAATATACAAAACAAGTCTGCAAGCCTAAAAACCCACAAGGAAACAAATATCAATACTTATCTGAACTCTTTCCTGTAAACATTGAAATTTAGATACTTCACTCATAAATGGTGGTCCAGTGCCTATATTATTAGAGGCTATTAGAGTCGCCGACCTGCGCCAAGTAGAACTTTTCGGTTTGAAATCTAGGGTTCGTATGCCACCCTGCCATGCTAAAGGATAACAGTCATGAATATAATAACCAGGGATTAAAACCGAAACTAATATCGGTTTCAGTTACGGTTTCGGTTATGCTCGAATTAAGGTTTTCGATTATCGGTTATGCAAAATCTTGAAGTATCAGTTTCGTAAAGGTTATCGGTTTTTTGTAAGTTTCGGTTTAAAAATACCGGTATGGTTTCGGTTCAAAAAAAAAAAGAAATTAAAGTTTTCGGTTGACCAAAATAAGAACGTTATTCTCTGCTTAACATGAAAAAAGACTTAACGCTCTACGCTCTCTAATAATGTTATCTGGTTACTGGAATGGAATGAAAATTTCGATTATTTTGATTTTACTGATTTTTAATAACTTCGAATTGCCATAAATTTGTTAAAACTCAATCAATTATCATGCGCAATGTAAATTTGAGCATGATTTTAGCTCTAAATTCGATCTGCATTTAAATTTTGTTCATTTTAAAAATTGAAATTCTCGAAATTTTTCGAAAAATGATAAGGGGTAACACTGTAAAATTTCTAAAAAATTCGAAAATTTCGAATTTACAAAATGAACAAAATTTAAATGCAGAACGAATTTAGAGGTAAAAAATCATGCTTAAATTTACATTGCGCATGGAAATTGATTGAGTTTTGACAAAGTTATGGCAGTTCGAAGTTGTTCAGTACCTGCAGCGGCCAGAACCGAAATTAACCCCTATAACTGAATCGGTTACTAAACGGTTACTTCGGTTTGTGGGTTTCGGTACAGCGGAAAAATTTTTTTCGGTTACGGTTTCAGTTGCGGTTAGAAATTTCAACCGGTCTTCACCGGTTAAAGGTTACGGTTTCGGTTAAGGTTTTAATCCCTGATAATAACATTCAATGTATCATGAATAGGTTTTTAAATGCATAAAGAATGAAACGCAAATTAATCTTGCACGTCAAATAAAGACAACAATATTTAACTGAATAATGGGAGATGAGATGGAAGTACCTTCATCTTTTGAATTCATTTACCACTTAACTCCATTACCGTACAAAAATTGCGTGTGATTAATGTTGATAATAATGAAGTAAATGATGTAAATGCAAAGTATCAATGATGTTAAACTGCTGCGATGTTGTAATTACACATCCACATTCACTTTTCCAAGTGCACTTAAACTGTTTGGCCTGTAAGGTTTTTGTATACAGATATCTTTAGATTGATATTACTTGAGTTTAATTTAAATGGAAGCGTAAGGAGCTTAACTAAA
The DNA here is from genome assembly GCA_035042165.1 of Drosophila kuntzei. Lineage (NCBI taxonomy): Eukaryota > Metazoa > Arthropoda > Insecta > Diptera > Drosophilidae > Drosophila > Drosophila kuntzei. Next base: position 450,298 of record JAWNLU010001560.1, on the reverse strand, counting down.
AAGTGACATGCAAAAAATGTGGAACCACTTTCCAAACTCTTTATACTAATAACTTCCTTAAACTAAACTAAATGAATTATTGCGCCCAACAGCAAGAGAAATAAATAAAAATATCCAAGTTCACTTTTACTAATTACCTCGAACTGTGCAAATTTGTAAACATTTTGCGCATTTTTACCACATCATAATTTTCGTTTGTCAACTTTTGGAGTAGGGAAAAGTGAACAAATTTTTTTGTAATATTTTCGGTCAAGTCATTCGGGCTTAACTTAAATTATGGTCATCAGGCGGCTGGCACAAGCGACCTCCAATGTGTTCCAAGTTGCAACAACGCCTATCGTTGCATGAGTTGGCTGTGAGTTGCATGTGAGGCAAGATGCGGGAAGGGGCAACCAAATGGAAATGGAAAATGCTGTAACTGTTGAGAGTGGGCGCCAGTTAAAACAAGATTTTTCACTTGCTGCGACTGGACAAACAGTAGAGCGGCCGTCAAAGCTGGTGAAAAGAAAAAGTAAAATGTTTGCCGAAAAATAAAAAAATAAAACAGAAGAAAAATTTATCCATTGGCCGCGAGACATTGCGGCAGTTAACGGAACCGTCGTTGTGTCAATGACTTTGAAATGATTTCAACGCGAGTTTCTCATTTCGAATTTCACTGATCTGGGGACGGACGCATCGCATCTCGCATCGATGGTGGCTGCGGGTCAGCAGCTCTAGGTACGTGAATTTGATTAGCAATTGGATAATTGATATAATGCTATTTTTCAACTGATGGAAAGAGAAAGACTGCCACTTACAGTCTGTAAACTGGCCACGTTCGTTACACTTTCGATTGCTTTCCGTTGAATGTCATGAATGCAAATGAACCTTCTGTCCGTCAACTCGAGAGATCTGTAATATCAGTTGATCGACCAGACGGATAAGACGCGTTTACTTTTAACCCAATTAGTTGCACCTCGGCTAAAAGCAAATTGCGCAACAATTACGCGCCATGAAATTCAGTTGTGGCAAGTCAAGTTCAATGCTGTTTTGGATTTTCCACCGAGCTGAACACTTCCGACTGTCCCGACAAAATTTAAATTGAAAGATTATGCATCTATAATGCGTTTGCATGTTGGTAGAAGCAATTTTACACTCTGGCCAATGTACGTTTAAGCCAACCGGTTGATCGGTTGGCCAGTTTTCCACTTTGCTGTCCTGCAGCCAATTTCACAATTACAACGCGACTCTCAAGACTCAACTATTGCAACATTATTTTGGTAAGTTGCTTTCATTTGAATTGGCTTTTCATTTGACCATTTCTTGTGTTCGCTTTGATTGTTTTGTTGCCTTTGGCTAATTTACACAATTTTAAGCAAAACAGTTAATAACTTGGCACCACACAATTTGCTGATGCCCGAAAGTCGATCAAGTGTTTGATTTTACTTAAACACGCGGAAGACATTTTTGCAGGTCATATGCAAATTTGATGCTTTTATCGCGATTAGAACGTCTCAACTCGTCTCAACGCCCTCAACAATAACTTAATAGCTTGGAATGTGAATATTTTGACCAAAAACCGGTGACTGATTTGGATTTACTGCAGTTATTAAGTCAGACAAAAATCATACCAATTTAAAGTGCAATAAAGATTCATAAAAATTAATTTTAAAACGATTGTTCTTTTTATAGAAATTCGATACGTTTTCAAATAACATAATATACAAATTTCGTAATAAATTTATAATGTCAACTTCATTAAATAAAAGCAAGAGGGTTGAAATTTTGGACAAAACCGGTGCCTAGGAATATTTTTTAAGTGCATTTCATGTTCTTAAATCTCTGTTAACATTTGTTTTATAACAACACATTAATTACCTTACGTTGCCCAAATTCAAATGCTAAGAATTTGAAGTTGTCTGACCAAAAAACTAATTTGTCACTGTACATAATTAACCAACAACATTAACGAAATGTTTCATAATCATAATGAACCCAACACCAAATGCAATTACATAAAACAAAAGAGTTAGGGAAAGCCCCTCATATGTGTACTGAGTGCAAGACTTTTCTTCAATCAAAATGAAAATGAAAGCTGAACTCAGCGAACCGCATCGTAAATACTCTGCAGTAAGCCAAAAGTATCTTCAATGAGGAAATAAATGAAACATGGTCTAAACATTGGCATTCTCACTTTGAGGTCTAACCAAGAATGTGTAAGAAAAATGTAAATTAAACCCGTTTACTGAACTGGTTTCGCGAACTGGCTTATAATAGTGAAAGCCCAATGCAACCAATGCCAATCCATAGTGTTTTAACTTGGCTAACAGAATTATATATGACAGTATTAAATGAAGCGAACGTTTTTAACACCTAAATTTTTTAGTATGCTTCCGTTTAATGTGCGAACTCAAAATCACGAAAATTCCAATTAGGCGTCATGCTCATAAAGAATATAAATACAGCAATTCACATACGACGAATGCATAATAATTAGACTCGACTCTCGCAAAGGGTATACATATGAATGTACGGGTAAAGTATCTCATATATATTTCATGCGCCGCTAAACAAGCCAAAAAGATTCCAAGCCTACTTGGCGTTACAGCCAAACAATTGAAAACTGGGCTAACAACAATTGCATGAGCAGATGATGTCTGGGTCTGAGACCGCTGAGGTGTGTGAATATTTTTCAGTCATTACACGCATTTTTGGCAACAACAACCACATGGCGCCGTTGGCCAAATAAAGTCAAAAAGTGTCAACACATGATATGATTTTTTTTCACTTTATTTTTATACCCTCTAAACAGAAAAACTCTCTAAAAAGGCTATACTAAACTTAACAGTCATGTGAATTTCGGTATCTATAGCGAAAACAGAAATTAAGTCAGATAAATGTTGTTTAGATCCAGTTTATTTTAACTGCAGGACAATCTTAATGATATATAGTGAAACTGAACAATCGATAAAGTTTTAATTGTTAAAATCAAGGCTGTAAACCTCCAAAATTTTGATAAAGATATAGACATAGGTTCGGTTCGTGAAACGGTTTGTATACCCACTGAACCAAGGTTTGACTTCAAAACTCAGTTCAATTTTTTACAAACAAAATGTTTTTATTGATGTTTTCAGGATTTTTTAAACTATTTAATTTTTTTTTTTTTAATTCAAGTTTTTAATATAATTTAAATTCAAGATTTAAGTATGACTTATTTTTATTCGAAGTTTCAAATAGTTACGCATTATTGGAAAAGCACAAAATTAATATAATTATTTTGGGTTCGAATATTTTCACTATTTCTTAAACTCCTTAAATTATTTATAAAAAAAAATTCGAATTTTGAATAATATTTATATTTATTTTAAGACTTAAATATAACTTATTTTAATTTGAAGTCTAAAATAAATGCGCAATATTAGAAAGCACCAAATTTTTTGAATTATTTAAAACCCGAACCGAACCAGTTCTGCGAGATTCGATTCAGATAACATACAACTTATTTAAAAAGGGGAAGATAAGATGCAACTTTAAAGCACAGGGTATCTTTTCGTCGAAATTTCTTACTAAATTATGATACATATGATTTCTTCTTCTTTCTATTTTTGTGTGTTAACTTATGGATCATTATTATTGAAAAGTGCAGAGAGTCGGTTAGTTAAGTGGGTAGACAATGTGTAATGCTAACCCAAACAAAACGATGCATTTGGCAAGACATTCCATTGCTGTTGTTGTTGTTATGGTTGTTATTGTTATGGTTGTTGTTGTTATTGTTATTGTTGCTGCGTTTTCATATTGCAATGATTTTGGATGGCTCGTGCGTAACTGCTTTTAGGCCTCTTAAAAGAGGTGAGGGAAATTCCCTGACTGAATTGAAGACGAGTTGCCTGCGACATGATATAATTGGTCATTGTTTATGTTTTTGCTTTGAAAATTACACCTTAGCTGACTTCACTTAGAAGTGTCATAATTAATGATCTAATTAACTGGAAAATTACATACTCTGTATGGCATAAGACTTAAGGATATCAGGGGAAAGTTTTTGGACTTATATTTGTTAAAGTTGTAGATCTGAACTCAATGAGAAAGTGACAGGCGGTCAGCCGGTATGGCATAATTATGGATGTGACGGGTTATTGGACGGCCGCCAAATGGCAGTAATCATTTGGATTGCACAAAAGGCATAATTGAAATTGTTCACTTATTGCGATAATCACGTCATCAGCGATGCGATTCAATGTGTATGCTTATTACTGAGCTTTCCATTGAAAGCTTTATTCAATAAACACGTTAAGAGATATTCCCCCTCATTCCTGAATTTTTCTTTGATTTGTTAAAAAGTCCTTAGTTATTTTTTGCCAGAGTTCTATAGTTCGGCAGAAAAGTGAGTTTTCAATAGTAAAAATTGTATTGCGATTAAGTTGAAAATTGTGTCTTGTTTCCCAATTTTGAATTGCTCAGATATATTAATTTTACGATGCTTATTGATCTATTGCATAAACTAATTTACAATGATTGTTGTCAAGGTTGTTTGAACTCTTCGCAAATTATTTCACAGCTGTCTTTCTACTCATTAATTAATGCTTTAATTTATTTGTTTTTAAAAGGCTTATGGCTACAAATTACGCCATTTCTGACCCTAGGGTTACGCTTTTAACGGTACCAGACTATAGTCTATTAGTGAACTTAGCTTTGGGTTATGGGATTGCGATGTTGTTAATCATTTACATAAGTTCAGCACAATTATGATAAACAAACAAAAATCAACATATTTGTCAATACAGCTGAAGGTCAGTTTAATTTTAAAAATAATACAATACTAATTATAACGATATACTTTTAGATTGAGGAACTTTTAATATAGTGGAATCGATAAATTATCAGAAATAATCGAATTTGGTAGTTAAATCAGCGGACAAGCTGCCAACATGCAAACAAGATTCTCAACACCTCAACATTTGGTCTACAGTTAGGCAATTAATTAGCTCGTTAAGCTTGCTGATTGGGTTTTTTTTGTTTTTTGGCATGAGCTCAGACCCCAATCTAAAGCCAATGATCTCGAGCAAACAATTAACCATACGACAAGAGCCAAGAGCGGTTGCTTCGAGTCTACAATAAATTAGGGGCGGCATTTGGCGGCGTAGGCGACGACTAGACACATGCCAAGTTAAGTTAACAAATGCCAAAAAGTGGTTGAAGTCGCCTTTTAAATGTAACTGCAATTAATTAAAATGCTGCACATACTTTTTTAGTCTGCGTTCAGACCAAAAAACATGTTGCATTCGCTCGCATTCACCAAAATTATCAACGTTTACTTGGGAATTTTTTTGTTTTATTATTTTGCAAACAAAATTCTCGTCATTGTCAATTGAAAAGTTTGCATGGTCAATTTGTTGTGGCGGTCAGTTTTCTAAACAAACCTTGACCGGGCTCGTAATTAAAGTAAATTTGTTCCCCAACATGTAATTTCCAACACGCACTTAAGTATCTGTTAAGAAACCAACATTCATAATTTATAATTAAATGCATCTATGAGATACGTATTCAACTTGAAGCTTTTAGCTACCATTACCTTAATTGTTTCCTGTCGTAGCCTTCACTTATTTAATTTAATTGGAAGGGGGCAGTTTAAACAATTATGCTCAAATTTGGTTAAATGAAATTTAAGCTTAAGTCTGTTACTATTACTTACATATAATCAGGGATTAAAACCTTAACCAAAACCGAAACCTTTAACCGCTGAAAACCGATTGAAATTTGTAACCCTAACCGAAAGAATGTTTTTCCACTGTACCGAAACCCATAAACCGAAACTCTTTAAACTGAAATAACCGTTTAGAAACCGATTCATGTATAAGGATTAATTTTGGTTCTGGCCGTCGCAGCTACTGAGCAACTTTGATAGCTTTGAACTGCCATAACTTTGTCAAAACTCAATCAATTTCCATGCGTCATGTAAATTTGAGCATGATTTTACCTCAAAATTCATTCTGCATTTAAATTTTGTTCATTTTTAAACATTTTTGAAAATTGAATTTTTTGGAAAATTTACAGTGTTACCCCTTTGTCTTTTTTGATTTTTCCGAAAAAATTCGAATTTTCAAAATCAACAAAATTTAAATGCAGAACGAATTTAGTGATAAAATTATGCACAAATTTGCATGGAGCATGAAAATTTATTGAGTTTTGACAAAGTTATGGCGGTTCGAAGTTATTAAAAATCAATAAAATCAAAATAATAATAAGAGCATTAAGTCTTTTTTCATGTAAAACAATAAATAACGCTTCTTATTTTCGCCAACCGAAAACATTCATTTTTATTTTTTTTGGGAACCGAAAGCATACCGGTAATTTTAAACCGAAAGTTATAAAAAACCGATAACCGATACGAAACCGATACTCCAAGATCTTTGATAACCGAAAACCTTAATTCGAGCATAACCAAAACCGTAACTGAAACCGAAATTCGTTCCGGTTTTAATCCCTGCTTATAATTCTAACTAACTCACGCTCGTTGCATAAATATAATCATTAAAACTTTTCTCTAATTTATGTGTTAAAATAAAAGATACGATTCCCAATATACGAATTAAAGTTTTAAAAATATTATTCACGCTGGCGACTTTGCAATTTGAAAGGAAAGACTCTTAATCCGTACCTAAATAAAGTCATAGTTAATTAACAAAATATTTATTTCTTTTTATTTCCGTCCCTATATTAAAATTATTCAATCGTTATGAAAGTGGAAAACAAACAGAAATAAACATAAATTAGGTTAATTAGGGTAAAAAACAAAGGTTATACCTGACTATTTGTAATCTTTCTCTTTTTAGTTAAACTATAACAAATATTTGCTTGTTGTTTTGCTTCACTCGGCACGTTTTGATTAACAAATTTCGTGCTGAAGATTAAGACATTTGCTGGTGTTTGTAAAGTTGTTATTAGTTATGGATTTCATTAGATCAGCCCAGCCCACTAAAAAACGTGACTGTGACGAACTAATTAACAACATTTGGCATTACATATTAGCAACAGGAACCCAAAAGTGACTGTTAATTCTAAAGTCGACACCCAACGATTAATTCTGAACTTTGTCGACAGGCAAATAAGTTGGATTAATTGCCATTTAGTGATCAAAGCCATACCAAGGCCAAATGACCTCGCCATGAGTCCATGTAGCAGAGATTATAAACAATGGGCACTATTAGTATCAACCTCAGAGGTTAGCTCATGACCTAAACAATTTCCGCCATCAATTAATTCACGTTTCTATAAACAGAGACTAACTAACAAATCATAAGGCGACAAACATCTGAGACTTGAGTTAGACAGACTTCTTGGAGTGCAGCTATCGATGGAAAATCTAAAGCTCTTGGTCAACACTGAACCACATTTAGCAGCAGTCTCAGCGGGGCAGACGGACATCTGGACAGCTGAAAATAGGCAGCAAGTCGACCTTGATGAAGCCATTTGCACACACGAAATCTAGACGATCTCTCGGAATCGAACGATCGATTTTATTTTTTGTAGCGCTGCAAATCGATCAGAGACGCCATTAAACAAAGTTTTTCAGTCGTCGTCGTAATTTATGCAATGTTTCCATTTTTTTCTTCTTTTGTCTGTGCTTCGACTGTAAGTGAATTATATTTAAATTTGTTTGGCTTGGCTGCGCTTCGAATGATAAAAATCACATTTGGATTTGAATTTGCTGTCGACTGTTGCTTTTACTTTACTTTGGGATTGCAGAGGAAATAAATAAATTACATTTAATTTGCGTAATCATTTTTCAATGGCATTCATTGGAAGTGCGACTCCATGAGTTTATTGTTTGGAAAATTTCATTGTGCAATTACCACTTGGAGTGGAGTGGGGAAAGGCCAGAATTAAAGCGCCAATATATTGAAATTTCAAATTGTTATTACAATTTACGGTTGTTGTCGGCCTAGATGGCCAGTTGGATTAGCGGTTTCTCAGCAGTCCATAAATTAATCGCATTTACAGCAACTGTCAGCGAACGGGCCACACAAATCGTGCACAATCCTGTCTCATTGCTCATACGTCCCGTGGGCGGCATTTAGATACGGAGGGTCAAGATTTCGGGTCACTTACAGCAGCCCCAAAAAAAGGAATGGGAGACAAATTTGATTGCTGCAAGTTGCATGAGTCACAATCCGTGTAAATACTCGTAAATACTCACATTATACTATTTGTAGTTTAAGGAAATCGTTTTGTTAACACAATAGAGGAAGTATAGTTGTAGTTATGTAAATATTTACAGATATCTGCCCAGTTGGCCATGAAATGGAATCTCTTAATGAAATGCAACTGCCCAAATGAAGACAGCAGACTGAAAAATGCAAATTTATCTACCGCGGGCAGAAAGTGTAACAAGGGCCAAGAGTCAATGCACTGAGACGCATTTCATTTGCATGCAATTAGCAGCTAGTGATAAGCCAACGATAACTACTTGTTGTGATCGACTAGCAGATACTGTGCAAAATTCAATTTATGAATATCATAAAGATTATTATTATTATTTTTGTTGAAAGTTTAGGAAAGAGATATAAAGTCCCAGGTGATACTGACAGACTGTTAAGTACACAGAAAAATTAACCATTCTAAAATTCAAGTGTAAAGTTCTAGATTTTAACATGCATTTTTTAGGAATGTATGTATGCAGGATATTATTGTTAAATGAAGACAATATGAGAAAAAAACGGCAACGGCTCAACACTGAAAAGTCAAACAAGTCTAAAATATTGGATCTTACTGATTTGATTTTATCCCGGAATCCCTGGTTTTATTTCTGTGGAAAGATCATTGAAATTCCGTTTGTATGAAAAGGAGGAAAAAGTGCCAATTAAGCAGTTTTCAAAAAACCATAAAAAATAGCGAAGAGATTTTAGAAAAAAATTGTATTTAGTGAAACTTTTAGCACCAAAATATTTTTTGTTTGACACCGAGGAAAAAAGTTGAAAAAGTAGACCTTTACAAAAATTCGAAATTTTCAATAGGTAAGTAATGGGTTAAAGAAAGCTTTGTATCATTCAAACGGAATTTAAATGCCCTTTCATTGATGCCAAACTTTATATGATGTATGTATGTATGTTCAAATGAAGAGTAAAATTAAGTTTAAGTAGTGTGTAAATACTTATTACCACCTCTGCATATTCACATTTATGAGTACAGGGTGTAGAATGTAAACGGACAGTAGAGGGGCAGCTGGAAATGACAACATGCAACCAACAGACTAACAAATTGAGCTCGCTCACTTTTCTAGGCGCGATTGGCAACAAAACTTAACAATTCTAGAGTTGACAACATGCCCGGGGATTGTGACTTTGATGAACGCAGTTTGATTGCCAGTTTCTTAAATGGGCGGTTGACTGTTGGCTGTTGGCGATTGCTGGCACAACATCAGCGCTTTAAAATGCTTATAATGTTTTTAATGGGCGACAGTGCCAAAGCCAGGTCTAAAGAGTCAGCAAACGTACCACATTGCGACATTTGCAAACGAAACTAAACGATACAAATCGAAAAGGAAAAAAAAAACCATTCACTTTTCTGGCCTGACTAAGAAAGGAAAACGTGGAAATCAACAACAGTTCAAACATTTTTGAATTATTTTTCGTTTTTTTTTTCATTACTTAAATAAATTTGTTATAACAACGGTACACAATATGACCGCTTGCTATCTAAGTAAATATCAGACGGATGTTTGGCGGACAATCAACCACAAGACACCTGTTATGTTTATTTCTATATGGCTTAAATAGATTTGTGCATTTCAGACAAAGTCGTTGCTCAAAATCAAGAACACAATTGAATTGTAAAGTATGGGAATAAATTGACATTGTAAACTGCATAGAAACTGCATTTTTCAATTAAATTAAGTAGAGATTGTTACGATTCTTTAATCATAAATTAATCCACAGTATCCGGTTTTTGCTTAAATCATTGTCAGCTAGAAGAAACTCTGTGGTCAGCTGAAAAACTTTTATATCTTTTTATGATCCCATGTTCACGTTATTTCTATTATGGATATATTTCTTAAAAGTTCACAAAGCTGCTATTGACTCTATATTGATTTCTATATACATTGTTTGGAAGTCGCAAGAGTTAACGTTTTGATTAATTAAACTAATAACTAACTTATATTCTGTTAAAATCAGAGATTAAAATCTAAACGAATATCGATTTCAGTTACGGATTCGGCTATGCTCGAATTAAGGTTTTCGGTTATCGGTTATGCATAATCTTGAAGTATTGGTTTCGTAAAGGTTATCGGGTTTTTGTAAGTTTCGGTTTAAAAATACCGGTATGGTTTCGGTTCACAAAAAAAAATAAATAAAAGAATGAAAAAAGACGCTTTACTTAGCCTGGAAAATAATGTTATCTGGTTATTGGAATGGAATGAAAATTTCGATTATTTTGATTTTACTGATTTTTAATAACTTTGAACTACCATAACTTTGTCAAAACTCGATAAATTTCCATGCTCCATGTAAATTTGTGCATAATTTTATCACTAAATTCGTTCTGCATTTAAATTTTGTTGATTTTGAAAATTCGAATTTTTTCGGAAAAATCAAAAAAGACAAAGGGGTAACACTGTAAATTTTCCAAAAAATTCAATTTTCAAAAATGTTTGAAAATTAACAAAATTTAAATGCAGATTGAATTTAGAGGTAAAATCATGCTAAAATTTACAATGCGCATGGAAATTGATTGAGTTTTGACAAAGTTATGGCAGTTCAAAGTTATCAAAGTTGCTCAGTAGCTGCGACGACCAGAACCGAAATTAACCTTTATAAATGAATCGGTTACTAAACGGTTATTTCGGCTTAAAGAGTTTAGGTTTATTGGTTTCGGTACAGTGATTTTCGGTTACGGTTTCAGTTACGGTTACAAGTTTCAATCGGCTTTCATCGGTTAAAGGTTACGGTTTCGGTTATGGTTTTCATCCCTGGTTAAAATAAAGTAATTTTCTATGATACAACTTTCACTGAGAAAACCCTGCAAATTTGATATGTATTATTAATATTAAAAGTTTACTTTGTATAATCAATCTGAGAGTTTGAATTTGGATTTATGCCAAGCCTTATGCAAATGTATCGAAACACATTATAATTTACGTTGACCCCGAGTCCCATTAAACCAATCTACGGTTAGCTGTAGTCGCAATTCTTCGCACTTTACGAGTAGTTAGCTAATATTTTTGGCGCAGTCTTATTGCATTTAACGGACACTGCAATTTGCCACAACCAAATCGATTCCCGTGGCAGCGCACGGCGCATGTGCAACCGACATGCTGCAATTTCAGTTTGGACTTTTGGGGCAGCAAGGGGATTTGTAATTGAAGAAACTCAACTCGGTTGGAGTTTGTAGTGTTGTAGTGCAGACAATTTGAGCCATAAATGGCCTAAAAGACGGCCGACTAAACTGTGGCGTCTGGCTGTTATAATTTGCCAACAAAATGGTAAGCGAGCTTAGACTAGGGATGAGGATGAGATGGGTGAATCAAGTTGACCGCAGGCATTTGGCGACGCGGCGGTGGTCATAAAAATATCCAAAAACACAAATCGAAACGACGATGACAAAATTAAAATTCATTTACGCTCAAGTAAATATTTACGCAATAAATTTGCATTTAATTGCATTTGTGAAGCGCCGCGGATGGCACGCGAAAAACGCCACAAAACATTGGCCAAAATCAAATCAAATTTGAAAACATGCCACAAAATGCAGTCCAAATGCCAATTTCAGGCCGTAACCCATTACCCATTACCCATTACTCATCACCCATTACCTATACAAATGCGAGTTTTGCAAATCGACGCAAACAATTTGTGCGACGTATCGAAATCTAATCAAATTATGCGCCAGAAATGTCGAAAAAGCGTGAAATGTTTTGCCAGCGGCCAGAGGTGCCGATTAACTCTGGACGAGACGAGACGGGACGGGAAGCAATGATGATGAGCATGGTTTTGGGCCTGGGTTTTGTGCATCTGCAACTGCCTAGCCCCGAATTCACCTGGCTCCCAAAAATCGCATCAAAATTGCACCAAATAAGAAGCGATTCACAATTCATTGGCAAATGTTATGCAAAATGTGCGCAAAAGTGTTTGGCAAATAACGTGTGTGTATCTGTATCTACAACTGCATATACTATCTGTATGTACATATAAGCAAATGTATCTGTATCTAAGTATGATGGGTAGCTCACATTTTTGGTACGCTTCAGTGAGCGCTACAATCAGGAGTTTGGTTTTTGTGCTGTTTTGTGGCTAAAATGTTTTTATGCGGTTCGCTTAATGTGTTTTAGCCATAAACCAACTCACAACAGCTAAAAATATCAACAATATCAACAACAGCAACAACAGCAACAACAATGGACAACAGTTTAGACAACGTGGAATGAAAAATACTCAAAGCCCCTTTCTGCCTTCTGCTGCTGCTTGTCAGCCTTCATTTTTTGAAGGGGGTCAATTATTTGTTTTGTGCGCCTAATTGCATTTTCCACACGCTCCACACACGCATCTCAGTCTGTATGTAATTGAAATTGCAATGTGTGGGCGCTGGACAAGTGAAAAGTTAATTTACCATCTACTAAACTTCCAACTTTTGGGCGCACCTTCCTTTTAAAATAAAGTTGTCAGGGAAGCGTTTTAAACCGCCCGAAAAACGCGAACAACATAACGAGATATTTATATTTATTATATTATCTTATTTAAATTCCGATTAATTTTTAAGCAGTGGAAAAATAATAATGAAAGCATCTTAAATTAAATTCGTTAAAAAGTTGGGAATCTTTTAATTAAATAATTTTAAAGGTTTTACTGAAAAACAATAGAGAAAGTAAAATAATTTTTTTGTGCACATTTGATCCAAGTTTGAAATCAATCTTCTTCAAGAATTTTGCAGTCTTGATTTCCCCTAGCATATCTGAATTTCTATTTTACTCACTTTATATTTATTATATATATTTATTATATTATTTCAGTATAAAAAGGATTCTTATAATTTAATAATTTTAAAGGCTTTAAAAACAACTAAAATTGAAAAACAATAGAGGAAATCAAATGATTTGTTTGTATACAATTGAGCCAAGGTTGAATCTATCTGAATTTCTATTAAATCATGAACCAACATACATATGTACTTACATATATAAGAATCATATAAAATATGTTTGTGCATAACTGAAAGTTTTATGTCGATATATAATAACACTTCTTACTTGATTCCAATTGCAATATTTTGTAATTTTATCCATATTAAGATCAAAATAATTAGACGTTTCCAATTCAATTTGAACAGAGCCGAAACAAATTCCTCTCAAAGTTGTTCAATTGGTGAAAAGTGCAATAACAGACAAAGCATTTGTGAACGGAAGTTGCCTGACAACTTTCCACATGGAACTGCAAATAATGCACAGGGAGAGAGAGAGAGAGAGGCGGGGTCAAGAGGAGGTCAGCTTAATAAGCTGTTGCAATAACAACAACAAAGTGCATCCGTAGATGATGCAGCCATAAATCTGACACGTTGCCTAGAAATTAATTCAAAAGCATCTAGGTTGGGGACCTCTGAGCACATGAGATGGATGAGCCAATACACAACATTTTAGTGCCGTCGGCAGGCACACACAAACACACACACATAAATACATACACATGCAATGGCACATGCATGCACATATTAATTAATTCAAAATTGCATTACGCATACGCACAGGTGTACACGCTGTGCTCAAACTAATCTATACCGATCCGAGGCGAGCCAAAAGCAAACCGAGACGAGTCGACTAGAGCCGTGCCACAAATGCAGCTGCTGCTGCTGCTGCTGCAACACTTGGACAACAAAAGAGTCGTAAAATAAAAACACTTTGGCAATAAAGAAAGCAACAAAACTAACGAACCAACCGGGAGACCAACTACATACGAGTGCAACACATTTTGATAGAGAATTAAGGCTCCACATGACCAAATTTAGTTAGCTACTGTCAGGCAGCTACAGCCTCGTGGGTGTACACTGTATAACACACATGTCACACTGTCCGTCCCCGTCCGATTTGGACTTGGCCAGGCCAAGCAAATTCAGTTAAAGACTGTGTGGTCGGAGCGGCCACTTAAGCTGCCCGCGCTCCAATGCAAATTATCTACCCCAAAGCTCCGATTTTGTTGGTTGTATTCTCGTACTTTCGGACACTTATTGTATCCACTGACGTCTGGAGATTGTCGCTGTCCACATTGCTGTTGTTGCTATTGCTATTGTTATTGTTGTTGTTGTTTACGTCGTCATGGCTGCCAATTGCAAGTTGGCAAGTTTGCCGCACATGTTGGACAGGATATGAAATTAGCACGAGTCGACTAGAGATGAAACAACAAAGGTTCCTTGAGATTGCGATGATCAATACAGGGAAACATTATTAAAGCAAAAAAACCAAATGATATTCAAATCGATAGATAAACGTTGCATCGATTGTCTGTTACGATAAATTGAAAAAAATCGCATTTTTTAAATCATTTTAATTCAATACAGGAAATCTACATATATTGATGGAAGAAACTAGATTAAATGTGATATTTGCGATATCTCATCTTTTGATTCATTTTCTTTTTTTTAAGGAAATTTATACTTCACATTATACTGATCATACAGAACAATCTACAATCGGAGTGATGTGACTTTCTATTAAGTTTTCTTTACACTTTATTTTTTATGAGCTTGTTTTTCTTGATCAAAATCGTTTTTTTTTTTAATGGGTTTTGTTGATAAAAATTAATTAATCTGCTAATTTTATATTTTTAAAATTAACTGATTAATAATAATATGGTCAATATTTACTACGATATGATATTTCCCTTCATAACTTCATATAAGATTTCACTTCATAGAACTCAAATAGAAATGCTTCAAATTGAGTTTTATTATTTTAAGAAAATCCCAATTTTCTCGCGCTGTAAATCCAAATAATATCTTGGTATAAACATTGTAGAAAAGTCAAAGTTTTGTCCATCTCTAAACTTAAGCTAGACTCGTCTCGGCTCACTAAACGCAGGCAGCGCACAGTGTACAATAAACAATGTGAAGAAAAATTTGAAAATTTGCTTAATGCTATTTTATAATAGGTTTTCCTTAACGGTTATGACAGCGTCTGTGGTTAGGCTACATTGAGTCTCGGCATAAGTCTTTTAATTATGGGTTGCACAACTGGCAAAACAAAGTGAAGCACATCGAGTAACAAGAAACTCATCGATTGACAATTTTTATTTTTCATTAGGGCAACTGACAAATAGCATTACTTAAGCATTGACCTAACTATGAATATATATATATATGTATGATACATAAATATCCACAGATATATTTTTTATATATATATTTACACATAGTATGGATTTAAAATAGCTATATATCTAGACTATCTGATAATACAATTTCAAGCTACACCAAATAGTGAGTCCAGCACATTTCCCACCCTCTCAAGTGGATGCCGATGGACGCGGCTCCTCAATGGACAGCAGCCATTTGCAGTTGAGAATCTCGCGGAGATCCCAACGTGTTTCCACATCCGGTTCCAACAGAACAGCCACTGTGGCCTTGGCGTGAGTCGAAATCACATCCTGTAGCTTGCGGCGAAAGGCGAACTTCTTGCCGCGCTGATCCTCCAACAGTTTGGTCAGATTGCTATCATCGAATGGCATTTTGGCGTTCATCATTATGAACAATATGACACCCAATGACCAGGCATCAGCCAGCTTGGGATTGTAGGGAACACCACAGACAACTTCAGGAGCTGCGTAAGCAGCTGAACCACAATAAGTTTCCGATTTAATTTGATTTCCGCTCTCATCGCGACAATAACGAGAAAATCCAAAATCGGCAAGTTTAACATTAAGACGTTTCGAAAGCAAAATATTCTCACATTTAAGATCCCGATGGGCTATGTCATGGGTATGAAGATATCTTAAAGCCTTTGCCATTTGAAAGAACCAAACCTTCGACTGTTTCTCATCAATGGGGCCCGATTTCTTGATGTGGGTCAAGAGATCGCCTTTTTCGGCATAACGCATAAAGATGAAGATCTTTGGACCGCGCTGCAAGATGCTGTGAATTTGTATGATATTAGGATGGTCGAGTTTCGTCAGGATTTCCAGCTCGCGTGGAAAGAATTTGTGCACAAAGTCGGAGGGCGCTTTGGCCTTGTCAATGATCTTGCAGGCCAAATTAACGCCATGTCCGCTTTCGTCAGCATATCCAGCGGTGATCACAGTGGCATAGGAACCTTCGCCGATCTTATGGCCAATGTTGTAGCCCCTTTGAGCCAAGGCATCAATGTCAGAGCTGCGTGTGGTCAATTGGCGATTGCCTGCATAGTTGGACATGATTTACGGGAAACGAGCTGAATCGGTAATGTTGCCAATGATTGGGGTATTTAACCAACTACATTAAATAAGAATGCAACATTTGATTAACCTTCGATTATGGTGGTTTCTTTCACATTTACCGATAAGTTGGTCGACCTCACTAAACTTGAATTTGATGGTACTATAATATAAGATTAACGAAATTTCCTATTCCAATCCAGAAATTTTGACAAAAAAACTACAAACGTTGTGAAAGAGCAAAGACAAATAATAAAATAACTGAACATCAAATTCGAATTATATGGAATTTTGCTTCGTCTACTAAGGTTTTTCAAACAAATGTGAAACAATTGCAGAAAATATTAAACAGAAATATAAAAGTTTAAAACGAATTCTATTCAAATTTCATATAAACAATTCATAATCGCCTTCATATATAAAAATCTTTATAATACATATTACATAAACATAAATTGTAATAGTATAAATTTGATTTTTAAAAGGAGGAAAGCATATTATAAGTTATAAATACAATCTCTAATCTTTCAAACATCAATTTAAACTAATTTTAATATGTTGAGAAATATAATCTTGTTTTTTGGACTATTTTGACACAACAGCTCTGTTTAAAATGTCATTTATATTTTCAACTTGTTGTTTATCTTTGAACTGAAAAATTTTGAACTTTTATTAACATTTTTGGATTGATACAGAAAATTTCGATACTTTTATAGCAATAGCAACATCAAATTCAAGTTTAGAAATATCGACCAATGTAAAGGTAAATCAATTAATACAAGTATACTTTTGAACAATTAATAATATACTCGATTATACAGTTGGCAATAATACCACAATAGGAAATATATATATTCTGCTGATTTATCCAATATAACATGGCCAATACCACAAACAGCCGACAACAGCACACACGTAGCTCTGACATTGAAGCCCTGTCTATACAGGGCTATAAACTTGGCCACAAGATTGGCGAAGGATCCTATGCCACTGTGATCACAGCCAGTTATCGCGACGAATCCGGTAAAAATGCGGATTTGGCCTGCAAAGTCATTGACAAGGCCAAGGCGCCAACGGACTTTGTGAATAAGTTCTTTCCACGCGAATTAGATATTTTGACGAAGCTGGATCATCCAAATATCATACAGATTCACAGTATCCTGCAGCGAGGTCTAAAGATATTTATCTTTATGCGTTATGCGGAGAAAGGCGACTTGTTGTCGCACATTAAAAAGACTGGATTCATTAAGGAACAACAGTGTAGGATCTGGTTTTCCCAGATGGCAAATGCCTTGAAGTATTTGCATAATCATGACATTGCCCATCGTGATCTGAAATGCGAGAATATTCTACTTTCGGAGCACTTTAATGTTAAATTGGCTGACTTTGGATTCGCTTGCTTCTGCAGCAACGGGGGAGGAGGAAACAAGTTGGCATCGCAGACATATTGTGGCTCAGCCGCCTATGCCGCTCCAGAAGTTGTGAGTGGAATACCCTACGATGCACAGTTGGCCGATGCCTGGTCCTTGGGTGTCATTCTCTTTATAATGTTGAACGGCAAGATGCCCTTTGATGATAGCAATCTGACCAAACTTCTGGATGATCAGCGTTGCATGAAGTTCGCCTTTCGCCGTAAGCTCCATGATGTGATTTCCCCTCAGGCAAAGGCCACGGTGGCCGTGCTCCTTGATCCGAATCCAGCAACTCGCTGGGATATGCATGAGATTCTCAAATGCAATTGGGTCGCCATGGACAAGAATCGAAATGTTTGTGATAAATGAAGTTCAACAAAATTAAATGAATTTGGATTTCGCATTGTAACAATGTTGAAAATCAAGCAGAATTGTCAAAGCTCAGTGTAAGATATAATATATTTTATTCTGAACGCAATGACGATCAAGATTCTAAATTGGAAAGATTCAAGAGATCAGTAAAATTAGTTCAATGGATCATCAAATCGCCTTACGAAATACAACGTAAGCTTCCATTAGACTTGGATTTTGATCCCACATGTATAAAATATAATTTTGGAAAAAAATAATGTTATGAATAATTATAAAATTTTAAATACTATGTTCTTAATTGTGTAAAATTAAATGATTGCAATATACAATAAACAACAATCAAAATTTGAATTTCAACTTCAAATTAATGCAGGAAATTTCCTATGAATTATATAATATTAGAATTATATTAGAAGCAGTGATTAAAACCGAAACGAATATCGGTTTCAGTTACGGTTTCGGTAATGCTCGCATTAAGGTTCTCGTTTATCGGTTATGCAAAATCTTGGAGTATCGCTTTCGTAACGGTTATCGGTTTTTTGTAATTTTCGGTTTAAAAATACCGATGGTTTCGGTTTACAACATAAAAAAATTAAGGTTTTCGGTTGAATAAAATAAGAAGCGTTATTCATTGTTTTACATGAAAAAAGACTTAATGCTTTAATTAGCCTGGAAAATAATTTTTGTCTGGTTACTGGAATGGTTCAGCGTAATGTCGATTTTATTATAATATGACCTCATGTAAATTTGGTTCATTTGGTTCGAAAATATCGATTATTTTGATTTTACTTTTTATTAACTTCGAATTGTTATAAATTTGTCAAAAATCAATCAATTTTCATGAGCAATGTAAATTTGACCATGGTTTATTCTCTAAATTCGTTCTGCATTTAAATTTTGTTCATTTTGGAAATTCGAATTTTTTAGAAAATTTACAGTGTTACCCCTTTAAATTTTTTGTTTTTTACTTTTCAAAAAATTTCGAAGTTTCGGTTTGTGGGTTTCGGTACAGCGGAAAACATTTTTTTCGATTACGGTTTTCACCGGTTAAAGGATACGGTTTCGGTTAAGGTCTTAATCCCTTAAAGTATTAAATATAATAATATTAATAAATATGTTAATAATATATTGTCTAACTTTAACTTTGAATCGTTTAACTTTACAGTGGTTGCAACAATCCTGCCGCTGCCGAGTGCCGTGAATGGAACCAATCACAGTGGCGTCATTGCCGATGCTGAGCTCAGCGCATCGGAGCGTAATCGTCGTCTTATTCCCTACATGGCTTTTTATCTGCCAGCGCCGGAGTTGCCCATCAATCAGCAATATGCTGTGAAACATGCCGCGGCTGCTGGCGGCGCACAGCTCCGTCCACCGGTGCCAGCACCTAGCCGCATACCGGTACCGGTTGCCTACATGCCACAATCTCAACCACATCCACATGCACATCATCAGACACATCATCAGGCACAGGCGACGCATTATCAGCAGGGCACAGCAGACTTATACCATGCACTTGGTATAGGCGCACACCAGCATCAAGGATTGCCACCTGTTCATGGTAAGGAGTCATCGTTGCCGGCAGATGCGGGCGCCACATTTATTGCCTACAAGCCATTGAACCCAACACACAAGGCAAGTACTTGAATTGCGCATAAATAAAGTCAAGTAATCGTGAAATTCATAATCTACAGCATAAGACTGTACAGCATTTTCCGCCACTGTCGCAGCAGGAGCAACAGCATCAGCAGCAGCATCAGCAGCAGCAGCAACAGCAGCAGCAACAGGAACAGTTTGAACTGCATCCTCCGCCGCCACATTTCCATCGGCAGCGTGGCAAACAATCAAAAGTCAATTTAACACCGTTTACAGAGCAAAATACGCTGCCGGGACACTTTATGCCCATTATTTATACGCCAGTGAGCAAGCCAAGCATCAACTCCAACTCCCACTCCAACTCTAACCACAACAACAACAATAACAATGAACTGCATAATGGCAATACAATCAATTACAACAAGAAGCCGTCGCCAACAGAAATTGTCTACCATAAAAATTCCCATCAAACACAAATTGTTACGGATTATGCGCCATCCGGAGTTGTCTCCTCGTCGGAGCAGCAACAGCAGCAGCAGGAGAGACAGGAGGAGGTTGTGCATCCAACGCCAAGGTAAGATTTATAATATCTCATCGTGTTGACATCACATCTATAATGCTCTATCTGTGTATCTCTAAGATACTGATCGTGCAAAGATTTTCTGCTTTCGCATCTCATTCAAAATTCACATACTTTTTGGGAGATTCTCACAGACACGCCCACCAAACCCGACAACGCCCACAATTGTCGTTGTTGTTGCATTTGCAATCTCATGTAGAATACAAATTAAAAATGTTGAACCAATTTCGTCAGTCAATCCGTTGTTTTAACACGTCGAGTCTTGAATGCCCTTCTTTAAACTTATACAGCCCAAACTTTCTTTCGATATATTATAAGTTTTCTTAATGAAATATAGGATTTTTAAATTTAAATCCAAACACTATAAGAAACCACTTATCAATTTCAATTACTTTTTATAATTAAAAGGGTTGTAAATATTATTTCAAGCAAGGCTACAAACCGGTTCGGAGCCGAACCTCTCAGAACCGGTTTGGTTGGGTTTTTTAAGCAGAACGAAGCGGCTAAGCCAAACCTTTGAAATTATTTACCACGAGAACCCAAACCTGAACCGAACCACTTTTTAAAATAAAAGGTTCGGTTCAAAAAAAAATTGTTAAATTAGTTGAGACTTTTAATAAAAATAAGTCATATTTTTATCTTAAATTAAAGTTGGACTTTTTTCAGAATTCAATTTAATTGATTTAATTGGTTTAAAAAATCGAAAGAAAATAATTAGATTAATAAAAACCTTTTTTGGATTAAATTGAACCAAGGTTCGAACCCAGATCTTAGGTTCAGGGAGTATATAAACTGGTTTGCAAACCGATCCTAAGTCTTGCCCTATGTTTCAAACTACCGAACGAAACCTTTACAAAATTTTTGGAGGTTTGCAGTCTTGGCTTAAATTATGATAGAGAATAACTATCAATTAGTTTAATTATCTTTGAATTACATTAAATTTGGCACAATGCTCTTGATTAAATGAATATATTTTGCGACATAATTACGACACGTTCAAAAATAGCAACTTTAAGGTATTCAGAACGAACATGCAGCAGAGAGTTGCAGTGGCAACAACAACATCAACACGACAGACAGACAGACAGACATTGCACTCGTTGCATGCAATGCCCTTGGGCGCAGAAATCAATTGCATTTAATGCATGGCTCAACCTCTGTTTCTGTTGCTGCTTCTGTTTCTGCTTCTGTCTGTGTCTCCGTCTTTGGCGACAATATTGTTGTTGGTGACGTAAGAAGCAGTTTGATGTACCCTACGAGGCGCCGCCAATGGGCAACGTGCAACAACGGGAGGGGAATCAACCGATGGGTCGATGAGGACGTTTGTATTCGTGTTCATCTCGTAATGTTCAAATTGCAAAATCATGTCATATATGACCGCGGGCTGTGGTCAACACAATTGGTCAACGGTCAGGTTGAAGGCAACAGTTTTTACAAAATCTACACTGAAAAAAAAAGACCAACTTCTAAAATCAAGAACATTCATCTTAAATATTTTGTTCTTAAAATAAGACCATTTTAAGAACAAATTAACAAAACTAAGTACATTATTCTAAAAATTCGCAGTTCTTAATATAAGAATTAAAAATCTTAAATTGATAAGAAAATATAAATATGTCATATTTAATATGAAGACAATAATGGTAACAATTCGAGGGATCGAAACCCGCTCTAGCCAAGGAAAAAACATATAATCGGAATATTTATAAAAAAAATAAATCCAAAAAAATTATAAATATAAAAAAAAATTTAAGTTGAAAGCTTAAAACACCTGCCTTATTTTTTTATTTTTGGTTTGAGAATTTAAGACTGTTTGGTCTTAAATTAAGAACTTATTCTTATTTGAAATGTTCTTAAAATCAAGATGTGTTTTCTAAAGTTAAGAATTTTATGTTCTCGACGCATTTTTTAGACGAAAATTCTTGGTTTTGGAACATTTTTTTTTATCAGTATACTTGCCCCTTTACTTGTTGATAAGGTAACACACACAAATACAAAACTCATATGCTTCTGCATGCTCCACAGTGTTGGCTATAATGTGTACAATGAGCCAGCCACAGCCCCAGTCACAGCCACCACATCCTCATCCTCATCATTGAAAGTACATCAAAAGTCGCCGGCCGGCTATGGACACGTAAGCAAATATGAGAGTTACTTCCATATGGCGCCGGATCAGCAGCTGACGCCGCAGGAGAAATACGTGCTCTACTTACAGCAGCGCATGAAGCTGCAGCGGCAACAGCAAAAGCAACCAGATAGATACCACCATGCCACAGATGATTTGCATCATCAGTCAGCGCAAAGCAATACAAAAGCTGGCAAAGCACAACAACAACAACAACAACACAGTCACCCGCATACGCATACGCAACCAGCATCACAACAACCACCACCAAAATCACAACACCACAGTCAGTTACACAATTACAATGTCCATGGTCAGCAGTCGCATCAACAGGTGCTGCATATTCCATTACGCGCCCTCATGAGTCACCTCCATGAGCAGCCAGATTACGCAAAGGAGTCGCTGCTCGGGTAAGTCCACTCGAATCCCCATCTAAATCAGCTTTGTGTTTCGTTTGTTATGCATCGACTCAAGTTACCATGTCTAATCTGTTACTTGATCATGGTTCACTTAGGTCACCCGCACCTCCTCCGCATTTCATTGATTATCTCATTGATGGGCCACGACAATCGTTGGATGAGGAGCAACAACAGCAACAGCAGCATCAACAGCAACAGCAGCAACAACATCTGGAGTCATCGCCATCGCATCCACCTCAACATGCGTATATTCTGGTGACCACTGCGGCACCTTATCCGGATCATCCACAGGCACCACGAGTCCATGATTTAACTCCAACCCGTGCTCCCGTTGTGTACAAGCAGCAGCCCACACTGCGATTACAACCAGTTACTCCTGTCCATAACTACAAGGCCACCAGACGTCCTGTCTATATCACACCTCCGACCCCCAGGGAGACTGTCAAGATCACGCCCAAGTATGTCTATGTATCCGGTAAGCCACCAAGCGAGTTACCCAGTCGTCCAACGCCCACATCGCCACCAATTAAGCTGAAGCCCGTCTACAAATACGCATCAGATCGTCCACAAGGTCCGTCCAATCCCAATCCCGGCAAAGCGTCGTTTGCCACTGATGATGTGGATCAACTGCCCGACATAAGAACATCATCGCTGGCAGAGATTCTGCATAAGCTTCAGGCGAGCAATCACTTGCCACAGACCCTTACACCGGACAACATTGACAACTCGATCAAGACGCTGATTCGCATCTTGCAGAATCTGAAGGAGACGCAAACAATTGTGCCGAATCCTCCGCAGCATCATGAGGCAAAGCCCAGCAGCAGTAGCAACAACCACGATTACGACTACAATACGGACACTGAGGAGGAGCATCCGGAGACGACAGTGGCGGGACATGTCGATGCGGATCTCCAGCACCTGAGTAAACCGAGTGAGTAAACTGATCCCGGGAATTCCCTATACGATTGTCGACAAGTATTACTCAGAATACGAAAATTCGGAAATAATAATTAGGAAATCGAAACTCGGAAGCATTTTAATCGGAAATATACATTAGGAAACTAAGATTAGGAATACTGTTATCAGGAATTATAAATTAGGAAAAAATTCGAATATGCCAAAATTAGGAAACCATAAATTAGGGAGACAAAAATCAGAAATAAAAATATTTGAAAGACAAAAATGAGGAAAAGCCATATTCAATAATATTATTAATTTTATAATATTTGTCTCCCAAAACTTTTTTTTCTAATTTTTTGTATACTCTGAATATTTTTCTAAGTTGAATTTCTTAATTTATGATTCCATTTTTTGTCTTCCTTAATTTAATTTCCTACAATTTTACTCGTTATTAAAATATTCTTCTTTAATGAAAATTCGGAAATCGGATAAGGTACCGATGAAAAGAATTTAATTCGATGATGCGGGTCATTTGATATTAATAACCAAATGGTTTACTCGTTGAATATACAAGATTTCATATCTTATTTTGCGCAATGTACAAAATATTATTGTCTTAATTTTGTTCCAGTTTTTGAAACCAAAAGGAGTTTTTTTTTTCTACATGTTTAGAACTGAAATGATTGAATCTCTCTAATTATTTATCCAGATAAACATCCGGGTCCAACTACAGGACGTGCTGGCATTGATTATCCCAACTATGCGGAGATTCCAAAGACGAGCTTTGAGTGCACACAGCAGCGTTACAAAGGATTCTTTGGCGATCCGGAAACCAATTGCCAAGTGTGGCACTACTGTGATCTAAATGGCGGCAAGGCCTCCTTCTTGTGCCCCAATGGCACCATCTTTAGTCAGGTAAATGTTTTATTTTCCAAGACACTAAAATTCAAATTAAAACTAAATTCAACTCTCATAGATTGCGCTGACTTGTGACTGGTGGTTCAATGTGAAATGCTCAACAACATCGCAACTTTATGTTCTCAATGAGCGACTCTACAAATACATATTACCATTCAATCCAAAGTTCCCAGAGGATTACAATGGACCAATTGTTGACAAGTAAATAAAAGCAACGATTAGTAAGACATGAACTGTATTAACAGTTCTTAAACTTTTCTTTTAGATACCTGGCCATGAAGTTCCAGGAAATGGAGGAAAAAATGCGAATGGAGAAGCAACGGAAAGCCAATCAGCAGGCGGAAAAACCTGCTGCCAGAGAAGAGGCATCCACACCGGCATTACCCAAAAATCATAAGCCATCTCCCAAACATGGCAGCGGCATCAATGCGCAGGTCTATGAGCAAAGTTCGGAGCGTAATCTGCTCATCGATGATGAAATCGATGACATCTCGGAACGCGGCACATACGACACCTACGGCCAGGCACCGACCACAATTATGGTACCGACAACCTCACAGGATTCGCAAACGTTGGGTCATAGACCCATTTATGTATCTTCCACGCCGGAGCCGGACCATGATGAAGAATCTGGGCAGGATACAGAACCCGATTTAGATGGAGAACCGCCGTTAAATTCCGAAAGCAGCGAAGAGGAAGACAAGCTACAAAGTTTAAGGGATACGAATGCGGTTGCTGGGCAAAAACAGATTGAAACAACAAAAGTGAGCGTAGAGAAACTGGAGGTGATTGAGATTAAAGCGGATGGCAATACCGGACACCTAATGCCCCTCAGTAGCTTGATGGCGAGCACTGAGCAATCGAGAGAGAACAAAGAATGAGGGGAGGAGCAATGAGAGTCTGGTAGAGAATGCTTGCCATATTTGTAATGAGAATTCTTTGCACTTGTTCGTTTCGGTCGTTTGTACGCCTTAAATTATTCTAAGCAAGCGATTACTGTAAATAGCTAACTGTAAATGATACTATAACCATAGGAATCAAATAGATATATATACATTCATATATGTATTTGTAATAATATAAATGCCAAGTATTAAGTAAAATTTGATAAATATACTCACCATTTGTGCATTTTTGATTTGCAAAAGGGCTGCGTCTATGGAGTCAATAGAAGCAGGTACCTCGGTTAAATATCGTTGGTTCTACAAAGTAAACATTACTTTAGTATTTGTAAATGTATAAATAAAAAGTAAGTCTTTTATAATCCTGCAGAATGCTTTCACTATAGGACTTTTAATTATTTATCTATATATAAAATTTAACTATTAAATCTGAATACACATTAACTTGTATACATAGAAAAAGAAATCCGTGTTTTAGGGATCAAATCCGGGTGAGAAATACGGTAATACCGGAATTTCATAAACAAAGTAAAAAATACTTGAAGCGGGGTTTCTCTTAGCAATATTTTGATTTTCAGGTTCTGTAAATATTTTTTAGTTGAGTATTTTAACAAGTATTGTAAACTTGAATTTTAGAATCGTTTTTTTTTTCAGTGTACTGTCTACTAAAGGACTTTGCTGTACCGTAGGATTATAAAATAAATTGTTATGCTCGGCACGCCGAAGATTTAATACCCTTGCAGATTGCTGAATTCAGTAAGCCGATTTTAGCCAAATTTCTTGTTAATGTACAAGATAATACCAAATGTATATTTTGTAAGATTAGTTGAGATATCTTAAAAAACAATAAACTCTTTTATATAGTGATCTAAGAAACGGACATGGTTAAATCGACTCAGTTCATCGTTCAGATCGAGAATATATATATAATTATAATACTCTCTGCAAAGGCTTAAAAATTATATACCAAATGCCTACCAATTTGGACACTAAACACGTCTTGTGACAGCTGTGATACTTTGAAATGCACATCTTACAGCAACTGTGCTTACACACATCACAGTAGATTTCTGAGGGCTTTTTGTGATGTCTGCACAGGTGATGGATGGGCATGCGAAAGATGTCCTTGCCAACGCGAATAACCTTCCTTTTGGATCCCTTATTGTTGTCCAGCAACTGAAAAACATGCGTCTTGAGCACTCGGCTATGATTGTGAACCATATCGAAGCAACGTTTGCAATAGAATGCATTGCATTGGTTGCACTCGCCTTTGGCGGCGGAGTTGCTGCATTCGCTGCACTTCTTCTCCAGTACAATGTCGCTGAAGAAGGAACACGTCAGGGATTTATTGACCGATTCCGTCGAGTAACGTTGATAAAACCCCAGACTTGTTGTTTCACCCAATACATGATAATTGAGCTCGTAATAATCGCGAATGTTTCCAGGACCTTTAGGAGACTTGGCATTGATTGTCGGCGGTGCGATGTTGAAGCAGACAGCGCACTTAAAGTCCGTTTCCTGGCGGTGCTTCGATAAACAAAATTCGCACATATTGTGACCACAGGACAGCAAAAAGGGTCGAGTATTCTCTGTCAAAACATAAAGAAATCAAAAAACACTTAAAATCAGTTCTGTGGTAAAAAATAAATAAAATGTATTGCCTGTAATACGGAAAGTTCTATTAACAAAAACGTTATTTCTTTGATTTCGACCAACTGGTCGATTTCCTGCATCTTTGTATCCTAAAACCTTCGGATTTTACATATTACAATCTTATCTGTTCAATATTTCCTTCATTTCAAATATTTCAATACTTCACTTAATATATTTTTTTACAACAAATATATTGATATTCTTAAGTTTATTAAAATTATCTGGCATTCTGAAAAAGTAATCAAATTATTTTTTCAGTTTCTTTTTTAAAAAATAGTCAGATTTCTAGCACAAAGTATTTCTTTAAACTTTCTAGCTATTCCAAATACAAAATAGTTAAAAAAAAGTTTTAAAAAAAAGCTAAATTGGCAACACTGCAAAAAGTAGAGAGCACAAAGAAAAATTCAACAACAGAAAATAACGGAATGTACAGTAAGTCAAGTTATTATTTTGACAAGGTAAAAAATAAGTCCGAATAAATGTTGTGCACCATTACATTTATGAAAATAACTGAAAGTTGTTATGGCATTTATTCCAAAATATTCAAAGACATAATAAGAAATTTACTATTAACACTCGTCCTTCTATAGACGTTGAGGCATAAAAATTGAGTGTACGAATAAATGTTGGGTTGACTGTAACTTATACCAAATCTCTAAATTTTTTCATTTATCAGAAAAAAAGAAATATTTTCTACCAATTTCCTTTGAAATTGTTCACTGAAAACAGCAAATTGAAAGGACTTAGAACATGTTCGTACCTGCTGCACCTTCAGAAGAAAACTTGTGCGAATATTCGCGTGAGCATTTTGGACAGCGCAATTCACTTCGCAAATTAGCGGCCACGAACTTCCGATCAAAGAACTTTACTCCACTATCGTCCGTAATCATTTTTAATATTACTGCGATCACTTTTTGGTTTTATTTACCGACAACAAACGTTTCAATTTACCGAAATGAATTGGAAAAAATTTGACTGACTTGAAGTGCGCAATTATTCCAATGGACTGCAGTGTTGTGTAAGGCCGCTTAGATCGCCTATCTATCGATTGCATGCAGTGTTGCCAGATGTTTATCGGCTTACAGTGTTTGGTTTGTTATCACTGATCAGCATACCATCCTAATAAGCAATGCAACGCTGAATTAAACCGTAATAAAGTGCATTTGTTTATTTTATACTTACTAAGAATTCCATTTAAATATATAAAATGAGAATAGCCAGTGCTTTAGTTTATGTTATACCTACCAAGAATTCCATTTAAATAAATAAAATGAGAATAGCCAGTACACATTTATATTTTTATTACACAAACCAAAATGATGCCAAACCCACGGAATATAAAATGAAAATTAATTATTGTGCTTAACCGAACATGGAATCCATTAGAGCACTTTGACGGTCCCGGCGATTGGACTCATCCTGCCTGAATCGGCGTAACTCCTCATAAACTTCGTCATCGGTTTCCTGTATTAGAAAAAATGAGTCTCAACATGTATAAGTTGATTATGTTTAAAATATACTTACAAAGACATAACGACAAATCGGACAGGAGTTTGCCTATGCGTGAGTACAAGATTACAAATATGACAATTGATAAATTACAAATTTTTTAAATTTACATTACCTTTTTAAGCCACAACATAATGCACTCCTCGTGGAATTCGTGCTTGCAGGGAAGCACCTTAAATTTGTCGCCAATCTCCGCCGGCTGTTTGCACACGGCGCACTCAAAGTCGGGATTCACCTCCTCAGCGGTGATCTCGTGGATTGGCAGCTCCTCAATGACGCGCTTGGATGCCTCAGGAACCTCAATTTCCATGTCAATGCCGTTCATAATGGCAAGCACCTGGAGTCGACGGTAATGGCGATCGAAATCATTGGCACCCTCGGGTCCTGTGGGAGTGTGTCCCAATTCATCAAAGTAATCGGCCATGTTTTATCGGTTTATCGATTAACCGGTTTACCTGCAAATGGTATCGAATTTTGAATCTATTCGAAAATACGTAAAATATGATCAAATCACAATGATTATTTGTTAGAGCTCTTTTGGGTTTTTTGTGGAGTCAAATGCCATTTTATTTTTAAGTCAATTCGAATCGTATACAATTTCTGACATAAGTACAATTAAGTATTAACTTGAACCTGATCTTAACAATATATAGTTGACACTGACCTGCGTAGAGCCTTTGGCTTAGTATTTAGATAATAGCTATGAATATAAGAGGTCTTTGCATTTAAAATGTGTTCTAGAGCTAAGTTTTCTCGATTAGTTAAAAGTTGTCACTAGTCTAAAATTACAGGCATATACTGGCATCTCGGGATTGCTACAGACTTCATAGTTCGTGTTTACTGTATTTCAGAAATGGTATTCTAAATTGAGCTGAGTGTTAAATCCCGCAATTAGCGTAGTCATTATTGGAATTCAAAGAATTTTATAGATGAAAGACGAAAATATGTATTTGTAAGATGATTTTTATGATTTAAATAACGAGCTAAATGAGAAAACAAACAATAATCAGAAAGTTGGAATATCCGTCCAATAAAAACACAAAATAATTTTGTTCTTTTCATTTCCTTTTTTAGTTTTATATTATGTATACTATAAGTATTCAATATTCAAATGTTTATATTTATGTACGCTTTTCTGTACTCCATGAAAATAATAAATACAATTGTTTACTGCAAATATTACTAACAATAATTGGTAAATTTTAAGCTGCTGATTTTCGTGACAATTCGCAATTTGACAAATCTGCTTAAAAGAAAAATAAAAACTTGAACTTAGAAGCTAAATCATTAAAATTAACACGTTTAGATTGCTAGAGAATAAATTAATTGGGTTTGGAGTTGGAGTTGGGGAGACGCATCCAATTCATATGGGTCTTTATATAGAGAGAGTTGGCTAGTTATATCAAAATATATATATATGTATATACAGAGCGAAGTGAGCGCTACTTAAGACAATGAAAAACAAAACGAATAATAAGTACACAATTTCGATAAATCGATTACGTTTAGCTATTTAAGCAGAGGGAGCTGCAACTAACTACGGCAGGGAGGTAGGACTGCGACTGCGGGGGTGTGGCAGGGGGCAGGGATATATGAAGTAATTACAATGCGCAAAAATATAAAATATATATAAGTATGTGTGTATGTATATGTATATATATACATAGACATAGTATATAGAATCTATAACTAGCATTTACATATTTCTAGTTCAAGTCTATTGCTAAAAGCGGCGCAGGCATTGCGTTACGTTATGTTACGCTACGTTACGTTACTTTACGTATGAGGGGGAGGAGAGACTGATGGGATTGAAGAGCTTTGGCACTAGGCCAACTCCGTGTCCTAGTCCGTAATGGATATCTGCGCATAACCGACAAGGGAACGCTCATCCGGCGTCTCGCCAGGCTGCACTCCCGAGCTGAGCTGGAACGTTATTGTCTTCATGGTGTCGCATTGCGCGATCAGCTGATCAAGGTGGATGGCCATGGGTTGTGTGTCCAGTGCATCCACTAGACCCGCATCGACCAGCTCCGTGGCAATGCCCTCGGCCGTATCCTTGCCCACAGCAAACTCGAAGCGAATGTCGTGCAGTTCCCGACGCAGATTACGCATGCGCAGCACAAGATTAACCGGCGGTGCCTCGGCAGCAGCGGCTTCACTTGGCAGCTGCATCTGGGCAATGCCAGCGGACAGTTCCTGTGTGGCAGCTGGAGGAGCAGGAGTCGCTACGCCCGGAGTAACTGTTGCCGAGGACAAACTGCGGGTAATCTCGGGTGTCGTCTCCTCGCGATCGCTGTCCGAGGAGTCGGCGCGTTCAAGTCGATTGATTGGACGATCCTCCGATTCAGAATCCGACGATGGCTGCTTGCGTCCTCCACTGCCACTCACATTGTCCTCCTCCTCGCTGGACCAGACCCACTCACCGGTGACGGTGCGATGCAGTCGACCCGATGCACCCGGCTGACGCTTGGCGGCCTTGTGGACACGCGTCTCCATGCTGGGGCCGGACTGCAGCAGCGTCTGGGTTAGATACTTGCGATCCTTGGCCTTCTTGAAGAACGCATGCTTCAGCAGCTCACTGGCAGTTGGACGCTTCGAGGGCTCCTTTTGCAGGCACTCGACGATCATCTTGCGGAATGTCTTGCCATAGGCCTTGTACTGATCCTTGTCCTCGGCACCCGTATCCAATGTGGGCGGCTCATTCTGCAGTGTCAGCATGAGCACCTTCATGGGCGGATACTTGTGATATGGCGCCGTTCCCGTTGCCATCTCAATGGCCGTAATGCCAAAAGACCAGATGTCCGCCTTGAAGTCATAGCCATGATCCTGTTCCATCACCTCCGGCGCCATCCAGCATGGCGTGCCCACAAATGTGTGACGCACCTTCTGGCGGGACAGATCTCGTCCAGTGGCCAACCAGGCGCTGACACCAAAGTCAGCAATCTGTATGGTGCCATCATCGCCGATGAGTATATTGCCAGCCTTGATATCACGATGGATCTGACCGTTGGAATGGAAATACTCCAATCCCTTGAGCACCTCCTTCAGCACCGTGGCAATGGTGGCCTCATCAAAGACGCCCTGCTTGCAGTTGGCGGTCCGCATCTTGTGCTTAATGATGTCCAGCAGAGATCCACCCTCGAGCAGACGGAGGACGAGCCACAGTTCCTCACGGACCACAAACGATGTATGATATGTGACGACATTCTCATGATTACACGATGACATGGCCTGGATCTCCTTGAGCAGCTCATCCATCGAGGTGTTCCACTTCTCCAGATTGATCCGCTTGATGGCACACTTCTCATTCTTGGGTATACAATAGGCACCATGAACCACCGCCGTGGCACCCACACCAATCACATCCCTCAGCTCGTAATCATCCTTGGAATTGGGCCACGGTTGCTTCTCTACGGCAATGGCAGCACCTGTTAATGCTCCTCCTGCTCCTGCTGCTGTTGCTGCTCCTGCAACATTATTGCTGGACAATGTTGCCGGTATGGACGTCATGCTTCTGACGGCGACGTGTGGCGGCGGTGTTCCTGGACGTTTCCTTGACGGCTGCTGTTGCAAGATTGCCGGTTGGCTCTGTGAACGCTGTGTCTGTCGCCTGGGTTGCCTGGAAATGACAGCAGATTTGGGTTGTTTAATCTCCTGTTCCTGCTCCTGTTCCTGGTTGTTGTTGCTGCAGAACTCGTTGTTGTGTTGCCTGTAGATGGATGGAGTTGTACCCACTCCACTGTTGGCACTTGCCCTCTGTTGCACGTTATATTTGTTTGAATTTGATTGATCCTCTTGCTGCAGTTGCTCCTGCTGCTGTTGTTGTTGTTGTTGTTGCTCCTCCTTTAACTTCTTTCCAAAGCAGCAAACTCGACTTTCCGCTGATTGTTGCAATGATTTGTTGTCACAATTGTTGTTGTTGCTGTTGTTGTTGAAGTATGCAACTTCTGCAATAGAGCAAAAGAGAGAGTACACATGTAAAGTAATGGGGCCTTGCGGAAAAGGTAATGTGTCAAGAAAAATCAGAAGAAAAGCGCTTAAAGAAATAACTATGTAACAATGCTGATGGAAAGAGGAAGCTTGCTTAGTTTGCCTGCACCAAACGAGGGTGGTTTCATAACTCAGTGACTTTTGGAAAATTTTAAAAATAAGTGTATTTCGTGTACTAGTTTTATTTTCTAATTGAAACCAAGAAAAGGATTTATTGCAACAATTTCAATGGTTACAATGTGTTTTTCAGCTCATCCAAAATAATAATACAAAATAAAATAATAAAATAAAATAAGAGAAGTAGATCTGACTAAAAATTCATTCAAAATTGGGAATTACCAACAATTTCACAAAGTAAACAAATTGTTTATTCTCACTGATAAATCAAGTAAAAACAAAAATTTTTCCACAAAAAAATGGTCTGATAAGCAACCGACGTGTGTTCTTTTTAATTTTGTGAATCAACTGCGTTTAACATTAGTGTGCACATAATTTTAGACGCTGACTGTACACAGTGGCGGCCCACACAAGAGAGTCTGCTTGATTGTAGTACTTGTAGCATAAAAATTGCTTGACTCTCGCAATCAGTTGAACTGTGTGTGTGTGTGTGTGGAAAGAGAGAGAGAAAGAGAGAGAGGAGAGGTGGGCGAGGGTCCAATGACCGCATTCAGTTATTTTTAGATGCCACAACAACAACAACAATAACAACAACAAGAAGATGTAGAAAGTGCAATTAAGTTTTCTGTTCAGTTTTTACGGTTTATATCAATTTGATACAATTGCCTGCCTCTTGTTGTTGTTGCCACTGACAGGTGGGGCAGGCGGAGAAGTAATCAAAGTTACCACCGGAATGGGGGAGGGGGGATGAAATTTGATATCACTGGGTGCGGCGGTTAACGGTTAACGTTCATTAATTGTGGTTAACGCCAAGTCAAGTGCAAACAGTGGCAACCTCAACCAAATAAAGATACTTCTACACTCGTATCTATTCTAGCACACGAGATACTGATAAGCGTATATCTAACAAAATATAATCGGAATAATTATTCGTATCTAGGGCGCGCCTTGTCATGTGATTATGTCAAGACCTGTGTGCTCCAATTAGGCCAAAACGGAAACCGAATACAAAATTCAACATTTGCGGAATATTTCGCAACTCAACGCATGAGCCAAAATAATGGGAAAAACAAATAGAATGAAAACCAAATGTTTACACAACAAAACGCACAGCAAAAGGAAGGGGAGAGGTAGCACAGGAAACAGGAAAACACTTGACCGCACCGGGAAAGGGGAAGGTTATGGCCAACAAGCTAATTTAAGCAAATTCCTAAATAAAAAAAGAAAGATCTTTTTCTGTTTTTTGTATTCTTTTTTTAAAATAGCAACTGACAGACATAGAAATCGTTGCCAGGCGTCTCTTTCAATAATGTCACAATGTATCAATATTAAAAGCGACACAAATTTATTTATTGAGACGGTCAGACGATCATGTGAAAATGATAAGCACACTCTATCAGAGACTGTGTCACACGACCAAGTAAAAAATTGATGATCACAAGAGTTCAATTAGTTTCGATTAAGGCCTATATTTCGATATTTCGATATTTATATTTTATTGTTTTTCGAAATCAAAACAATTTACGCCAAACTATTAAAAAGAAATTCGTTGTTGTAATTACTTTCAGTTACTTTACGTGCCACCCCCTCTCTGGGCGACGATCACTGGCAACTGGCAACTGGCACAAAACGCACGCGCGCGTTTTTCTCGTATTCGTTGTCAATGGTTTTCAATTTCCGCCTTCGTCTTCGTTTTCGTATTCGCCGTATCTCGCTCGTATTTCGCTCCACGCGATTTCGACGCGTTTGTATTCAACGCCGCGCAACAACTGAGCGAACCGTGGCGCAGCACAAATCGGAATAGCCCCCAAAAGCCAAAGCGAGTAACGTCAGCGTCAGCGTCAACGTCAGCAACAACGACGCGTAACAAGTGTGAGCGTCACGGGAGAGGAAAGGGGGAGGTGAGCACGGAGGGGGAGAGTGGGTAAAAAAAAAGTACATTAGAAGAACTATAAAAATAAATGTATTGAGCAAATATCAACAGCAGGCAACGAAACGACGCGACGCGGCCTCTGTGACTACCGCAAGTGCTATGGAGTGGGGTACAGTGCAGCACTGAGAGCGAGAGAGAGGAAGAGAGCAATGATTCTACAAATGCACAGTGGGACGCAACTTAATGATCAATGTTGAAATATATTTGTATATAGATCAGGGACCACAACTGTTATGAGGAATAAGATAAAAAATCATTTTTAATGGTCGATTATTTTATAAATTAAATTTAATAATTAATTGTGATTTTAATAAAACAAAATAACTTTAATTACAATTATTGATTTTAATTTTTCAGTCTTTTACCAAAGCTTTTGATGATTTTTTTGAATAAAAGTTACTAAGGCCTTTAATTTATAGGAATAATATAAAACTCTTTAAAGACTTTTATAAATTGAAAACTTTTGGATAAAAGTCTTTGTCAATATCTATGCTAATAATTAAGATACTCTTTAAAATCATTAAGTTTAAATTTATTAATCAGAAATAAGTCATTAAAGACTTTTATTAAAAAATAATCATCAAAAATTCTTATAAAAGAATTCAAAAATAAAAATCAATAATTATAATTATTTTTTTTAAACATTATTTTTATATTAAATATTGTATATAATTTCCATCAATTTATTTTATGTCAATAATATTTAATTAATTTTATTTTAGTGTTATTTTCGTAGCACATTCATTATTCGTATATGTCGAGCTATTCCAACTTCCAACTTGATTGTGTTTGTGAGGTTTATTTATTTTGTACTAGATTTTTATCAGCTCTGAGAAAAGCAACAACAATGACAATAGCAAACAAAAACAATTAGCAACACAAAAAGCCCCGAAATGTGGAGCATTGACTAAAATGCATGAATACATACATTTCCATATCCAACACAATAATCCCTCCAAAATCCCATTCCCATTCCCCTGTCTATCTCTAGACTAGATAAGTTTTGTATCTAGAAAAAATGATGAAGAACCGTCATGGAAAATTCATGAATTGTATTGCAAGCTGGCTAATGATTTAGTTACCATGTCTTGAACATATGGCAGAGACGATCGCTATATGTATGGGGTATTATCTTCGTATGTTTGGATTTAGAGTCTAAATTGTCGAGTCGTCTGCGTCTCGAGGAGTGAAATACTGTGCATTCCTCGACGAGCATATAAAAATAAAAATTTGCGCAAAGATTTCTCAGTTCTGCGTGAGGTTTATTTATAGAGTTCGCTTCGCGGTTCTTCTGCATATCATTTCCAATGCAATCACCGACATTTTATACACATACATACATAAAAGAGGAAAAAGGCGTTCAGGGGGTGCTGAGAAATGCAAAGGTGAGAGTAATCGGTTATAGCCGATGCCTATGAGTGCGTATAAACGATCCATGTACATATTTACAAACATACATTAATATATGTA
The DNA here is from genome assembly GCA_035042165.1 of Drosophila kuntzei. Taxonomy (NCBI): domain Eukaryota; kingdom Metazoa; phylum Arthropoda; class Insecta; order Diptera; family Drosophilidae; genus Drosophila; species Drosophila kuntzei. The sequence continues at coordinate 414,038 of JAWNLU010001560.1, read as the reverse complement.
CATACGTATACTTGTTGTAATTGTATGTGCATATTTAATACAAGTGCAGCGGGCGTCAACACATTTTCCGTTTATTGCACTTTGCATTCGCAAATATGTATTTATGAGCAGCTTTATTTATAGATCTGGCGATTTTTATACGATCTTAATAATTTCAATATTGACACATTAATATGAGCACGAGAAGTTGATGTGCTTGAACTCTTTATGCGAATTACGTGATTATAATTAATTAAATTTATTGTCGTTTATTTAAGAAAAATACGCTCACAATTATTCATTTTCTTATCAATGTTACCAATATGATTTGGTAATATTTCAAATCATTTTCGTATTTCAGAAAAGATTGTACAGTTTGGCAATTTCGCAAACACCTTCAAATGTTTTTAATAAACATCTTACAATTTAGAGTCGAATATGCGATTTCAACATGATAATACATTAAAAGAAATAAAAAAAAAATATTAATCTTATACTGAAAGGGGGTAAATTCAAAAGATCTGTTCTACAGTTAAGTTAATTTCGGTGTTCCCAAAACCAAGCAACTAATGGTTTTAACTGGCAATATAATTTTTCACAGATTTGATTAAACTTACACAAATATTATAGAATTAAATTAAATTTAATTAGACGAATAATAAAAATTTTGTAGAAATTTTAAATCAATTTATTACAGCTGATCATTGTGACACCGAAAATATATCTGAAAATTAGAATCTCTGACATATCAAGAACACCGACATGTCGATCGGTTTTTTCCAAAAGTAACTAACATCAAAATCTCTGGAGATTTGAGGAACAGATAGTTAAAATAAAAACATCTGTAACATGTAAAATAAAGTGTATAAATTTATGAGGCAGTTAAATTTTTTAAAATTCATCTCACATAAAAAGCTATTAAAGTCCAACAATGAGGTTAGGAGCTATAAATTTCCTGATAAGACTAGACCATACTATTAAAATTGTGTTTATCTTAAGTTATATTTATACGTTGCGGTTGTTCAAATGAATTATATTATTATACTACAATTATATTTGTATATGAACTCGTTTGCTTCACATTAGATAGAATTTACTCTTGGACATGAAAATAAATTGATTTTTATTCTTGGCTATGACGATTTTTATATATTATTCGGGAGGTGCATCAGAATAGAGACTCACATTTATTTTTATTTTTAATAAATATTTACACATGCATTGAAAATTAAAAACTCACATCAGATTAGAGTGAAATTTAAGTTCATTAAAAATCTACGATTTTTAGTTAGTATTATTCTAGGTAATATTACTAAATCTGATCGAAATCAATCAGGAAAGCTTTTTGAGAGTATGCATGTATTTTTTATAGTTAAACTATTTTATCCGACGGAATGTGTTAGTTAGTGTATTTCTCAGTATTAACACTATTGTAACATTCTTTAGTTATTTTCCGACGATATAGTTACTTTTTATATAATTTTTTTAAAATGTGTTAAAATATTGGTTTTGAATATTATTAAATTTTGTATTCCGTTCACCAAGAATTCGATATTAAAGAAATCTCTTAACTTAACTTAAACATTTCAAAAAGCACAAACGAATTTTAAAAGTCAGTTTAGTAACAAATTAAGGAAGTCGGTTTTTGCATTTCACATGGATATTTTTAAATGAAGACCATATATTTTACCATTTGCATTTAGCAACCTTTTGTTTGGGGTTGGCTTATGAATGATAAATGCCCGCCGCACATTTAAATGTTTTTAGCGATAGAATAAAATTATATTTTATTTGTTAGTCACATTGCAAATTTGTAGAATATTTTAAAAAATTAAAATTTTTGAAAATTGCGAACCCACTTTGCTTCAGACAAATCATATTTAGGAACTGCATTCTGCCCCGGGGTGTCAATGAATTTCACTTTGAAGCCACTTTTGAGTGTTATGTTAAGTCTATGGAATCACAGCAGTGAATAGTGAGTGTCACATAAGGTTGGGGCACTTGAAGTGCCTTTCGAATACGATCTGATTTCGCGACAATCTGATAGGCAACAATCGAATCGCGTGCAATTTAAAATCGCATTGCTTGCGGGTCACTCCTCCAGCGCGAAAATCACAAATTCGACTGAACTTCACAAATCGTTGTAATCAAACATTTAAAATGAACATTTTGTTAAGCAATAAACAACAATAAAAATAAAATAAATGAACGCTACAAATGGCGGAACACGACGGCAGCAATAATAACAACAACAACAGCAATAATAACAACAACAACAACTGCGACAGCGACTGAAGCTTCAACTGGGCAGAACCCACAAAAAGTGCGAAATTTTGCCGCCTCCAATGTGGTTGGCGTTAGTTACGAGTGTATTCATTATTCGTATGGGTAGCTAAGACTACGACTATGAATATGTGTGTATTTTGTGACTACTGGATGGATTTACTAGGGTTTATAGTTAAGGCTGCTTGTCTAACATAATGATTATGCATGACTTTTGCATTTGATTGAAAATTTTAGCTAATTACCTTTTGACACTTTTGGTATTTTGCGGTGCTTTTTACGGTTCTACTTCTAAGGAAAATTGGATTTAACTACTGACGAGGCTTGCTTTTTTTTTTTAAGTTTTTCCGCAGCAACAACAAATCACATTTTAAGACTCAGTTGCTTCCGTATTCTCAATATTATTTACAGAGTATTTCAAATTCGAATATCCACTTCATAAATTGTAATTTTTAATTGTTAAGCTTTTAAATTAAAAAACATGTGCATATATAGGTTAACAGGTGTTTTTAAGCAATAAACTTGCAGAAACAATAAACTTAAATCCAGAAAAAAATATGTTTATTCAGTTGTGTTTCTACAAATTATAGGAAATCGGAAAAAACTTGTGAATATATAATTAATATATTTTCAGTTCTTATACATTTTTTCTAGTCAGAGCTTTGTTAATTTTAAAGTATTTAATTATTTATCCAAAATAATCTTTTTAATCTTTGTAGTAATTTATTAAAAATTAGGCTCTATTGTAGGGTATTCATTTTTGGCTTGCCATCCCTGGTCTAACTACGTGTTTCACATTTATTTGCATAACATTTAGTAGGACTATGTGGTACTTTGGCTAGTTATTATTATTTTTAACAATTTGCACATATTTATTTTTAAAATTTTTGTTTATAATCAAAGCTTGCTTTCTTTTTTATACATTCATGTGTACCTATTAGTATATCAGTAAACGTATTTGTTATTGAATAAATGTGCGAAGCAGGTTGCCAATTAAATCTGTTTCCAAGGGGCCTTTGCTGAGCTTATGAGTACCCGTAACACGAGTCAAATGATCGAAATTGGCATCACATGCAACACTAAAATATCGACAATTAACGCCTCAAGTTTTAGCACGTGTGTAGGCGGGCCAAAGTTGAGAATTGTTGCACTTAATTGATATTTTATGCAGATCATTATTGCGACATTAACAGATTGTAAAATGCCATCAACCGGTAACCATGAATGATCGCAGCGAAACGAGTGTGAATGAATAAAGGCGTCACAGTACTCATAGTACAACCAGATCCAACTAAAATAAACAAAACTACAGATACGTTTGCATATAGTACATATAGTATATACTATATACATATACCCGTCATCGACGTCATACCAATAATTTCTTGCTGTCTCTTCGAATTGTATTTTTAAACAAGTCTGAAACTTTATATATCTAAAGTTCGTGAAATCTTGACTGATCAGGTTAAACATAGCTTCCCAAGTGATCACAGATTCAACTTGTTTATTTGTATTCCCAAAATTCGACAGATTCTCAAGGCAAGGACGGTCGTCTATTGCTCTCTAAAAACAATTGCAAAAAGGTGTGCGAATATTGCAATATGCTTAAAAGCATTTGGTTTTTATTTTATTATATTTTTTATATATGTTCTCCACCTGTATACGAGGTCGCTTCAGTTGAATGAACTTGTTACTGTAGGAAGTTTTTGTATAATTATAAAGCTGTTAGATGTTAGAAAACTTAAGTGCTTGTAACAGTAAGAGAAAACTTTCTGAATATAAGGCAGATAAATGCGATTTATTTATGCGATTTATTTTATTTTCAATCTTTTTTGGGTTTTTAGCCCACTTTTAACAAGTGATTGCAATTAAAAACTTTGCTATTATACAATGTTTTTTTTTCAGAATTTAACCAATTGACCTTGTCGCAAGTCCCAAGAATATTTATACAAAATATAGTCAGAGTCACGTATTTTTTTGCGATTCCAGAAGCGCACGATATTTTACTCAATATGCAAATAATCATAAAAAAAAAAATAATAAAAGCAACAAGTAAATGTTTGCGCGCTTGATGACAATGACTAAAAATAGCAGTCGCAATTGAAATGTCGTTCCATATAAAGCCAACTGCCTTGTATTGTTGTTGCTAAATTTAAATCACGGAGCGTCGCGTCGCGTCGGTCGTTCAAGTGAGTGGGCAACTGGGTAACAACAGTCCAGGAAACTTGCAGCATCCATAAAAAAGTCGATGAATAGCTGGGCGACTATCTCCCAGATACAAACTACGTTTATGCGATGCATATCATGAAAATTTCTATTCACAAACACCGAAAAAAACCAGTTTAATCACAAAATTAAGGTAAATTTCAATATCTTTTAATTTTAAGTCTTGGGAACTATTAGTTATATTTAAAATAAAATTTATGACTTTAAAACAGGGATTGAAACCTTAACCGAAATCGTAATCTTTAACTGATGAAAACCGATTGAAGTTTGCAACCGTAACTGAAACCGTAACCGGAAAAATGTTTTTCCGTTGTACCGAAACCCATAAACTGAAACTCTTTAAGCCGAAATAACCGTTTAGTAACCGATTCCTTTATAAGGGTTAATTTCGGCTCTGGCCGTCGCAGCTAATAAGCAACTTTGATAACTTTGAACTACCATAACTTTGTCATAAATCAATCAATTTCCATGCGCAATGTAAATTTCGGCATTATTTTACCTCTGTATTTAAATTTTGTTTGATTTGAAAATTCAAAATTTTTCGAAAATTTACATATTTTTTTGTATTTGTATTGTATTTTTCGAAAAAATTCGAAATTTTTATAACTTTCAAATCATACAAAATTTAAATACATAACGAATTTAGAAGTAATAAATGCTCCAATTTACATTGCGCATGGAAATTGATTGATTTTTGACAAAGTTATGGCAGTTCGAAGTTATTAAAAATCAGTAAAATCAAAATAATCGAAATTTTCAAACAATATTTTCCGGGCAAAAAAGATCATTAAGTCTTTTTCATGTAAAGCAATGAAAAACGCTTCTCACTTCTTACTTCTGAACTATTATATATACTTAAAATATTTGGTTGTCCACTGCTTTTAATTGACTTTTAATAAATATATTTGAAATAAATTAGAAATAAACCTGTTTAATCACAAAATGAAGGCACATTTCATTACCTTTTCATTTTAAATTTGAATAGAAAGTCTTAGGAACTATTATATTTAAAACATATTTTATTTGACGACTGTTATTAGATGACTTTATATAAATAACTATAAAAAGTATAGTGTAAAGTTCTCTGCGCAGAGTGAAATTCATGAAATTATGCTCACACTGATATATGAATTTAATTCGCAAATTAAACGTAGCATAAACGTTGTAATGGACTGTAGAGATTCCACTTTAAAAGGGGATGTCAGCCGCAACAACAACAACAAAAACAAAAAAAAGAGCGACAACAAATGCGACAACAGACAAGTTCAAAGTCAAATCTTAATGTGAAAATATCGTGTAAAAGGGGGCGCCACAAATGTTGTTGATGATGATCATTACCATGCCCCGATCATTATGTCAATTTGTTGTTGTTTTTCTGCTCGGCTAAGCATGCAAACGAATTAAAAACTGGGAACGCCATTGCCCAGGCCATTGCCTAGCTAGCGAAATTAAATTAACATTAGACTGTAAGCACATATGTAGATACATTTAGTATAGTCGTCTGTGCGGTACAGTGTTCACTAAAACTGTTCACATGCCCCAGCCCAAATAAACATACATTTCCGCGTGCCAATTAGGCGATTAGCACCGTACTGAACGTGACCCACTGCCTCCGACGATGCCAGCAATTCCCCCGGGTATGAATGTGGATGATTTCCAATTTAATCTTGATTTGAGATCACAATTTAGATTTGTATTTTGTTGTAAATTGCAATTAGTTTAATTAATGCATTCTGTCTACGCGAATATTTACTAAAGCATGTCTGACGAAAAACTCAAAACTCATTTCAATGCGGGGTGACTAATGCGAAATCTAAACTGAAGATACTACAACGCTTCTTTAATCCTAATATCATGTGCATTTGATCTTTGTAACTCTATAAAAACACGCTTTCAACTTACCAGCTAGTCCGTTAGAATCTGCAAATATATATAAAGATTTTTGTATTTAATTAATGTGCTCTAAAGATTTATGAGGTATTTTTATGGGTAAATATTATAATAGTTTAATAAGAATAATCAGATAAACATAAATCATGGGTTAACATTTTACCAAATGTGGCAAATATCGAACCATCCATATAAATAATATATATACATATATAAAATATATCAAACGCTGGAGAACAAATTTATAATTCAAATAACAATAATTATTACTGAAACTTTCTGTTCCCTGAGTCTATTTTCCAATTTAAAAATCAATTTAAATATTCTTAAATTTGTTTATTTTCAAGAAATCGAATGAGTAAAATGTGCCAAATTTAATTACTGACGTCTGATGCCAAAAGTGTTGACGTCTCTGCTGTTGGCTTTTAAAAAGTGCAACGTCACAAATATTGGTTTTAATTGTAAATCAGAATACAGCTAAGACATTGAACAAATTTCCATGACCTAATAAATGGTAATGGCATTATAATTGCAGACCAACAATTGATATGAAGCCAAACAAGAGAATGTATCTAGTTTCAAGAACAACCCTTATTTAACCCTCTCATTCCTATAATATTCATAGTATGTTTTAATAAGTAATGTACGAGGGTAAAGTTTAAAAATGTTAGCACTAAAGTAAGCAGAAATTGATTTATTCATATGGGAAAGTCAAATCGAAGAATCAGGAAAATGTCTTAGGATTCAATTGATAAATATGTCATTTGTTGTTAATTTATTGTGTTCGTATCTACAACTTTTTAGTCTGAGTGATTGACTGACAAAATGACTGATAGGTAGTCAATACAGATTTATTTTATTTTGCAAATCAATTTCTTGAAAAAAGGTAAATTGCAATCATATTTTACAAACTTAACTTTAAAGACATTTGATAAGCGTGAAAGGGCTTTATCAGTGGCAAGAAAAAAGCATAGTTTCTTTTTATTTCATTATTTATTATATAACCTGAATTGAAGATACGAGTATTTAGCCGTAGACTTGCCTCTGACACGTAATGAACAACTATTTGACAGCTGTAGGCTTAATCATATGTCATAAATTATATACTTTTATGCTCGGCTCTTTGCATATTAAAAATGTTCAAAAATAATAATAACACAGATAAACAGAGGCAGCAAAAGCAATCAACAAATAAACATTCGTACAACGGCACGTGCTGTAAAGCCCATTAAAATATGAATTTTGCGACTACAAAAACACAACAATAACGAACGAAACAAAATAAAATCAAACAAAAACATAACACGAATAACTGAGCTGAGAGAGACAGCAGAACGTATTAAATATTAAATCTTTGTGGACGGCAAAATGACATGCAAGACAAACAAATTGCGCATAAATTTATGACCGACACTCGCACTACAACAAATAAATAAATGTACAAAATGAATGATATACTGAGCTTTCAAAGGCAACGAGACTTTTTTAGATCCTTTTTTGATTGCACTTCAAACTGACTGTTAAGCTAATTGCAGCAAATAGTAGCATCAAAGGAAAATACTATATCTTTACAAATCAAAGAATGTGATTATTTTTTTTATTCAAATATAATTTAATCGCTAATCCAAGAGATTTTCATTTCATTTATTTATTATGTATAATTTTTTTTCAATATTTATTTAGTATATTACAGTCGAACTAATGTAAATTTAATTTTATAGAAACTTTCTTATATCGAATCTTCAGTATTCTAAGTAAATCAGAATAATTAAAATACATTTATAATAGGTAGATTTTCATTGAAGAAAAGATTGCTATTGAGAATTCATTTTCGTTGTTAAATCAATAAAATCCATAAAGTATTTTTTAATTTTATTTTAAATTATTTTTCGACTCTCTCTTTGTTGACGTTAAATAAATAAATAAATAATAAAAATTTAATCTAAAGCTCAGTGCATATATATTTTTGGCTTTGTTGTCAGTCTTATCAGTTACACAATGTAGACCTATAATATTCTAACGTAATTTTGCTTGTATGTTACTCACACTCATGTAATTAAATAACAAAATAAGAAAAAGCTTTCTGCAATGATTTTTGCAGTTTTTTTTTTAAGTGGCGCCCCTTTAATCGATTGCGGCGCTGAAGCGAGTGCTTGAAGCGTGACCAAAGTACAGTGGAGCACAGCACAATAACTAAGTAAAATTATACCCAACTAGATGATACTCGGTACTCATGTAATAACTTATTACAAAGCCATCTATAGTATTGATACATTCGTGTTTATACATTCAAATGTGTTTTTCCTAATTGTTTTTTTTTTACGAATGTAAGGAAATCTTGTTAAAAATTAGGCTTTAGAATGATTTTTCCTATCAAATGTGATATTGTACATCTTACTTTTGAACAACACGGATGTAGGATATAACAAAAAGTAAACATACAGTTAGTCAAGTAATTGTTTTGATAATTTAAAAACCCTTTTTGATATGGTATGTTTTTCTTGTTTTAAATAGATAATTATGGTTCTTAGAAGTTAACTAAAATAAACAAGACACATTGAGTTTAATCATATATAATTAAAAACGTACATATGTATACGATTACAATTTTTGTTTTCAAAACAGTATTTTCTGTGCTGGAAAATTGGTAAAAAGGTACTTTTTTTATAAAAAGGAGGAAAAAATGCCATTTTAGCAGTTTTCCAAAAAACCTTATAAGCAATAGCAAAGAGATTTTTTAAAAAACATTTTTGCTGTCACTATAAGAATTATTCATAGAAACTTTTTGCATCAAAATATTTTCTGTTTGACAACGAGGAAAAAAGTCGAAAAAGAAGAGCTTTACAAAAATTCCAAATATTCAATGGGTTAAGTAAAGCTTTGCATCATTCAAACGAAATTTAAATGACCTTTCTATTGATCCCAAACTTTACATGATGTAAGTTCAAATTATGAGTAAAATTAACTTTAAGTAGTGTGTAAATATTTATGACCACCCCTGTATATTCAAATGAGTTTACCCTATTTGTTTTGTCTTATGAATATTGGGTATAGAAAATTAGGTGCATCGAATCAATAAGCACAACAAGCAGGCGACAAACTGCACGTGGTGTCGATGGCGACAGTCACATGAGCGTGCGACAATAACAATAACAACGAGAGCAATAATAACTGTCAGCAGATTGGCATCTTATCATTATCATCAACATCTGAATAGACATTTGAAGCATAATTGCAGGCACGGATGCGACTAATTGTAAATGTAAATTGGCAGCCAATAAAAGTGAGGTGTAAATGGCAGATTGGCTTGAATTGTGTTGTTGGGATGAGGAGGTGATTTACTTAAGAGAATTATTTGAGAAACAGGAAGGGGGCAGAGAAAGCTGCTAAGCGTTGATCAATTGAATTAGCAGGCAAATCACATTGGGAATTGGGGAGGGTTGTGGTTTAAGGGGAAGTTTAGGCGCGTGGCCACTTGTGAAATATGTGCAACAATTGGGTTGTATCAACAAAATGCGTCGCATTTGAGTTTAGCATTCAGCGAGAATGGCCAAGTTCACAACCACTTAAATTGTTTACAATTAACCTTCAAAAAAAATGAGTGTGAGAAAATTAACCTTAGTGACGAGTTAAGGCATAATGCAAAACAACTGTAACTGCAATAATATAACAACAGCAAAAACATCAACAATAACAAAATCCACACGAGTAATAAAAAACGATAATACGCTCAATTTTTTATTGCATAATGGACGTGACGTTCTTCCAAATGCAAATGGAAAGAAGGGGGGAGGAGGAGGAGGGAGGAAGAAGGAGGAGGAGCAGCAAACAGCTGGCCGGACAGCTGCTGTGGCACCCACAACAAGATCCAGAGTGAAAATGTCCAGAAAGCAAAATGCAACTAATTGAAACTAGTTGACGGGCAGTAGACGTAACGACGACGTCCATTTGAAGTTCGTATCAATTAAGAAAATGCTGCAATTCAATCAATTGCAGGCGGGGCTTGCCCAATGCTCTTGGACGCCAGTGTTGGGTTGTTCATGAGTGAGCGAACAAAAATGAGTTGTTCACTAAACTGTACAAGTGAACATGTTCCTACTTAGTTGTTTTTTATTGCTCATTTATTCATTTCTGCTCAGCTGTTCTATATCAGTTGTTCTTATTGCTCATATTTGCGTACTTCTGTTAGAGCATTTTGCGTAGTTTCTATTAGCTCACTTTGCGTTCTTGCTAAAGAATTCCGAATGAAGGGTACAAAATTATATGGAAAGTACATACCATTATTATTTAATTTTATAACTTATAATTTTAAAAAGATATTATGAAACATAGCATTTGAATTGAAATGTAGCATGTGTTATTTTTGTTAAGTTGTGTGAGCTGTTTATGAACAGTGAAATCCTCTATGTAATTTCCTATAACCTTTGAGAAATCACTAATTATGCTAATAATGATACTTACAGTAAGAAGTAAATTCTACTAATACTAAAAATTATTTATCTGATTAGGTTTTTCTAGGCTTTTCCCAAGCCGTTAAATAAAATAAAATTAGCAACTGAGCTGTCTGAGTGAGTTGACTCACCCCGAAAAAAAAGAACAAGTGAACAACTTAATGAACAGTGTTTACACAACTCTATTGGACGCCAGTGTAGCCGCTATACACGCGCGTTCCAATTCCAACTGACACGCATAACCTCACACAACTACAGGCGCATTCTCTGAGTCACCGTCGCAACGAGTGAGAGAGCGCCAGCTGCTCTCGATTCTAATCTGTGTGAGCAGGGGCTCTTTCTCTCTCTCTTTGCATATGTATGACAACAAGCCGGTATTTCGTTTTCATGTTATTTCCGCAACGAATGAAAAGTTTAAAAAGCAAACTCAAATAAAATACATATGTATGTATGCTAAAAACGATAAATAGAGGCACTATAAGAGAACCAGAACCAGTTACTCCGATTCAAATAAGCAAGTAAAAACACAGAATATAAAAACCAACCTGTTTTCCTTTTGCTGCTGCGGCAGCGACACAGTCGGCAAAATCGATTAAAAACCAATAGGCTCGATTCTAGCACTGAGGCACAGGAGGACACGGTTCCCTTTGATCAGCACAGTTGTGGGGAAATAATATTTAATTTAAATAGCTGCTATATCCAGTTAAAATTCCATAGAACAATTGCTCAGCCAGCAACAGAGAATTGAACGCAAGCTGAAAGTTCAGCGTGACGAAACGTTTTTTTCGTTTATGCTGAAGAGGGGAGGCAGTTGCGGCGGGGCAGCGATTTTTGGTGCTGCGCTGGCAATCCGATAATGTTGCTTATTTAATGCACTGTAATCCACTGCACTCGAATCGTCATAGACTCTGATCTTAATTAATTAACTTTTTGCACTTTTTACTGATTGCTGGCTAATGAAAATTGAATGCAAAATTCACAAAACGTCGTTTAGCAGCGGCACGAAATAAATATACAATAAAATTTGTATTGCGCGTTCCGTTCTCATTTCGTTGCAGTGCGTTCTCTTGTTTACCATTTGTACCACAAAACTTTGAGAGAGTGAGAGAGAGAGTGGCAAGGCATTTTAGTATTTTACAACACTAGAACTTTCAGCACTGGTGTGCTTTGGCGCCCTTTTGAAATTTGAAATGTTCGTTTAGTAAGTTGTAATTGGCAATGAGTTGGAATAGTGTTAGTTTTAATAATAAGTTAATATGAAATAATTATTTTTAAGATTATTTACCGTTTGTATGAATGTAGATATGATGAATACTCTCCTCTAGTTATAATTGAAATGTCAATCGAGTCTCGGTCTACAAGTATTGCACCCTATGGACTCTCCTCATGCCGTTGCGTTCGCTTGACACTAATGCGTCAAATTGCGGCGCATCTTTGGATGCCGTAAATGACCAAAATCCAATCAGTCAACGACGGCGACGGCGACGCTGACAAAAACCAATCAACTAAGTGTCCAGTGCCAAGAATTAGCATAAGAAAGCGTCGTATAACTGCAGACATGAAAACCGTTTAGATCCAAATGAAATTTTACACCCGAAGGGCGCTCGTTAAACCGGCCACGTCAGCGGCCCAATTGCTCTTTGTTGGTATTTTAGTTGCTTCTGTTTACAGAGCACATGCACCCATCCCTACTCCCTACTCCCTACTTCCCAACTCCTGACTCCCAACTCCAGACGAGCCTCGACTATGACTGCCACTTGTCTGGCAAGTTTGACTTAAGTGCAGTTTTAGCGAGGCGCCTGTCTGGATAATGTTACGGATACGGATTTTGCATTCGTCCGCTGCTGTTTGCCCGCTGTAAACTCGGCGAACGTGTTAACTGCAGGTGTTTGGCATTTGAGTTACGTGCGAACGCAACAAATTGCAGCAGTTCACCCACCACAACATTGCACCACCCTAAAACACCCTGCAACACCCTGAATCACCCTCAACTCACTGCAATGGCGCATGTAATTAAATGTCAGCAGCTGATGCGCGATTCAACAGCTTATCCCCATGTTGTGGGGCGCCACAGTTGACCCCACAATTCCCTCAAAGTTGCCCCATTTGCGTCGCAAATCTGCGCGTGACATAATCCGATATAGTCCGAGGGATTACAGCAATGGGGTAATGGACACTGGAATCATTTAACAGCTCACAACTCAATCGAGCAGGGGAAAGCTGCAGCTCTTCAGAATGCCGATTGAATTGAATGAATCACTTGAATGGACGATGAGACTATTACTCTTTATTTATGTGAATCAGTTGAATATGAAATGAAGTTACACTTATGTCGCTTTGAATCTTTAACTCTGACTCTATTTGGAAGATGAATAAGAATTCCTTTCGATCCCCATGAAGCATAAAAAATAGGAAAAAATAGAAAGGAAAATTTCGAAAAGAGATTATGATATAATAAACCGAATTTACCAGGAATCGTAAATATTGATAATTACAATTTTTGTATATCATAAAATCATTGACTTTGAGTAGACATTCAAGAAAAAGAATTATGATCCATTATGATCACTTCAAAAAATCATCGCATTTCCACCATGAAAGGATATGGAAAAGAAAATTCCAAAATGAGATTATGATTTAAAAAGCAAAAAAACTTACCAGGGATCGTAAATAATTGTTATTTAATTTTTTTTTAAATAAAAAATCAATAACTTAGAATAAATATACATACAAGAAAAAGAATCCCTCCATTATGATCCATTCAAAATAAACTTTGCATTTTCGACATGGTTTTAAATAATTGATTTTTATGTTTTTTCGTCAGTGATTAAATATGTTATAATTTAATCATTATCATTAAAATCATTACTATATAATATCTATAATATATCTTATAATATTTACAGTCCCTGAAATTTGCGTTAAGAAAATTAGTTAATCATAATTTAGTAAGTTAGTTAAAAGTCTTGAAGTTAGCATGAAAAGAGAATTTAAATTATGATATATGTAGTACCAGGGATTAAAACCTTAACCGAAACCGTAACCTTTAACCGATAAAAACCGATTAAAATATGAAACCGTAACTGAAACCGTAACCGAAAATAATTTTTTCCGCTGTACCGAAAACCATCAACCGAAACTCTTTAAACCGAAATAACAGTTTAGTAACCGATTCATTTATAAGGGTTAATTTCGGTTCTGGCCGTCGCAGCTACTGAGCAACTTTGATAACTTTGAACTGCCAAAACTTTGTCAAAACTCAATTAATTTCCATGCGCCATGTAAATTTGAGCATGTTTTTACCTCTAAATTCGTTCTGCATTTAAATTTTTTTAATTTTTAAACATTTTTGAAAATTGAATTTTTTCGAAAATTTACAGTGTTACCCCTTTGTCTTTTTTGATTTTTTCGAAAATATTCAAAGTTTGAAAATGAACAAAATTTAAATGCAGAACCAATTTAGAGGTAAAATCTTTTACAAATTTACATTGCGCATGATAATTGATTGAGTTTTGACAAAGTTATGACAGTTCGAAGCTATTAAAAATCAGTTATATCAAAATAATCGACATTTTCACTCCATTCGTTCAAAAAACCGATAACCGTTACGAAACCGATACTCCAAGATTTTGCATAACCGATAACTGAAAATTTAATTTATCGGTTAATTATTAATTCGAACATAGCCGAAACCGTAACTGAAACCGATATTCGTTTCGGTTTTAATCCCCGTGTAGTACTTTTAATCAAGGGTGCAAAACTCATCGAATAAAAAGGTGTATTTTCTTATTGTTTTTTAATTTTTTAAGCAAATTAAATTTATTTGAAAAAATTTGACAAATTTTGCATGGAATCTACCTTGATCATAAGTGCTCGTAGATAGGCAGATCGAGGAATCAATTAGCTCAAGAAGTGTGGACTTCTCTTGCCACTTGACCGGGTGACAGCAATTGGACATTGATGAAGACAAGTGTGCGGTAATTAGGATTTGATGCAGCGCCTGTTACCAAATGCCGCTCATTGGATTGAACTCACATTGTTACGAGTACTCGTGTGTGTGGCAACAATTAAAATGCCACACGCTGCACTGTTTGCATGTCCAGATAACAAACGGACAGACAGACAGACAGACTCAGTTTCAGTCTCATATCCATCAGCTCTGTCCAGGGAGACGTCTGCGTCAATGGAACGTGACGCTGCAACTGGGCTCATAATGCAGCCGTCATCAGGTTGTGATTCGAACCCTACGCAATGTACTAAATGCAATCACTTTGAGTGCCTTGATATATTAGCGAATGGCGAGGGTACACTGAAAAAAAGATCAACTTCTGAAATCAAGAACATTCGTCTTAAATATTTTGCTTTTAAAATAAGACCATTTTAAGACCAAATTAATAAGACTAAGAATATTCATCTATAAATTCCAAGTTCTTAATATAAGAATTAAAAATCTTAAATTGTTAAGAAAATTAAAAAATGTCATATTTAATGTGAAGACAATAATGGCACAAGTCGGGGGATCGAAACCCCCGCTCTAGCCAAGGAAAAAAAAATATAATCGGCATATTTATGAAAAAAATAAATGCAAAAAAAGTATAAATGTCAAAAAAAAAAGGTCAAAGTTTAAAACACCTGCTTTTTTTATTTTTGGTTTGAGAATTTACGACTATTTGGTTTTAAATTAAGAAATTATTCTTATTTGAAATGTTTTTAAAATCAAGATTTGCTTTCTAAATTTAAGAATTTTATGTTCTCGACGCATTTTTTAGACCAAAACTCTTAGTTCTGAGACTAAAATCTGGATTATAGAACATTTTGTTTGAGAATTTCCGACTATTTGGTCTTAAATTAAGAACTTATTCTTATTTGAAATGTTTTTAAAATCAAGATGTGCTTTCTAAATTTAAGAATTTTATGTTCTCGACGCATTTTTTAGACCAAAACTCTTAGTTCTGAGACTAAAATCTGGATCTTAGAAGATTATTTTTATCAGTGTAGATGAGGAGTCAAGGATTATTATCCAGCTGCCATGATGGGAGACTAAAGAGCAGCTAAGCCAAGTGACTCGTTAGCCAGCTCATTTGGCAGCCACACACGTTTTGGATGAAGCTCAAGATGGAACAGGAGTTGGAGCAAGTTCTTGTCTCAACTTCATTTCATTTGCAGTCGAAGCTAGTTAAGAAATAACACAGCAAATGTCATCAGCATAAGTAAAACAACCGAAACCGGAAACTGAAGTCAGCCAACACCTGAGGTGTACTTATGGCATGGCATTAGCATTCCTTACAGCCATCCAGCCAGGCAGATAACAAAAACACGCACAACAATTGCTAGGAGACTAGGAGAATGAGAGAATGAGGGAATGGGATGAGAAGGTTCCTCCACATGTGGCAGCTTGTTTGCGTCGAAAGGCTTCAGCGATTTTATGGCAGCACTTGGAGCCGACCATGTCGATGGTGGCGTTGGAAATAAACACATTTTCAAGCTCAATGCCAGCGAAAAGTGCAACAACAGCAACAACAGCAACAACAGCAAAGAGTCGGAGAACAAAGGCAAACAGAAATAGCATAGAAATGGAAAAGAACTGGCCTCGCCTGAGAATGGTAGTGGGATTGGGATTGGGGCATGCAACTGGAGCTTCATTCTCCTCCCCGCCAGCCAACTGACATATAATGAAGTTTCGCAATCTCGTTGACTGTGCATAGCGTCTGGCTGTGACGGGATGCGATGGAGGAGGAGCAGGAACAGGAGCAGGAGCAGGAGCAGGAGATGCGATTGGAGGTGAATCGCCCATTGCTGCCGGCTCAAGTGTGATTACATGGCCATGTTCGTTGGCATCGAGTGTTTGTGGCATAATATTATTGTTTTTGTGCTCGCGTGTGAAATCAAACTCAATGCAATGCCAAAAGGATTAAAAGGATACACCGACTGCCATGACGTTGCACATACGCTCCGTATACCAGTCTCTCTCCCCTTCCCTGTCTCTACTTCTGAACAATTCTGCCGGGTCAGAAGCAACTGCAGAACTCGGCAACTCGCATCGACAGCTTGTAAGTGTAAACAGATACATAAACTGGACTAAAACCGGTTAGAATGACACTGAAAATGCGCTACACACTCTGAAATTGTGTTACGCTTCTGTTGAGAATTTAATTTAGATTTAAGTTTAAACAGAAGTAAAGCTAATTCATTGATATAGAATATAAAAATAATTTTATAAATATAAATAAATAATGTAAAATAAATAAATATTATAAAATATTTATGGTATTTAGTTATAATAATTTCATTATTTTTATTATTCAACTCTTAAAAACCAGAGGCCAATAATAACAGCTATGGAACTAAATTTAAACTAAATAATTGAATGCTATAGCTACATAAATTATAACAAGGTTTTTAATTTAGTTCTAATTGAAAAACTAGGAAACACACCCAAAAAAATATATGAAAAAAATGTAAAATATAAATTCTTAGTGCATTTCATATTTGGTTTTTATTAAAAAAATTAAAATAAATATGAGGTAATAAATATCGGAACAAGTACGAAAACGTTAACCGAAATTAACCGTTTCATATCTAGTATCGAAAATGAAACTAATTCTTTTTGAAGAAACGAAAATTGGAACCTTTTGTTTCTGCACAAAATTATTTGGTTTTCTGTATGTATATAGTTTTTCTAAACATTAAAACAGGGACTTAAAATATAGGTTAGGTTTATCTCGATAAAATACATACATATTTTTGTTAATTTTTTAAAATAAAATTTAAAAAATATTTTATTAAAGCAACATAGTAAAAATTGAAAAAAAAATTGTTATTTCGTATTTTCTATTTTCAAACTTTAAAGTTATAATAGTTACGGTTCCTGTAATAAACTTTTAGAGTGTTGCTGTTGTAGGGAGTTCAAGATGATCTAGGAACTCTTTGCTGAAAGGAAAACATAGCAGAGGTTTCCCCGAATGGCAGGCGATTCACAGATCAGCATCAGTTGCAACCACAGACACCTCAACAGGCAAACAACAACAACAACAACAAGAGTAACAACAACAGCAACAAGGAAAACAACATGAACCAAAATGACAATAACAAGAGGAACTTGAAGTATCGTACAGTTATTTGACTTTTAACTTTTATTGCTTTATGTAGTTTAGATAAACGTTTGTGGCATGCCATAAATACGCAGCATGCAACTGCAGCATGCTACAAGGAATCCTCAGCAGCGAAAACAATGCCAAAGGGATGCCGATGTTGCCCAAAACTTGAGCAAAGCAACAAAAACTTATGGCACTCACCCTGTGTTGACGTCCTTCGATGATAGACAATCAGCAGACAGCCGACAAATGAGACGGCAAAGAAGAGAAAGAGAGTGTTTTAGAGAGAGAGAGAGGGGGAAGGAACTTGCAACAGAGACTGGTCCAAGGTTTTCAACTTGCAACTTGTGATTTATGTTGTAAGTGTAACAAGCTTGCCACTTTGCACTTGACTTTGCGACAACGTTTCTTCTCTCTGCAATTTGCTGTGTGGCAAGTTGAAGTTGAAGTTGCAGCTGCATTTCGCGCATTTTCACGCTACATAAAAATGCTCAAGTTATTTTTTTTGCGCGAAACTTTAAGCAGCGAAAGTTTTAATTAATTTAACACACACACACACACACACGACGAACTCAAGTTGTGCATCTAATTAATACAGGTGGGGAAGGGGTGTAATGTGGCAAGTTAATGTGTCTGTGGCTGCCATCATTATCGACAACTTCATCCAAAACACTCAACACATTGTCGGGGATGTTGCCAAAGTCGACGTGCATTAAACTTCAGCTAAAGGCAAACAAACAGCAGCTGCAGCCACAAAGTATGCAACACGTTTGCCAAAAGAGTTATGCAACATTTCGGGGGGAGTGTGAGGGGAGGTGTTGCAAAGGGGTCAAATAAATAAATAAACAAACAATTCAATGCGGCAAACAAGTCTTCATTCCCCTAAACGGTACCACAAATTATAGAACCTCCCCATGCGGGTCTCAATTACACAAATTTAAATGCAGCTCATTTTTAAGGATTGCGTGTAAGTGAGAAAACTTTAAGTTTAAAGGTTCTCAAATTTAATAGTTTCCAGAAATTACAATTGATAAGTCAATGTGACAGAGTTTTAATAACATTTCAATAACTAATTAAATGTAATTAATTGACCACAAATTTCTACCCATAACCAACCAATTTCAAAAAACTAGATAAATAACATGTCAAATTGGCTTATAAAAATTTGCAATTTTAAAAAAACAAATTAATGTACATTTAAATATAATTAATCAATAAGAAATTAAAAAAATAATTAATTAAATAAATAAAAAAATATATACATAAATAAATAAACTAAAATACATTCTCAAGATATTTTATTATTCACAAACAGAAATATGTTTAACAACTTCAACCGACAATTTAAGGTTTTCGGTTGACCAAAATAAGAAGCGTTTTTCATTGCTTTTATTAGCCTGGAAAATAATGTTATCTGGTTACTGGTATGATCCAGTGTAATGTCGATTTTTATGAAAATTTGACCTGTATGAATTTGGTTTATTTGACTAGAAAATTTGGATTATTTTGATTTCACAGATTTTTAATAACTTCGAATTGTTATAACTTTGTCAAAACTCAATCAATTTCCATGCGCAATGTAAATTTGAGCATGATTTTACCTCTAAATTCGTTCTGCATTTAAATTTTTTTCATTTTAAAAATTTGAAAATTTCAAATTTTTTAGAAATTTTACAGTGTTACCCCTTATCATTTTTCGAAAAATTTCGAAAATTTCGAATTTTCAAAATGAACAATATTTAAATGCAGAACGAATTTAGAAGTAAAATCATGAACAAATTTACATTGCACATGCAAATTGATTGACTTTTGACAAAGTTATGGCAGTTTAAAGTTATCAAAGTTGATCAGTAGCTGCGACGGACAGAACCGAAATTAACCCTTATAAATGAATCGGTTACTAAACGGTTATTTCGGAGTTTTGGTACAGCGGTAAAAATTATTTTCAATTGGTTTTTACCGGTTAAATGTTACGGTTTCGGTTAAGGTTTTAATCCCTGGAATAAACAAATAAATAAATAATCAAATAAATAAATAGACAAATAAATAAATAAAAAAATAAATAAAATCAATAAAAAGTAAATAAATAAATTACAATGCATTCTCAAAAAAAATCTATTATTCACTTATTCTATTCTTTTCGAAAAACAGAAATATTTTTAACTTCAACCGACTCTTTTGCATTTTAAGAGTAAAATATTTGAAAAATAAAATCACTTGAAATCACAAATAGTTTTGAAAAATAAACTTCAATCGGCAAAGCTAGACACCTCACACACACACACTCTTCACACACACACACCTTGGCACAACTGCAGACATCGAGTCAAACGCCTGCTAAATTGAATGCGAAATTTCCTTTGTGTTTTGTGCGCTCAAACTTATTTCCACTATCACGAGTTCTAGCTGTATATATGTACATATACATATACATACATATATATAGATATACATTTATAGAGAAGAGCTTGAATCTGAATCTGAAAATAGTTGCCACAACAATTTTTCAGCTAAGAGATTTTTGCGCCACAAAGCATTTTAAATGCCAGAACAACTGAAGTTAGTCAAAAACGAAAAGAACATGAAATAATATAAAACTAAAATTTAATTTAAAGCAAGTTAATGCTAAAGCTTGTTGCGTTTTAAAACTGAACGTAAATTACATTGAAAAAAGCGTGGATAAATTTAAATTAATCAAAACTTTGCTCATCAGTCTCAAACCAGGATATGAGCATACGTGAACTAGTCGTTGTTGTTGTTGTTGTTGTTGTGATTCAACACACACATCTCGTTGTGACTGTCAGTTGTTGTGGCTTTTTACTTCGTCATAAAGCGTCAAAAGTCAGCGCCAGTCACCGAACAATTTCAAAGTTGAATTGAGTTTTGAGGTTTGCAGGATACGCAGTTGCAGGACTCATCGTGGAGGATATGCTATTTGTCTGGCTGTTTGTTTATCATGTTATCATCCGAGTACAGGGTATTCCCATTGGCACTGGCGCTGAGCAATCCCAAAGGCAATATGCGCACTGAGAGCGCATCGTTTGCCGATAATGAAAGATTTGACAAACCAGAAACAAACTCGCGACTTATATGTGAATCACACATTTGAGCGGACTTACGTACATATATAATATAATATATAGTATGTATCTACAAGTGTATACACTCATTCTCAATGTTATACATTGTACACTCACTCAACGCTCTCTTTCTCTCTTTCTCGCGAAAAGCAATTGAGTCAGCGCCCTCTGTTTCATACCAGACTGGAGGCAGTACGTCTTTAAAATTTATACAATGAACACAACATCAATTTCGGAACCACAACAAATCGGTATAAGCGCGTTGTATCTCATACCATCTATACTCATATCAGCTGTGTTATTGATCTGTTATTTCTATTACGGGTATCTGTGTGTCCGTGAGTGCTGTCAAAGGAAGATGGCCGATGAACACGAAACACCCTGTCAACCTGTTAGTCCAACTCAACGCAGATTTAGCGTAGTCTGCAACACCCGTGAAACCCATCAAAATCGACGAACAGAGTTCTATTGAATATACATACATATATAATTCGAAAAAACAATTATTCGAATTTGAGTACAAATTATATTAAACAATCGAAACTTTCTTATCGCATTATAAATTCAATAATGTATAATATATGCACATTGTTAGGTCTTATCAGCTTGCATGATGAAGTCAATGTTTTTTTCTCTCTCGAATATGTTAAAAGTTGAATATTCGATATCAGAAAATTGTACACTGTACCGCAGGTTTCAGTGAACTTGCTACTAATTATAAGTCTTAAAATGTTAATAAAAATGCTAATTTAATCGAATAAATATAATTATTCATCATAAATTGAAATTTACGCATGTCAAATCGTAAGTCACAGGCAAAATTTGCTCAGTGTAAGTTCATTTAATTAAAAAATGGGCTTTCGCAATGTTTTAAACAAGTCAAGTCGGCAATGCTCGAATGGGAAATACCCTAAGTATGCAGTTGAGAGAGCAACTACTTTATTTTTTTGTTTGTAAGAGATTTTAAACAAAATGTATAAGTAAATCAAATTATCTCTAGATCGACTTTTTCTAAAATAAAATAATGCATATTTCTATCCTTTTTTGGAGACTTCTCTTACATTTTTACACCACTCAAATACGACTGTTTTTTTTTAAATCATATTTATGAGTGCTATAAGTAAATTAAAAATAACAGCCTCACCCAAAGCTTGTTCTATAATTAGTCCATAAATATTAAATGGAAGCTTTGCATTTACTCTATTATTTCTGAGTACGATAATGACGCACGGTAACCCGCAGTGTAAAGCCACAAAATTGTACTCTTATTTATATGTACGGGATCTGGAGCGTTAAGTTATCAAAGGAATTTCTTCGATCGGTTTGATTTTAGTTGAGTATTATTCGCAAAGCAATTCGCCAGTGTTTTGTGGACAAAATGGAATCAAAGAGTGAACTTGAAAAGATTTGGGAATCTTTAACTGAAACCGATGAACATCTGCAGATACCATTAATTTATGTGATAGTTCCTTTGAGTGCTATCGCTTTTATATTACTAATCTGTTGCTGTTTCTTCTGCATCAAAGCCTGCTGTGATGACGAGCCCGAAGTTCACGTCATTCCCAGTTTTGAACCCACCGTTCGTCCTCGCCATCCCGATAACATACTCAGGAGCAGAATGGATCAAACTGATGGACCTAGTGACAGTACGAGAGATATCGATTTAATACAATCCGAAACGTGTGTCGAGTTGGATGAAGATGCACTGGATAAAGTAAATGCCATGTATAAGAAGCGCAACTATCAAGTACCCGAATAAATAAATTTGTTAAGATATTCGAGATATTCTCTCGTCCCTTAAATGCTACTTAAAGTGTGTACGAGCGGACGTGTGAACGTGCCTTGGGTTTTCTTGTGTACGGCAGGTCATAAATTTGTCAGGATACGCTCTCTGCACTTGTTGTGCTGACGTTTCTTTTCATGAACCGCAAATTTAGCGTCTCACAGTGGTTTCCGGTGATGGCCATCAGGCACAGGACTGAATGTGCTAATAAACGGCATTTGGTATTTCAACTTGGCTGACAAGCGACTTGAATAGAGATAATACATTGGATTAACTAAAGTAAAGATAAGGTGGAGTTAATACATTGAATTAACTTAAATTGAGGAATGCATGCAATTAATCGATGTATATTTAAGCAGGGATTAAAACCTTAACCGAAACCGTAACCTTTAACCGACAAAAACGATTGAAATTTGTAACCGCAACTGAAACCGTAACCGAAAATATTTTTTTCCGCTGTACCGAAACCCATAAACCGAAACTCTTTAAACCGAAATAACCGTTTAGTAACCGATTCATTTATAAGGGTTAATTTCGGTTCTGGCCTTAGCAGCTACTGAGCAACTTTGATAACTTTCAACTGCCATAACTTTGTCAAAACTCAATCAATTTCCAGGCGCAATGTAAATTTGAGCATGACTTTACCTCTAAATTCGTTCTGCATTTACATTTTGTTCATTTTGAAAATTCGAAATTTTCGAAATTTTTCGAAAAATGATAAGGGGTAACACTGTAAAATTTCTAAAAAATTCGAAATTTTCGAATTTTCAAAATTAACAAAAATTTAAATGCAGAACGAATTTAGAGGTAAAATCATGATAAAATTTATATTGCGCATAAAAATTGATTGATTTTTGACAAAGTTATGGCAGTTCAAACTTATTAAAAATCAGTGCAATCAACGCAACATTAAATTTTTTTAATTCAAGGCTGCAAGCCACCAAAATGTTGTAAAGGTAGTGTTCGGTTGTTTGAGCCATAGAGCAAGACTTAGGCTCGGTTCGCGAACAAGTTTATATACCCACTGAGCCCAAGGTTTGGGTTCGAACCATGGTTCAAATTAATGCAACAATTTTTTTTTATTTAATAAATATTTTTCAACTTCTTAAAACAATTAAATTTTTTATTTAAAAAATTGACATTTTAAAAATCATCTAAATTTATTTGAAGATTTAAATATGACTTATTTTTATTCCAAGTCTCAAATAGCTGCGAAATATTCGAAAATAATGTAATAAAATTAATGTAATTATTTTTTTTCGAATCGAACCTTTTGTTTAAGAAAATGGGTTTGCGAAATAAAAAATTTAAAAGGTTGAAAACCTGAACCGAAAGGGTTCTGCGAGATTAAAAAATAATCTAAATTTGTTTAAAATATGACTTATTTTTAATCGAAGTCTCAAATATCTGCGCTATATTAGAAAATCATAATATTTTTTAAAATTATTATTCCTGAGCCAAACCTTTTATTAGTGAGGTTCAGTTTCGGGTTCGCGAAGTAAAAAATTTAATAGGTTGAAAACCTGAACCGACAGGCTTCTGCAAGATTCGGTTCAGAACCGGTTTGCAATCTTGATCTAATTTAATTGGTTAGGTCCCGTATATATAAATCTATTTAAAAATGACGTAAAGCTTAAAAAACACATGTAATCATGAATTGAGCCTAAAAGATGAAATACAAAAGTATTTGTATTTTTATAATAATTTAATCTAGTTGCTGACATTTTCACGTAATTTAATAACATTGATTAGTTGCTTGAAGGTTCAAATTAAATATATTATTTTCTATGTGCGAAACTGAAATGAAGTTAAATTAGCCAAGTTTATTCAGTACGCTCGTTGAAGCAGCTCTTAACTGGTCACCTTACTGGCCAAATTGAAACGCTAAAATAATTTACGGCCCAACTAGCCCCATCCAAATGCAACCGAGCTACTATTGGCAACGTCGTCCTGCCAGCTCCTGACTTGATGGCTGGCACGTTAGACGCCACCGAAATGCTCCCAGTTGGAAAATTAGTTTAAAAATACGTCGGCAAAGGACTACATGAGATGACGGGTGAAGGAGAAGGAGGGGAACTGGAGCTGGAGTAGGGTTAGGAACAGGAACAGAAGGAGGAACAGGAACTGACAGTGTCTGCATCTTTGTTGTTGTAGTTTTGTGTATCCTTTTTATAGCAACGTGCCGCATGCGTTTTGGGTGGCATAAAAATTCACTTTGCCAGCCATTTGGTGTTCTCCGGTTTTCCGCTTCTCCAAAGGGGCAGTTCAATAAACGTGGCCAAAAAACTTAAGAGCACGCTCAATAAAATTTCGTGTTTTACAATTTTATTATGTGACGCTTGTCGCGCGTTTCGGTTGCATCAAATATTTAATAAAACATTTGGCCAGTTGGCTGCCTTCTTGCCACAAGTTGGCTCATTGTGTTCGTTTAAGTAATTGCATTTTAGTGGACACACGTTGCATACTTGACCAAACCTTTAAATCATTCTTCATGCCACCGTTCATGCCGTTTGTTTATCTTGCGACCATAAATTAACGCATTACCCATTGGCTGTAGTTGTTGTTGTTGTTGTTGCTGTTGCTGTTGTTGTCATTGTCCTTGTGCCAAAGCAGGCATCGAACTGTTTGCATTCTGACCGTTGCATTTGGCCATGCAGCTGCTGCCGTCAAAGTCGTGGTGACCATTGTGGGGTTTACACTGTGGCTGGACTTGACCACAATCGAAGTCGACCGGACACGAAAAACTCCCTCTGATCATTAATTGTCCAGCAAGAAGTGTGTGTTTGAGTGTCTGTGTGTGTGTGTGTGTGTGTGTTTGAGTGTGGCAAAAGTTTGCCTCACATTTTGTTTGATTTACTCCTTGCTGGCACTTCAAACTTCAAAACTTTGCCTCTTTCGGCTGCCCAAAGAAATGGCTCTTTGTTTCCTCCTAATGAGCCAATTTAGTTGCATTCAACGAAATTTGAAATTGCACTCTGTCTGCCCGTCTACGCACTCGACAACTTGGCCAATAGTCGAGGCAATGGCAATGCTTTGAAATGTTAACTAGTTGCAGTTGGTGTCTAAATTGCTTTTAGCCGCATACGAGACTCAAAGTGGGAATTATACGTATTCATTATATTGGATATCATCCTAAAGTTATAACTCAAGTATTAAACAAAAATGTTATTAAATAAAATTTTTTAAATTTTATATTTATGAATACATTAACAGAACTAATTAAAAAAGAAGTTAAGATATTTTTAAATTGAACATATGTTGTCTTTTGCTTAACGGACATCAGATACCTGCGATTCAAAAAAGGAAATTATACATATTCATTATATTGTGCAATCTATACGATATTAAATAAATTTTTTATATATTTCTATTTATCACTATTTTTAACAAAACTAATTAAATATTAAGTTAACAAGTTTTTAAATTCAACTTATGTTTTCTTTTGCTTTGCTTTGCTTTGATGTTTTGGACATCAGATACTTGCGATTCAAATAGGGAATTATACAAATTATAAATAAATACATAAATTTTCATTATAAATACATTAACAGGATTAATTAAAAATTAAGTTAAGGAGTTGTTCAATTTAACTTCTTTAACTTGCGGCTCGAAGAGGGATATATATGTAAAAATTTATTATGTTGTGAAATCTATAAGATATCTTGGTACTTAAGTATTAAAATAAAACAATAATATTAAATAAAATTTTAAAATTTTTATTTTTATGAATACATTAACAGAACTAATTAAAAATTAAGTTAGCAATAAATTTTTGTTTTGCTTAACGGACATCAGATACTTGAAAAAGAAGTAAAGATATTTGTAAATTTAACTTATGTTTTCTTTTGCTTTACGGACATCAGATACTTACTCAAAGAGGAAATATACATATTCCTTATATTGTGCAATCTATTGAATATCATGCTAATTAAGAAATAAAATAAAACAATAATATTAAATGCAATTTGTTAATATTTCTATTTATGAATACATTAACAGAATTAATTAAAAATTAAGTTAACAAGTTTTTAGATTATACTTATGTTTTCTTTTGCTTAACGGACATAAGATATTTGCGACAGGCATCCAGTGAATGGCGTTTTAAATAGCACTCCTGACTGAAATATTTGCCACACTGTCCGCACTGAAACTCCCAAAGATGATGACCCATTGTGCGTTGATGGGAACGCAGATTTGAGCTGTCCATTTTAAATCTCATAAATAATTGTCTTAGTCTTAATAATTTGTACTCACCGATCGGCAAAGGACTTTTGACAGCTCTGTTCGGGGCATACGAAGGGCTTTTCGCCCGTGTGAATTCGTTTGTGGGCGATAAGCATCCAGGAATGATCGAATTTCTTACTACAATTATCGCAGTTGAAATACTCTCCAGGTTGTCTGAAGCGACGACGATCCGGAGTTTTTCTGACAGTCTCCTGTTTGTTCTGGTCAGCTTGTGGGGTCCTGGGAGATCCATCGACTGGGGATTGTGTTAGCTTCCGTCGTGATTCTGCACGCTTCAGAATGTCCGGCTTTCTGCCTCGTCCTCTGCCCTTGGTCAGCACTTTGATCCTGCCCAGCTTGGCGCCTCCATGTCGTTTGTTTTCCACGTAATTACTTTCTTGACCCGGTAGCTCTAGCTCCCAAATAGTGTGACTAAATCCGCAGCTCGGATTTGATTCGATGGCCATTAGTTGTAATCCACTAGCCTCCTCCATCCTGCGACGCTCCACAATGGGCACATTATCGCCTGTCCGCCAATCGGTGCTCGGTTCACCGCTTCCATAGTGAAAATTCCTGCTCCAGGGCTTGGTTTCTCCACTTGCTCCTGATTTGTGTGCGCTGTTTGATGCTCTGCTGTTGCCACTTGGAATCGTGCTGGCAGGACGAGGCATTTGTGCCATGTTGGGCACATCTCGACAAATGGCTGAGAGAATGGTTTAGATATTTTGATGAAGGATTCACAACTCTCTTACCTTCGTAGCGATCATAGAAACGCTCGTTCTTGCGATCATAGCGATTCGAGAATAGACTGCGAAAAAGTTTCGGCATTGTTAAAACTTTAGATTTATTGGTTGAAAATTCAACTTGCTAAGTTTTAATATTTTTTCACATTTGCTTTACTTTGACAAGAAACTGACAACTCATAGGGTTGTCAAGTACTCAAAGTTCAAAAACCAGGATATAAGAGTTGCTTGAAATTAGATGTCATATCATTATTTAGAAGTGTGTCAATACTAGCTATTTTTAAAGGATTTAAAAAATGTTTAAGATTAAGAAAAACAATGAAATCATAGATTTGTACTTGTGTTTTGTAGCATTTTTCATTTATTTTTTGGCCATTGTTTTTATATTACTTTTTTTAAATCTAGCTTTTTTAACGGTCGAAAATTGGCAACAGTAGTCAAAACATATTTTTTGATAAGAGACATTTTCTCTTGTAAATTTAAATTTTATATATCTTTTTTTTTATATTGTGAATAATTATTAATTTAAGCTATCAAATGTAATTTCAAAGTTAAGCTATGCTAAAATTCTCCTTTCCATGAGGGCTTAAAGAAATTGTTAAGCAATTCCTGCAAGTGGCGTTCATGAGGCCACTTAAGACGAAACACTTAAACAATTTTCTTGTTAAAATTTTTGTACAAGATTGGGTTGGGGATAGCTGGGTAGTTGGCTGGAAACATCGAGTTGGCGATGAATGTGGTCGGCAATAAAATGAGTTTACCAAATGTATGTTTTCCGAGGGTGTGTGTGTGTGTGTGTGCTAGACATGCAAAGACGTTTTGCAATTTGCCTGTAATCCAACTACTGCCACATCTTTCTCCTCTCATGCACTTGGGAGACGCTTAAAGCATCGAAATTGAATTGTATTGCAGTTTTCTTGAGCATCGTTGGGCTCTTTGGCTGCCTTTAGTAAGCTCTTAAGTCCATGCTCTACCATTGTGAAAATTTTCAATTGTTTGGCAGTTTACGTTTTATTTATTTGATTTTTTATTTGTGTGTGTTTTAAGTGTGTTTTGTAATAAAAGCCGGAAGAAACATACGCTTACCCCAACTTTTGTCTCAACAGCTCTATTTCATTTATTTGGCACTTTATTACCCCACGTTCGTTATTGCTTTTCATGTTGTTGCCGTTGCTTCTCTTAAATGGCTGAAGGACCACAAAATATTGGCCAGCAAATTACTTGGGTAATTTAAAATGCAGAAGCTCAAAATATGGCCCGAAGCTATTGCAAAAGATAACACAAGCAATTTGCCAGTTAAACATTAATTCATTTTGACAATTGCAAATTTACTCAGCTCTCTTTCTCATCTATCTTTCTGCCCTGCTCTAAATGCTTTATGGACATCTATGAAATGCACACAGATGCACTATTTTCTTCTTTTTTTTTTGTTCATATTGTGTGTTTCATAAATTTTTATTTGCTCTGTGAGTCTAACGACAAAATCGCATAAATGTTTTCGACTGTCAACAAAGGCCAACATGAAAGCGACTGTCATTGCAATGAAAAGATGCAGTGTGTGTCTGTATCTGTGTATCTGTATCTGTGTCTCTGTCTGTATCTGTATCTGTGTGTTTGTGGACCTGCTTGTGCATGTCAGTTGGACTATTAAAAATCTATTTCAAGTACATTGAAATTGCGTTTAGCTTGCAGTGCGCAATCTTGGCACAAACAGCGCACTTTATGGTAGTTGCAAAAAAATTATTGCATACTTTTGGGCTGCTCTATAAAACATAATACTTCATTTTGGCCCTGAGGGAGCAGCTGGTAATGAAAGCATTTCAAATGAATTCCATACGACAAAATGTGCTTC
The DNA here is from genome assembly GCA_035042165.1 of Drosophila kuntzei. Classification (NCBI taxonomy): domain Eukaryota; kingdom Metazoa; phylum Arthropoda; class Insecta; order Diptera; family Drosophilidae; genus Drosophila; species Drosophila kuntzei. The sequence goes on along the minus strand of JAWNLU010001560.1, from coordinate 384,433 downwards.
GCATTTTTATGCACTGCCAATGGCCACTAATTTGAAGCTGAGCAAATAAGAAACAACAACAAGCGAGAAACAACAGCGCAACAAGCACTGCAAATGAGTTTTGGGTCAATAGAGAGATGGAAAACCCCTTTTCTGATGTTATTAAAGTTTACTCTTGTTGTTAATTATAAACTCATATTAACAACATACTAAATGAATATAAGCTTTAAGCAGAGACATGTCTCGCACGTATAGTTTTAAAATTTTAAAAATGTTTAGTTTTTTAGTGGTCAAAGAAAATTTACCATTGAATCAGTTGAAAATTATTAGCATATACAGTGCTGTACTATAACTACATGTTATCTAAAAATATTTTACATTTAAATATTTATTTCAAGAGCATTTACACTTCGACATTCCCTTATTAAATATTCGTAATATCATGTAACCATAAAATGATCAAAAAGAGTATAACAAATTTTTTTTCATTGTGCCAAACAGATGAAAAAATTTTATAATAATAATGTCTATATCAGGGACCGTAACGATTATAATTTTTAAAATAAAAATTACAAAATAAAAATTATTTTTCAATTTTTAAAATAAAAATTAAAAATAAAAAAAATTACAAAATAAAAATTATTTTTCAATTTTTAAAATAAAAATTAGAAATAAAAACATTCATAATGCGTGCTTCAATAACTTTTATGTGATACATCTTACGTCCTTTAAGGACGTATTATAGCGATTTTAAAATTTTATATTTAATTGTTATTTTTAATTTTGATTTTTCAAATTGAAAAACAAGAGTTAAAAGTAATTTTTATAGTAAAAATAAGTCTTATGTGCGATTCCTGGTCTATATGAATATCATGAAAATACACAAGTTATATAGAAATTCATAGGATGCAGTGGTTTCAACTGATTTGATTACATGGTATATTCTAGTTTGTCATTCTTAATTACTTTTTTTTGCTCTCATAAGTCGCATTCTCAAATTCCGTGTACGTGCATTGCACGCAACTCATTAACAGCTTGTTGGAAAGGCTTAAAGCTAGCTGCAACCTTTAAGCAACAGTAGTGGAAAAATCGAAGCGAGATCTAAGTGAAGTCGAGGAGCTTTCATCGAAACAAATCCGTCTCGTTGCTCCCATAGGAGTTTTGCCCAAGATTGCATTCAAATTCAGTCATCAACATATAAATGAAGTATCGTAGTCAGAAGACAACGTTGTCAATGACAGGCCACCTTATGGCCAATAGTTCTAGGCCATACGGTATCAGTGTCTAAGGGAAAATTCAACTTTGCAATAGTTCATTTAAAATGTAATTACTTTGACAGAGCTCAAGAAGGATTTGTTTTTTGTGAGAATAAAATAGAATAATTCCATATTTCATGTTTGATAAATTACTTAAAAATTGTGTTTGCCTATGATTTAATATTCGACAAATCCCAAGAAAATAAAAATGTATAATTTAATCAAATCAGTTTTGGCACCATGACACGTCGACGTCTACGGTAAAGCCATAACGACCCGGATTGCCTGCAGGCATTTCCAAATTAAATTTGCATGCCGCAATTGCATGCAACAGAAGAAACAAAAAAAAGTGTCAAAGTCTGTACTCGGTCGAGTTATTTACTAAAGAAAAAAAACAATTGTTTGTAGCATTTGTGGCCTGACCACAAAATTGGACCGTGGCCAGTTCCCCAACTCCTTTTGACCCGTCCCCTCAAGCCAAAGGTACAACTACGACATAAACAACCTACGACATAGGCAAACAGAATATATTTTTGTTGTACGAGTTGATTTGAAAATTTGTTAATTTGCGCAAAAGTTTGCATTGCATTTGCCACAGCAACGTGTGTGGCATAAGCAACCATTGCAACCATCGAGAGTTCCCAACTCGCCTTTTGCCTCCACCCGGCGGACATGACGCTTGGCTAGGCGATTATGCGGTTCGGTTCGGTTCGGTTGGATGTGGTACAGCTGAAAGAGAATAGGGAAACACCACACTTGGCTGTAATTAATGGATACAAAGCAAATTGTGAAATAATGGCAGCAATTGATATACAGTTAGTCCAGTAATTGTTTGGATCAAATAATATAATCACATCATTTATTTTGCAAAGTAAAATAACTTTTCTTGGCTTTGTTTGATCATTATTATTATGATAAACAAATTATAATCGCATAATTTATTTTTCAAAATAAAATACCTTTTCTTGCCTTTTTTGATCATTATTTATATTATTATTATTATTATCATTATATTATGATAAAATAATATAATCACATCATTTATTTTGCAAAGTAAAATAATTTTTCTTGGCTTTTTTTGATCATTATTATTATGATAAGCAAATTATAATCGCATAGTTTATTTTTCAAAATAAAATAACTTTTCTTGCCTTTTTTGATCATTATTATTATGATAAAATAATATAATCACATAATTTATTTTGCAAAATAATATACACTTTCTTTGCATTTTCTTATCCTTATTTCTATGATTATAATAGTACAAGTTAATGAAAGAAATATATAGCTCAATGAGGTTGAACTATTTTAAGAAAACAAAAAAAGAAAATGTGAATTCCTTATTTCGATAAAAGAATTACTTGACTAACTGTGTTTAAAAAATTAATCTATATTGATTTTGACTATTTATGCTAGTCTACTTATTTATTTATTTAACGTCGACTTAAAGCAGTCGATAGAGATACAAAATAAATTATTAAAATTTAAATATAACTTTAATTCATAACTGAAAAAATATAAGTTTAAGTTTAAGCTGAATCGCTTTAAATTAATATATTTGGTATTATTTATGTTTCTTAAAACTTGAAAAGAACTTTATATTGTAGCTTCTTTCAAGGGAGAGACTTTTAATTTTCAACAGTGATAAACATAGATTTACCTTTAAAAAAAATTACTTAATGAAAAGACAACTGTTTTCATGAAAGAACATTTGTTTTTGTCTTTGATCATACTTATGATACAGCAATCTAAATCAGATGGTCTCAAAATGTGTTATGGCCTTAAAATGTAAATATCTGGATCTAATACTAATGGAAACAATGACGATTTGTATAGAGAACTATTGAGTAAATATTTGAAGTACTTATTTTTAAAATTTAATTGAATTGAAAATGGAGCATTGAATGTTGCACAGCACGTAGCTTCGTTATGGGTCTATTACTTGCCCTGAACTGTTAGCCAATTTGTGCTGTGGCATTGCGACCATAAATAAAATGTGGCAGCATTCAACCGCCCGGGCGATACGAGTATCTCTGAGTTTAGTCCATAAAGCGACCACGTTGTCTGTTTGCAATTGCACATTTTTAGCATCAATGCAACATGACAAATGTTTGTTTTGTTGTGGCTGTTTGCGACTATTGTGGCCATTGTACTTTTCGACCATTAGTATTCTGATCGGGCCTGCCTAGGCGATAACTTATAGACTGCACGTAGCAAATAAATTTTCTCAAATTCAAAACTTAGCTCGTTGATAACAACAACTGAGGCTCTATCTGTCAACTTGCTTGTTATTAAGATTATGCTAATCCTCAGTAATTTACACAGCAATGATTAAGTTTACAGCAAAACAAATAAATATTAATTGAATTAAACATAAATATACACGCCTCATATGGGAATTATTACAGCTGAAAGTGATATCAAAACAATTAAACACAAATTGCAGTGTTTCCACTGAATCTGAATTCTAATTGCAAAGCTTATTCAAATTTCTAAATGTACTTTAATTACATATGTGTAAATATTTTACGCAATCTCAGTTAACATTCTCTGAGTCACATTTAATCTTATTAAGTCTTAACAAATTTGATTAGTTTTTTTCAGTTCTTACTCAGTGGAAACACGACATAACAGGCCGTGGATAAAAAATAGATGTGCGTGTGTTTGTTTATTGCATTGCTCATAGTAAAGAAATATGCAATGCATATGCAAATTTAATTTACCCACACACACACACACACACACAGTCACACATTTTCGTAGTCATAGTATACTTTTCAGCGCCTCTGGGCATTTCAAAATGAATTCTTTTCGACCGTTGGCCAACGCTGCGTATGTGTGTTTTTGTATACATTTAAATAAAAATAATCACACATGCAATTTAATAATTTCAGTTGCCGTCCCCGAGTTTAGAGTCTGCGTCTCCTTTGTATCACTATTTGCACTATTTGCAGGGCAAATTTTCAAATCAAAATGTTGCCCATAAATAAAATAATCATGGACAAAGCCTTTTTTAACCATTTGCCATGCATTTAGTTAGGGGCCAAAGCCATAAATTGTTTCTGCTTTTGTTTGCAAATCTGTTGCGCATTTGGTTTTTGCTTATCGTGAAAATAATTTATGCGCTGGCATAAAAAAGCAATCCAGGTCTTAGTTGGACCACAAACGATTTATCAATTTATCAATTTGCCACTTGAAGTCTGCTATTTATTTCAGTTATTTTTTTATTTTTATTTAGTATTTGTATTTGTTTGCATTGTAGTTTAAAATAAAAACAATAATAGCAACTGTTAATTTACATGCAGCAAGTGTCAATAGGCCGCTGGCAATTTGTAATTATGGGTTCCAGCTTCACTTTATTGTATTTTATTTTATTTTATTTGATTTATATTTCGCATTTTTGTGGTTTAAATGCAGTTTTTCTTTTTTAATGGATACAAAGTACTCCATAAAGTACATTGGCATGCAAATTATGTTAAGCTCATGAATTTATAATTTAATGAAGACACTTTGTAGCCATAATTGGTCAGAACAATGCGTAATGTTGCCATAATATTGTTCTTAATTTAATAAATGCGATACAGCGATTGTGTTTGCGACTCCAACTCTGACTCTGACTGTGATTGTGATTGCGGTGATTGCATTTATTTATATTACATTATTATTGTTTATATTGTACATATTCGTACTTAATTAAATTGTAGATATTCATTTTTAAATTTCGCTTGTGATATGCAATGTTTTTGTTTGCCTTTTTATGCACAGTCGCGATCAAGCGTCGACTAAGGATTTAAATTCGGTAACAGGATGCAAATGCCCTGTCTCGAGTCACTTGCCACTCTCCTTATTTCTTTTCATCTTATCTCTTTATCCTTATCAGTATGTTTATGCGTAGACTGGTTTTGGTTATCAAGTTCCATTTGTCATTTATCAAGTTGCATTTATGAGCTTTCAAGAAATTTGCTATTAGTTTTTGAAATACAAGAATTATTTTTATTATGAAAATTACTTTTAACTCTTATTTTTCAATTTTTTAAATAAAAATCAAAAATAATAATTAAATTTCCACTTTTATTTAAAAAGCATATCTTTTCAAGCTAAAATATCCTTAATATCCGTCCGTGTGATGCATCCCATGAAAGGTATTGGAAATACATTTGGAAATGATTGAAAAGATATACACATTCAATTTTTAAAAATATTAATTTCATTTTTAATAATTTTATTTTTAATTTTATTTTAAAAATTGAATAATAATTATTATTTTGTAATTTGTATTTTTAAAATTATAAACGTTACGGTCCGTGAGTTTTTTAATTAAGACTTCGAATTAAAATTAGAAAATTAAAAGCTATATTTAAATCTTTAAGTTCATTTAGATTATTTAAGAAATTATTATTTATTTTAATATAAAATTTAATTGGTTTAAAAAGCAAGAACAAATTAAAACAATAAATGTATTTTGTATTTAATTAAATCAAGACTCGATCCTAAACTTCGGTTCAGGGGTATTTGATTTAAGCCTAAGTCTTGGTCGAACCAACGAATGGAACCTTTATCAAAATTTTGTTGGTTTGCAGACTTGGTTATTATTGAGATCACGTATTATTCGACGTATAAACGATGCGTCGTTGCATTGCTGACATCTCTGTCAGGTTTCATTCTTGCGTGTGTTTCAATTAACTTTTTGCCAGCGCCAAAGACGCAGATATGAAAATGCAGTTCGAGAATGTGGCAACTGTGGGTTGGTGGGTTGGTGGGTTGCTGGCTGTTTGTAGTATAAGAAGCTTCTTCGCTTGTTTGAACATAAAAATGCGACGCTTAACATAAATTACGCGTCGTGTCAGTTCTTTGCAGTGTGTTTGTGTTTGTGGGGGGCATTCAACGGCAGCGGCTGAGGCAGGTGGCAAGTCAAGTTAATTGTTAAGTGCTTGCCACGTAGAGCAGCTTGGTCGGGATTAGCAGGCACTGCAACAAGGCTGCTTTGTTTTAAGCATCAAAGTTTGGCCATGTTTTTATGTGTATGCTGCAAGTGCCCGTATCATGCACAAACTTGCCACAGCGCCAGCAAAGCAATTTATGTGGCAAGCTAGATCAAAATTCAAAAATGGAAACAAAAAAGAAACTGTAAATTATAATTGCATATTTTCATATTTTACAATTGACGCCGTCATAGTTTGCGGCAGCTCCTCGACGCCTTAATAAGAAATTAAACGTCGGCACTTTTTTATGCATGCAATTTCCACAAGTTTTAAATTGAAAATTGTTTTTTACCGTGTGCCAAGCCAAAACAGTTAACGGAAAGAACTCTTTGGCAGCAGCTGCTCAATATCCATTTGCATTTAGCCTCTCTAAGATAATACGTTCAAGTTTCGGCCATTCTGATAATCGAAATGTTTTAAACTTTAAATTCCATTAAACTCTATCACACATTGTGTGGTTTAAACTTAGAGCCGATAGAATTTGGTACAGATTCAGATAAATAAAATTGTATTGATAAAACAGATTGTTTAAGATCTGTAGAAATTCTTTAACATAAATATATATCAAATTTAAAAAGTATTTAAATAAATTTTAGCTAAGTAACTTTAGTCTACAATAATATCTCATGACATATATTTTTTAAATTTTCGTAAATTGGTTTCTTTGACCAGATTAGCTCTTTTCTCAAGCCTCACCTGAAGATTCTTACACATTTATCTTTACTCACAATTGAAAAACTTTTCAGCCAATCTAATGTCCACACATTTTTTTATAAACATCTAATTTGAAAAAAGGAGCATACGACAGTCACAAAAAATAAAAAGAGAAAGGAGTAAAGAAAAGAAAAGGAAAAGAAAACTCGAATGCCCGAGGGTCGGAGGTTTCTAAGCAAAGGAGTTGCCGATAAGCAGCTGCCAATTGTTGGACGCTTGTTGCCTTTGGGCTCTGACTCTGGCTGTGAAAATTATTTCACAGTTGAAACGATTTTCATGAAATTAGTTTTTCTTTGGCCACTTTGGCATACTCACCTGGTATTTGGATTCGTATTGGGATTGGGATTGGGATTGCAATTGGCATTGGTATGTCTTTTGCTTGCTTTGAGCTGTTGTTTTCTCTAGCCGAAAAATCTCATTTGCCACCTGGCATAAAACTTTGGCACGTCGCGACAAAATGAAGTCGGATAAATTACCCAACTCCGAGTTAATTCAAATACAATGCGTCTACGATTAATATTTTATAATTTTGCGCACGATTTTCAATCTCTGACAGTGACTGCTAACAGGGCTTAGACAGGTTTCCATTTTGTGGTAGTGAAAGTTGATCTTCTATGTCATTTTCTATGTTCCTTGGCCATTGCCAGCGGCTACCAGACATGAATTTGAATGTTAATTCCGGCCAAGGTTTTCCCGTCCGATTTGCCTATTTTTGTAAAGAAAGTATTGCCTTCATTCTCAAGGTTATGCAGTGAAAGGCTTTCCTTTGGGCCTAGCCCAAATGAATATTTGCTTAAAGTGCTCCAAAATGAAGTGAAGCCTTTGTCTGGCCACTTCATTCAATTGCATTATGAATAATTAATTGCTGAACAATTGCTGCACAATGTCAGGGCCATCATTAACTCAAGTGAATGGGCACAGTTCCCATCAGTGTTGCCAATTTCGCTTTTTTCAAGGGATACTTGAATACTTGAATATAAAACTAATACTATTTAAAGATGCTCTATTATTTGGAAGCATTCAAAATTATTGCACACGGTTTTTATTTTTATAAAATAAGCTTTTTTACTTTTCAAAAGTTGTCATCACTGGCTCCCTTGAGTGCCAGCTAACACTTTTACATCTCAAAAGCTGCTCGAATTCAAAGTTTTAGTAGTTCAAATTGTCAGCTAAGCATATTTTCATACCCTGTATTTATTCACTGGCTAAAAGAGGGTATATTGGAGCTGTAAATATTTAAATAATAGACAGAATAGACAGATCTCTATCTATCTACAGACCTATCTATCTATAGATCTATCTTTCGATCTATCTATTTATTCTCTATTTTCTTTTTAAAAATGTATTTTTTTGTATCTCAACGGGGAATACAGGGTACAATCTAGCTCTCTAGCATTTGTACTTGTTAAACAAGCCATTCCGCAGGATAACCACTCACTGGCAAGTGTCTCTGGGCCGGTATCCTTGGCCCGGCTCTAAAAACTTGGCGGATTAATTTCCCATTTGCTGGCAACTAATCCTGTAAAAATTGTCTGCTTGGCGTCTAGTTTTTGGTTCTGTCGGTTTTTGCAAAAGTTTTGTAACAAGCGAATTTGTTTGTAATTGTTAAATGCAATTGAATTTATAAGCGCCGCATAATTAAAATTAAGCAGCTGGCAAGCCGAAACTTTTGCAAGTGTTGCACTTCCTGAGCTTTTGCATCCTGATCTTACTACTGGCCTGTGTCTTTGTTAAGTTTCCTTTTGAGTGGTTACGCGGTGTAGTACAGGAAACTCTGACCCTAAGTATGCCAAACACAAAATGAGCCTGAAGACAATTCTGAGCAAGCTTTTCTAGTGGTTAATGGGGCGTAAATAGAAGCTTAGTAGACAATAGATATATATTTAAATATAAATATATAAAGAAATACAATATTTAAATATTTAAAGGAAAATCTGTCACATATTTATTTTAAGAATAATAAAGAATATTTAAACTGTTTTATGAGATTTTAAATTTCAATTAAAGCTGAAAGGGAAAATTTCACTTAAAGCTGAAAATGCTTCAAACTATTCCAATATGACAAATGGATATTACGCATGAATACAACAGAAAGGATTTGTATTAGCACACTTCAATGGTATCCACTGCATTTTGTTATGTTGAAATTATTTAAATTTTTAAAATATAATCTGTAACGCATTTATTTAAATAATATACTTATTTTCAGATTTAAGATATGGCTGTAGATCTTGATGAATATACTAAAATATTTAAGGCAAAAATTTGTAAAACATTTATTTAAAGAATTGTTCAAAATATTTAAATATTTAAAATAAAATCTGTAACGTACCTATTTAAAGCATTTATTCATTTTCAGGCTGATTTACGAGATTGTAAATATGCCTGTAGATGTTTAAGAATGAAATCAGAGAAATTTGTTGTGTTCATTTAAAGCTGAAAATGTTTTAAACTTTTCCAATATGACAAATGGATATTACGCATAAATACAACAGAAAGGATTTGTATTAGCATACTTCAATGGTATCCACTGCATTTTGTTTTGTTGAAATTATTTAAATTTTTAAAATAAAATCTATAACGTATTTAACGCTGTATTAAGAGATTTTAAATATGGCTGTAGATGTAGATGAATATATTAAAATATTTAAGCGAAAATCTGTAAAATATTTATTTGGAAGAATATACTATTTTTCCGTCTGTTTTAAAAGCTTTTAAATATGCTTGTAGATGTTTCAGAGGGAAATCAGTGAAATTTGTTGTGTTCATTTAAAGTTGAAATATTTAAATATTTAAAATAAAATCTGTAACGTACTTATTTAAAGCAGGCTGTAGATATTTCAAAAGGAAATCAGTGAAATTTGTTGTGTTCATTTAAAGCTGAAAATGTTTCAAACTTTTCCAATATGACAAATGGATGTTATTCATCGGAAAAGCAAAAAGGATTTGTATTATCTACTGCTTTTTGTTTTATTTTTAATCCTTTTGCTAGTGAATTTATCAATTCTTCTGGAAAAGTGCAGCATCTTGCTCTATATTTCAGTCTAAGTATAATGCTGCTTATCTGCTTGCTAAATATGCAGCTGCTCGAACTAAAAACCCAGAACAACAAACAACAATTCCCATAAAGAGACACAAACCATTTGGCATTTTCATCAAGGATATACACACACATACAAACACACACACACACATATATTGAGAGGCGACTCATTTGCTTGTCGCCGGCTGTAATGCGAATGCATGAAATGCTTCTGGCTGCTGTTGCTCAGCTGTAAACACAAAACATCCCAGATCCAACCGGCAGTTGAAGTTGGAGTTGAAGCTGAGGTCGTTGGTTTTTTGGACAGCGAAAGGAAGTTTAGAAATTTCTCTGATGATGATGAAAAGCTGCCGCGACGTAGTCGTCACATTTGTAAGCAAAAACATTTCATTTCATTTGCCAAATTAGTTTCCGCATTTTGGCAATTGCATTAACTAATGTATATATGTATGTAGTTTTGAAACTAAATTGTCGACATTTACTAGAATTTGGTGAAAGCCCTGCCATATGAGAATAAACAATCATTTTAAAGTGTGATTAAAATGGCATTTAATTAAGATTAAAATTAATGCAACCAAAAAGAGATCAGTTGGCCAAAAAATAATAATAACAAAATAACAAGCTGAAAGTGTTTTAAATGATTTTGGTTGCAAATATATATATATATATTTTTTTTGTAAATTTTACGCTCCGCCTTACCTCGTCTCGTTTTAGCAAGGCTTACGCTTACGAAGCCCGGCTCGGCAACGAGGTTAAACGAGCAACATTGTATACCAATTCGGACAAGGATGTGGGCGAGGGCCTGTCAAGCGGCCGACGAATGAGACGACGAGCTGCACCGTCGCCCTCCCGGCGCCGTATATACCAAGCAATGTAGGCGACAGCAATGCGCGTCGTTGGTTGGCTGTCACGCCATGGAGCCTATGTAAACGACGCACGCATCCGTCGTGTTGTTGTCTTCGTATATGTGTGCGTGTGTGTGTGTGTTTATGTGTATGTAGGTGACATGTACTACAACAACAAGAGTCATGGCAATGGCCAAAGGTAGCGGAGTAAACGCCAAATCTGTAGGGAGACCCATGTAGGGGAAGTTTACGCCAAACATGTTGCAAGAGGAGGAGTTTTGGCCACTTTATACCTGGTCTGAAGTCAGCTCTGCTTCTGCACCAATTTATTCAAGCAATTGTAAACTCCAAAACGTGATCTCTTCAAGTATCGATGGTCTATCATAAATAGAGTTGAATTAATGAATGAATGAATATTCTGATTTGTAATAAATACTTTTTTCTAATATGTATAATACTAAGTAGCTATTTTTATACATATATGTATATTTATTGTATCACAATTAAACAAAGAATAATACAGTTTACATACAAGAGTAATCTAATAATATTAATTAAAGATTTCGACCTATTTTTATGATCGATACTGAAAAATAAAAAGTTTATTCAGCTCCTTTAGATTAATTTAAAATTGTTGGTAGTTTCTTTGAAAATTATTTTAAAACGTATATAAAAACGTATTTTATAACATTTCAGGCTAAAATTCTAATATTTATAATACAAAATCTATAACAATCAAGATACCATTTGAAATTGTTGGTCGTTTCTTTGAAACATTGTTTATAATATATTTTAGGTAAGTATTTTAGACAAAAGTTCTTACGTTTCTTAAAGAAATCAATATTATACTGATCATTATCTAAAATACAAATATGTGATGATAAAAAATGTATTCTATAATTAAATTCTAGCTCTTAAATGTTATAGCAGTCAATATTACTTTGACAATTTCTTTTAATTTGTATAATCTTACAAATAATATAAATATTTAACAACCATTTCCATTATTTTACTTTATCAAGGGGTACCACATTTAAATATTCCACTTGCATCTTTTTGGTGTGAGAATATATGATTGAAGGCTTAGGTTTCTTCTTGATAATATCATAAATACTTACTTTAACATTCATGACTTAAAACGGGATATTTGTTAATTATCATAAGATATACATACATATATAAGTAACACGCACAATTTCATAGTATGTAAGATGCTATAGATTTAGATAGAAGCAGTATGTACAATTTGTTATTGGCCAACATTCATTTATAGCCGTTTTTCAGTCAATTTAGACCGAGTACAATTCGTAATAAAGCGACCTGCCCCAAAAAGCATGCTATATTTAAGTGGGGTTTAAGTCAACGCCTAACAATTAAAACGAGTACTCATACTACGAGTAATTCGCACATTTCATTCGTTGCCCAAATATCGTAGGTGTATATATGTAAATATACATACATATACATTCAAGTTGTGGAGGTGGAGCACCGACTTATGTAAGAATTTATTTTTTGTTGTATATTTCTTCACTTTTGGCGGGGCAATGAGAGAGTGAGATGGATGCAACTGCATGCAACATGTTCGATGTTGGCAATCATTTGTGTTGCATGCTGCAGGGCGCCAAAAAGTTAACCATGGCCAAGTTTTGTGCAGTTCTCTGTTGTAAACAGCGCAAGCGGCAGAGAGAGAGAGCAACTGAGAGAAAGAGAGAGGAATAGTGAGAGCGAGAGAGTGCGCTATGAAATGCCGGCCACGTGACATTGTTGCATTTCCTGTGTTATCGTGTATGTGTGTGTGTGTGTGAGTACCTGGTGATAAGCCGCAGCGAAGCTATTAATCAAAACAAAATCAAAAAATGCGCCTCTCTCTGAGCAGCGTGAGAGAAACACGTGCCGTACTGTTAACAGTGCCAACTTAACAGAGCTCTGTTAAGTTAACTAAGAAATAAGTTGATGACAATTGATTTCTATGGCAGCTGCTGTTGTTGTTGCTATTACTAAAAATAGATGAATTTCCTGTAAATATGCAGGAGTTAACATGCATAAGTACCTAATTAAAATAAGTACCTATTATTGATTAATTAGAACTGACAGTTAATTGAACTTGACATTGCAATGATTACATAAGCGCATGGCCTTGAAATCCATTATCATTTAAGCTTTAAATTAATGCACTTATTGGGTGTTTGTCTCTGGGGTAATGCATTAAGTCAATTGCTTGAGCGGGTCTCTAAAGCGTCTTATTGTTGCTAAGCCGTTAAGCAACTGCTGCAACTGTCAACTTTGCTTTCCTTCCTCTTCCTTTCTTCTTTTTGCTTCCTTTTTGCTTGTTTGCTTAACACTTGGCACGCACACGCTTCAAATGAAGCCGTGCTGTATATATGTACATATATATAAACTTACATACATATAAATGTCCTTGTACTTTTACATAATAAACGAGTCAATGCCGAAGCCGGCAGCAATGAATAAGAAAGAATAGAAAAAAAGAGGCAGTCTTAACAGAGCTCTGTTAATGGCAACAGTGATAAGAGCCGGCGAAATGCACAGCACAAAAGAGAGACAGAGAGAGAGAGAGAGAGAGCGGTGTCATTTGCTCTCTTTTAGTGTTGCTGCTGTTGCTGTAAGCTGCAACTGTAAAGTGCCCTGTAGTTGCGTGGCACTAAGCCAACATCAACAACAACAACAACAACAACAGTCTCGTATATGGGCCAGAAACTGAATGTGTGGGTTGCAACAGAGACGACAGCGCTGCTGCTGCTCTGCTGCTGCTGCTCTGTTGCAACTACAACTACAACTACAACTACAACTTTAACTAGGTACAACACTACACAACCCTTGACCAAGGCACAACTTCGTGTAGAGTGCTCGTCTGTCGTGCATTATGTACATACGACGACACATGCACATGGGCCCTGCGTCTCTGTGTTAGTTGTTGCTGCCTCTGCCTCTGTCACTGCTGCTGCCGTTGCCGTTGCTGCTGCTGCGCTTTCTTGCCTGCCACACAGGATAGTCAGTCAGTTGCAACAATCGCATTTTGCACATTCGCCAGCATTCAGTTGTACGCGGTTGCTCCTTCAGTAAGGACGCACAGCACTTCCTTCAGCCAGTTAGTCAGTTAGCCAACTAGTTAGTAACTTGGCTGTTTTTGTGTGCTGTCTGTAACTGTTAGCCACTTGTGCGGTGTAAAATTAACTAACATTTCAACTCACAATTAGCATTGATCAACATTAATTGATCATTCGCTGGCTGTTACAGCTTACAAAGCGCTGTAAACTTTACAGAGCCCATTACATAAATGCTAAGGCATTAGAGACGAACAACATAAGTCGATTGACTTGTTAAGAAACGCCGCCCCACCCCCCCACACACAGATTAGTTGGGGCACCGGCATGCAAATCAAAACTGCTAATTGGCGTTGCCCGAATTCGAGTCCACATGCAACTTGACGCTCAACGCAACATCGCCATTAAGCAAATTGAAGTTTAAGATCTTTTTTGTGTACGTGAATGATATTGAATTATTTTTTTTTTTTATGTTATTGTTGCTGTTGTTGCCTGACGCGACAAGACGTGTAATTTTGTTAGCCTTTCGTGCTCAGTGAACATTACTTCGAGATACTAACGTCAAAAACTAATATTAACTAGACGAACTTGTTGTTTGCTGCCTGTGCGGCGTCTCAAAGTGCATTTTTATTAAAGTCAACAAGTTGCTGCTGAATAACACAGACAAGAAGCAGGTGAGTTTCATATGTCAAAGCCGATTTCCTTTATTTTTTTTTATCCACTTTATATTCATTATTTACATGCAACCATTATTCCTAAGTGTTGATAATATCAGACGGAAAGTGGGTTAGTTTCCAAGCAACACTCTTTAAATTGAATTATGCTTGTCGCTTCAAATTGATTATGAGCATAAAATTGTATTCGATTTTCTTAGAAAGATAAAAATTTGTTACAGTTTCGGGTACAAGTTTTAATAAAATTAAGTTAATATTTCACTTTAAAGAATTTTTGGGAATTAATTTTACTATTTTTATATGAATGATAAATATATATTTTTTTTATAAATAGCTATAAACTTGTTACATTTTCGGGTAACATTTGTAATAAAATGAATTTCAAAGAATTTTTGGGAATTATTTTTACAATTTTTATATAAATGGTAATTATATATTTTTTTAAGAATTATTTAAATTTGAATGAAAAAGTATCAGGTCTAATATAATTTTTTAACTTAAAAAAAATCTTCGTAGTTTGCTTTTGCCAATAATAAAATTCTAAGGTCATGTCCCTATGTCTTAAATCTGTCAAAGTGAGCTGAAGATGGAGTAGGAGAGTATTTATTTTGATTTACAATTTTTTCAAAATTAAGCTTAAGTAAATAAGTATGATAGTTGTGAATAATTTTAATTTGATACACTCATAGTTTACTTCAGAAAATTTCTTTATATTAAAAAAGCACATCATTTGCATTTTGTGATAAATATTAATATGAAATGCCAGATATAAAGAAGCTTGGCAGAAATTTTTAGCATAGAAATGCCAGGCATTAAAAAATAAAATATACTCACAACCCAAAAGATATATTTTTTTGTTTTTTTTTAATGGATTTGTTACAGTAAATTTGGTCAAAAGACCAACAATAACAAATCATGCAGAAAGCAAATAACCAGAAAAATGTTGAGTGGAGTTAGGTTTCATAATATGAGTAGAAAATATCCTGAATTGTTAAGTTATCTGTCTGCCATTTGATATTCAATAAAAATAATGTAATTGCAATTAGTTTTATCGTTGTAAAATAATCAAAAAAACATTTTTACAAGCGTCCGCCTTTTAATGCAAAACTTTTAATCCGACGCCTTGGTTTGTTTACTCGAATCGCATTCCCTCAGCCGCAAAAACAAAAGCAACGACAATAATAAAAACAAACATAAAAAAGGAGAAAATTATTGCATATTTACACAAGACAATATATACACTCACTCGCCCGTCTGAATGACAGTCAAGCTCATATTGAGGCTGCTGATGAAGGGGAGTTGAAGGGGGGGAAGGGGAAGGGAATGTGGAAGTGGATGCAGGCAGTTGGAGCTGTCTGTCTATTTGTAAACTCAATGAGTGAGTGAGTGTCGAGGTTATTTTGTAAATTGTGTGTAAGCCAAACTGCTGCCTGCTGAACATGTAGGCAAACCATTGCAAAAGTCCAACAAGTTAGCAGGCGTGTGGCACGAGTCGTGTGGCATGGTAGAAGGATTGAGCGTGTGGCAAGTGGAAAAACGGGAAGCCGACAAGGAAGGACAAGCAAAGTGTCGGCATCATTGCATTTGTTGTTACTGTCCTGCGGTTGCCAGTTAGGCCAGATCGGGTGTTGCAAATAAACACATATGTACGTGTTCATATATGAATATGTATCGTAACGTAACGTAACGTATCGCAACGTATCTGGGAATGTTTGTTTGCACAAGTGCAGCAGGGTCAGGTCACAACATACGGAAGTAATTCGATTTTGTGTGGCATGTTGTTGATGAGCCTATGACATTGTTGTGCAATCCACGGACAGTCAGTCAAATAAACATTCAAACAAAGATTACAAACTGTCTGAGTAGTCAGAATTGTCACAGCTGTCGGAGTTGCAGTCACTCAACCTTGGGCCCAAAGACACACGCAGCAGATAATGTTTAATTCACCATAATACCATTTAGGATACGAATATAGTACACTTCCGGTGCGCACAAAAACTCATTTGCAAACAGTCAAGTAAATGTAATTGTAATAATTTACTAACAACATTAAAATTAATATAGTATTGTAACATGTTTGCACAGGCAAATTTGTCCAAATTACTTATACGACTCGTATAACCAGACATAATATTTTATACATTTTATGTTCATTCACAACCATTACACGAGGTAATGTTTTTTCCAAATTATCATTTAATTTAGTATTATTGCGGTTATTAAGAAGTGTTGTTTAAATTTAGTCCCAAATTTAATTGTGGCTTAATAAACTAATATATTCAAATTATTTATTATTGTGACATTTGTGATTCATTTGCCATATAATTATTTGGTAATAAAATATTTATGAAAATGTTTTGATTAGATGTATATTCGAGTATCATCATTCCGATTGTTGAGAACTAAATAGCAATACATTTTCTTTCAATAATAAACAAAAGTTTGCATAAAACACAGCTACAAATTTGTATACTCATAAAATTCAATACAATTTTTTTTATTGTTAAATCTTAAGAATGCATCTTTGTATAATTTATTCCGAAATTGCTGGTTTATTTGAGCAAAAAGTTGTGTAAATTATTTTTAAAACATTCTTGTGCATTTCAATAATATTTTCACAAATGTTGGTCACTAAAACAATTATTAAGCCGACCGCAAATTGTTAGGCAAATTTGGAGCCACAATTTGACAACAAAGTCAATGCTGAGAAATGGACAAAATATTTATGGCAGTCAAGTTAAGTGTGTTGTGTCAGTTTACATCTAACAGACTAACAGACTGACAGTCTAACAAGCTGACGGTCTGTCGAGCTGCCAATTAAAGCAAAAAAAAAAAAAATAGTATCTCTGGTAAAGTTGCAGTCTCATAATTGCTTCAATTGAAAAATACATGACAAGTGCTATCTGAAAAGTTCTCAAAAATGCTCAAAGTAATAAAATGACTCGAAACGTCAACGTAAATTGTAAATTTCAAAGAGCAAATTGCACAAATTGGTTCATTTTCGATGAACATCTAATGCCAATGAGCATTTTTATTAGGCCTGCGGTTAAGGTGCTGTCTTTTTTGTCCGGCATCTCCATCAATATTTAATTTCATTACAATTCACAAATGCCAAAGGAGCGTCAACAATGCCAAAAGTTGCTCAAATCTAATAAATAATTCGAAATATATCTATGAAAATGTCCATTTAAATATGCCTTTGAGGCTGGTATTTCATAGTCCATTAAGGTTGCATCCAGGATATGCGTAAAGTCTAAGGTCGATTAGTTTGAATGGATGAGGTCTTTTTGGTATTTACACCTTGCTGTAAACTATGCATGATCCAATTTGATGCATTTTAAACTGGTCACTAGACACGTGTTTGGCTTTAAGCTGGTTTCAGCTCCTCTGTTCCAACCAAAGTGCATTTTATTTTATGCTTTCAGCCTGTTCTGCCCCACAGGCTGTCTCTCTTCCTGCCTGCATGTCCTTGTTCCTGCACTCTCTGCACTGACTTGCTCTGTGTCTGCTTTCCTCAGTGTCTGCTTAAAATGATAACGTTGAGAACGTTGGCGGTCTAGAGAAGACAAATGTGTGCTATTGAGGCGTGAAAATATTCCACTATAAATACACATGAAGCGAAAATATCACTTTAAGCTCTGTGTAATTTTCTGTATCAAAGTGTGGGCGTTAGTTTATTTATGGTTTCAACTTTGGCTTCATATAAAGCAACAGCTGCAGGCACTTAATAGAAAACAAATCTATAATTACGAGTATTTTAAAAATCAATTGACTAACTGCCAAATCAAAGTTTAAAAACCATTTGCGGATACACAACAAACTTTGTAAACTAAAATCGATAGAATCTTTAAATTTAATATGTGACTGGAAGATTGATGATGTGTAACCTCATTATAAGAATAGAAAAAAGTACTAAAAATATGCATATAGACATTTAAATTCCCTTTATGGCAATAGATTTAAATCTAATCTGAACTATAAATATTTAAGATATGTTGCTCAGTTGTAAAGAATAAAAATCGGCTGACTTTACTGATTTTTAATAACTTGGAACTGCCATAACTTTGGCAAAACTCAATCAATTTCCATGCTCCATGTAAATTTGTGCATAATTTTATCACTAAATTCGTTTTGCATTTAAATTTAGTTGATATTGAAAAGTCGAATTTTTTCGAAAAAATCAAAAAAGACAAAGGGGTAACACTGTAAATTTTCAAAAAAATTCGATTTTCAAAAATTTATCAAATTGAACAAAATTTAAATGCAGAACGAATTTAAAGGTAAAATCATTCTCAAATTTACTTTGCGCACGGAAATTGATTGAATTTTGACAAAGTTATGACAGTTCAAAGTTGCTCAGTAGCTGCGATGGCCAGAACCGAAATTAACCCTTATAAATGAATCGGTTACTAAACGGTTATATCGGTTTAAAGAGTTTCGGTACAACGGAAAACATTTTTTTCGGTTACGGTTTCAGTTACGGTTACAAATTTCAATCGGTTTTCATCGGTTAAAGGTGACGTTTTCGGTTAAGGCTTTAATCCCTGCTTAGAATATAAACGAAGTGAACACTTTCCAATTTTGTTCAATTTATTACATATTTACTACCAATTTCAATTTCAAACTGATTTTTTTTATAAATAAATTGCCCTTTGATTTAAAATTTTTTTTCCAAAAGTCAAGGCTTTTATGCATACGAGTAAACCGGTATACCCGACAAATGTTTTTCCGTGATGTTCAAAATATTGGCAAGCTTTGCAGACAGACGTCCTTTCTTCTTCGTCCTTCGCTTCCGCTTGGCTCCTCGGTGTCTGCAGCCAGCGAGAAATTGCAGTAAATGGCAGTAAATGTAAAAACGAGCTACAAAACCCGAGCCAGAAACATCGCGTCGACCCAATTTTGTATGGTAGTAAAATCGCAGCTTTCATTAACTGAAACGCCAGACGATTGAGGTATGGGGTTGGAGTGTGCGAGGTGGAGACGCGACTGTCAACGGCTGCGTTGCAAGTGGCAGCAACAACAGCAACAGCTTTAAAAACAAGTTTAACTGGGTGGCTCATTGTTGGCTGTGGATCAAGTCCCCAACTTACAGACTTTCCCCCATCGCGTTTCTCGCTCCATTTACTGTGGCACGTTGAAACTGGGCGTCTCATATGGGTGGCTCCTTTGTTTTCTGTTTCTGGTATTTACGAGTATTTGTATACTTAAATCAAAATACAATATATAGTAGTATATACCCTGTATCTAACTGACTTTTCGACTTAAGACAACAAATTTCTTAATTTAAAATATAAGGACATGACAGGATAAGGATTCTTTTTTAATATAAATAGCTTAACTTACTATTTAAATATTTTAAAAATATATTTTAAAAATATTATGATAACAATTTTTTTGATCGAATTAACTTTTCACTTAAGCTGCTCTTATTATTTTGCAGGCTTTTTGTAAAAATTTTTATTGGTATTTTTGTTTCAGTGTATTCGTGTCAAAATACAAAATATAGTAGTATATACCCTGTGTCTAACTTATACAAATTTAAAGTGAACTTCAATGTCGTTCACCGGGGCTAGTCAAAAGTTTTGAGGGCGGAAATTAGATGCCATCGATGGTTGGCAAATGGCTCAAGGATATGTTAAAGTGTTTGTCATTTGCAATTAATTTCCTTTTGACCAGGTTTTCCGCTGTCCGTTTGCAAAGATGCGAGATGGCATTTCAATTAGTTGCTCAAAGTGAATGGCCAAAAATTTTGCAATAATTTCCTCATATTTCCGACCATTTGCAGTGCCTAAAAGCCGACTGCATTTTTAATTAGACAAAGGTAATGCAATTATTTCAGTCAGATATCTATGGACTGGTTATCGTTATCGATGTGTGTCTTTCAAATGTTTTAAACAGCAGCAGCAGCAGCAACAGCAACTGGGAAAAATATTGCCTTTTACTTTTAATGCGAGCAGGGTAGCTCTCTGCAATCCTTACATGTCCTGCCGTGGACTCTCCTGTCCTGGCCACGTTTGGGCCATTTATCCAATGGCTGCTTGCATGTTTGCTTGTGTAACCCTGACAGGAAGCGACTGCTGCTGGCATATGCTAATGCCAGGACTGTTACTAGACTCTTTTTGCAACAACTGGCTAAATATGTATGCCAAATGTGATTTGCATATAACGTTCTACTTGTGGCCAAGTGAAAAAGAGGGTAGGATTGCCATGCGTTTGGTATGCCTTTTAGTATGACTTTAGCTCATCGGCTATAACGTTGCGTTACGAGTTAACCAAGTATTGAAACAGACTCTACACTGAAAAAAAAGACCAACTTCTAAAATCAAGAAAATTCATATTAAATATTTTGTTCTTAAATTATGACCATTTTAAGACCAAATTCCTAAAACTATGAATTTTAATCTAAAAACTCGCAGTTCTTAATATAAGAATTAAAAATCTTTAATTTATAAGAAACTATTATATAAATATGTTATATTTAATATAAAGAGTCGCCGCTTTAGTTTGGTAACAAGTCGAGGGATCGAAACCAGCTCTAGCCAAGGAAAAAACATACAACCGGAATATTTGTAAAAAAAAATAAATCCAAAAAAAGTACAAATATCAAAAAAAAAAAAAAGTTTAAAGTTTAAAACACCTGCCTTATTTTTTTTATTTTTGTTTTGAGAATTTAAGACTGTTTGGTCTTAAATTAAGAACTTATTCTTATTTGATATATTCTTAAAATCAAGTTGTGTTTTCTAAAAAAAATCAAAAAAATCTTGATTTTGGAACATTTTTTTATCAGTGTATGCACTTTGTGCCACACTCAGGTATGTAAAGGGATCCCTCCCCCTCTTCTCTATTATCTGTCTGTTTGCTGGTTAAGCAACGGCTATTTGTCAGTTTTGATAGGCAAAGAGACTGTTGACTTTAGTCTGAGTTATGACACCAGTTGTCTGCTTAAGGATGTCTCCAAAACTTGCACTTGCACTTGTTGTTTCAACTCGATTTATATGAAAATTAGCTGAACACGTAATCATTGACATTGGTCATTGGTCATGTCATTAAAATGCAAAAATCTTACAGCATATGCATAATATTAATATTAACAATGACCTATACAAATTTATCCATACTATTCTGGCCCAGAATCAGACTCACATCCAATCACAATCGTAATCATAATAACTCTGAATTCGATGATAAAAACATTGCAACGCCAAATTTCTTCGGTTTTATGATGAGTGAAAGTAGCCAATTGGCAATTGCATGCCAAACTCAAATGGAATACATGGGTTCTTGACATAGAGGCTTCAACAATGCTCGAGTATGTATGAGTATGTATTTGGCTAGCCGTCTGTTTGTGATCCGGCTAAAAGGCATTGCCGGAATAAGTTTGTGTGGCACAAGAATTTCTCCTTTTTGGCCAAGTTCCTCGATAAATCTCAACCAAAAGTTGTGCTTGTGTGCCGGGGCCAACAGATTGTGTAAAATATGCACTGCTTTGAGGCACAGGGCAACAGACAGCAAACACCAGTTACCATTCACCAGTTACCAGTCACCAGTTACCAGTCACCAGTCGCCAGGCACCAAGCAACGGCCACCAAGCACTTGAGGCTGACACAACGCCACAAAGCGCATTATGATGATGATCAACATGATTATGGAAATGGGGAGTTTTGTGTGGGGAGTCACAATACCCGGAAAAGGCAGTTAAAGCGGCAGTCTTGGCAATCCTCTTCCTTCCTTTGGCCAAAAACAAACGAGCAGCCAATAAGTGCCCCCAATTTGGCACATGTCCATGAATCGTAAAGTACACTCCATTTTATTCTAATCACATAATTAAAGATATAATATTAAGAGATACTCGCTAACTGATTTTATTTTAAAGAATTGGTATTTATGAATTTTTAAATTCAACGGTTTAATTATTATTACATACTTTTAGGCGCACATGTTGCAAAAAAACTTAAGACATCCATAACTACCATTATATTATTGTGATCTTGATGAAATTAAGTAAGATGTTTAATAATAATAATAAAAGGTAACATTCACTATCAAAAAGAGCGCTCAGTTTTAAGAAGTGTGGATCTGGGGAAGTTTTCTCGGATTTGGATAAGCGATAGAGGCATAGCGAAATTCCGAAAACACTGTAATGTCCGTGGGGACCTTAAAGTTAAGATGATAGACATTTGTATAAATATGTGGAACATTTGAAAAAATTTGTACCCGTGGGGTACACAGAAGTCTCTGATATCTAAAACAGATTAAAATCTTAAAGTTCTTACAGGTTACATATATATTTTAAAATATAAAATATCGCGGCGAGTTTTTATTAATTCCAAGATCGATGGGAAATTTAAATTACATGTTTATTTAATTTGAAAAATAATTTTTATTTTTAATTTTTATATGTAGAAATCAAAAATAAAAATCAAAAATAAAAATTTAATGTTAATATCTTTTCAATCAAGTATTGTAAATCCAAAATCTACAAATATTTATGATGCGTGAAAAGGTATGATTTTTAATTTAAAATTTGAAATTTAATTATTATTTATGATTTTTATTTTAAAAATTGAAGAATAAGAGTTAAAAGTAATTTTTATAATAAAAATAAGTTTTATTTGCGATCCCTGTATACTTATGCTTACACAAAGTTGTTTAAAAAATCCATGTTGGCTTTAAAACAGATAAAATAATTTTTATAGAACACTAATACTGTCCATATCATATTTAAGGAAAAACGAATGCTAATAGGCAAAAGATAAAGCAGATTTAACAGGAGTATACATATATGAAAGACTAAAACTAATTATGAATAAAGGATAATAAAAATGTTTTTTTGCTAAAACTGTATTTCACTTTCATGTCAATAAATCAGACGAGTAATACGGCTTGGTCAACAACTCGGGTTAGTATATTGGTAATGCTCGTAACCCTTTTTCGAGTTGGCAGTAAGTTTTATTGGTATTTGCCATTTGGGTTCATGTTGGCCCACTGCAAACAGGACAACAGGGAAAGGCAACGGAATTCGACTTTCAGCTATTTCCTATGCCAAAAACGAAGTTTTGGCCAATGGCAACAACCTACTTACAGCTTGCACAGTGAACTGGGTGGGATTGGGATTGGGATTGAGATTGGGGTAAGAAGACATAAACACGTGATAAAAGCCTTACTTGCAATTTTAACTTTGCAGGAGCAATACGGGATTACAGAGCTGCAACAGTAACAAGAACAGAAGTTGCAAGTTGCAACACAACACAATTCCAAGTCGCGATGCTGTGTCTGTCAGTCTGTTTGTCTGTCAGTCTGTGTGTCAGTCAGTCAGTCTGTCTGCTTGGGTGCGTCAGAGTGGCACCAACGAGCGTTGGGCGTATATGACACGTCTACGATACCAATGCCAAGGCAGTCAGTTAGTCAGACAGACAGACAGACAGACAGTCGCTCTATTTGTCTGTCTGCTTATCTGTCCGTCTGTCTGTTTGTCCTGTCTGTGTATTGTGCCATCTACTTACGAGCTTCGTTGGGCCGAGACTTGTTTAACCGTCTGTGTGTGTCGTGGGTCATTTGGACTTGGCTTTGAATTCAACTTTTTTCTCCACTCTCAATTCATTTTTTTCCAAATACTTGTCGACAATTCTTTTATGCTTCCTGTAGCTTTCAGTTTATATTTATTTTATTTTTATAAATTTGTCTTTAAAGTAGCAAATATGTCACCCGCATGTAATTGGCTCTGGCTTTTGTTTATTTTGTCTGTAGCTTGACCTCTGACCCCCTTTTTGAGCCACTTAGCACTGATTGAGAACGAGTCTCTTTTGGTAGGCAACACTTTTATGTTAGCCCTCAATGCTCATGGCATCAAGTGGTTTGGCTCATCAACGGGCTTTTAAAATGTGAATCTCTCTCACTTTCTCCACATTTCCATTTATTTAATTTGATATTTGTTTTTGCAAGTGCTGCGTAGGGCAAAGATGCATGCCACACACCCATTAGGAATGCCCAAGCGCATTGATTTGAATATGTCAGCAATTTGTATAGTCTTGTGCTCGACTGCGCCAACTTCAACTTCAACGCCAACATCGACGTCGACGTCGACGGCAACTGCAGCTGCAGCGTCTGCAATGTATGCAATGAATGCATTGGCAGAACTGCCGCCGCCGGGCGACGCTGCGTAATGCAATGTAAACCAAACCAAACAATTTAAAATCATGGCGTGCATTTGGCTTCAATTCAATTTAAACTGAAATGAGCTCATGGGCCACAGGCGGAAACGTGGGCCATGGGACATAGACAGGGGACGGGGGACAGGGGACAGGGGAGATGCGACTGGCATTTTACAGAGGTAAAATACTGCACAGTAGTTGCAGAGTTTTACTTTATTAAATTGCACTTCCTTTTTTATCTCTCGCATTAAACTATTGTATTAAAAAACACTCAGCGCTAAAAAATATGGTGTTAAATATTGTGTACAGATATAGTTATATTTTGCAACTTAAGATAAATAAAACTAAGAGCTATGATGAATTTATAATTGCAATAAAATTCGCTTAAGAGATTTTTACTTTTCATTAGATTTTCAACCTTTTTTATTTAATAAAAATTATGTAGTTGTGTAAAGCGACGTTATTAAATTTAGTATACATATAAAGTTATATTTTGCATAGAAAATATAGCGCTACTTAAAAAAAGTAAAACTAAATTCTATATAAAATTTATAATTGCATTAAAATTCGCTAAAGATGTTTATACTCTTCTTAGGATATATATTTTTTTGATTTGATTTATACTCTTCATAAGATGTACAAATTTTTCATTTAATAAAACTTATAAATTTTATTTATACTCTAGGTGTACAAATATTCGAATTTAATAAAAAATATAATTATTTAATTATTTTAACATAATTAAATTTAGTATTCAGATATAGTTATATTTTTTGCATTGAAAATATAGCACAACTTAAGATTACTATAACTTAATTTTATGCAAAATTTATAATTGCATAAAAATTCGATATAGAGATTTATACTCCTCATAAGAATTATAAATTATTTCATTTAATAAAAAATTATAAATTTGATTTATACTCTTCATAAGATGTACAAATTTTTTCATTAAATAAAAATCAAAAATTGGTATAAAGCACCGATAATAAATTTAGTATAAATATATAGTTATATTTAGCACAACTAAGGATAAGTAGACCTTAATTATATGTTAAATTTTATGATTGCTTTCAAAAAGATGGATACATTTTTTTATTTAATAAAAATTATAAATTTGTATAAAGCAACTTTATTAAATGTAGTATAAAGATACAGATAAAGATAACTGCATAGGGAATATAGCACAACTAAAGATAAGTTAAAATTAATTCTATGCTAAATTATAATTGCCACAAAACTCGCTAAAAAGATTTGTACTCTTCAAAAGATATACAAATTTATTTATTTAATAAAAATTATAAATTTGATTTATACTCTTCATAAAATGTAAAAATTTTTGGATTTAATAAAAATGATAAATTTTTATAATCGACTTATTGACAGTAACCTTTAGTGAATTAAATCTTTCATTCAATTTTAAAACTTTTATTTAATTTAAAGCAATGCATTTATTTTAGCCCTACACTAAATTTGCCAACTGTTTACCTTAAAGGGGGAACTTGTGATCCAAAGTCGAGTAACGTAGTTTTCACCGCAGTTCAACGAGTTTGGTGTCTGTGTCAAGTGCTGACAACTGTGCGCTGTTAAATGTGCTGCAAAGTGTTAACAGCGCGTTAACATTCACGATTTGAATATTTAGGTTCATAAATCTGCACTTCGTTATGTATTTTTAATATGGCCCAAAGAAGTTTGTGACATTACAATGGCCCAATGTGGCATTTGTTGGCCATTGCTTTATTGACACTTGCACACAACTGTGTCATATAATTTATGGCTTGCAATTTGTATACAAATTGAAAGGCGCAATATCAACAAAACTTTGTGCATTTGTATGTGTGTGTTCGTCTAACGAATAATAATAAATATGTGAATATCAAGTTTGTCAACTAACTGTTATTCACGTGAGTCTGTGTCCGAGTCTGGAGGCTGAATAATAAAAAAAAAAAACCAAAACAATTAAAATTTTGTTTTGGCCAATTAAAAGTTTGGCACAAAAAATCAACCTGCCGTGGCGAAATGCGATGCTTGCCGCACGAACGCCTTGTTAGCGTCAAGTTTATTGCAATTCCAACTATTTGGCGTGGCAATTTAATGAGAAAATGTAGGACAGTGCTGCTCTCCTTTATTCACAGCCTGTGCCATCGTCTGCCTCAAGACTGAAGCACTATTCAAACAGTCTGAGTGCCGTTTAGGGCGGGCTTTTTACCAGTCCACCCGCAGATTTGAATGGTGTGGCTTTTAAAGCGCGCACTGGATAAATAATTCATCAGACGTTTCGGCAAATGGCATCAATGTGCGGCAATGTTAAATCATGGCCAACAAATAAGTTTGTTTACAAGAGGAAAACAAGCGCGCCAAAAGCCGTAACAATAACAAACTGACGTCGAAATTAATTATGACACCTGAGTTGGGAATTCAACACAACGCGTCCTGCGCCCAGTTTACTTCGTCCTGCATAAAATGTGTTGCATATTTTAGTGCGTTGCCAGTAGCAAATATGCAAGTTTTGCTGGATCCTGTCTGTGAGTGTGGGTGTTTATAGGTGTGGGTGTGTGAGTGTGTGAGTGCCCTAGGCTGCCTGTGTAAGTTTTGTAGGCTTTAAAGCAGCCATCAGGCAATAGCAATGAACAACCTGCAGGAGTCGACACGAAAGTCAAGTGCAAGAAAAAAGACCAAAAGCATTGAGAGTGAGGACAAGACCAGGTTCCCACTCCAGTTGCCATAAACTTTACTGTTGTGGCCTTTGGACATCTTTATAACTTGCTGCGGCTAGCAAACTGAATGCTCTAGCCTTCATCACCTCTACCTCTACCTCTTTCCCCTCCGCCTCCCCCGTCACCATCACCGCCCTTGCCCCTCTGCCACTTACTGGTCTTTTGAAATGTCGTTGGGTTTTTTTATGACCACCGCTTGATGTGCATGGAAAAACTTGAACACGGTTGGATCTTAAATTGAAATCGCTTTAAAATTTCGTGTATCAGTCGATTGGCTCTCAAAAAGTTTATGGCACAATTCATTTGGTCAATTGGCTTCGCATACAAGCCGTCATGTTGACTAAATTTAGGATTTCATAAAAAAAATTTATACGAATTTGGATTTGAAAAAAATACTCTGTAACTTGGAAAAATATTAGTTTAGATTAAATTACAGCACAAAAATAACATACCGAAATTTACCTTAATTAAAAATTGTATTTATATAAATATAATATCTATTTTTATTTTTATAAAAATGGGACGGAAAAGGGTTTTCATTAAAAAGTCATAGTCTGAGTTAAAATACTTTTGGTCTACCCGTTATATTATTTGAAAAATCCTACTTTATACATTGAGTTACATCCAGAGTACCATAAATAATTCTTCTTTCTTTCTAAGCTTTAATATTTTTGTTTTGTTTATCGGATCTCTGAATATATTTTTAACAAATTAGATGTAAACGAAATGATTTAAAATATGTTACTATTATTTCGGTACTACGGAAAGGATTTCCTGAATTTCTTATCCAAAAATTGTTTTAAAAAGTTTCCTGGAATGAAGGATTTTCCTATTAGCCATACTATCGATAACAAAAATTTTGCTTTTATTATTTAGGAAGGTTTATTTAATTAAATTTATATTCATAATTCTTATGATTAAATTTACAAAAACTAATATAGCTTTTGTATTTTTATTACGTGGTATAAACCATTCAACACATTTTTTACCACAAGAATTTACACGAGTCGCCCTAAAGCGCGCCACAAAAAAACAACAACATTAAAATGGCCAACAGCAGCGGCAGAGGCAGCGGCAGCGACAGAGGCAGCGGCAGCGACAGAGGCAGCGGCAGAATAAGTGGCAGACACAGCGTCAGTTGCAGCAGTTGGGGAAATTTTTGTTTGTTTCATATGCGAGTAATTTTCACTTTTATTGGTGCACAAGCGTTAAAGAATTTTAGTTTTATTTGCAATGTCTGCGCATTTTTAATCATTTCGAGCTCGGCTGCAGTTTAATTTCATGACTTGTCAGTCCGTCGCCAACTATTTCCAACTGCATTCGTATCTGTATCTATAGATGTAGATATAGATGTAGTTGAAGTTGTAGCTGTATATTTATCTGTTAGCTGTCTGGCTTCTGAATGCTGAGTAGTTGGTAGTGTGAACTAATTAGTGCATTAGCATTTAGCGCTCTTGCCAAAAACTTTCACTTCAATCCCAGGTAATGTGGGTTATGCAAAGCTCTTGGCTAACCACCGCTCATGATGATGATAATGAAGATGGTGATGATGATTGTCATGATGTGGTTTAGTATATGTGAATAGTTGTGTATCTGTTGCTCATTAAATCACGTGGCAAATAGATAGGTTGCATTTTGTGTGTGCATTTGTGTGTAAATGTAACGCGTCTTATAATTGCAATTTGCTAATTTCGGATACTGATTGATGACTGATTAAAATTGGCTTAAATAACCATGATGAGCTCAACTTAACCACAAGCAGCAATCAAGCTGGAATGCAATTTGCAAGGCCAACACAAATAAGAATTTAAAAATAGTTGCAAACAGACAGACGAATAGACAGACAGACAGTTGGTCGGTCGGTCGCAAGGACGCGTTGATTTTCATGTAAAACAAATATCACTTAATATGGCTCTGGTCCTGTCGACGTTGGCTAATGGCAAAACAAAAGGCACGTAGCTGTTTTGTTGTTACCAAGCGGTCAGCACGCAGCTGCTATCCATGCACTGGGAAGGAGACCAACCACCTGAACACGTGTGCGTGTGCAGCACATAAAAAACTGTGCATCAGGTTGCAACGAGCGGACGGGCGGGGGCAGAGATGCTCACTGGCCATGTTGGCCGCTGCGAGGCATTAAAAACAACTGTCGACAAACAACAACGACAACGGCAACAACAATATGAGAAGCAATAGAATCGGACCACCTGATGGTGCTTGCACCTTGGTAATAAGCTGATTGGAAATGAGATAAATTTTATACTTAGATTTATATTTATATATATATTGTAAGGGTTAAATCATAGCTGTTAAATTTGGATTACAATTAGTAATCAATTAGATTATAAATTTAAAAGAATTGTAATGATTATATAATTATCTGATTATTAACAATATTTAAGCGCCTACTTCGCACAAATATTAAACAAATTAAAATAAAAATACTTAAACGATTTCAAGTTTATAGAAAAAAATAATTCAAATATACTTTTATTTTCCTAACTATTTAACAAAATATTGCTTAATATTTATGCTAAGTAGGCGCTTAAATATTGTTAATAATCAGAAATAATCATAAGTAATCCAGAATATAATCAAATTATTTTTTTTGATTATTTTTAGGTAATTTCAATTATTTTCTAATAATTTTTAGTAATCCTGGTTATTTCTGATTACTTATAATCGTAATCAAAAAGTAATCATTATAAATTTGAAATAATCGTATTAATCATCTTCTTCTTCTTTTGGAGTTACTGGCTTACATATGTTATGTAAATATATTATGGGTATTCCTAAGTTAATTTTATCTATTTTGCAAATCTAATAAGTTAATTATAATATTTAGTTAAAGTTATAATAGTTTAGGTATAGTATTTACTTATATAATATTTACAATATTTATATTTATATTTTTATTTATATATACATATATGTATTTATATTATTAATATTAATATTTATAATTATATTAATATTTATACTAACAGCCCCACTATGCTCTGACTGCCCCGTGTCCAAGGCACTTAATATTAATAAACAAAATACTCGACGCGTGTGCTTGGTGGACCAAGGACCAAGGACCAACGCACACGCCAGGCTTATACACATCCCCCTTTGCACATTCCAACCTTTTGGACTGATAGCTGGGTGTATTTTTGCAGCTCAGTTGGAGTTGTAATGAGCCGCACGAGAAATGCATAAAGTTTTCGGCTTAAGTAGTTCAGGGCTCTGGATCCCGTGAGATCGATGTCTAACCATAAGTCTGCCAGATGCAAGAGTCATTCGGCACAGACGACGTAAACAAACGTCCGTATATGGTTCTGGCCTAGGTACGGCTCCAACAACGGCTTGGGGTACGGCTCAGAGTTTTTGCACGTGCGCTTGTCATTTTACTTTTAAAACTTTTGCGTTTTGCTGTCGTTGTTTGTTGTTGTTGTTCCTGTGTTGTTTTGGCTGCTTTTCAATTTTATTGTGGAAAACAACTGAAACTGTAAAAGGCGTTGGAGTGCTACGTGATTTACACCTAGGCGGATGTGCATCTGTGCATCATTTTACGAGTACGAGTATGATGGCTGCTGCACTTACCACATGCCATCCATGCCCTACTACATACATACATACATACATTCGTATATAACATAGCTACCACCTTGTCCAACCCCTCTTCTGTAGTTTGCCAGTTTAATGTTTATAAGGTGCTGCTTTTAGCTGCCAGTCAAGATGTTTGTTTATATTTTCGTTGACGACTTGCTGCTGAATTTATTCGTACTCCGGCGACTTTACAGCGGCCTCAGTCGACGTTGATGTGACTTTTACGTGCGTGTTGATGCGAGCCGCTGCAGCTGAAAACCGCAATTCTGTTTACGGGGTATTGCAGTTGGTCTACTATCCACTATTCACTATTCACTTGCCATTTGCCACTTTCCACTTTCCACTTTCACATCCTCCTCTGGCCATTGGGCATGTCAAAGTCAAAGCCACGCGCAGCCATTGTCATTACACGCGACGACGCTTACACCATTCAAGGTTTGACGGGGCAGGAAGGATTTGAGGAATGAGTACACTGAAAAAAAAAATTATCAACTTCTAAAATCAAGAATATTCATCTTACATATTTTGTTTTTAAAATATGACCATTTTAAGACCAATTTACTTATACTAAGAATATTAATCAAATAAAAATAATACAAGAATATAAGTTTAAATTAAATAAATAATATATGAATATCTTAAAAAAATAAAGGATATATACAGGGGTGATCATTAGTATTTACTTAATTCTAAAAATTCTCTAAATAATTCTAATAGTGACAGCAAAATGTTTTTTTTTCAAAAATCTCTTCGCTAGTATTTTTTTTTGTTTTTTTGAAAATTGGTAAAAAGGTACTTTTTTGCATCCAAATATTTTTTGTTTGACACTGAGGATAAAAGTCGAAAAAGTAGACCTTAAGAAAAATTCGAAATTTTCAATGAGTACTTAATGGGTTGTGGAAAGCTTTGCATCAGAATTTAAATGACCTTTCCATTAAGTTACAATTATGAGTAAAATTAACTTTAAGTAGTGTGCAAATACTTATGACCACCCCTGTATCAAAATTAAAATACTATAAATTTTAAACCTGGCTTAGATTTATAAGTATTTAAAACACTTTGGTCTATAAATAAGAACTTCATTTTATTTGAAATGTTCTTAAAATCAAGATATGTTTTCTAACTTTAAAAATTTGATGTTCTCTTAAAATCTGGCTTTTAGAACCAATTTTTATCAGTGTATGGTTGTGAATGTGAATGTGGGTGTGTTGGATGCTGGATTCTGAATGCTGAGCCTGCGTCAGATCGACTGTGGTTAGTTTTGTGGTTTGCTCGTTCGATTGCCGGGTATTCCGTGCTGAGCACCAAGGATGCATTGCATTTTAATGAAGATATACGGCGCTGCGATTCTCAGCGAGAGTGTGTCAGCCACATCGCTTGCTGGGCTTTAGTTAGCACTCCCCATTTATACTCCTACTTTCCCTCTGTCTGTCTGTCTGTCTGTCTGTCAGATTTGGCTTGTGTCCCGTTTACGCGTGCCTTTCATTTCGCACATCGGGCGTGGCCAGCGGCGTGGCAAGTGTTGGCATTTAAGCGTTAGAGGCGCCACTCTTTGAGTGCAACACGCAAACCTGCCTCAATCTGCGAACGGAAAAAGAAGGAAAAGGATAAGATAATCCTGCAAGAGCATAGGAAACTTTTTATTGCGATGGGGATATCTAAATGAAATATATTTAAACACCGACAGTAAATATTATATTATATTATTTATTTCACACTATTATATTTAAGTATAAATGATTAATTTTTCAAAAGATTAAGTGTGCTTAAAGATGATGCCGAACTATTCTCATTGTCCTTTTCTTCTTCTTCTGTTTATTTTTAATTTTGTGAATTTTATTTTATGAAAGCTAGTACGCAACTTTAAAACCAGTATGCAGTTCACTCAGTACTCATATAAACTTGACCTTCATATGAAAGTCTATGGGAAAGACTTAGAAAATTTTAAGAAATTCTATTAGTTAGAAATCTGGTTATTTCAAAAAATTATATAACTTATTTACT
This sequence comes from Drosophila kuntzei, assembly GCA_035042165.1. Taxonomy (NCBI): domain Eukaryota; kingdom Metazoa; phylum Arthropoda; class Insecta; order Diptera; family Drosophilidae; genus Drosophila; species Drosophila kuntzei. Next base: position 351,415 of record JAWNLU010001560.1, on the reverse strand, counting down.
ACATTTGGAGAAAAATATAAAGCACCCATCCTTTTATTAAAGATTCTTTTAAAAAGGCCAAATTAGTATGCAATTATTCATATGAGTCTGCTTTTTCGAAATACATATATCGATTATTTTTGAAGAATTCGAATTCTTTTAAAACATAAAGCTTTTAATGCATTCCAATTCGCAGAAGTTATGCTCTATGAATATTGACTTGAAGTATTTGTTTTTAGTGTCTTACGTAAAATTCTGACTGTTAATTTCTGAGCAGGATTGAGGAAGTTGTCTGAAGTGCTGGTGGTCACATGAATAATACAGACAAACTCTGTATATGAAAAGGATAAACTTGAATATCTTTCTTTGTCTTTGTCTACCAAATTTTCTCTTTAGCTGTTTGCTTTGAATTCGCAGTCGTAGTCGCAGTTGAAGTCGCAAAAATTTCTTGTGGCTTTCGGATTACTTATCCTTTGTCTTGTGAGCCAACTTTACGCATTAATTCTGTTAATAAATTTAATGACTGCATACAGAAAGTTCAACAATTATTTGCACATATGCTAATTTAAAATTTAATTACTCTGTCAATATGTGCTGTTGAGTTTTTCTCTACTTAAAAAGTTACAGAGTGCACTACAAAGATGCCAATTTGCATTACGAATTGCTGATCTGACAGGATATTTAAGAAAACTAAGGGATTTACCCTTTGTCCAGAAAAATATGCTTTCCCTTTTTCTACCTCATCGGCATTTGCTTTGTTTTAACTATCAACCATTAGTGTCATCAATTCAAAGACTACTTGACAAGTTAATAACTTATAGCAGATGAACTCAAGTACATATATCAGGACATTGGTAAGACGCACATTAGGAATGCAAATATCAGACATGCGCCGACTTTTTATTTTGCCGTTTAAGTACTTGAACTTTATTGGCTGCGTGCCGACATTCTTGGTCTAGGATCGAGAACAGGTAAAGGTATTCATATAAATGCAAACTAGCCCCAATAAATGCATATTTTACAATGCATAGCTAGACTTTGCTAACTGCCGTCTTTGCCTTTTTTATTTTATTGAAGAAAAAAACTAAAGAACGTCAATTTGTTCCACTTTTCAACTTAAAACTTACTCACTTCTTTTAAAGAGAACCAACTGTTGGTTCTATTATTAATAGTTATGACTCAGTTTTGTTGTTATAATATTCTTCATTTATAATGTGATAAATAAAAAATTTCTCAGCTTTAATTTTTATATAATTAATTTATTAAACGATGTTTATGGAAATGGATGTAGGAAATGTAACAATTAAATTAAATAATGCAGCAAGTCAAATGGTTGATCTCTTCAAGCCAAATAATATTTGATTAACTCTTGGTACTAAGTTGATAATATAAATAGTTGCTCACTACACTGATAAAAAAAATTTCTTAAATCAAGATTTTGGTCTCAGATCTAAGAATTTTGGTCTTAAGATATGAGTCGAGAACATAAAATTCTTAAATTAAGAAAACACATCTTGATTTTAAGAACATTTTAAATAAGATTAAGTTTTTATTTTTAGATCAAACAGTCTTAAATTCTCAATCGAAAAATAAAAAAAAAGACAGGTGTTTTTTAAACTTTAAAATAATATTTTTTTTTGTTATTTTTACTTTTTTTGGATTTATTTTTTTTTATAAATGTTCCGATTTATAGGTTTTTTTTGGCTAGAGCGGGTTTCGATCCCTCGACTTGTTACCAAGTCTGAAGCGGCGACTCTAACCAGAGCGCCACGGTGTCGTTAATGTCTTCATATTAAATATGACATATTTAAATTTTCTTAACAATTTAATATTTAATTCTTATATTTAGAACTGCGAATTTTTAGATTAATATTCTTAGTATTAGTAATTTAGTCTTAAAATGGTCTTATTTAAAGAACAAAATATTTAAGATGAATGTTCTTGATTTTAGAAGTTGGTCTTTTTTTTCAGTGTAGGATTCTGCTCAGTTGGCGAGTGTGGCAAGCAAGTTCTTGCGACAATCGTCGAGCGAATGAAGTTGCATCTCGGTGGACTTGCCGAAATGACTGCCACACATGTTGCACTGCAAGTTGGAGTCGTGACGGCAGCTGCAAGTGGAAGAGAGCACTATGATTACAAATGGCCAATTGGAAAAGTTTTTACAACGCACCCATCGATAAAGGTCGCCTCCAACTCCTCCCCAGCTGTTATATTCCCATAGTTAATTCCAGTCTCAAGTGTTGGCAGCCGCTGTTGCCATTTGATTTCATCTCTTGTGTCCAGCTGCCCTGAGTTGCCAATAAGCTTTTGCTTTAAATTTGGCTTATCCGTGAGACGCAGCGAACGTCTCAGTGCCTGCTCCTCTTCTTCATCTTCTCTTGGCCACGAACGCCAACTGCAAACATCAATGCTTTCACTTGGGGCCAGATCCATTAATTGGCTGCAACTCCACTGTTCCACGGCCCGTCGCACGACAATCGGCACGAAATTGCCGGCAATCCTTGAATGCAAAAGTGGCCTAATTAGATTTTTCGCTCCTTCTTTCTTCTTTCTTCTTACCATTCATCGTAGTCGTAGTCTGCATTTCGCCTTTTCTTCTGGCCGCGCTTTGGAGACCTACATTTCAAGGGCTCTTTGGGACGCCTATAAAAAGGCAGGTTCGGAAATCGCAAACGTGTCTCTTCAAATAAATACAAAGTATTTTATTTAAGTTAAAGATTAATAAAGTTTAAGTCTTACCCTCATATTGTGCATAGAACATAGAACGTTTCTTATTGTAACGATCGGAGTAGAGGCTGCCAAACATTTTCCATGAACCTACGTCAAATTCTGAATGCTGGACGTTATCGAATTTTGCTCTATTTTAAAGCTGATTCAAAAGCTGAATCGACACTCTCGACGAATATGAAAACAGTACGCAATGTCGTTCGAAATAGCGATAAGAAGAAAATAAAAAAAAAAACAGCTTGCATAAGTTGAGTCATAATCAACGCTGTGATAAGTCATTGCTCTGATAATTGTTTATAAATAAATGCTGTATACTCAAAGCATTTACTGACAGATGAGTGGCAATCAAAAATCTCAGGGAACGCGGAAAAAACATCAAACGGATTTGGGAAAAGTTAGGTTTGGGGTACTGAAAAAAGCAAAAAATATTTTTTACTCAGAAATATTACAATAGTTCTTAGCGGAAGAGAGTTTTAAATAATTTATAAGTCAAGATTTTATGCTCTCCTCTTATAGAGATTTAGATTACGTATACATTCAAAAAACGGATTTGGGAAAATTGAGGATTGGGGTATTGCAAACAGTAAAAAATATGTATTAATCAGAAATGTTAAAATAGTTCTTAGCGGAAGATAGTTATAATTAATTTATAAGCCAATAGTTTACGCACTCCGCTCATAGTGATGTATATTACGTATACGCTCAAAAAACATCGAATCGAATTTGGGAAAATTGAGATTTGGGGTTTTGCAAAGACCAAAAAATCCTTATTATTCAAAAATATTAAAATTGTTCTAAATTATCTTTGCTCTCTTCTTATTGTATTACTCAGATATATTAAAATATTTCTAAGTGGAAAAAAATTCTAATTAATTAATAAGCCAATATTTTATGCACTCCGTTCTTATAGGTTTATATTCGTGTACGCTCAAAAACCGTCAATACGGATTTGGGAAAATTGAGGTTTGGGGTTTTGCGCAACCAAAAAATTGATATTAATCAAAAATATTAAAATAGTTCTTAGTGGAAGAGAATTCTAATTAATTTATAAGCCAAAAGCTTATGCACTGCGGTGTATATTATATAGCTAATATGTATAAATAAATTCTGAATAATAGGAGACGATGAGAGTACCATAATATGGCAGTTGAATAAATGGGTATCTATATGCAAATCAATTCTCATATGCATTTTTTTTAACATACTTTTAGCAGTACTTAAGTAAAGCAATACCAAACCGGTTGAGTTTTGGACCCTGTTCGAATCTAGTTGTTATGACACACAGGGAATATATTTAAAAGTGCCCAATCACAAAGCGTTCTCAATTCTCTATATGCTCACACCTTGTGCAGTTAAAGCTCTTTATTGTTTTACAGTTAAGACCCTCACAATATTATAATAAGGCTTTACACCAACAAACCATTTGCACAATGAATATTATAAACTAATATGGCATGGTCAGAGATGCGCGAAATGTCGAAAGTGTTTTCGACATCAAATCGCAAAGTTTGATAGCCGAGCACGTAGCGACTCGGAGTGAACAACCGCAGCCACGACCTGGACATGGACCTGGAACTGAAACTGATATTGTTACTGAAACTGAAATGGCCCAAAGAGCATGGACATGGGCACTACATATGTGTGTGTATGTGTATATGTGACGTTTGTGAAGCTGAAAATCAGGCACGTAATTGGCTATTAACGCTGGCCACTGCACAAAGCATAATGGCTAATTGCAGCTGTTGTTATTGTTGTCATTTTTTGATAAAATTGCTAGCGTTAATTAAATTAAAAGTGCGAAAATTAGTCGTTGCAAAGTTCACAGAGATCGCATTAAAAATTTGAACAAAAAAAAGGGAGATAGAAAGAGACAGAGCCTGTCTAACTAAACACACATACTAAATGTAAAATTAATTGAATTTGCATATTATTAGCATGTGTTTTCACCCAACTAAAACTCGGGAATCGACGGGAAGCGGGCAGCGGGCAGCGGGAAACGTGAAACGAGCTGCGGGTGACCAGGGAACGATATAAAAATAATCCCAATAAAATGCATTTTTCATGTCAAACGCCTGAGCTGGTGGAATAACCTGAATGCACGCACAGGACTTTATGGAATTGCATGCAAACAAAGTGGTGCACAAGCAATGCACATGCTGCAACATGAGGCAAGGATTGGGGGCAGGAGTCGAGGTCCGGAAAAGGGGATGCCAGTTCTCAATTGGGCGGACAGCTCTTGTTTTACGTAATAATAGCGTAACGAAAACAAAATAACATTTGTATTGCGGGCGAGCTAAGCTAATGGCCAAGTCAACTCAACACAAAGAACACAACTATTTTTTTGGCCAAAAGAAAGAGAGTGCATCAAATGCAATTGCCGCAAATCAGCTTAAGTTCTATGTTGAATTTGACTAAACAACTGGACTGACTGGACTGAACTTACAGTGATCCACAGCTGGGGTCTTTGAGGCTATTTGGCTTGTCGCCAAATTCAATTTATTGTCTTAAAGCTCTAAGCCACAACACGACAGGATAACGCAATAAAGCAACAAAGGATTATCTTTGGCCTGAGCCTTTCCACACTTACACCCACATCCCACCTACAGGTCCTCTAGTATCTTGACTTGAAAACTTACTATACACATAAGTTGTAGGGGGACAATGTTCAAGTAAAAGTCAGCTAAAGTTATACAGTGCTCGCTGATAGCGAACGAACGGGTCACAACTTTCCAGATGAAAACGAAAAAAGAATGCAAAATGAAGGCAAAGTTTTTCATTCGAATTTCCCATTCCCATACCCTAAAAGCTAGTAGTATAAAAAAATGAAATGCTTTCAAGTAGTTCAATTAATTAAAAGCCAGGCAAATGCATAACGAGCAGCACAACTCAAAAGGTGAAATGTTGAGTTAAACTAGGGCTATCCCCTATGGGTTGTTACCCTTTCTGCATATTCCTGCTCTACGCATCAATTAGCCTGACTGTGAAATGTACACACCTGTCCATAGAATGGTTTATACCTTTAATTTCGACTTGCGATTATAAAATAAACTCGGCAAAGAGTTACTGCAACTGATTTCCTTGAATTATGTCGAGTATAGTAATTGAGAAAACCAAAAACTATGTATTTTCATGGCGTACACAGAAAGAAATTTCTTATTTTTTGAATAACGGGCATACAAATTCAGGGTTTTCGGAATAAACTCAATGCAATGCAAGAACCAAGTACACTCAACCAAATATGTCATCCTATAACTACGTACGTCCGTACTTCAATTTATACCTTCTGTTCTTCAAATTTTAATATTGCTGTGTACTAAAAAGATTAAATTAAGTAGTATTCGATCTTAAATTTGAAGTTCATGCATTCTATGACACCTATCTGAAATATTTGTTTTTACCGAACTTACTCAGAAAATATAAGACCATGCCAAATATATAATATGTAAGGCTACTTAAGAAACAACAGAGTTATTTATACTAAACTAGCCTAAGATTTTTTTGTACTTTGAATAGTTTCCTTATAGATTGAAATGAACTTAAAAATTTAAAAGTTTTGTACTAGAAACAAGCATATTTTAAAATTAGATTAAAATTTTTGTGTACTTAAATTAGTATATTACGATCGTGTACACACAGACTTGAAATTAACCCAAAACGTACTTAAAGTATCCAAAAAATGCTCATTCTAAGATTTACGAAAAACGAACTTGAAATAAGATTTTTGTACTCAGTTTTGGAATTTCCGAAGTCAGACAGCTTTTGAGATCGTCTTTAATTGAATATTACCTGTCTAAGTACGAAAATCTTTATTTTTTTTTAAGTGTTCAAAATACTGCCTCTCAGCAAATATTTTGATTTTCGGGGCTCTGTTCGAATTTTTTTTAATTAGATCAAATACTTTTTTTTGGAATATTGAGCCGTTGCCATTTGATCCGCATGTTTTCTTATTTTTAGGAACAATATTTTGAACACATACTTAAATAATACATGCTAAAATCAAGAATTTTAAACTTGTTTTCTTTCTGTGTAGCAGTTTATGGATTTGCAGAGTCATCTACGAATATTACGAGTACTTCGACAACATGCGAGTCGCCAAGGCAGCGCACAAAAGTAGGCAATACAAAAAGCAACAAACCGACGAAGGCGTCGCAGTCGTTGTCGTTGTCGTTGCCATTGTTGTCGTCTGTCTGGTTTTAGGGCGACGCGACGCGACGCCAACGCACTTAGACACTCCCACGCATACATATGTACGTAGTTGCAACATGTCTTAACTCATTAACAGCGGCGTTCCGCACTTCACTTGCCACATCGTTGTAAATGTTCCGCAGCAGAGATTACTTTGCCTGATTCTGTGGCGGGCCTTGCGTTCCATGTTTAGTTCAGTAGGTGACACCAATGCGCGTAGGTGTCGCCTCCATATCATTTGGCCTATTTGTTGCTGTAGTTGTTGCAAGTTGCAACCGTGCCATGTCGGCACTCCGTGCACTTGACGCCATTGCAACAGATTTGTGCCTGTGTCTGTGTCTGTGTGTGCCTCAATTTAACCGTGTAGATGTATGTTAGTTGCATACAAGTTAAAGTCAACGATACTCTGGGGGGGGAGGGAGGAAAGTGCGCCATTAGAGTCTCGACGGGCTTTCATTTTATTATATAAAAAGTTAACCCACGTAAGTTCAAATGCTGCACAACTTGAGAGCTGAGCGCGTGATATATCTCTGATACTCCGAATGTTCCTTTAGTCACTTTCTTGTAAACTTCTCGTCTCCATTGAAGTTCGTTTTCCTCTTCATTCTCTTCTTTCGTCGTCTGCTTTTCTTACACGCAATTATGCAAAAGTTAAATGCCGCCATCGTCACCATCGGCGTCGACTCGTCGTCCACCCGCCTGGAAAATCAGTCAGCGCTTCAGATGTCGTGTTAAATTATGCAAAAGCTGCAAGCAAAATATTAATAAAAAAAGTGCTTCATTAAAAAATGCAATGCATTGGTCATTGTGTGGAGTGTGCTGTAGTGCAATTCATCACATCCCCACCTTACTTTTCCGCAGTGAAACTGTATCGTGTCATGCGGCCACTTTCTGCCATTCCCTGAGAAGTTGCGTTTAATTCGAGTTTCAAGTGTGTGGTTAACAAATCGAGAGCAATGATGTATATATAATATAAATAAAATATATACAGATTTATTTACTTTCATAAAGATGATTTACTCATACCAGGGATTAAAATCGAAACGAATATCGGTTTCAGTTACGGTTTCGGTTATGCTCGAGTTAAGGTATTCGGTTATCGGTTATGCAAAATCTTGGAGTATCGGTTTCGTAATGGGTATCGGTTTTTTATAAGTTTCGGTTTATAAATACCGGTATGGTTTCGGTTCACAAAAAAAATAAAAATTAAGGTTTTCGGTTGACCAAAATAAGAAGTTTTATTGATTGTTTTACATGAAAAAAGACTAGTCTTTTTAGCCTGGAAAATGATGTTATCTGGTTACTGGAATGATCCAGTGTAATGTAATGATTTTTAATTACTTTGAACTGCCATAACTATGTCAAAAATCAATAAATTTCCATGCGCAATGTAAATTTGAGCATGATTTTACCTCTAAATTCGTTCATAATTAAAATTTTTTTCATTTTCAAAATTCGAAAATTTCGAATTTTTTAGAAATTTTACAGTGTTACCCCTTATCATTTTTCGAAAAATTCAAAAATTTCAAATTTTGAAAATCAAAAAAAATGTATATGCAGAACGAATTTAGAAGTAAAATCATGCTCAAAATTACATTGCACTTGGAAATTGATTGACTTTTGACAAAGTTATGGCAGTTCAAAGTTATCAAAGTAGTTCAGTACCTGCGACGGCCAGAACCGAAATTAACCCTTATAAATGAATCGGTTACTAAACGGTTATTTCAGTTTGAAGAGTTTCGGTTTATGGGTTTCAGTTTAGCGGGAAAAATTATTTTCGGTTACGGTTTCAGTTACGGTAACAAATTTCAATCGGTTTTCGCCGGTTAAGGGTTACTGTTTCGGTTAAGGTTTATTCCCTGACTCATACTAAACATGATACACAGATATAAAATATTCTTGGTTTTGGAAACCACTCTTTAATTTGGTATTGTAATCTAGGCTGCAAATAATTACATAAATTTTATGCTTTTATAATTATGAGCAACTATTTAAAACTTTTAAAGATTTTCAAAATTCGATTTTTTTTTAAATAAAAATTTAAGTTTAAAAATTCGGGAAAAATTTAAATCAATAAAAATTAAACCTTTACCAAAATGTGGGAGATTTTCAGTCTTGATTGTAACTGTAGCCTTATTAAAGTTAAAGATAATATTCAATCTTATCAACGGCATTAGCCAGTATTCCTGATCAATATTTATAGTCCAGTCCAATCGGTTCTACTTTTAGTCCATCTATCCATTATAGCTGACAAAGTATCTAACAGCGAAGAATACAGTACAATTAGCTATTACGAGACTAGTTAATGTTCACTGAGTGGTATTTTTAAATTTGACATTAATTTCTTAATTAACTGAGGCCTTTATTAAAATTTAAAAAGATTTTCCTTCTATTATAGTTCAGATTATATACAAATTTAATATTATTTAAATAAGGAATATTTGTCTAAGGTAACTGTCAAATAGTTAGTCTTGATTCTGATAACCCCTTCCTTATCAGTGGACAATAATTGTCATTGCCTTTATTACTCAGAATGTGCACAATCATCGTCGCCTCGTTATACACACTCACACACACCCACATATAGACTATAGAATTAGCTGGCACTTAAAGCGACAAGCGGACAGGACACTTAATTACATGCGTTGCACAGTCCTGTCGTGGCATGTCCTTCCTGTCCTCTGTCATTGTGTCGTGTGCCGGGCTGGTCCTTTGGTTGGTTGGACAACTCACAGTCTGTCGACAGACTGTAGGCTGTCAATTATGGCATGTTGAACATGGGGCCGTATCCATGTTCGGGGTATCAATCAAATGGACATGTTACAATAATTTCATTTCACAACAAAAATTAAATGCAGTCGCGTGCTGCGAATATTTACATGACTATTAAATTAAAAAACATGAATGGACAGAACACGGACTGGACAAAAACACATGAGCTGCCAACGTTTAGTCACTTTTGAATGGCTGACCATAAAAATGTTTTATGGACATGACAGCATTTAAAAAATGTCCATATCTTAATGTGTCTCGGTGACAAAGGGCAGTCGAAATACTAATGAAAAGTAAAGACAAGTTAATTAATATTCAATTTACTCGCATCTACACAGATGGGAAAAATCAAGTATTTCGTACACATTTCAAACTTGATTACGCAGTAAGATTGAAATTACTAAAATCGAGTATTACGACTTTATTTCAAGTGCGATACAGTGCGATAAGTATTTTAAATTAATTTTTAAATTAAACATGATACTTGATTAAGACATACTCAAGAAATCGTGTTAACTTTATTAGCATAAAATAAATAAAATTAATTAAATCATAAGCGTGGGTGTAAAAAAAGTTTCAGTTAGTGTGAAATAAAGTGAATACTGACTACAGAAATTATTCTGTTAAATATAGTTTTAAGTTCTTAGTGCCCCTCGAACTACTCCTCTTAGCAGAAAATCAAGAATCTTAAAATAATTCAAAGCAAGCGAACGTTAAGTAGATGTAACTATTAAAGTACTTTATTTAAGATTTAACATGCTTGATCTGTGAGTCTCATTTCTAGTAATTTTAGAGTTTTACTTAATTCAATATTCTTTGTTTTTAAATCAAGAAAATGTAATACTACTTTAAGTAATTATATCAAGTATTATTTTCAAGATTAAACTTAAATTTATATTTTTCTTTTTCAGTTAAAAATTAAAATTTATTATATTATTTAATTTTTAATTTTACTTTTAGTTTTATAATTTGATTTAATATTTAATTAATCACTTCTGTCGACTGCTTTTAGTTGACGTTAAATGAAATAAAATAAATAAATAAATAAAAAGCATCGAATATACTAAATTCGAGTTAATTCGAACTTAATTGTAGTACAGCTTTTTCTCTTTGTGTAATTAAGAACTTAATTGGTAGTTTTTTATATCTCAAACTTTTCTATTTGTTTTCGTTTCAGCGCCACGTTTATTGACATCGATATGATGGCCACTTCACAGGATTACTTTGGCAATCCTTATGCACTCTTCCGCGGACCGCCGACCACATTGCGTCCGCGCACCTCGCCCTTGGGTGTAGGGGCACATGCCCATATCGGTTATGCCGCACTCGATCTGCAGACACCGCATAAGCGGCACATTGAGAGCGATGTGCGAGCACCGCCGCCACCGCTGCCACCGCCACCGTTATCAATGCCGCTGCCAGCAACATCGCCGAGGTAAGACAGAGTCGAATGTGCAGGCTGGGTAGCGCTAGACAAGCACAGAATTGAATACGAATTGAAATCGAATTGAATACGAATTGAATACGATTTGAAATGCATATCATCAGCAACACATCAACACTTCTTCTATGCTAAGTCTTCAATCAACAAACAGCGCGCCAACAAAAACCAAAGTTTGAGTTTCGTTTTCAACTTGTTTTTTATTGTCTGTCAATCGTTTCAAGTTAAAGTAAAGTAACAAAATGCCCTTAAACAAAGTTATCAACTAGAGTCATTTTCTTTTAAATTAAAAAAAAAATAATGGACCCTGATCCCATCATAGAGAGAGTGAGAATAATTGAGAGAAGAGACTATTCAAATGAAAGTCAAATAAAAAAGTGTTTGCTACGCTATTTAAGATAATTCCTAAAATTAGTAGTAATTAATCTTTATATTCATAAGTAAATAAATACATAGCTCACTAAGCTGACAATGTGTATATGATAATCTGTAAGGCACAACACCAATCGAAATTAAATTTATAGAGTTATCCATAGTTATTATGACTAACTATGTCAACTATATAACTAGATCTTAAGCTATTGCAGAGCAGTTCAACTAAACATATGCACTTGTACCGTTGAAGAAGAGATTTAATATTTATAAGTAAACAATAACTAATAAATATTCATTTATTCGTATTTAAAATTTAAAGAATATATACTCGAATATTAACTTTATTAAATATTAACTTAATATAATTAGAGTTATTTACATATATAGTCTTTGCTCTTACAAAAGTAGACTGCTAAACTTTGCCCACATCAGCGTACTCAATATTAGATAAACAATAATTCAAAAATATACGAATATACTCAAATACAGTGCATACCAAATGTATACCATACAATAAAGCTAATATTCTAATTGAAACTTAAATTATATACGATAATAAACTATATACCGAAACTACCAATACCTAGATATAGATACATACATTACATAAGTACTAGAAAACAGCTAAATTTGAGGGTCCACAGTGGTTCCCATACTACTCAGTATTACATACTACAGCATATACAAACATAGAATATATATGCATTTACTAACAAGTAGAAAAGTAGTGAAATATTTATGAAATCCAAAAACATATTCTAAAATCGCAATGCCTATTCAAGTTCTTAATCAACAATAATAAATCAAAAAAAATACTACTAATGTTAACTCAAAGTATACGTACAAGATTATCCTCTTGAAATTGAAGAATTTTTGATAGCAACTTAAGTAGTTTATTCAAAGCAATACATTAAACAATAATCAATACACAACTTAATTAATATTTATCAAAACAATATGGTATTTTGTATTCTTATGTAGAAAAGTAGTAGTAATATCATGAGAGGTATACTAGAAATCTTCTAAATTTGGTAGTGCAAATTAATTTGTAGTTTATAAGCGGTTATGCCTAAATAACTAATCATCATCCTAAATCCTAGGCATAAACATGCACCTAATGAGCACATTGTAAAATGAAAAATTTTAAACCAAAAGTACAAAATGTAAAAATAAAAAACCCACATTGGCAAGCCAAGAAATTAAGAGAATAATAAGAATAATTAAGATTAAAACTAGGCAATTGTAAAGCAAACACTTTTCAAGTGACTAATATAAATAACGATAGCCAAATCAAGCAAACTGTGAGAATGTCCAAGGAAAAGGAGTCACCGTCTTCAATCAACAAACCCATTGAGCAGCCGGCGTCAATCATCAATCAACATTTAAACTGGTCAACATAGTCAACATCAATTTATTATCTTAGCAAGTCGTAAAGTTTTTCCATATCTCTCTCTCTCATAAATGTAATCAAAACCTAACCTAACAACAATCAACATGCACCCAAAAAAAAACCTGTCAACGAGCGCGGTAAGTCAAGAGCCATTTAAATTTAACTGTAACCCCCACGTGTCTAGCCATCGTAGTACCAAATGTAGTAACAACTAAAACTCACATAGAACTGCATTCGGGCATTGAGGCTTTGAGCCTGCCGAGGAAGGCGCTGTGCATGTGAAGGCCTTTCACGGGGTGATACAACTAGCTCGACTCTTAGCGGATTAGTTAGACCTACTAGGAATTAAGATCTACTCGTAGATGCATTGTGCGCATGCCAAACCAATACAATTGTAAGCCTCTTATGCCCTACGGTGCAGCAACACGCAACTCGATCAAAGTGGCGTATACTTAATTCACTTCGAATCTATTCCTACATGCAACAACTCTTGTATAATTTTTTTAAAACCCTTTTTGTAGACATGCAACCTTACTATAAGTTCCTCCCCCTGAAAACTCGACATAAAATATTAAGCAATTCTTTGTTAAACTCATGCAAACGGTAATTTAATTTGCGATAACACGAGATCTACCCAATCGAGCGTTATGACCCCGACCCCGACCTCGGCCGTAATCAAATTTAACGGAAATGTCTTTACAAAAGCCCTAATACCCGTTATACAAGTGCTACAAAAGAACGCTTAAAAGGCATTTAAATATGTATTTTTTTATTTTTTCCTCTTTTTCACAGTGAGTAAGGTTTACAGGAATTTTTAAAATATACCTTTGCATAATATTGATTTAAAATTAAGTAAAAAATGTAAATTAATTTACAAATTTATTTTTATAGAGGCTTTCTAAGTTTAAAATTATCCCTGAAATTTGCTCTGCAAGTTTGTGTGAAATTATCCCTGAAATGTTCTCTGCAAGTTTGTGTGAAATATTTTCGAGTGTAGAACTCGAATAAAATATATGGAATATTTTTATGCATATTCTAAAACTGAGCGGAATAAACAAAAGTCTTGGGAAAATATCTTGATGAAATTAATAAAGTGCATACAAACTTTGTTACTGCCAAGTAAATTTAAATTCTTGAATTCTTAGAGTTAGTTAAGTTCACATATCGATAGAGTTATAAAGGCACATGCAACTCTTTGAGTACAAATCGTGCCGTGTTGCATGACGAGTGGCAAGTTGGCAGTCAAGCGTTGGTCATGCATTTCCGGCTGAGCGATAAAGTGAAATTCCATAATATTAACTCTTTTATAGTTAGATAACACATGTAACTGTCAAATAACAATATCCTGGCACTAGCTGTTTTTTTGTTTTGTGTCATTCTGACATGCCAAATGGTAAATCCCATGATAATACCTACGGCCATCAAATGTGACAGTCGGTATCAATATTTGGTGTCAATATTGAAAGGTTTTATTGAACATACACAAACATACTCAGGATGTAAGTCAATTTGCAATTTGCCAAAGTGATTGTGCTTGGTTCATTGCGGTAACATGGCCAATTGCCCGTCAGCGTACTCGAATCATTTTGTGTTGACCAAAGCCGGGCTAAGAGAGCATTTATAAAATGCTTAGCTCGTTTAGGCCACATTTCAGGCCAATAGCGATGCACTGCAAGCGGCCCAACACAGACAAATAATAATACTCGTAATAATAATAATAATGGCTAGATGGCCTCCAGTCATGTAACACCATTAGGCAGCTGCAATTTCAGAGGATGCCTGTAGGCTGAGGCTGAACATGAAAATGAAACTGAGACTGAGGTTGAGGCAGCGCCCGTTAATGGAATTTAATTCTGTGCAGCTTGCAAACTCTGAACAAGAGTGAATGCCACTTGGCTTAGTCTAATGAATGCAGCAGACTGTGGAACTGGAGCAGAATAAACACAAAAGACTGGGGCTACGTCTGAGACCGAGGATGAGGAAAAAGCTGAGACTGAAACGGAGACTGAGACGGAGACTGAGGCGTTGTTGGGGTTGCTAGGAAGCACGCACTGACACCAATACACACACATACATCCACAATGCTTGTGGGAATAGGCAAAGTGATGTCGCTATTTGTTTGTATGCCTTCCGCTTCCCCTCCGCCATCCTCATCCCTCATCGGTCTAAGTGGCCTCACTCACCATGTTGTGCGTATTTCAAAAGGAATTGCCCATGGTTATGGCTAGTTGAAACCTGTAATTAAAAACTGTACACAGTTCATTGGGAAATTATGTATGTTCCCGGATGTGGACAGTAAAAGCTATTGGCATCTGTTGCCAGTGTCAAAAGTAATTGCGGAAGCAACCACAAATACAGAGCATTTCCACCTGCGGCAAAGACAGGACAATAAATCACTTCTCAGTAAGCAATCATTGGAAAAAACACAAATGTGAGGAAAATGTAACAATAAATACTAAAGCATCCACATTTTTCATTACTTCTCCGTTCGCAACAAACGAACAAAAAACTGGCAAACTCTTTTTGCTCAGTATTTAGTTTACGCTCCGTTCTTTTGCTCACACTTTTTACATTCCAATAATGCGCCATTTTGTTGGGTTGCCATATTTTGTACTAGAGTCATTTCCGCTTTAGATATTTACTAGTTTGTTAAACTCTTCCTTGAAATTCAGCTTTTTATTAAGAGGTCATGCACAGAATAACTTTGAATTATACAGTAATGCTCAAAATGAAGTCAGTTTGGTGTAGTAAAGCTTGAAAATAAATTATTTATTTTAATATTCGGCTGGAAAATAGTCGGAAAAACTTAAGCTGTTGGTTTTAACGAATATCGTAAATTTCACGTTAATTTCCTCTATGGTTCGCGATCAATGTTCAATGTTGACAACAAATGGAAATGGAGGGAGAGAAATTTCAATGATGTTATTTTAAGTAAAATTGCGACACTCCCTGTAAATAGTTTTCTTATTTGAGAGACTATCACTGACACTCCCTTTATATTCTGGCCGTAATTAAAGTGTGCTATATCTGAAAAAAAAAATGTTCATAGTAAAAGTGGGAAGTATTCGACCAATAGTGAAATCGGTGTCATTTAATTGCTTAAAGTAGAAAATAAATAATTTTTTTTATTAATAAATAACAACATTTGCAACAGAATAGTGCCAAATACAATTAAGCGTTAAGTTGGCCATAGTATTCTTGCATCGTGTGGTACTCATTAAATTACATTTTAGAATTTTTATTTGGTCCTGTATTATTACATTGGCATTAGTACCAACGTACAATTTACATCAATAGTCGATTTAATTATTGTTAATCGATTATCGATCATTATCGACGGCAGCGAATTGCTAACCAAAAAAGGAAATAACTGCAGCAAAAATATTCGCGGCCTATCGAATTGCAATCAAAGGCGACAAATGTACAAACAACAACAAAGCACTGGACACTCAAAGTCCTCTCTCTCAGCTGGCGCTCTCACTATTTGTGAATTCGCCGCACGCACGTATTTGGAACCCACGAAGAGAGCCTCAATTCGCTGTCGAATTAGTTCAATTGCCGCCTTCGCAGCAAACGTCGAGTCGGGACGCTGCGGAACATTAAACCCGGATTTTATATATATATATAATCAAGTGAACGCGTTGAAGTTAATCTAAGTTAATCTACAACCAGGCAGGTAAATTGCACAGTGATCGCAAACAACAAGTGCGTCGCTAAAAGCACATAGCAGTGTTACAATTTTAATCGTGTCTCATTTGCACATGCAAAATTTTCAATCGCCAATTCCTTTTGATCACTTCTTTTGCCCATGCCTTGTTCTTATTCCGTTGCGGCACGTCGACATGCTGGAGAGAGCCAAAATTAAAGTGTGTGAATGAAAATATAAAAGTGAGAGAGCAATAGAGTGAGAAAAAACATGCGAGGTGTCATTTTTTGTTCTGTAATTTTTTTTCTTGTGCCCTTTGTGTTTTTTTTCTTGTGTTACATCGTTTGCAGCAGCGTTGCCAACATAAAATAATCGCTTTTAGAGATGGATGGTATGTACTTAAGAGATACTTAAAACATATTTTATTTACTCTTCTTTCAATTAAGAGAATTTTGAATTATTATTCGTCTGCTTGTTAAACTCTTACTTGAAAATAATCTTTTTATTAAGACCTAATGAAACTGGTTGTAATTTTAAATCATTAAATCAGTTCGGTTAGTTTTTCTAAGCCCAATTTTATTACAGCTATCAGAATGCTGTCGAGCAAACAGGATATTGGTTGTTAACTAGTTGAGCACAAAATAGAGCAGTAAATCTAAACTTACTTAGTTGCCCATAATATATGCACATAATTATTTATATTTTTATAGAAAAATACTTTTTCTCAAAATACATAAACAATTCAGAAGTCAGTGAAATATCCAATTTACAATTAAATATATACATTTTTGAGGTAATAGTACAAACATACTTGCTATTTAAATATTAAGAAAATGTGCACTTTCGTATATTTAAATTAGATTTTCACAAGCATTTATATGCCAAATTAAATTTGAAAAAAATAAAGGTTGTCTTTACAGAAGGTAAAATCAATATTTAAAATTCCACTCTAGAAAGTGTCTTGCCAAATAAAAAGTTGGCAATTCATTGAAATGCCTGACTAATTGGCAAAATTTATTCAAGTTTCAGTCTGCCAGTTTTAATAATTCACAAAAGCCTTAAAGTGAAGCTTACTTACAGAAGACCGAGAAAACTGACTGACAAAACGAAATGCTTTTTATAATTAACTTTTGTCAACTGGCAGAAAACATTTTACACATTGGTCTCACTTCGTATTCCGATGATGAGATCCCCAGGACAAAGGACTCCAGTGTCGAGTCCCAAATAGCAGAGAGCAAATGCTTTTGCACAAATCATAATTTTAAATATGTACATATTCATATATATAGATATTTATCAACTCGTCTTGTGTGTGGGTTTATTTGTACTCATGTGACGTTCTGCAACTTATCACTTGGGCAAATGAACTGACATCCTGTGGCACAGTAAGTCACAGTGAGTCTCTGAAATACCGCCAATGCCACATATTAGTAATGCTCCCACCTGCAGTTGATGTGACTGGGCGCTTGATTTACTGTTGATTACAATTTACGAGCATTTGCGGCAAATGTCTGTGGAATTGTTTGTTCGTAATTGTTTGCAATCCACACGAAAAATAAATACATATTGTTTAATTTAATGTGCTTATTTAATTTCTCTAATATGGAATATAGAATATGCGAGAGATCTCTTAAGGTGTTTGCTTGCTTATTCAAATTGTTTAATTAAATGGAATTAAATGGAATGTAAGTGATTAGTAAGCCTAGGCTATTGTGATTTGCACTGGTAATTTAATTACATTATTTACGATTATTATACGACTCCTAGGGGTTGTTAGAGACTTTGCACTTGAGTTGCTGCTGGCAATTATGATTTGTGCACCCCTCACGTTACGTATACGCACTGTGGCATGTAACAATTAAGTAGACTGGGCAAAAGGCACAACAGTTCGCATATAACTACGCATTTATTGCTCTATTTTGCCGTCAATTTGGGTCACTTAGCGTTGAAGTGCAGAGGTTATTCAGACTCTCTAGAATGTAATTTACGTTCGGGCTATTAAATTGGCAGACAGAAATGATGCAAGCGCCTTGACAATAGCAAATTACAAACACTCTGTTTGTAGTTTACACAGATACCTTCACGGAATCTAAAAATGATGGCAGCATTCAGCAGACAGACATTCCCCTGCTGGTCCTATATGATTATAGTGGGCAGGGGCTGCGTCTGAGTGTTGCATATTTCATTAAAAATATTGCATGCCATTGCCTAGATGAGTACTCGCAACTGTTGGCTGCTTCAGTGCATCACGCATCAGAGCTCCTAGACCAGGCCAACTCCACCCAACCGCCAATTCCCTGCACCCCGTAATAATGTTCAACAACTGTGCAGTGCGTATGTTTTATGAAATGGCACAACACACACACAGACCACACACACACATAATGATGTGCGTAACACTTAAGCTCCAGTTCCACTAAAAGGTAGAACGGTAAGCAAGTGTGTGTGTGTGATTTCAGAAAACTTGACTCTATGCGTTTGTGGGCATCAAGATCTCCAAGTTTGTTCAGAAGCTAAAAGTGAAACTTTTCCTATGCAGGCCGCTACTTAAAACTACTTTTTTTTTGTTTTGTTTGCATTTCCCCTTTTCCTTAACCTAATGCAACTTATTGAGTTCATGGCTTAGCAATATTTTTCTTTTAATTAATGCGGCAAACAAGCAAATATTGCATAACATTTATTTTATACTCCATTGCCAATACCATTGCCTACTTTTGTGCGTCATAAAAATAAAACAACGTCAGCCTGAAAGTAGGTAACGAAATGTGAAATTCATGACATTGACAACAAAAGAAAGAGGCACTAACCAAGTAGACATTCTTAGTAAAAGGCAAAAGTGCTCAATAGACAGGTAACAATATAAGTACATACATGCTATTCATATTTCTAATTTAATCTAATTAACTTGTGACACTTTGCTTGAACTACTGTGCCAGAATGTGGCACCAAAACAGACAGCTCAAAAGTGTAGCAGGCAAAAAATATCAGCATAAAAGTTATACAAAGCTTAAATACTCTACTTTAACAGATTTATGTACAAGTAAAAATATAACTATTTATTACCAATGTTCAGGTGTGTTCTTCAAAATCTTGTTTTTGAGAACAATCGACGATATCGTGAAGTTCCTGTTTTGTCAGAGATTTAATTTTTTTGACATATTTTGGGGTCATAAAAATTGAGTGTCTTAAAATTGTTGCAAATTTCAAACAACAAAATTAGTTTTTATCAGTAATTAAAACACAAACGAATATCGGTTTCAGTTAAGGTTTCGGTTATCGGTTATGCAAAATCTTGGAGTATCGGTTTCGTAATGGTTATCGGTTTCTTTTTATAAGTTTCGGTTTAAAAATACCGGAATGGTTTTGGTTCACAAAAAAAAAAATTAAGATTTTCAGTAACTTTGATAATTTTGAACTGCCATAACTTTCTCAAAAGTCAATCAATTTCCACGCGCAATGTAAATTTGAACATGATTTTACCTCTTAATTGTTCAATTTGAAAATTTTAAATTTTTCGAAAATTTTCGAAATTTACAAATGTACTTATCCCTTTATTTTTTTCGAAAAACATCGTAACATCATAAGCAATAGAATATATGGTTCCACATGGGCACTGTATAGCACACAATTCAATAAGCGGATTTTTAGTAATTTTTTGTCGTCTTTCTTTGCTTATTGCTTTGCACTTTGCATACTTAAAACGCAACCTTCAGAGGGCTGTCACAGTTACCTGGTTACCTAGTCTAGTCCTCCGTTCTACCTTCTAAATTTTACTCAATCAGTGAGCTCAAATACCATTTGCCAGTTACATTTTGTTTGGCTCAACGCAAAATTATGAACCGTTTGTTGACTTGCCAGAGGCGTTTAGTAAATGTCGAATCGTCGTGGTCATAAAATCGCAGAAATTTAAACTGTAGTTCGGCCAGTGTGTTTGGGTAATATTCTCAAATCGCAACAAAAATTTTAACTTGTAGCTGTAGTGTGAGTAATATTCCCAGGCCAAGAGCTGACAATTAATAGTTATATTTAAAGTTAATTGATAAATTGATGGACATTTAAATGCCTGTCCAGCGTCATTAGGCAGACTCGGTACAATAATGTCAAGCATTGCCATCCATTTTTGGTCAGCAAAGTGGCACCGACCAGGCCAAGCAATTCAGGCAATCCAGGCGATCTAGGCTTATGCTACACTGATAAAAAAAATGTTCTAAAATCAAGATTTTGGTCTCAGAACTAAGAATTTTGGTCTAAAAAATGAGTCGAGAACATAAAATTCTTAAATTTAGAAAACACATCCTGATTTTAAGAAACTTTTAAATAAGAATAAGTTCTTAATTTAAGACCAAACAGTCTTAAATTCTCAAACCAAAAATAAAAAAATAAGGCAGGTGTTTTAAACTTAATTTTTCTTTAAATTTATACTTTTTTTGGATTTATTTTTTATAAATATTCCGATTGTATGTTTTTTCCTTGTTTCGATCCCTCGACTTGTTACCAAACTGAAGTGGCGACTCTAACCAGAG
Organism: Drosophila kuntzei; assembly: GCA_035042165.1. Taxonomy (NCBI): domain Eukaryota; kingdom Metazoa; phylum Arthropoda; class Insecta; order Diptera; family Drosophilidae; genus Drosophila; species Drosophila kuntzei. The sequence goes on along the minus strand of JAWNLU010001560.1, from coordinate 330,377 downwards.
CGCCACGGTGCCGTTATTAAATATGACATATTTATATTATCTTATCAATTTAAGATTTTTGATTCTTATATTAAGAACTGCGAAAATTTAGATTAGTATTCTTAGTTTTATTAATTTGTTTTTAAAATGGTCTTATTTTAAGAACAAAATATTTAAGATGAATGTTCTTGATTTTAGAGGTTGATCTTTTTTTCAGTGTAGATCCAAGACAATGCAAATTTCAGAGCAGATTCCATTGGAAGACATGACCAGCGTTTGCCCATTTTGGCACTGACTTTAACTCTGGCAATGGAATCGCTTTGCCAATGAAGCTATTATTTGTGGGGCCTGAACAACACACAATTGCTTTTGCTGTCTTCCTCCATAGGTGTCACTTACCTAAAAGACTGTAGGGAGCAAGCTTCGAGTTGAAGTTGGAGTTGCAGTTGGAGTTGCATTTACAGCCCCCGCTGCACGTGCTCGCTTGTCTTTCACTTGTCTGTGGCACCGTTGGAAGAATTACAGGAGCACTTTTCGCAATTAGTTGAATGAAATTATCTGCTCTCTGTACCGGACACTTGTATCTGCTATCTGTTTGTGCAATTGTTGCATGCAACAATTTAGATTAGCCTCCGACTTTGACTTGGACTTTGTCGATTGTTCTCTGCTGTCTGCTCCATAAAAATGCATTCCTGACGGAAGACTAGCCAAAGTCGTTGTCGTTTTGCCTCTAATCTAAATGTTTAGCTTAGACATTTGATGACCAACATGTGCCGTTGTTGTTGCTGTTGCAGTTGCTGTTGCAGTTGCTGTTGCAGTTGCAGTTGCCGTTGCCGTTTGGGGCTGAGTGGCAGCTTCAACTCGGCTGTCAATCGTCGTCTTCTTGGCCTGGCCGCCAGCATAACAAACGGTGGCACTTTACAGTTGCACTTGCGGATTGGATTGCCTACAAAGTGTACAATTATTGTAATCCATCCGTCCTGTTTCTGCTACGGCCTTTACAATCGTAATCCGCTTTCTGGTGGGCGTCTATTTTGGATGGGTTTGTGGCAATTTGGCAGCGTGCTGCATTAACCCATTGACCTTGTTAAGCGGACTTTGTGGGCGACCGATTGTTGTGGCACGTTTTTGCGCCACATTTGATATGTTTGGCTTCCTGCCGGGACCGGTTCAGATTCAGATGAAGATTCAGATTCGGTCGACAGCAAATTCGACACCCAAGAAAAATCAATCGCGCAAATCTTATCATCAAAACATCAAAAGTTGCCAGCCAACATGTAAACGCTGCCAGGCAGCAACTTAATTTTCCAGCAGACGTCAACAGACGACGACAACGACGATGGCAACACACAACAGCAACATACATATAACAGACAACACAGCTGCAACCATCAGCGGCAATCAACGGCAGACAATCAAATGGAGAGGCAGCCAAACGGCCAGGATAAAATCAACAGGTGCCGGCCAGTCAGTTGGCCAGTCAGTCGGCCAGATCTTACCAACATCCAACATTCATCCATCTATCCGTTCAGAGCATAGCCACTTTTCCGACAAATGTTGCAACCGGTTTCAGTGATTTTTCAAAATTGCATTCGTGTGTTGATCCACGATCTGAAGCTGTAGATGATGAGCAGGATTATCCGCAGCATTGACAACCATCTCCATTTCCATTTCCATTTTCAACTCCAAGCTGTCTGAGTGACATGCAGAAATTATGTTTTGCCACATTGCAAACTTTTAAGATGCCTTTGGCTACTTAACGCCCCGTTGCATTTCCGTGCTGCCTCTCGTGCTAATCAGTGTCAGTTGTAATTAGAGACAACGTATGTACATTGGGACACATTCTCAATATGGTCATGAAAAATTCATTGCCTAGTCTAATCAACCATAAATCCTATAAGCCAGCTTTGATTATAATTAAAAAATTAGATGTCAAATAGCCTAATGAGATTCCAAAATTAGAATCTTTCTCTGGGCTTCTTATTATTCTGTTTGATCAATAGTACAATCGAATAAATACTAGCTAAAATATCAATATTTGAAGTACCGAAAATTTAAGTTATGAATTAATATAGATAAACCCAATTTAATAATAATTAATCATTTTTTCTGGACTTTTTATTATTCTGCTCTATCAGTTGTAAAATCGAATAAATACCAATATCAATATTCGATGTACCGAAAACTGAAGTTATAAATTAATATAAAAAAACCGAATTTAATGATATTTTATATGTTTCTCTCGACTTCATATTATTCTATTTTATCAGTTGTATAATGGAATAATTACTAGTTAAAATAACAATTTTTAAAGTAACAAAAACTTAAGATATAGATTAATAAGCCAAATTTAATAATATTTTTCAAGACATCAACACTCCCAAAATTGTTGTGAAAAATTCTATCCACAGAGTTAAAATAAAATAAATACATACTTTAAGCTAGCTCAGATTATAACCTATAAATTTTGCAAACAGCTTCATTAAAATGGATTTCAACCACCAAATCATGACCAAGAAAGGGGACATATAGCTTAGTTAATTGAAAAATTAAAAATAAAATTACAACAATAAATAAGCAACAACAGTTGCTCAATATAGAAAAGTGTGTATGAAAACTGCAGGTAAATAATTCGACTAATAATTTCATTATGAGTGGATGAGAAGCGGGACGAGCGATTTGTTGATTGTTATATGTAACAGGTGGCACATGCCACATGCCCCACTCACCCCGTTATCATGACCATGGCCAAGACAAGCGATGGTGTTGGCAGCGTTTTACAGTTTTGTCTTCGCTTTGAGAGTACAAACCGTTGCCTGTTGCCTGTTGCAGTTGCACCTGCAGCAACCACTGGCGCATCATTGCAACAGCAATAGCAATAATAACAACAACAGCAACAACAACAAGAGTAACATGTTGCCTTCAATAAATCTCAATTTAAATGGCGCCCCAGCATGCGTGGCCAAAACGGTGCTTGATGCTTGGCCTTCCACTGGTTTTCCTTCAGCTTTTTGCTTTGACTCTGGCTTTAGCTTTCTTTCATTCTTTCTCTATCTCTCTCTCTATTTATTTTTGTTGTATCTATGCTCATTTGTAGCAGCGCGCGCGTCAAATTTGTTGCCGAACCAGTTAAGAGGCAAACAACATTGGCAACAGCTGCAGTTGGCCAGATCTTCGATCTGGGAGGCTCGAACTGTACTCGAATTGCGATTTACTGTGCCAAAGCGCGATCATTATCCTAACGCAATTTATGCGCACCAGTTGCTCCCCACGCCCAACCTAATTGCAACAGGCAACCTGCAACTTGCAACTTGCAACTAGCAACGGATTGCATTGTTAGCTGCCTTTTGTGTGTGTGCTACAGTAGCTGCCAGCAGTTTGCGACAACAGCAACAACAACGACGGTTCGTAATGGCGATAATCATTATAAGAATCGAACGCTGCTTGATAACAACGACAACAACAATGTTGCAACAAGCAACAAGCAACTTGCAACAGGTTCTGCACGCGTCACCAACTCCACCAAACATCGACCCGTTTAGCAGGCAATCTTAGGTCTTTGTCTTCCTGCCATCAACAAGATCGTTTCGCATCGACATTGAGCCTGCCCCAATGCAGTCCCCTCCTCCCCTCCTTCCCCTTCTTGCTACGGCTTTAGCCCAAACCTTGGCCATGGCCAACTCAGAGCTCAGGCATATGTACATACCTCGAAGTATTAACATTGCCATCAACGGATTTGTCGGTCTTTATCAATTACGCTAGCTGAATGCTGCTTGCTGCATGCTGCATGTTGCACTCTGCATTTGCCACATTTACAGCAAGTGGCATCGACATTGGCATCTGCCCCTGCTCATCGTAACTGTTTCTGGTCAACTTAAAACATGCCACATTGACAGCTAGTCTGAAATGTGAGCGGGATTTATTTGGCCAATTTTGAGATTGTTCCGATCTTAAACAGAATTGATCTAATAAATCGCTTAAAAGCCATAAGCTGAATTTGTAGATATAATTCAAAACAATAAATATAATTGGGTTAATTTCTTTTCATATTTCGATACATATACATATTTCCATATTTCTCTTGTAAGCTACTTTTATCTCCCTTTATTCTATCTAGTTACATAACAATTGTAGTCACATGATTTTGTTTAATGCAACTCAATATTATAAATGTTATTTGTGATACCTTTTTTTATTTAAATCTCAACAGGTTACAAAAAAAAAGAAAAGAAAATCCCTTGTGGAATGAACAACCAATATAAAAATATATCCGCATCGAATTTTTCAAACGTTTTAAGAACGTTTATTTAGTAGTTATTTTAGATTTTTATAAGCATCGATTCGTCTATCATTCATCGATTACAGTTAACTCTTTCAAGGACATATAACGGCCAGTCGAGTGACAGCAACTACAGTGGCTGCTAGCGGTAAAGCCACACACGACTTGTAACAAGTGCAAGAATTAAAAAAAATAGAAAGAAAGAAAGAAATATATCTGCGATGCTGTTGCCAATGCCACACGACAGCCCAACAGATAACTCACTTTATAAAATTGAACGGGCCAGCAAGAAAGAGAACTCAGGGAACTCAGGGAAACTAACCGAGCCACAAGAAACAAGAAACATAACAGGGAACAATAACGAGTACAAGCAGCGTTGATAGTTGGCCGATAACAGGGAGTAACAATAACAACAGCAGGGAAAAAAAAGAAATAAAGAAAAATCGAGGAATTTTCAAGTGGATTACCCAGTTTTTTGCAAATGCAATGTGAAAATAAATAAACTTGTGGCATGATTGGCTCTGCATGATTAGTCACATGCTGAAAGGAGAGTGGGATAGCAACTGGGAATGTTTTCATGAAGAAGAAGGAGAAGGAGAGCGTTGTGCTTAATAGAATTGATATAAGCAAGGCCGGTCGTAAGATACACGAAAGATAGACAACATCAACAGCAGCAACAGCAACTACAACAGCAACTGCAACTGCAACAGCAGCAGCAGCATTGCATTGCCGTTTTTGCTTGCAGCAACAACAACAGTTATTGTAACAATAAAATTAGCTAACGATATGAAGGCAAGGCTAAACAAGCAATAATAACGGCAAACTAAGACTAGAAAACAGGAACAGGTGGCAAACGTTGCACGAACAACGGCAAATGCAATTGCTATTGCCAGTTGCAAGTTGCTGCCAGTTGCCAGTTGCTAGTTGCTGTTGCAGCTCCTTTTTGCCAAGTTAACGCTGCATGTAAATCATATTCGTGGCATCTTATTTGATTTCATTTTATTTCGTACTGAATATTCATGCGAAATCTGCAAATTTCATGAAGTTGCCAGTTGGCTAGGGCCAAACAATTGGTAATTGTTGTTACCTGTTGCCACAGCCTTTTGTCTTGCCCTGAAATCGTATTGATTGTGTGTTTCACGCTTTTCATGTTCGCTTTCAGCCTTTGTCTTTATCTTTCTCTTTCTGTTTGCCTTGCTCTTTTTGTCCGCATTGATGTTACACACTTTATGGCCACATTTATGCTAGACTGAACTTCTTATTGTCATGTCGTTGCAGCCAGACAATTATTTTATTAACTTTTGGTAGGAAGTGAGTGTAAACAATGTGCTGGACAATAATGAAAATGTCTCAATTTGATTGACAAACCTCACATTTTGTCCCTGTGCAAGTGAATTCATATCTGAGTGTACGACATGACGTATGCTTAATAAAGTAGCTTGGTTTGGAATTTAATCTGTTTATCCTTATAACGAAAATTTGCATGTAACCAAGAAATTGATATCGTTTGCATAAAGTTTACTGTTGATTTTGCCATTAAAGTGTAAGCTAAGTTATTAAACGTGTTATTCGGAGCAATTTCATATACATTAATAAATAAAATTGCAGGTGTGATCGACCAATTTGTAGAAATTTTTATGACCATTGAATGCCGGTGCACCTGAATAATAAAAGATACTATTTTTAATAATTAATTTCAATTTAGTCTTTAGTCTTTTTTAAGCCATTTGAAAATTAATTTAATTCAATAAGTTTTACATTTATCAATAAATATTTTGCGAAATTGAAACATTGATTTCAGGGACACCAAAATTAAATCTTGAGTATCTTTTGGCTTATTAGAGATTTGTCCTCAGATATAAGTTAAAGTTTTAGGAAGCAAAATTTGATTAGAAACCAAAGCGAAGAATTGCTGCACTTTATTTGCTCGCTCATGTTGTTTATGTCGTGTCAGTTCTAGCATTTGTTTATATTAATTGAATATATTTAAATAATTTCAAGCATCATCCATCATAACTAATGACAATCAACTTGTGCACAAACACAACAACAGCTAAAGAATGGAGCAAAAAATCAATTTGCATAAAAAATGCATACGCCATGGCGCCCAACCAAGAGTCATCGGCATCCCAGTCCAATGGAGATGGTCAGTCAGCTGGCCATTGAGGCGGCAAATGCGATGCGTGCACCATTAGAAAGAGGGGAGTGATGGGGAGGGAAAATTCGCGATAGGTCTAGCTGGCATGGTACCGTTAGGCCGCAGCATGCAGCATTCAACATGCAGCTTGCAACAGTATCTGAGAGTTTCATTGATGCCATCCCGTCCAGTCCAGTCCGGTCCGGTTCGGTCTGTTCCGATGCGGGCCAACTCAATCAGGCAGTTAGTTAGGCAGTCAGACATGCGCAGGGAACTAAGAACTGAGAACTGGGAACACTTGGCAACTGCAATTGCAATTGCAGTCGCCCAATGGGACGCCCCAAGGATCAATGGCAGGTTTTTGCCGTTATTGGTCATATGGCCTGTTGTTGTAATGCATGTTAATTTCATTTACTGCTTAAATTATTGTTATTATTAACCAGTCTGAACAACTGACTAAAAGGAGTAGCCAAGCATAGAGCAGAGGGACTTGTAGGATATTTGAAATATAATATATTATATTTATTACCACGCCCAAACGGAAATCATATATATCGATAAAGACGCTCTTCAGATAGTTTCAGATGAAGGAATTCTAATTGGATATAAATGATCAATGAAAATGTACACAGAAAAAAAAATCGGAATTAAGGAACAAAATCAATGTAATGCGGTGTCAGAAGTACAATAATCCCGGATTTTCTTAAACCAAATACAAGATACTTGATTCAAGCCAGATTTTTCTTAGCAACATTTTGATTTTCGTGGTTTTGTATATTTTTTTTTTAGTTAGATTAAATTGAATTTTTAGGCTTGTTTGTTAAAAATTCTTAATTTTATCATGCATTTTTTATTTAAGTATGTATTCATGGCATTATTATTAAATACAATATAATTAAATCCTGAATACATACTTAAGAAATGCATGCTAAAATCAAGAACTTTAAACAAACAGGCCTAAAATATTTTATCTAACGAAAAAAAAAATACACAATTTGATTTTAACATCAATTTTTTTAGTATGTATTCGGAATATTATTTTATTGTATTTAACAATAATATCATGAGTAAATTCTTAAAAAATACTTGACAAAATCAAGAATTTTAAGCTTGTATTTTCGAATGTGTTATTTTTCTGTATATTGTCATTCCTAGCAATGCTTTTTGTTTATAATTGCCACGTTGATTTTGTTGACCCACTGAGCAAGAACATTTAGCTACTGCATCGTTTTTGGGCACAGGAAAAACACCTGCAACCCAATAATCTTCTAGATGCTTACTTTCAATTGAAAGCTTTTGGCCAAGCGGACTCATCCGCTGCTCGATGGCGCGATTAGCGTGCAACAAATTGCTCAGATTTATTACGAGCGCTGCGATGTCGGCTTATCAAGCGACTTGCCAATTTTGGCAACAGCAGTTGCAGTTGAGGATGGCAATGGCGATGTGTATGGCAATGGCTGTGTTATGAATTATTAGAAGCTTTTGACTGCCGCCGCACGGCGTGCTACCAAATTTGTGCGCCATGCTGGCCGGAGGACTTGCAATCGTTGCTGATGCTGGCGACAACAACAGCAGTAACAACAGCAACAGCAGCAGCAGGAGGCGACTACAGCAATTTGTCAGCGCAGCCGCAACGTGTCTGGGTTTGGGTTTAAGTTTGGGCAGTTGGCAAAGCCAATGCCAAATATGGCCAGACCATGGCAAATGCTGCGTCTCTTCTGTTGGCCAGCTGCCTGTTGCACGTTGCACGTTGCAAGCTGCTGTTGCTGTTGTTGTTGTTGTTGTTGCTGTTGTTGTGCACTTGCGCATGCGCATTTATCGTTTACGTTATTTGTTGCCGCTAGTTTTCCAGTTAGCCTCAGTTAGCTGTGCTGCATTTGCTCAAAGTGAAAGATTTACGCGGCCTCGGCCTTCTCGCACTCGCCCTGTCTTCGAGTTCGTACCACAGTGCAGTGGTTTTCCGAGTGGTGCAGTGGTGCGCATGCGTGCCGTTATGGTTTATTTAATGCGTTTTGAAAGTGCATTTTCATGTTCGATGAGATTGATGAGAAAATTTGATTTATTTTTTCTACGTATTGCTTCATATATATTGTATTATTTTTCTATCCATCTCTCTCTCTCTATCTCTCTATTTTGCTCTTTCCTTTTGGCCTGGCCATTGGGCCATCGACTGTCAGTTACACTTGCAGTTTGCGGCATTTTGTCAGAGGGACTGTTAGAAAAGGCCGACTCACAGATCGGCATTCAGTCTGGCATTCACTGCCATAAATGGCCGTCCATGGGAAATGTGATGAGGTATTTTTTTTTTCTTCTCTTCTAAAACTATTGCCTGGGAAATGTATCTTACGTACTGCTTAGGATGCCAAAGCTGGGATTGGCATTGACATTGCTATTGGCAGTGGCATTGGCATTGGGTTGCGGTTCGGATTGGGTTTAGAACTGACGTGTCCAAATATTTCTACCTTATAAAATTCCAACGTAGTATATTTGTTATTAAGCCGAACTTACTTCAATATATTGGCATTGCTAGTACCCGATCTCTGTTTAATTTTTAATTATAATCTTCATAATTAAAAATCTTAAATTGATATGAAAATAAAAATATGTCATATTTAATATGAAGACAAAGATGGCACCGTGGAGATCTGGTTAGAGTCGCCGCTTTGGTTTGGTAACAAGCCGAGGGTTCGAAACCAGCCCTAGCCAAGGAAAAAACATATAATGGGAATATTTATAAAAAAAAAAAATCAAAAAAAAACATATGTAAAAAAAAAAATAAGTATAAAGTTTAAAACACTTGTGTCTTACTTTTTTATTTTTGGCTTGAGAATTTTAGATTGTTTGGTCTTAAATTAAGAACTTATTCTTATTTGAAATATTCTTAAAAACAAGATGTGTTTTCTAAATTTAAGAATTTTATGTTCTCGACGCATTTTTTAGACCAAAATTCTTAGTTCTGAGAGCAAAATACTGATTTTAGAAAATTGTTTTTATCAGTGTAGTTTAAATAAATTTCTTTTAATACAAACAAATTACTAATTCAGTTGTGATAGGAGATTACCTAATTTCTAAGCTTACAGGACTAAAACAATTCAATTATTTGTTGTTGTAATCAATGACACATACTTATTTTTACTAAGTTACATCCGATTGATTTGTGATATTTTAAAATAGTATTTACCTTTAAACAATATGTTTTATTAATATTCATTAAAATATTTTAAGTTGAACAACAATAGAGTATAGTTAAAAGTCATTAACCATATTCAAAAAAGTGTTAAGTTAATAATTAATTCATCTATAAAAGACAAGTAAATATTTCTCAATTCATACGATTGAGAACACTTCCTTGACCATAAATTGACATTGACCATTAAAGCAATCCGAGAACGCATAACAGTAAGAAAGATACCGCGATGGGGCCGAAACATTGTTGCCAATATTAGTTACGCTGCCCAATTAATTACATGATCGTAAAACATGTATTTCTAAGCGTATTGATAACGGAGATAAAGGCCGCATAAAATGTGCCCGTTGTGATTCCGATGCAATCCCGAGGCAACATTGCCACTGCCACAGTCGCAGTCGCAGTCACAGTCATATTCACAGTCCGAGTGGTTGCAGGTATCAATAAACGCGTCGTTAAATGCCACAAGAGCCACTCGTTATAACTGTGGTCCGATCTCGAGGTCTGCTTATTACATAAAATGCACACACCACAGGGGAGGTCAAGCTGCAGTCTACAGAAGTGGCACTCTTACACTGAAAAAAAAACCAACTTCAAAAATCACGAACATTCTTCTTAAATATTAAGTTCTTAAAATAAGACCATTTTAAGACCAAATTAATAAAACTAAGAATATTAATCTAATCTGATAACAAAATATAAATATGTCATATTTAATATGAAGACATTAATGGCACCGTGGCGCTATGGTTAGAGTCGCCGCTTCAGTAGTTTGGTAACAACTCCGAGGGGTCGAAAACCCGCTCTAGTCAAGGAAAAAACATACAATCGGAATATTTATAAAAAATAAAATAAATCCAAAAAAAGTATAAATATCAAAAAAAAAAAAAAAAGAAGTTTAAAGTTTATTAAAACACCTGCCTTATTTTTTTTCTTGGTTTGAGAATTGAAGACTTTTTTGTTCTTAAATTAAGAACTTATTCTTATTTGAAATGTTCTTAAAATCAAGATGTGTTTTCTAAATTTAAGAATTTTATGTTCTCGACGCATTTTTTAGTCCAAAATTCTTAGTTCTGAGACCAAAATCTTAATTTTGGAACATTTTTTTTATCAGTGTATGAGTTGGACAGTTGGCAGCAGCCTCTTCAGATTGGCATCCAACGTGTCGCCTCATTTGCTGCCTATCTGTCTGTCTGTCCATCTGTCTGTCTTGCCAACTTGCATAATGTTTATTAATGCGCAAATTTTTACGATGCGCTGCCCCTTTAACGATGCCTTTTAACGATTGTGCTGCCTGGACTGGGCCCACGACTTTCAATAGCTTTTCAATAGGTACCATTTTCTTCATGTTTTTGTTGTTGTTGTTGTTTTTGCTGTTATTGCAACAATCGCTTTTAGGCCTTAACAGCATTTTTATGGCCCATGTGGCCAGTTGACTGCCGCTTACTGTTCTTTGCAACAATTTAAATTGCAACAATTTACAATTAGCCACGTTTGTGCTCCATTTTGTTGTCGCTGATTCTTGTCAAATGAGCCGTCGTCGTCGATGTTGCTGTTGTTGCTATTATTGTTGCTATGGTTGTTGTTGTTGTCGCCGTCTAACGGTCACAAAAATGCACAATGTTGTCGACGCTTGGCAATTAAATTTTCTATTTTCTACTTGACGTCTCCGAGTTGTTCTCTTGCATCTCCAGTTTATATTTGATTCTACGGTTTCATCATTAGGCTAATGTTTCTGACAGCTCTTTAAGTCGACATCCCACCCACTTGGCAGCTTATTTTTCATCAGTATACAATTAGCTGCTCATAGCTATGTCCTATTAAAGCTACTTTTCTGACCTTGACCAAGATCTATGAGTTCTGAACTACAAAGGTATTATTACTAAAATTACTGCATATTTTTAGGCGATTATATAACATTAAAACTTTAAACAGATATAACTACATTAACATTAAATATGATAATTGACAATAGTAATTTGAAGTGCGTACGATTTATAGACATATATGTAAATGCCAATTTCTCTCGATTTGGAACAATCATTATCGACAATTTCTTTTTTTCAAGTTATCTTTATGCCGAATTATTTGTTACCGGCCGAGTTTGACGTTCATTTTACTTAATATTCACATTAATAGTTCCTTTATAAGTAGTTTCCAAGCTCAGATGATATCGACATTTGAAGTTAAGTAATAACTTAGCCAGCCTGTAATTCCGTTATAGCTGCCACCCTCAACACGTTGCATCTTTGTAAGCTGTAATTTGATAAACGTGACGACATTGAGTTGCTTCGATGACGAAGATGTTGTTGATGCTGAAGTTGTTGCCTCAAAATGATTCTTTGCCAAGTTACTTTAGAACTATTACATCTTTGATGGATGTTCAAAAGAGTTACAACTTTTACGTTTTCCTATGTAATGGATAAAGTCTTGTTTTCTACTTATTTTTTTGGATATCGTAATAGATAATATAGGTATTAGAGATATTTATTGGTATAAATAATTTGAATTAGCATATCAGATGCTATAACAACATTTGCTCACAAATTACTCTATTTTAAGCTTAATTTTTTTCAATATATGTATATTGATTAATACCGGTTTATTTATGCTTTATTATTCAGCAAAACTTGACATTTCATGACATTTAAATTTATATTTTTGAATGCATCTAAGGCTACAGTGAATATACATTCATATAATGGTACTATACCCAAAGTTAAATATGTAGCATCAATTTAAATAAGTTTTACATGAATCGATCAGCCAGATTCAAGTTCTGCACAATAGTCATCACACTGAATGCAAACTTTGCCACCTGCAAATTTAAATATATCAGAAACAAATCAAAAATTCATTCAAATTTTGTGAGTGTGCTTACATTAATGTTACTGTTTACTGAGATACGCATGATGCCTCCTGCGATGAAGATAATTGGCCGTTGTAGATTCGGCAAGAAAATCCTCAAGGTTAACTTATATTTTGGCTCAGCATCGATCCAATTTGACTGACATAATAAATTGGACAATTCCACGCAATCGTCAGCGAGCGAGTCGCAAAAGTAACAGAAGGGAAAAGTTTCAAGCATAACTCCAGTAAAGAATACAATCGATGAGATGGCTCGATATATTCCAGAGAAGTACAAGACGTTAATAAGAATAATTCCCAAAACAATGCCGATAAGTAGAAATTGCACAAATATTGTGCGTGACATTACTGGGCGCATCAAGTCGCAGCATCTAAGCATAAATATAGGAAAATAATGTGAAAATCTAATACAAGAAAAACAATACTATCTTACTCTAAAATTAACTTGTGGTCTATGATGCAAGCTACCAAATCTTCATAGTTGTCAGCTTCGGTTTTAAGTGGATCGTTCCTCAAATTTTGTATGTGGTCCTTTAGTATATCAACGTGAGCTCGAAAAATAGTTATAAACACGAGGGCATATGTATCCCAAACAAGAGCTCCCATTAACGCGATAGATAGAAGTATATACTCAATCATTGAATGTATCCAAAACTGTCCGATCCCATCCTGCCAATCAATAAGTGGAAAGTATACCATCCACGGTGGTTGGCCCGTCAAGATGCCGGCAGTGAATACGGATGTCGCGTATCCAAGATAGAGTATTACATAGAGTAAAATAATAAAATTACATCGGGCGACAGCCTTGTGGATCTTATGACGATCGCTATCATTCTGCAGACGATCATCCAGTTTGTCCAATACCGACTCCGTCTTATGGAGACGAGATAAACAAAGTAGTCCAATGATTGCCTTAATCATAGCGCTGACTGTGTTCGCTGATATTTGGAGTACTCCCAGAAATGCTCCAGCTGTTAAAATCTCAAAGTTTAGAATGAGACTCAGAAGAAAGCCAATGGGTAGATAAAACAATGTAATGCCAAATATAAAGCAGGCCCAAATAAAGTTGACACATCGATTTGTATTTGGGTGTGGTAGGATCCATCCGAGGAGCTGCATAATCCGATACAAATATGTGCAAGACTCCCTGGAACGCACTCGGACCAACAGGGGAGCTGTATGTGTTCCTCTGAACATCCCGGCCATTGTATTTATTACTGTTCTAATCAAGAGGACGACACTCAGCTTTTATACTACAAGAGGTGCAATAAAAAACCATTTGTCAACGGAATACCTCTGTGATTCGACCAGGTGTTAATGAGTGTGACCTTCACACCTTTGAATTGGTTCGTGGCCAAAGCGACTAACAAAGTGTCAAATGCCAATCATCTTTTAGTATGCAATTGGCACTTTTCGTAGGAGACAATATAAATGTCATTTTCACATGTTGCAATTTTTGGTATGAGCCACTTAATAAGGAATAAGTCTAAGGAAACACCCAATTAAAAATTCTGTCTTATCAAAGGCAAAAAGGATCGATTTATCTCGATTTGTTAAGAACATTAAATTCTTGGTCTTGGACTTGGTCCTCTGTTAAATGTACACATCTGTTATTCACTATTTCGCAATTATTAACTACTAGGGGGCTCCGCCCCCTGCTTGCTTCGGTCGCGGGAATGAAAATTAGTTAAAAATGTTAATAAAGTTTAGTCAAAGTGACTTTTAGTAAGAGTTTGATTGAGATTTCTTAAGAAACAAAAAAAATTTCATACTAAACGATAATTTGCATCCGATTATTCCTATGGCAGCTATACGATATAGTAATCCGACTTTTACCAAATTTTGTCAGAATGTTAAAGACAGTCCCAAACATATAATCTGTAAGTTTGGTTTAGATATCTTAAGAAACAAAAAAGTTTTTCATACAAAGCAATTCCATGACCTTTTGACCTCGGATAAACACACTTCCAGGTGGAATTTTATAAAACGCCGTCACTTCTAGAAGAGGAAGTCTCTTTTTAAGCTTTGTTTAATATATGTTGAAAGACTCCATATCGCAGACTATGTTAAGAATTTTCCATTTTATTATTTTAACTTGTGCCTTATATTGTTAGGGTGCTTTTAAAGTGAAAACTTAAGATTAATTCTCGTATACTTTATGATACTCGAATACATATATTTTAAATAATTTATTGAGCAGCTTTGACCATAATTCAATTATTTGAGCCGGTCAGCGAGATTCATTTGCTGCACTATGGTCATTACACTGAATGCAAACTTAGCCACCTTAATGTTGCTTCCTACTGAAATGCGAAATATTTTCCCAGCAGTAAAAATAATTGGCTGTTGCAGGTGATGAATAAATATCTTTAGTGTAGATTTGTATTTGGGCTCAGCACCGATCCAGTTTGACTGACATAATAAATTGGGTATGTCTTTGCAATCTTCCTCAAACAAATCGCACAGATAGCACAAGGGAAATGTCTGTACTAAAACAGCTCCCAGAAATAAAATAGAAGATATGCCTCGAGTTATACTACTGAAGTATAATACATTAATCAGAGTAAGTCCTAGTACGATGCCAATCAAAAGAAACTGTACAAAAATTATACGCGATATAATTGTTCGAATAAGGTGACAGTATCTGAAAGAAAAATATACGTAGTAACTATTTAATAATTAGGAAAATTGAGTGCACATACTTCAGAATCAATTTGTGAACAGAAATGCAACACACAAGATCTTCATAGTTATCCGCTTCCTTTTTCAACGGATCGGTTCGTAGATTACGAATGTGATATTTCAAAACATCGATGTGAGCCCGACAAATAATTAAATATATGAGGGAAAATATATCCATAATAAGGATCTTACACGCCATAATAAACATAAGAGAGTATTCAAATATCGTTTGTGCCAATAAAAGGCCAGTTCCATCGCGCCAATCAAAGAGGGGATTATAAACCATCCAGGGCGGATGTCTAGTGTACAATGCAGCCATTAATGCAGCCACCGTGTAAGCTCCGTAACATATCACATACGCTACAAGAATGGAATTGCATCGAGCGACAGCTTTGCGGATCTTCAAGTGATCCCTGTCACTCTCCAGTCGCTGATCTAGTTCATCCAAAATCGACTCCGATCTGCGTAGACACGTTAGTAAATCTAGAGCCATGAAAATCTTTACTGAAGCCCCGATTGTGTTTACGGTTATTTGAGTCACGTCAAGAAACTCTCCCGGAGTCATTTTCTTAAAGTCGATGACTATACTGAAGGCCATGCCAATGGGAAGGTAAAGTCCAGAGAAACCATATACCAGGCACATCCAAAATAGATACACATATCGCTTTATTCCCTTCTCTGGTGGTATCCAGCCAACAAAATGCATAATCCGATACAAATAGGTGTAGCACTCCTTGGAACTCACACGAGGTGACAGAGGAATTAAAGATGTTACTTTGAATATTCCGGGCATTGCGAGTGAGACTGATAAAAGTAACCGCTCTAAATGAATCGATTATATTAAAGCAGTGAAAATTATTCCGTTAATAGATATTCGTGTGACTCGACAGCTGTGTGGTTACTCCTTTGGAATTTACTTGACCTGCACAATAAAATCTTAATATCAAATGTGCAATTAATTATCAATAAATGCTAGGTTAACGGGAAAACGGAAAAACCCGCCAAAAACCCCTCATAGTTTCTATATTTCTATATTTCAATAGAAAGGTATATTGTATGGCTTTAGGGCTTTTTCTCTTAAGTACATTAGTAAAACACTTCAGATGAAATAAGGTTTTTTACCTCACATTCTTGCGATTAAAAAAAATGTACAAATGACATCTTTATTAAACTTCAATATGCTATAGTCAATACATTTTGCCATAAAGATGATAGCCACAATAAACTATGGTAGCACGCAGTTTTAGCTGATAGGCTTTGCGTTGCAGAAATAACCAGTATTGCCAGATAGTTATGATTTATTGAAAATTTACATAAGAACATAACCAGTGACGAAAACGATATTTATCACTCGACTATTACATTGTAAAGAACTTTTTTTTTATAAGATAATCATATTTCCCTGGATAAGCTTAATAACCACAATAAATATATATAAGCCCTGACAAAGTATTCAAAGTATTCAAAATTTATCGTTTTTCACTTGATCGGACTTAAATTCAATGACTGCAATTTAACTCAATCCACAAAATTGGCGCAAAATTATTTTAGAACAGGTTAAAGATATCCGAAATATCCTGACGAAAGTCAAAACCGGAACAGGCCTGTATATTTTTCCGTTTTAATATTTATTTTCCATTATAATAATATACCTGTAAAGGCTTGGATTACTTTACTAGCAACAGCCAAGCTTGATATATTTCTCCAACTATTGCAGTTATTGACTAAGCACCTACTTATATTAAATCGAAAGGAATACCAATGCATCAAAGCTCATTAAAACTGACCTACCGTTTTAATTTGCTTGGCTCCAAGGTCAATAAATTTGCCGAGCCGGGTAATTAGACGAAACAAATAAGTCTTCGGTCTTAAAGGCTGAAAAATCGGTCACGAGAAGTGTCAAAAACTGCACTTTTCAATATAATTGACTTTTAATATCAACCAACATAATTAATTTCATTTAATTGCTTTTATGTAATTACTACACATGCAATTAGTACACATTCCTTGTGGAGCTTATGGCGATTACTATCATTCTGCAGACGATCATCCAGTTTGTCCAATACCGACTCCGTCTTATGGAGACGAGATAAACAAAGTAGTCCAATGATTGCCTTAATCATTGCGCTGACTGTGTTCGCTGATATTTGGAGTACTCCCAGAAATGCGCCAGCTGTTAAAATCGTAAAGTTTAGAATGAGTCTCAGAAGAAAGCCAATGGGTAGATAAAACAATGTAATGCCAAATATAAAGCAGGCCCAAATGATAGGGTGTGATAGGATCCATCTGAGGAGCTACATAATCCGATACAAATATGTGCAAGACTCCCTGGCCACCCGGCCATTGTAATTATTACTGTTCTAGTCAAAAGAATAAGACTCCATAAGAATTTACCATTTTATTATTCTAACTTGTGCCTTATTATGTAAGGGTGCTTTTAAAGTGAAAATTTAAGATTAATTCTCTTATAGTTTATGATACTCGAAAACATGTATTTTAAAGAATTTATTGAGCAGCTTTGACCATAATTCAATTATTTGAGCCGGTCAGCGAGATTCATTTGCTGCACTATGGTCATTACACTGAATGCAAACTTAGCCACCTTAATGTTGCTTCCTACTGAAATGCGAAATATTTTCCCAGCAGTAAAAATAATTGGCTGTTGCAGGTGATGAATAAATATCTTTAGTGTAGATTTGTATTTGGGCTCAGCATCGATCCAGTTTGACTGACATAATAAATTGGGTATGTCTTTGCAATCTTCCTCAAACAAATCGCACAGATAGCACAAGGGAAATGTCTGTACTAAAACAGCTCCCAGAAATAAAATAGAAGATATGCCTCGAGTTATACTACTGAAGTATAATACATTAATCAGAGTAAGTCCTAGAACGATGCCAATCAGAAGAAACTGTATAAAAATTAGTCGCGATATAATTGATCGCATAAGGTGACAGTATCTGAAAGAAAAATATATGTAATAAATATTTAATATTTTGGAAAAATTAATGCACATACTTCAGAATCAATTTGTGAACAGAAATGCAACACACAAGATCTTCATAGCTATCCGCTTCCTTTTTCAACGGATCGGTTCGTAAATTTCGAATGTGATAATTCAAAGCATCGACGTGAGCCCGACAAATAATTAAATATATGAGGGGAAATATATCCATAATAAGGATCTTACACGCCATCATAAACATAAGAGAGTATTCAAATATCGTTTGTGCCAACAAAAGGCCAGTTCCATCGCGCCAATCAAAGAGGGGATTGTAAACCATCCAAGGAGGATGTCTAGTGTACATTCCAGACATTAACTCAGATAGCGTATAAGCCCAGTAAAATATCACATAAGCTACAAGAATGTAATTGCATCGAGCGACAGCTTTGCGGATCTTCAAGTGATCCCTGTCACTCTCCAGTCGCTGATCTAGTTCATCCAAAATCGACTCCGAACTGCGTAGATACGTTAATAAATCTAGTGACATGAAAATCTTTACTGAAGCCCCGATTATGTTTACGGTTACTTGAATCACGTCAAGAAACTCTCCCGGAGTCATTTTCTTAAAGTCGATGACAACACTGAAGGCCAAGCCTATGGGAAGGTAAAGTCCAGAGAAACCATATACCAGGCACATCCAAAATAGATACACATATCGCTTTATTCCCTTCTCTGGTGGTATCCAGCCAACAAAATGCATAATCCGATACAAATAGGTGTAGCACTCCTTGGAACTCACACGAGGAGACAGAGGAGTTGGAGATCTTAGGTTAAATATTCCAGTCATTTCGTATGAGACTGATAGTATCAATTGATTATATTAAATCAGAGAAAATTATTCCGTCAATTCAAGATATTCATGTGACCAGACAGCTGTGTAGTTACTCCTTTGAAATTTACTTGACCTGCAAAATAAAATCTTAATATCAATAATTTATAGTAACAAAATTAATATTAGTGAATGAATTATATGAATTATAAAAAAGGTAAACCCTTCAAAATAATATTTATATTCGGTTTATATACTTTTACCCGTCTTGTCACTCTTGTGATTTTTTTTATTGAAATGCGGAATCACAACGTCCTTGAAGAAACCAGAGAATATGTAGAAAGTATGAAACAATTCTAATAATATTATTGCAATGAATAAGCTTAATAACTACTATATATATCAGGGATTAAAACCTTAACCGATAACGTAACCTTTAACCGGTGAAAACCGATTGAAATTTGTTACCGTAACTGAAACCGTAACCGAAACAAATTTTTTTCGTTACAACGAAACCCATCAACCGAAACTCTTTAAACCGAAAACACCATTTAGTAACCGATTAATTCTTAATGGTTAATTTCGGTTCTGACTGAACCTTTTAATCCGTACTTTTAATTGTGAATTTTATAATGAATGCTAACGATAACTTCGAACTGCCATAACTTTGTCAAAACTCAATCAATTTCCATGCGCAATATAAATTTGACCATGATTTTTGCCCTAAATTCGTTCTGCATTTAAATTTTTAAGAAATTTTACAGTGATACCCCTTATAATTTTTCGAAAAATTTCGAATTTTCAAAATTAACAAAACGTTAATGCAGAAGGAATTTAGTGCTAAAATCATGCTCAAGTTTACATTGCGCACGGAAATTGATTGAATTTTGACAAAGTTATGGCAGTTCGAAGTTATGAAAAATCAGTAAAATAAAAATAATCAAAATTTTCAAACCAAATGAACTAAATTTATTTGAAGTCAAATTATAATAAAATCGACATTACGCTGGACCATTCCAGTAACCAGATAACATTATATTCAGGCTAATGAGAGCATCAATTCTTTTTTCATGTAAAACAATGAATATGAATATTTTGATCAACCGAAGAACTGCATTTTTATTTTTTTTTTGTGAACCAAAACCATACCGGTATTTTTAAATCGAAACTTACAAAAAATCGATAACCGTTACGAATCCGATACTTAAGGATTTTGCATAACCGATAACCGAAAACCATAATTCGAGCATAACCGATATTCGTTTCGGATTTAATCCCTGATAAATATATATCAGGCCTGTGCCGGCTTTGAGTTTACATTTTAATTGCTAATTAAGAAAATTTAAATTTTCACACTGAACTTAGGTAAAGTATGTAAAACTTTTAGTTTTTCACTTGACTTAAATTCATTACCTCCAATTTAATGCAATCCACAAAATTGGATCAAATTTTATATTAGAACAGGTTAAAGATATTTACTTCCGAAAAATACTGGCGAAAATGAAAATCGAATCCATTTTAACATTTATTTTGCATCATAATAATATACCTTTAAGGGCTTAGAGCACTTTACTATCAATAGCCAAGCTTGGTATATTTCTCCAACGCTTCCAGTTATTGACTAAGCTTCTACTTATATTAAATCGAAAGGAATACCAATGCATCAAAGCCCATTAAAACCGAACTGCAGTTTTAATTTGCCGAGCCGGGTAATTAGGCGAAACAAATTAGTCTTCGGTTATAATAAATTCGGTCACGAGAAGTGTCGAAAAATGCACATTTCAATATAATTGACTTTTAATATCAACCAATATAATTAATTTCATTTAATTGCATTTATTAAATTAGTCTACATGCAATGTGAACAGCCAGCTGGATCACATAATGAGCTATAGATTCAGTATGAATTCAGAACCGAATACGTTCAGTCCATGTAGGTTCTTTCGAAGGATAGTTGTCAGTATCTAATTACATTTCAACTGTTTCTTTATGAGCCGCTTTAGAGGCAATAAGATCAGCAAACGAGAGGGCGAAATGCAACCGTGTTACAAATTTTACTACTACCATATTGCCAGGTTACAGTTAAGAGTAACATGATTAGACCCGTCATTGAGAACAACATAATAATAAGAAGAACAACGTCGATTTGAACAACAACTGCAAGTGGCCGCTTAATGACTTTAATAATCCTGTCACCGATCATTAAAAAATCTCTGCGAACACACAAAAGAAATTCCATGGCAGCTCCAATCAAAATAAAGTACGCGCTCTTCCTGCCCATGTCGAGAGGAGAGTACAAGAGACTGTGTTTCGGGGGCAACTGTGAAGGCAGCCAATTACAGTGAGGCCAGAGACAATGTTGACTATAGAAACATCCAAGATCTGGACGGATCGTTTGTGACGATCGTACGGCGCGGTTGCTTCTCACATGGTATTCAAATTTTAACAACATTTTAATGATAACTTCAGCAAACATTAAAACTCATTCAGGCATAATAAACATTAATAACACTTTAATCCAGCCGAGTGGTAAGGGGTGGGGTTAGGTGTTGGATGCTGCAGCTGCACTATAGTGCTATCAAAATAATCAGAGGAGAGAACTGAGAGGCAAGACCTGAAAATAAAAAAACAGTGCAATCGTGGACTGTGGCCGCTAGCTTGGAATAAATAATACTAGTAGAGAAACTTGTTGTTGCCTGGGCGCGTTGTAAGGCTATAAAAATGCATGTTTGCTAAATCAATGCAACAACTTGGGGGCATGGCAGCAGCCTCAGCCTCTGTCTCTGTCTCTGCCACAGACTCTGCGTCCCACATGCAGTCTGTTGGACCTAAGTATGTATAAGAATAGGTATATGTGTTGTATCTATACCTGGCCACCTTTCGCTTGGCATCCTTAGTGGCAGCTTGGCGGCTGTGTGCGATCTTGCCACTTACGTAGGCCGCGTGTGGCAGGTTGCCGTTGCCCGTTGTCCGTTGCAATGGGCCCAGGCCCCATACCAAGGTCTTTTTTAGCTCGCAGGCCAGATCATTTTGCTTCCTAGTTGCTCCTAGCTGCTCCATGTAATTGTGTGCCCATGTGTGTGAGACAGAGGAAGCCACTCGGCTCCATCGACTCCAAGTTCGCCAGGTTCTTGGACTGGCTACAAATGTCGCTGTGTCCCTTGGTCTTTGATGTGTTCAATCGGTTAAATTAATTATCAAATGCAGTTTGCAACGGAGTACTCCAAATAATGGAGCTTAAATCAAAATACGATAAATATTTTTTAACAAAAGTACCATTTATTTTTTCAAATTTATTAAAGAAATTCATTTAACAGCAATAAAAAATATATATTTGTTAATAATATATTGGCAATATATATATATAAATTAATAAATTGATAAATATTTATAAATAAAAGTACTATTATTTTTTGCCAAGTTTATTTCAAAATGCATTTACAAGAGACAAAGTATAGTATTGTAAAATATCTATAGATGTGAATTTAAAAGAAAAGTTAGAAAAATATTTATTTAATTTAAAGTAACTATTTATGATTTTCTTTTAATTTTGAATTTAGATAAAAAATCACTTTAATTTATTTATTTATTAGGTTATATAGTTTCCCAGCACTACAAGTATAAACTTATTATTTTAAACTTATTATTTTAATTTTAAATTAAATTTTAAATAATATAATTTTTGCTTGTAAGTGCATTTCATTTGTCGGTGTTGCTATGATGATTTTCCATTGGATTCTATTACTTTTATTTCACTTATCAAGCAAACATGTTGCCGTTGCACGGCCCCCTACCGCTAGATGGCCGCTAGTTGGCACAGGAAAAGCAATGGTGGATTGGACCGCTATCTTTTAGTATGGTCGCGTCTCAAGGCACACGAGCAGTCAGTCCGTAGGTTCGCAACAGCATTTAAAATCTGGTTAGCTGGACCGGTCGACTGGCATATTTAAAGGTTATGTGGAGGGCTGGAGTTGGTTAAAGTTGAGTGGAGCTTAAGTGCCAAGTTGCGTAATAAACATAAAATTCAATTTTCATTAAGATGTTGCTAGATCCCTTGGCATTTACCGTTATGCCGCAAGAGCCGCAAATGGAGGTATGTAGAATGTATACATATATACTAGATACATTCACTCGCATAGGGCTTAGCGAAAGAGAATTATTTCAATAATGAATTCGCGATAAGCTGAACGCGACTTGGGCGCTTACTATTTGTGGCTAGGAATTTTCAGGGGCTAGGGGAAATGAATGGAAGATGGAAGGTGATCCCAGCGAACCAAACCGAACGTTCATGAGGCAGCCCGAAGGTTCTCAGCTCTCAAGTGCGCAATTTTCTCACATGGCAGTCGCAAATTCATTCCCAGTACCAAGTACAAGTACGAATACGAATACGAGTACCAGGTTTAATACCAATACCAATACCAGTCCTAGACCAAGTCCAGTTGGCTGCGGCAGCCAGTCAAGTTGTCCCTCCAAAAGTTGTAGATTTAAATGAACATGGCGCTGGTTGAATGGACGAGGGACATCGTCTACTGCATCGTAATGCCCAGGCCCATGCGTGTTGATCTTCCGCTTTCCGTGCCGCGATTTCTAGAGATTGCAGTTAGTTGCCCATAGCTGACACCGTTGACGAACTTCATAATGACCTAACCGATGCGATAATGAAGATTAGCGCTGGCTAGCGATTCCGATTGCAGATGCATCCGCGACTTTGCTTCTTCTTTTCGCATCGGATTTTCTTTAAACAAGTTTTTCTTAGAGCTGCAGTTACTTTTCATGTGGTTGTTGCTGTTATTATTATTTTTTTTCCGCTGTTGCAAGTGCAGCGCGAGCAATATTTAAATTGTTTTATGCTTTGGAGTGCTGTTAGTTGCCCCTTTCTTCTTCTTATTCTTCTTCTTTTTATATCTGCATCTTCTCCCCGATTGGGCCAACGCATGTCCTAATGCGTAAGGCAACGCTGTTGGAAATCTACAACACAATTGCTTCCTTGTTGGGTCGGGATTGTTGTTGTTGTTCGAATTGCTGTTAGTGGGGCTACTGCTGTACCTGCTTTAAATTTCCGTTTATGCCTTTTGAGAGCCTGTAAAATGTTAAATAAAATTTAAATTTATTGCTTTGGCAAGCGGCGATTGACGTCTGCACATGACCAAGTACCAAGTGGGCAACCAGATGGCCAGTGCTTAATGCTTATCGCTATTGCTTATGGCCTGCTACCACTTACCACAACTGCCACGGCTCCAACTGGCGGCCTAGAGATGAGCCCGAGGCGTAGCCACATTTGACTGCTTCTTCCATTCCAATGGGATCTAACGGGAACAGCATGTGAATGCATTTGATCATGTAACGACGTAATATCCTTGAATTACACATAATTTCTTCAAGATTTCCATGATTTATGCAAAGATATTCTAACTAAATAAGTATAGTAGGAAAGAGGAAGAAGAAGAGAGTGACGGAGGGAGAGATATAAAAATAAAGTGCGGAATTACCAATGTAATCTAGCTAAAAATATTCATATTCATTATCTTATAATCATTTTTCCCCTATAAAATAATTTAAACTACACCAATTTAACTAAATAAAACTTCAAATAAAATTTCATTCCTTATGAATCTAAAAACACATTATATTTATGGCTGTTCTTCATTATTATGGCAGTATAGGAATCGCACCCTAATAAATCAATTTGAGTAATATTTTAAATGTTTATTATTTGAACTTATTACGATTATCTATTTATTCTCTAGGAACTTTTATAATATAAGGTACAACTTAACAAAATTTCAAAACTAGATATTGGAATATTGTATATACATATTTATTGACTATTTTTAAAAAATAAAGCTGACCTAGTACGACTTATTGAAAAACTGTATCGATTATTATCGATCAGTTGCTTCGTACTCCTTATATGAAAACTAGGCCAATTATATTTGATACTTTTTAACTCGAATCCAAATCCAGAGCGTCCAACACATTAATTATATTAGTTATTTTTTGCCCAACTGTAAATCTTGAGCATGGAAATGCAGAAAAGGATGTGCCATATTTGTTGTTGTTATTGCTTATCATGTTGCAAGTAATGCCGCGTGGCGTGCCCGCTAAATGTGGGCATTAAATGCAAAATGAGAGTAACCGCAAATGGCAACACAAACAACAACAACAACAACAACAACAACATGATGAGCAACAGCAATTTTCCACTTGACTTGAGCGTTGTTGCATCAGCGAACAAGTGGGCAGAGGACGGCCAAGGCATTTAGCAGGGGAGCTTCCCCTATTGCAGGAGTCGCCTCCGTTTGTCGGCTGAACACTGCCCACATTTTACCTAAAAGGAGCCACAGCCTCCAATTCAATCCCATCCAAACCAAACCAAACTAAACCAAAACTCGAACCCAAGCCCAGACGCGAACCTGAACCTGAACTCGAACCTGTTGCCTACCGAAATGTAAATCTTGATGGTAATTTTAATAGAAATAGAAAAAAAAAGCAACAAAGTCCGTTGCACGGCCCTGGCAGGTACAACTGACAGTGTGGCAAATGCTGAGCTGAAAGACATTACACTGAGAGAAACATGTGTTTGAATTAAGTATGTTTTCGAACTTAAAATTTTAAATTTGTTTCGTACTAATATTACTTAACTTATGTATAAATTGTAATTGTATTTAAAAATTAGTATGTTTTTCTTGAATCAGGAAGATAAGACTGAGATCAAGACCATTTCGTATTTAAAATATGTACTTATGTTTTTAAATAGAAGTATATAAATTTATGACAACAGATAAAATAGTCTCAAAGTAATCAAAGCTCTATTAATATTTTTCCCTCTTTTATTTATTTGAAAATCTTAAAGTTATTACACAATACAAAGTCTAGGAGAAGTGTTTTGGGATTAAAAAATAAATAGTATCAAAGTAGGGCAAAGCACTTTAAAAATTTGTTTCAAAATCTAAAAAATAGTACACAATACAAAGTAAAGAATTAAGTATTTTGGGATTTAAAAAAAATACTTGATTTAATAACTTGTACTTGAATCAAGGAATTTCGGAACAGCCATCGTTTATACTTGATTTGAGAACAGTTTACTTGATTTTTTTTCTGAGTGTAGGATGTGGGCGGTAGAGGGATGGAGAGAAAAGGCGCGACAAGAAAAGGCAGCTAACATACAAAGGCGCTGGGCGTACAAAACGTTAGCTAACTAAGCGCTGGCACGGGATAACACTCCACAACAACTGCAACAACGGCAACAACAATAGTAACAACAACAACGGCAACAACAGCAACTACAACATACCCACACCCATGCGAGAGAAGGCAACACCTAATGTTTATTGTGCTATATAAATGGCAGCATTTGCAGTTACCCAATGGCCGCTGTTGCCAGTTGCCAGTTGGAAGTTGCCAGTTGCAGCCTGATGAACGCATTCCTTGGCCAAAGTGGCTGCTTCTCAGGTACATTGGCCCAATCCTATCTGGTCGGCACTACGCTGGGCCGTCCGCTCAGCGCCCGCTGTGCTGAGCTTAGCTGAACTGAACTGAGCTGAGTGGACAAACCAGATATTGATAACGGCTCTTCGATGCTGTTACTTTGCAGCCGCATTGCTTAGGCCCAGGCTGAAAACATAAGAAGATGTAGAGGAAGAAGTTGCAAGCAGAGAGCGGTAGAGAGAGAGGATGAAGCGTTGCAACATTGAGGACGGTGCCTATCATGCAACATTTGTTGCTCGCCTCACACACAGCACAGCAACACTTTTTGCTTGGGCTGTTTGTTTTCATATGGAATTAAACGCGGCGCACAGGTGCTGCCTGGACAAGACAGGGACAAAGAGAGAGAGAGAGAGAGAGGGAGAGAATAGTCTTTAGCTTCAGGTGCAACACTGCAGTTGAAGCCGATGTTGATGCCGAAGTTGGCTGCATTTTATTTGCAATTATTTTGTAGCGCACTTTATTTTGTTAGCCAAAGGAATTACTTGGCCATGGCTTTGGTTCTTCTCCTAGTCGGCTTTATCAGCTAGCTGGCCATCTTCGACTTGGCTGAAATTCTAATTTTACAACGCAGCTGCGCGCCAGCCTGCACAGGGTACTCCTCCCAATCCCCCTACTCTTGCCCCTATCCCTGCTGCTACCCCTGTCCCAAATATTTCTCATACCGGCCTATGTCGACCTGCCTGTCGCGCTGTTGGTGGCGCTGTTGGTGTTCATTACGCAAGAGGTTAATGCACCACAGCAACACTTGGACTCGCCGCACTTGCCCTCCAGTCATTGCATTAAATCAAGACGAACTTGTTCGCTAATTGGTGCAGGCGTGAGGGAATGTGCATACTACATACATATAACATACGGATATATGTGCCACTTAGGGACAACAAAAGTTACACAGCCACATTGCAACATGATGCATATGTTAAATACACAAATGCAATTTAAAGACTGTACTTTGAATATCTCACTTTGTTTTTAATAGTTATCACCTGAATTAATTCAAATGGATTTGCGCCATATTCTGACTAAGCACAACAAAAAATGTATAATAAAAATATCATGGCCTAAAAGCAGGCAA
The DNA here is from genome assembly GCA_035042165.1 of Drosophila kuntzei. Classification (NCBI taxonomy): domain Eukaryota; kingdom Metazoa; phylum Arthropoda; class Insecta; order Diptera; family Drosophilidae; genus Drosophila; species Drosophila kuntzei. The sequence goes on along the minus strand of JAWNLU010001560.1, from coordinate 302,912 downwards.
TAAAATATGCTGTAAAGCCTAAGGCTTCTTTTTTAACGTCTTCTCCATTAAAAAATATTATAAAGAAATTTGAAAGAAAACTTTTAAGATATTAAAAAATACATCCATCTCTTCACCATAAAGTCCAGATATTGAATTAAGTAATAACACTTATATTTCTACTTTAAAAAAAGTCATAGCTTCGGAATTCCATCGATTAAGATATCTATGAATAATTTCCTTGCATTAACAATTTTAAATATTAATCAGTGGAGTTCTTTTTAAAAGACAAAAGATGAAACTGTATCTGCTTTATGGATTATGTAAGCGTTGAGAAAACATGTTTTACCAAAAACAAAGCAAAAGCAACAAAATATGCTAAAATCTAAACGCTGCGAAATAGCAAAGGTCGTCTCGCAAATAAGCAACAACAACAGCAACAACAAAAACATCAATTTCAGCATGATAACGAAAACATTTTGAAGGCTGTTCTCATGCAGCGGCCCAAACCCGAGCAACCAAAGTAAATTCATTAAGCAGTCGCAGCACCAAAAACCCCGAAAAAATACACAAAAAATCTAAGCTGAACTCACAAAATCGCAATAATTAAAAGAAACAACAACAAATACAAATCAATGACTGCAATGAACGCTGAACAATCTTATTATATTTTTTCAAGATTGTTCACAGGAAGATACCCTGTACACGGAAAGAAAAAATCCGGGATTTAACCAATGTGTTGTTAAAACTACGACAATCTCGGATTTTCTTAAGCCAATTACAAAATACTTGATTCAAGCACGATTTTTCTCAGGGATAATTTTGATTTTCGTGATTTTTTTTATTTACTTCAAATATATTAGGCTTCTTTGACTGTTTAATGCTGTCGCCATTTATCCGCATATTGTCTTAATTTATCAACAAAATTCTGAATACACACAAGAATTTTAAGCTTGCATTTAACTACGGTTTTTTTCTGGGTACCAATTATAAGTATAAATTTGATAATTCTAGATTCATAGTATTAACGAAATGATATTTTAGGTTTTTTAAAAACTATAAACAAAGTTAGATATTCTACATATTTAGTTAATGCTGAGGCAATTAGGGGTTTTATATTTATTTTTATGGATTTAGAGAGCTGAAATAATTATCAATAAAATTGTTAATAATTATTTTAACGCCTATATACCAATTTTTGTTTATTACATACAAGTGTACGATGTTATACCCAATTCATAACAATTTTTTACTACAGGGCACACAACAAAAGTAAAACAAACAGCAAAACGCAGCAAAATTAAAAACTTCCGCGTTTGCCAAAATGTGGTTGTCACTTTAGACGCTTGTGTTTATTGTTGTGCTTGTTGTTTGTTGTTGTTGTTATTATCGTTATTGTTGTTGTTGGTAGTCTACGAGTTTTGCTATAAATTACGAGACGACCTGTCGTGGCCACGGGCGCCAGGAGGCGGTCATGGGGCTTCGGTTTGAGGGCAGCGCGCATAATTTTGGCAAAGTTAACGAAGGTCTGCGTTGGACGGGGGCCCCACTAGACCAGTTTTTAAATTACATGCAAAGCATTCGAAATGCAAACTAAAACATTTATTTTATTTGCTACCGCAATGCTCTTCTTGCTGTTGTTTTTGTTGCTATTAATGCTATTGTTGCTATTGTTGTTAAAGCTTTTGGCGACGTGTCTTCCTGCGTTTATGTTTTGTATTTGTGTGAATCAAATGTTAAACAAAATGCAAACAGCGCACCAAAAACAAACTCAACCAAAGGCAACAACAAAAATGCAAAAAAAAATCGCACAGTTTTTTTGCAAACTAAAATTCGTTTTCAAGGGCAAATGCGCGAATACTTGGATATGTATAATATATATATACACTACTTATGTATATACATATATCTTTGTGTCGTTTTCTTTGTCAACGTTGCAATGCGACGTCATTGTCTTGGCTACTGAATACCCTTCCCGAAAACATAACACATTGAACATAATGTGGCTCACAACCAAAAAAGAAATATGTTGACTGTTCGATTTTTCGACCCCATATTTGTAGAATATCTTTACTTTCAGGCTCTTCTTTTTTACGATTTATTGAACTTAAACTCTTCTTACAATATAACATAATTAATATAAGTATTAGAGTACAATTATTTATAAATAACTCATTGAACCTTAATTGGTGATAACAGTTTTAGAGTTTAAGCTCAGCGATATTTTTATCTTTACATTTTTTAAAACTCTTTTGATTAAAATTAGAATCAAGTTGTAAGCTCGTTAGTTAAAGTTGTCACAGAATTAGAATTGTAGTTTGAAAAATACCTAGGCTCGATTCCCACACTGCCAATTTAAAAATCTGTAAATCAAAATGCATTATAATAATAAATAATGTATCAAAATAAAAAGAAAGGAAGTTTGTTATTTACTTATTTATTTAACGTCGACTAAAAACAGCTACAGAAGGAAAAAAAATATATAAAATTTTAAATACAATTACAAAATTGAAAATTCATTAAAAAATAAATTTATAATAAATATAAATTCGTAACTGAAAAAAATAAAAGAATTTAAGTTTATGTTTAAGTTTAAGGTATATCAAACATCAACTAGTCTAAAGCCTGACAACAAATAAATAAAGAGTATTTCCCAGTCCATAGTATCGTTAGAATATTTTTGCATTTATTTTTTCCTTTTGGCAATTTTTGGTTGATTTTAATAAATTGCGAGGCGCCAAACCCAGGCGCTTTGTTTTCAGAGTAAACTCAACTGAGGCGCTTTAGATTTATGCGTCGAGCCAATTAAATTCATTAAACGAAATTTATGAGCATATCGAGAAACTTGTGGGTGACATAATTGAGTGCTTTGAGGGAGAACTTGGAATCTCTGGTGCACACATACATATGTGTCTGAAGATCGACTAACTACAAATAAGTCGTCGATAGTTCAACAGCCTAGAAGAATTACAATGGAAGTAAACAATATTTTTATACGGAATTTCAAATTGGGCTAAGTAAATTACGCATATTCGGCTAAACTAAACAATGCGGGTAAACAACGATATTGTAAGGCATACAAATATGTGTATATAGCTCTATTAGAAGCACCCAGCAGCACCACAGCGTGTAATATTTTTGCTATAATCAAAATTGAGGCGATAAAAACCATATTGTTTTGTATAACGCACACGATCCAGCAAGGTGTGCATATGGCGCCCTACTTTCCTTGGGTTTTCTTCTCCATCCCAGACATTTGGCGAGAAATATACTTAGCAATAAGGTAGCATACATAAATTTGCTATGTGATACTATTTTTTTTCGGGGAGGTCTACATTGAAATTTAGGGCAGATATCTGCGTTTATTTGTAAAACGGGCTGCTGTTGTTGTTGATGTTGCTAAATAAAGGAAAACACATGTGTGCAAACTTTAACCAAATGCCAAATAAAAAATAATAAAAGAGTAGAACTCAAATATACGAATCCCGAAAGAGAGTGCTTCTCGTTACGTATACGCAGCGTGTGCCGTTATATATTGTTTTGGCCAATTGGCCATCATACTGCTAGCTCCCTGTATGTGCACAACAATAAACAACAGTGTCTATCGCACGATTTAACGTTAGATTATTAAGAGATTAAATATTTTGCACCAATGGATTTTATCTGCAATTGTAACGCAAACAACAAACTAAATTCACTTTCATTTGGTTTACGCTTATGTATGTGTGTGTGTGTGTGTGTGTGTGTGTGTGTGTGTGTGTGTGCAGTCACTTGTGCTCATACTAACAACAGTTGATGATTGATAGCTCAGATAAGATATCATCAAAGCGTTTGCATTATTTATTGCTTTGTCACTGGGACAGGTCAGATGATAACAACGACGCGTCGTTACCGTTAAATTCTTAATTTGTTTATTTTTAGTTAGTGAACGTGTAAATGAATAAATTTATATTCAATGACAATAATGAGCGCACTTTAAAATAGGTTTATTTTGCATTGAAGAAATAAACTAATTGAAATATGAATGCATTTCTTTATCCAAACAATTATGGGGTAATGCAACTTTTCTTAATAATAAGGAAATAGGAAATAAAATCTAAAAATACTATTAATATTTTATGTATGACACAGATATGTTCCGGTTTTCAACTGTTATTTTATAGCATTTAAAAATATTTACGTTTTCAGGTTGAATTTAAAATTTATCGCTTTTTCCCTCATTGAAGTTAATATTACCAACTCAAATTAAATTTTATACGCAATACTTTGTCAAAATGAAACTAGAACAGCTTAAAGATATTCATTTCCTGATGTATTATTTTTTACAAACTATTTTAAATTGATCAAGTAATAGAGAGAGTTTTTTTTATCAAATTTAGAAAAATCAATAAAAAGGTTCATTAAATCAATTGTAAGTTATTTTGAGCAAAATTTAAGAAAATAAGTAAAATATTTGCTATTTAGCAACCCAACAACCCAATGCCAATTTTGACAAAACCAATTCTTTGCTTTCATTCTCTTTTTATTTTGTTGTGTGTTTAATGTTGTTGTTGTCTGTGTGCTCTTAGCCCGGTAAATCGTAATGCGGCCGGTGCCGTGGTGCTCTTCATGGGCCACAAAACAAATGCAAACAGGCAAAGTTTGTTTTGTCATTCGTTCATTCGTTTATTCGCTTATTCACTCGCTCGTTCGTTCGTTCATTCGTTTGCAGTTGGCCAAAAAGCAAACGCAGCGCGAGCAGAAGCCAAGCAAAACGTTGCCAATGATTACGACAAACGCCGAAACGACCTTGCCAATTACTGGTGCCCCACACACACACACACAGACACACACATAGATACACACCCCCATGAAACTATCTGGCATTTCTGACGTTTCTCCGGCTTGCAGGTTTGCAACAAAACCGCCGCTCACTGTTTGCGTATGCGTGGCGAATGCTGACTAGATGAGTATCTTATAGATACTTTGGTTGTGGGCAGCGGGAAGGTGTGCGGGTGTCTTTAACTAAGCAATGTTAAAGGTTAAATATTGACGTTGAACATGCAGTGCTCTTTAAAAAAGTATCTAAGAGCATGCTCTACTCTTGTGTTCACTCAAACAAATATATGCATAAATATATATAGATACATGTTAATATAATATATATTTATATACGTATTGCTGGCAAATAATTAGCGCAAATTTGACGCTAGTCGCTCAGCGCTGAGTGCGTGCGATCGCTGGGAGTGTGAGTGCGTATCTATGAGATACAGCTGTGTATCTTTTGGCGTTCAAATTGCTTTTACATGAGCGGCAGAGAGTCACGCGCAAAAGAGAGATAGCAAGAGGGAAAGAGAAAGAGTGTGTGGGCATGTGTGAGAGTGAAAGAGAGCGTTCGCTTAGGCGCGCGAATTTTGTTTTTGCACAAAGCGCTGAGCATCGTCAGATAGTTTGGCTGTCCGAATGTACGAAAGAACAAACGATCTATGTGTATAGTGTGTGTGTGTGCGAGTGTGTGTGCTTTTTGCAAAGTTTACGCACGGCCCCTGCCCCCTTTTGTTTGTGTTTGTCTTTGTGTTTGCTTTTGCCTTTGTGTTTGTGTTTGAGTTTGTAGCTGGGCCAGTAGCAACAACGGCAACAACGGCAACAACAGCAGCAACAGCACTTTGAAAGCCACTTAAGTGTGTTGCGCACATGTGCCACAAGAACTAAGCATCACACACAAACACAAACACACTCACAGAGAGTTAGCTGGAAACCGGCAAGTCAAGAAAGCAACCGATCAGGCAAAAAAAGCACGAAGTCCACTCGGTCTTTGGTTCGGACTTAGTCTTAATCTAAGCCTATTCTAATGCATGCATGGCCAGCAAAGCCCTGGAGAGACAGCGAGACAGCGAGAGAATGAGAGAGTGAGAGAGAGAGAGAAAAATGAAGAATGCGAGAGCAACTGCATTTTGCCACAGCAGCAGCTTCAGCTTCAGCATTTGCCACATGCGGCGACGCGACGCGACGTTTGCTTTGCCTCTCAGCTGCAACTGCTGCGACTGCGACGTTGCTGCTTAAGTTGTAGCTATTGTTGTTGTTGCTGTTGTTGTTGCTGCCGCCGCTGAACGTGTTCTTTTTAGACTTTTAGCATTATTTGCAGCATTTGCAACGAACACTCGCTAAAAACAACTGCAACCGCAACGTTGTGGCACGCGTTTCTATCGCAACAAGAAAAAAACAAAACAACAAAAAAATAAAAGAAATAAAGACAAACAACGATCTTAGTCTTAGACAAGCGCCTTAACGCCTAACGTGGCTAACTGGGAACTACCAACGATCCATAATCACAAAGTGCAAAGTGTAGTGCCGAATTTCTCAGTCAGACAATCAACAAATCAACAGTGCAATATTTTAATTACAATTACAACAATTGAATAATTATGAATGATCGGTAAAACCTTATCGAGAGTGTGCAACATGTGGCGCGCAACATTTTGAACTTTTGGCAATCCCCAATGAGATCAGCGGCTATTTGAGCAACAACCAAAGTATGTGAGAGAAGAAATGGGATCCCAGATTAACACTCAGCTCAGCTTCAACTTTGGGCTTTGTGTTTATTTTTTATATAAAAATTTAATCTATATAGAACTTGTGCGAATTTTGAAGCGATAAGATTTTTGCGAATTATTTTGCAGTTCGTTGAATTAAATCGGGGCTTGAATTTCGTTAGAAATTGATTTAAGGATTTTCCTATTAAGCGTATACTATTTGCATACTTGTCAATGCACATTTTGTGGCACAAGTTCAATAAAATGTAATGATATATCTATCATATGGCAGTCATGACAATCGTAATCTAAATAGAGTTCGAGTGAAATGCAAATTGACAAATGTGCTGTAAAAAGAATAACAAATGCAAATCGCGATTTACGAATTTGAAATTCCAGAAAATCAACAAAAGGTGCGCACACAAAAGGCAGGCAAAATACAACAAAAATACAAAAAAAAAAAGTCCAAACAGCTGATGATCATTATGAAGCAGCAGTAGGAGATGAGAATGAAGATCGTCATCAGGTTTATCTGTCAGTCCCTTTGAATGTCTAACATGTGAGGCGCACATTTTGCACACTGAATGCGAACATCGCTTGATTTTTTTTGCGCTTAATTTTCAGACAATTCCATGGAATTAAAATGATATGAGACTCAGACTGAGTAAGAGACAAGGACAGAGGCTTTTGGGGATGATGATGGGCACACGAAACGGAACAGAAACAGAAAACCAAAGCAAAGAAGCAAACAAAAAACAGAGACAAACGAGACTTACACATACTTTTCAAAAGACACAACAAAAAAAAAAATAAACAACAACAACAACATCATAAAGGCAAAGATCGGGTACTAGGTTAGCAGGCAAAAAGAGGAATAGGAATAAAATGTGGTTGTCGAAGAAGAAATTCGCAAATTGTTCGTTTGAAAGCGAAAACCATCGTCAGATACAAAGCGCACAGATACAGATACAGATACAAAGCACAGATACAAATACAAGATCGCTGCTGTAAAAGCGCCTTCAAGGGTGAGACATAAGCAGCGACTTTGACGTCGACGTCGACGTCAACGTCAACGTTGTCGTGTCCAATATGCCCTTGATCGTTGCTGTTGCTCGAAATGTCGCGGCTGCTCTGCCGGCAGATGCAGAGACGGCAACAACAGCGGCAACAGCAACGTATCTGTAAGCTTTGCCTGTCCCTGTCCCTTTCCATGCCCGGCCCAGTCCGGCCCCGAATTTTGGCAATACACACAAAATGAAATATATAAAAAAAAAAAAAAGAGAGAACAGAAAAAAAATAAAAAGCATAAAGAGCGCGTCGCTGTTTTGCCGACTTTAGATACTCGCGATTTTTGCTCAGTTTTTACGCTTTGCGCTTTTAAATTATGTTATTTATTTTGTTTACTTGGGAATTGGCAAGGGTCTGTCGCACGGTCGGACAGCCAGTCGTCGGTTCGTGTTGATGCGGTTCACTTTGGTTTAATTTTGTGTGTGCTTAGAGCAGATTACAAGCATGTCTATCCGTATCTGTCAGATACGAGTGCAAGTACGAGTCCAAGCTACTAATTAGACAAACCGCCTGTTCATTTTCTCTCTTTTTGTTGGGCGGGAAGCTCTCTTCAAATTCAGAATTGTGTAATAATTTGCCAAAATGCCAACAGCAGCAGCACCAACAGCAACAACAACAACAACTGAAAAACAAATATTTCGCGTGTTCTTCGCAGCTCATAAAATTTTTTACTGCCGTTTCGCGTAGGAAGTCGCACGTAGGCAGTCGAACGTTAGAATGCGCGTGTGTATTTGAGATACAAAGATACAATAAATATTGATTGGTGCTACAACAAATTGATGTACAACTTGGACACGCTAGATACTGCATCTTACCAAAAAACAAAACAAAACAAAAAAAAAACACAAATTAAAGCAAAGCAAAAATAACAAAAATACTCAAACAAGATACTCTGCATGTATCTCAGCTCTTTTCACACACTGTGCAAATGTTATAAAGCATACACATCTGTTTCACGGAAATGACCAGGTTCGTGTTATAAATCTATTTGCTCTTCCAAAAAAACTGGATCATTTTTATATAAATTGTAAATATACATTATCTATTACGATAAATATGCTCATAAATATCTTTTCTAATACTTAACACATTGTCATATATTCAATTTGATATTCGTAATAATATTGTTAGGGGTTTTCTAAAGCATCTATAACAAATTACAGATGATATGTTTTCAATGATTTTCCATTTTGTCTTTGTAATTCCAAATATTTAAGGATTTAATTAATTTCTTATTCTTAAGGACTTCAATGTATAGAATATTCTTTTCTAAAAAACACTGGAATATTACAAATGAGGATAAAAATATTCAAGGATCGTATCTTAGCATAAATTGTCATCTAATTATTATTCTGATTATATGTTATAACCTTCCTTTAATTAACCATTCTGCTGGTAGCCTTAAGTTAGGATTATTATCCTCAACTTTATAATCTAATATCGACAAAAGATAGCTGAGAAAAGTAATGTAAAGTTAAATTTACATTATGTAATGTAAAATTTACATAATGGTATACAAAGATATCAGGGATAATAGAAGAAGATAAAGATGAGTCGTTGAAATATTTTTCAATCCTGTTTTTTTCTTATTTCACATCTAAAAATCAAGCAAGATAGTATCTGGAAAAAGACGTATTCTTTTTGAAAAATTATTAGAACGCAGTGAGAAATGATTTAACTGACTGTAGATCCTTTTGAAAGATTATTATTGAAGAGATTATCAAACTGTAATCACATATTGAAACTGTAGAAGAAAATTAGGAAAGTTAAATACATTTTTAGAGGACAAAAGTATTCTAATTACATTTCATAACTTCATACTAATTGGTTGAAGTTACTATTGTACTATTTCACAATTAGTAATATTGGTCAACTAAGTATTATTGGCAATTGGCAACTTAAGTGGCCCGCATGGTGTTCCCAGCTTGAAATTCAAATGGATTTCAGCAGCATTAACTTCATTCGAAGTCATTAAAGTTAAGCTTTGGGTTTGGTTGAGCGTAAAATTCATCTGCCCGTGCCCATATGGTCAAAGTCAATTTGGTTGCTGCTGAAATCGTTGCCAAATCAATTCCAATTTAGTCAACAGCTTGTGAAGGACAAATAAACGTGCAATGCGATTGCTTTCTGACTATGGTTATGTGGGGTTTTAGCTGTTGTTAATGCTCAGTTGAAATAGGAGCAGCAGCTCGATGTTGTGACGGCGACGTCATCAATTTAAAATAGATGAAAATACGCAATGCATGCTAATTGAATAATTCGAATTGTGGCACCTACAACAACTACTGAATTTGCTAATTTAGTTGTTTGACACTGTTGCTGTTGTTGTTGTAACAGATATTTTGACAGGTTTGGTTGCGCAGGCGTGCAAGTGCAAGTTGCTGTTGTGGGTGGCAGCAACATCGTCAGCAACAACAGCAACAGCAACAACAACGGACTTTATTTAATCAATGCAAATGCACATTTTTGGTCAATTGTGCGCAATGTAATTTATAGCATTTAAAATGCTTAGTTTTGTTTTGGCTGCGATTAAAACAAATGGCAAAGCATTTCAAATGATGTCATCCTGCAGCTGCCTCGACTGCCTGTTGCTGCTGTTGTGGTTGCTGCTGTTGCTGTTGCTGCTGTTGCGTGCATCTGTGACAGACATGCAGGGTCAGGTTAAAGTTGAATCATTTGTTTATTTCGCAACACGATTTTTCTTTTAACACACATTGATATGCCAATGTAACAACAGCAACAACAATATCAACAACTACAATTGCCATTGCCTGCTAATTAATTGAAAGCCATTTTATCGCACACAAAAGCCGACTGGCAATCAATTTCACAGACAATAATAACAACACTTTGCCAGTAAGTATTGCAACAATAGTCTCCAATAACGGCCAATGTGCAATATGAGCAGCAATCATCAGTGGCAGCTTCTAACTGCTGTTTTGTTAACATTTTAAACACGCCCCTAAAAAACAAAAAAAAAATGGGCACAGGCTCGGCCAGACAAAGTCCTCCAAACAACAATAAAATGCCAGACAACAGCTTGAAATTTTGCGAGATTCTTTTGGCGTTTTCAGTTTCGCTTTTTTTTTTTTGTGTTAGCCATCGCCTGTTTGGCTCTTAACTGTTAGCTGTTGTTGCTTACAACAAATAAGCTGCTTTTAACCTTGAGCCGCGCGCATTTAGTTTGTAAGTCACGTCTAAGTCGCCATCGCTGCTCAAAAGGTTTGACAGTCAACGCCAGCAGCGACTGCGACTGCGACAGCAGCAGAGGCAGCGACAGCGGCAGCGACAGCGACGCATGCGCTCTTTTTGGCCACGGGCTTCAACTTCGCTTTTAGCTTGTTTTTATTTTTATTTTATATTTTATTTCTTGTTGCCATTTTTGCACAAATTTTTGGCGTGCTTCGTTTCTACCCTTTTGCCCTGTTCTTCTTGTCAAATGTGTGTGTGTGTATTTCTTTTCTTTTTCTGTTTTTTAATTTTGTTTTTTTTTTTTTGGAACTTGTAAAGTTGCTGCGCCGCTTGACCAATTTGAGTTTGAATTTTGCACGCCACTAAAAAGGTTAAAACATGTTTTTGAACTAGGTTTTCCAGTCGTTTCTAATGGCCTGCTACATTTACTGGGATCTGAGGGGTAGCCTCGAGCTGGAGAGTGTTACCAGAGCAGTTGCCATGTGCCTCAGGTATAGGTTATGTAATGCCAGCATGTTGTGTTGCTTTTTTTTTTTTTTTTTTTTTTGCTAATTTGCGAAGTTCAGCAAAACTTAGGATCGATGCCCGACATCAGGGTAAACTTGATTTTTATCAAAGCTACACAATATTTTAAACATAGAATTACAATAAATTTCATGCGAATTTAACACTCAGAAAACTACAATATTCATTCAACCAAGCTGTAGATAATATTTGTTTAAAATCTTAAATAAGTTATTAATTTTTTGAATGAAGTCAAATGAAGTCTAATCTTAACCGATTACATTTATAGAAATTCTTAATGAAAAATCGCAACAAGCAATCTAAAATAATAATTTTTGTTTAAAATCTTAAATATGTTATTAATTTTTGAATGAATTAAAAGCTTTCTAATCTAAACCGATTACTTTTATAAAAGTTCTTAATGAAAAATCGTGACAAGCAATCTAAATTTAAAGTTCAAAATAATCAAATATTTTTTCGCCACTTGAGCTGAAGTGTTCTTTATACCCTCGCAAAGAGTTGTCTAATATGTTAGGTAGTTACTGTACTGATGAATACAAATGATATGTAACAAGTTTTAAAAAAGTTATAGAGTCTTGTTAAATATAACAAACTTGAAGGGTATTAAATTAAACACATTTATTTTTACCATATAGTACCTACTACTTATCTTGAATGAATTGTCAGGCTGATAAGAAACTCAAATACGTAATAATAAATTAATTCAATAATTTAAATTGTTTCTTACGTTTATCAATAATTGTCGTATTTTTATGAGCATACTTCAATTTATTTAATTTCATTTTATGTGCTTAACATGCGCGCTTCCATTTGTTTAATCCACATCATTAATCGCTTTACACATACACACACACACACACACACACTCAAGTATTAAATATCTATAGAGGCAATGCGAGAACAAGGGATAAAGAGATAGAAAGAGAGGAAGCAATAATTATGTGTATTGGTATTGGTATTGGGTTTGCAAAAAATTTAACAAAATACATACGTATCAATAAAAAATTATAAGAGCACAACAAAAATAATACAATTTAACAAAAAATAATATAAACATTTTTATGTAGTTGTTGCTGCCGCATACATACATACATACAAATATATATATAGCTATTTCGGGTTTTTCTTTAAGTGTATTCAGTTACACACAGACACATACATATATACACCCAACAGCTTTTGGCGTGCCTGTGTGTGAACTTTAAATTAGACGAAACACGACAGCGGCAACAACAACAACAAAGCAGCCCATGCGAGCAGACCCTAATAAATTTCGCATACTTTGCGAATTTATGCTGTGAGCCAACAACAACAGCAACAACAACAATAAGCAACGACAGTTGTTGCTCAGCGGCAGCAGCAGCAGCCAAGCCCAAAGCAACGACGTCGTCGCGTTGTCTAATGGCGTCGCGTCGCTGTTGGCGTCGCTGCTGACGCTAACGCTGACTGCACTTGGCGTTGGCGTCGCTGCCAACGTTTTAGCTGCTCATTTGGCGTTTTGTGATCTTCTTTTGCTTCGCTTGCTATTCAAGGACAAGTGGCCGAAGTCGGGTCTTTTGCCTGCGACGGCGACGGCGACTCTGCCTTCTGCCCTCTGCCTGTTTCCTCTGCCCTCTGCCTGCTCCTCTGCTGGAATGGATCTCATGTGTACATACAAACATAAATACATATGTACACACTTATTATGTATTGCTTAGCCTCAATTCGTTTGAGGTTTATTCTGCCTGGGTTAAAAGAAGCTTCAAATTGGTTTCGATTCTAGAATCTACAGTGAAAGCTGCCTAAATAAGACACCCGCAGTTACACTCTAACTTCCCTGCGACCTGTCACATATTTAAAATATTAGTTTGAAAAATAACTGGGTTCAAATTCCACACTACCACGTAAAAAACTTTAATATAAATACATATCTGTTTTGTAAAAATCCTGATATGCAGCGGTCTCATAATAATAAGTAATGCACCAGAAAAAACCAGGGAACGTAAGGATTATAATTTTTTTTTTAAATTTATTTTTCCCATTTTTTAAATAAAAATAAAAATTATTTTTCTTTTAAAAATTGAACATGAAAATGAATGTGAATATCTTTTCAATAAAGTAGTGTATTTCCAAAATCTAAAAACATTTATTCAATACCTTTTATGTGATACAGCACACGTCCTTTAAGGACGCATATTAAGGATATTTGATTTTTAAATAAAAATTAAAATTTAATTATTATTTTTGATTTTTATTTTAAAAATTGAAAAATTAGAGTTAAAAGTAAATTTTTATAATAAATATACATATGTAAGTCTTATTTGCGATCCCTGGAAGAAAGGTGAAAAATAAATATGATGTAATCTTGGCATATTTCACATTTGAAGCACCTTTTGCACCTTCTTATCATTCATTGCAGGCATTTTTCACGCTGATTACTTATAATGACGAGGCATTAGTTAGTCACCAACTAGCTGAAGTTTATGTTTGTATCTATATGAAATACACAAATTTCCAGCTATTGAAAACAAAACTAAATACAACTCCGAAATGAGCAATAAAAACAGATTTGATTTCTCTTTTACACATTTCTTGCTGCTCTCTTTTTTTTGGCTGTCTTTTTCATTTATTGTTTTGCTGTATTTCTCCTTCTTTTTCGCTTACTTTTATATTCACTTTTTTTCAGAGTGCTTAATTTTTGCATGCACGTTTCGGCGCTGACCTTGAAATTTTTTCTTTTGCTTTTTACGTTTTATTTGCTGGTGTTGTTGTTGTTGTTGCTGCCTCTGCTGTTACTGTTGTTTATTTTTTTTGTTTATTTTAATTTTATATTTTTATTTTTTATATTACGTTACTCCGACTGCTAAATGCTGAAGAGGAAGCAATATTCACAAAGCAGCAACAGGCAAACGATTATAACACATAAATAAAATTCAAGTAAGAGGGTTATGGTTTTGAGTGTACGACTTGCAAATACTCTATAATCAGGTCAACTTGTACCCTAAATAAGCTAAGCTTCATAAAAATATCAGCTTACAGACTTTTTACACATTTTGGATGAGTACAATAACCTCATATTATACTCAATTTACAATTGCAACTGAAATGTTTATTATTATTTTTGCAATTTAATATTTCCGAAGATAGTATTTCCGCAAACATAAGAATACAGACAATAGATTGAACTTCGATTTTGATAGGTATCGAAATTACTTATTTATTTAATTTATTGACAATTGTAACAATTTGATTACAGGGTATTCCCAACTTGACAATGCGCACGCATTGCCGTTAAATCTTATAATTATTTATTATACATACATACATATGTATAATGTATATGCATTTTAATTTAGTTGCTTTTGCATTTTAATGAGAATTTCTAAAACTGGCGTTAGCCATGTGGCATTTAATCTACTAAATTGGCCTGGTAATTATCTTAATTTACTTAAAATTACTTTTTTTGTCTCTCAATTATCTATTTATGACAACAAATTTGTATGAAAGAAAAAGTAATTTAAAATTAGAATATAAAATTAAATTAAACAACCAACTCCAAGAACAAATAGTTGACAGTCTTATAATCTTAATTAATTTATATGACTTTGATTATTTATTTTCAGTTGTTTTCTATTCTTGATTTGAATATAAAGTTGCCTTTTGCAGCTCATTAAAAATTGTCGCCAAGTTTTGCACCTGTCGCATCGGCTGCCACCTTCAAAAAACATTTTTACTGACAATGCGGCCAACATTATGGCAACTACACACACACATACACACACACACACACACAGACATTAACAGATGATAAACTGAAATTGAAAGTGTCACTGTGGCTTGTTTTTGTCTGCTTTGTAAATTTGTAGACATCTTTCGTTTAATTTAGTTTTTAATTTTCAATACATATATGAATATAGTATGTATGTGGTTATGTATTTTTGAATATTCGTTTTGTATTTATTTTTGTGTGTGCTTTAGCATTACTTGTGCACATTTTGTGATTATTAATTTGACCCAATTTCGCTGACAGCTGAAAAGTCGGCAAATATTGTGGATGGCCAACACTTTTGGGCTATCTTTAACAACATGATGAACAGGCCTTTCCCATGCAAAGGTGTTTATACCCTCTAAACAATGAGTAAGAAGCATATGCTGCTTTTGGATATAAGATATAGTTGTCAATTTCTGCAGTATACACAAAATATCAAAGAAAATTACAGCTTAGAGCATGTAGTATTTTGTTGAGAAAGAAGGTGAAATAGGTGACTATCTAATGTAAATATTTTAGTTACTACATCCAATCTTTGTATAAAATTAAGGAGTATCTAAAGGACCACCGACAACTGTATTTTTTCAACAATTGTGTAATCATGTCTCACAATGCGTTTTGTGTAAATATTGTAATATTGCAGAATTTCGTCAGTCAAGAGTGATTTGAAGGCATTGGGTAATTTGTCAAACGAGCCCCCGTGTCAGGCATCTTCATTATCCAACTGACAGTTTTGTGACAGTTGCTGTGACAGGACTTTCCGCATTATTAGCCAGCATCATATGCTTTTGCCTAGAGGCCGATGAAAACGATAGCTAAAAAAAGGCAATTGCATTTGAAGTGCTACGAAATCGCGAGATGAAAGTGCTGCAAATGCAACGCAGCTGTTAATTCTGCCAATTATGCCATGTGTCAATTGGATGCTGTTGTCAATTGCCATTAGACATGGAAGAGAATGATGCGTAAATAAATTATTTTAATTGGTATATCAGCAAATAAACAGAGAGCAGAGAGAGAGAGGATAATAGATTTGTACCACGATGCGTATAATTAATTTCGCACATTGCGCATACGCCACGTAAGAGTCTCAAAACAAAATCAGCCCATGCTTGTAATTTATCATTTGGCTTGTGCAAAATTTTAAATGTCTGCACCAATTACAAATGAAATACATCAGGCAGCCAAAAAGCCAAGAAGACAAAAGACGCCACAAAATTAACTTGTCCCAAGGCGACTAAGTGCCGGACTTGGCACCCGGTTCCCAGTTCCCGTTTCCCGTCACCCGGCAACGGCCCAACCTGTCGCCTGTCTCGGAGCAATGCATGCAATATTTTGCTTGACAGAACGAGTGCAGAAAGCGAAGGCGTTGCCGTTGTCGTTGCTCTCTCTGCCCAAAAAGGCCGCTGTAAAATGTTTTCTGCTTTCGGTTTTCTGTAAATAATCGCATTCTCGTCAAATGCAAAACATGTTGGCCATTTAATTGGGTTCTTCTTATTTTGAGCGCTGGAGCCCACGCATGAGAAATAGAAGTGAAAAGCTGCCTCTCATAAAATGCACAAATTATGTCTTATTAAGTGTGAAGATGCTGCGAGTCTGAACCACTTGGCTGCATTTGTCACACGTATTTTGCCTGTCGCTGCAAATTATGCATAAGGCAAGAAGTAAAAAAAAAAAGAAAAATATATATTTTAGACCACAGCACAACATTTGTAAAAATGTTTATAAATGTATTTGAGGGGGGAGGTTGCTGTCAGAAGCTCAGATGGCTTCCAGTTTCAGTTCCAGCCCGACGCATTTGCTCGTTAATTGCACCGGAAGTGCCGTCATCAAAATTTGTTTTTTGAGCGCATGCAGAATGAAAATTATTATTATTTTTTATTTATTTTGTTTTTTTTTATGTATGTATGTGCGCACATTAATTTTATTTGTTGTTAATGCTCTTTGCGCCAGCCAATTAAATGCTGTTGTTGTGTGTGGTCAAGAAATCCAACAAAAGTAAAACTTGAATATTACTTTTCGCATAAGGTTCGCATATAAATCTTGAAAGCCCATGAATCAGAATGCCAAACACTCTTCTTGCTGTCCCATCCCATATTTATATATATGTATGTGAATTTATACACTGAAAAAAAAACCACTAAAATTAAAAACATTCATCTTAAATATTTTGTTCTTGAAATAAAACCATTTTAAGACCAAATTAATAAAACTAAGAATATTAACCTAAAAATTCGCACTTCTTAATATAAGAATTAAAAATCTTAAATTGATAACAAAATATAAATATGTCACATTTAATATAAAGACAATAATGACAAGCCAAGGGATCGAAACCCGCTCTAGCCAAGGAAAAAATATATAATCGGAATATTTATAAAAAAAAAAAAATCCAAAAAAAGTATAAATATCAAAAAAAAAAAAATAAGTTTAAAGTTGAAATCACCTGCGTTATTTTTTTATTTTTGGTTTGAGAATTTAAGACTGTTTGGTCTTAAATTAAGAACTTATTCTTATTGAAGAATTTTATGTTCTCGACGTATTTTTTAGACCAAAATTCTTAGTTCTGAGACCAAAATCTTGATTTTAGAACAATTTTTTTTATCAGTGTACATATGTATTTATACATATGTATATAGTGGAACATTCCCCGATAACTTTGCATAATCCTCGGCGTTGTCAACTTAGCGCTGCCTTTGTGATGGGTCCCAGACTGGGCGTGCTTTGCCTTCTGCCTTTTGCCAGACTCTGGACACTTTTGCATCTAAATTAATTGAGTCATGCCAGACGCCACACACACTCACACACACAATCACACTCACATACGAGTGTAGATACACATGTAGATAGATTTAAGAATTAGTTTCTGATGTTTGTGCGTCTCGGAGTCATGAGTCAGTCAAGCCAAAATTGCTGCGCATCGGTAAGCCACCTTACAAGCAGCTCAAATATTATGCGTGGCTGCAACGGCAACTTGTGGCAACTTCAAGCTGCCAACAATACGAAAATGTGGCAAGTATGCAAGTTAGCAAATCAAAACAACGACAGTCGAGCAACCGCAAAACCAAGTCGAGTTTTCCTCTTGTCACATCATCCACTTTATGGGGCACTATCGAAGGTGGATGAAGAGGGAAAGAGAGAGGGAGAGGAAGAGGAAGAGGGTGTATCTCTGGGTGGAAATTCAATGCCAGAGAAATTTGTCGAACTTGCTACACTGAAATATTCTCATGTCTTTTGTTTGCTATATTTATTTAGCATTCAAAATTTTCATAGCTCTTACTGACAAGTTTAGATTTAAATAAAAATAAATTTAAGTTTTCGGTTACTGGTTATGCAAAATCTTGGAGTATCGGTTTTTCAAAAAAATTCTAAAATTTCAAAATTTTTAAAATGAACAAAATTTAAATGCAGAACGAATTAAGAGGTAAAATCATGCTCAAATTTACAATGCGTATGGAAATTGGTTGACTTTTGATAAAGTTATGGCAGTTAAAAGTTATCAAAGTTGCTCAGTAGCTGCGACGGCCAGAGCCGAAATTAACCCTTATAAATGAATCGGTTACTAAACGGTTATTTCGGCTTATGGGTTTTGGTACAGCGGAAAAAAATTGTTTCGGTTACGGTTTCAGTTACGGTTACAAATTTCAATCGGTTTTCATCGGTTAAAGGTTACGGTTTCGGTTAAGGTTATAATCCCTGATGATAACAAAATTATTTATTTTATTTATTTATTTATTTATTTATTACTATTAAATAATGGCGACTTTTTCGTTGGTTACAGCGAACTTTCTATTTGTGGAAATTTGACTTGAGATCCTATATTTCGATTGTCGTCGTCTTCAGGACGACTACAAAACATTAAAACTTATAATTAACATTGTTTCATAGCTCTATACAAATAAGTTAACAAACTTTCGGCTTGGAGTTGCTAACTGGGTCGTTTCAGTAAGTGTCTGTAAATAACAATGTAAATGTGTACAATTTCTATTTCTATTCTATTTGCCATGTTGTTTTTCTTGTTGTAATATTTTTGTATCATCAAAAAAATTACGCTAAAATTGCCCATTAATTCTATTTAGCTTTATGTTTTAATAAAGAAGGTTTTTATCGAGATTGTGGAATTGTGTGCAACTTTTTGTATTCAAGTTATTCATTAACTAAAATTATTTAATAAACTTACGAGTATTTAACCAATCTGATTTACAAAAATATGCTACAATATGCTGACCTTTACTTCAAATACAACAATAAATTTACAAGTATAATTAATACTCTTGTAACAACAACAAATTAGCAACAAAAAAATGTATCTGAAGGCTGAACTCAAACTCAGCTCTATTGGACAATCAAAGGCAAATTTCTTGTAAATTATAATACAAAAAAACAAATTGAAAAACCAATTTCGCATGCGTTAAAAAGTGCGACCACAAAAAGTTCAACAACAACAACAATAACAATAAGAAATATAGCAACAACAACTGTAAAATGGGCCTGCCAACCCATTAGGTATTCAAATGCTTACAGCGCGAATTTGTAGCTTGAATAGCGGGCGGTAGTTTGCCCAGGTAGGGGTATTCAAAGGTAGAGAGGGGTGTATTCACGGGGTTTCGTCGAACGCCCTTTACCTTGCTGACATACATTTTATGCTAAATAGCCGACGGCAAAGCGGACGGGATATGAACAGCTTGTTGTTGTTGTTGGTGTTGTTGGTGGATTCATTTGTGCTGGTTATGTCAGTGGGTCTAGTGGATCTGTTGTCTTCGACCCACTAATTTGGCAATAAAGTAAACGGTGAATATTTTGTTGTGTTTTGTTTTTAACCTTCAAAAACTACAACAACAACAATAATAACAGCGAAGTACACACATACATATATTTACATTTGAGGCGAACAACAACAAAACAACTTTGGACAAAGTTGTAGGCATATTAACATTTATTTTTTCTTCTTTTCAACTTGTTTGTTTATTTACAAACATAGATTGTATTAAATTTGAAACAAAGAATGAATTAATTAATCAATTAATTAATAAGTCAATTGTGCTATCAGGTAGATATTACGAATTTTTAAATAGGTAAAGGTAAATTTTATGCTATACATTTATGACCGAGAAAACTGCTGAATTTTGTGGATGTTAAATAAATAAAAAAAAAATTGGAGCAATTTTTAACAAAAACAACTTTAAACAAAATGTAAAGTATACCTTTGAATGCTCTGAAAAAGGGTCTTTTAAGTCTTTTTAACTTAATTATTTAATCAAACTTTGATCACAAGCTTTTTATCATATTGATAACTTCCATTTCTTTGAAATTTAGGTAATTAAATAAGAAACTGTAGATCCAACAGACATCACAGTTGTACTAATGGTAGCATCTGAACGATTTTCCAGGGTATTACATCATCGGTACACTCCAATTCATTCTTTTAATTTTTTTACTTTTCGCATAATGTAAATAATTCTTTTTTGTGCCACGTTAAAATCGCTTACAAGCGCCAACAAACTTGGCTCGAAACATTAAAAAAATTTCTGCTGATTTGTTTAAACAAAACTCTTCGAATTTTTTTGTTGACGCAGCTGGGGCCAAGCTGGGAGCTCTCAGCTTACAATGTTGAACCCGTTGGCGCCAGCATCGGTGGGGAGGCCCTCTCCAAGGTCTACAAAAGCACCAGCAACCACAGCAGAAATAGCAAACCAAAATGCAATCCAGTAAAATATTCAACTTATTCAAAAACGAAGCCACTTACAACGCTTTACAGCAGTAACAAGCCGATAAAGTGCTGTAATGGCCCGCTTAGTTGGCTATAAACACCCAAAATTAGTTCAAAAAATATTTGCGGTCAACTGTTGTATGACTATTGATGTGTTATGTTATGTTGTTGCATGTGCTATGAATCTGTCGACATTAAAGGACTATTTAGTTTCCCAAAGACGTGTTTCTCATGTTCATGTCAAGTTTAACATGATTTCATGCTGATTACCATTTAAAATCTTTTTCTAAACTCATCATTGATCTGATTGGGTTTCTCGCAATCCTTGCAACAAATGTTGCCTCAATTATTAAATTTTGAATACCCCCAGCTTAAACTTTAACTTATTCTTTTTTTTATTCTTTCAGTTATGAATTTAAATTTATTATGATATTATCTAATTATTAACTTTACAAATTGTTATTTTATTTAAAAATTATTTAAAAGTTATTTAAAATTTAATTAATTAATATTTTTTTTTTAATATAAAAATAAATAAAATGAGCACCTGTCAACTTAAACCAAAAACACAATTTAATATTGCCACAACTACCATGAAAAGTACCACAAAATGTAATACCACAAAATCTAAAATCATAATAAATCAAATAAAAAAATAGTGTAATTTTGATATTTGCATAATTAAAACACACACTAAATACTTTTAAAATGGTACAATTATCTCAGCTTTCTGCGAGAGATTTATATTTCCGAATCGACTCCAATCATTTTAAGCATATTTTAAATAGCTGTAATTTAACTATTTTTTATACAGTTGTTATTTATTTTGTTTGCCAAACAAGTTATTTTTATTTTATACTCTGCTCAAAAGGCCAGCGGACCGTGCAGTTTGCCAGAGTCTAAGTCGACGACTTCCATTTTGGTTACCGAACTAGTCGCCCCCTGAGTTCAGTTACCGGATTGCCATTTAACTGGCCATTTCTGCTGCGTTTTGGCCGCGTTGCATGCGCGTGTTCTAATGTGAAATTAATTCAGTATGTTTTTTATTCGTCTTTTATTTTTATATCATTTTTTTTTCTTCTTATGTAATTTTTTTGTTTTTGTCGGTTGGCAAATTAAAATCTTGCAAAAAGCAAAACCCACAAAAATTCTATAGCTAATTTTACTACTACTAGTTAGTTAGTCGCAGCTGCTGTTGTTAGCTGCAGCTAACTGGTTTGTGTTTTTTATAGCCAAATATGCCATTTTTTTTAGGTTTATGTCGTGTTATGCGCTCTGTTGTCGTTAATGAACGAAGGTCAGTTTTATGCCGGCTTACTTTTCTGCTCAGCTGACAATACTTTGAATATATATTTTAAAATTTGATTTCCAACTTGAAATGCTTTGATTTTGAAATAATAATTCTATGTAAAACAGTTATCATGGGGACATATATATATTTCATCATTATTTATATTACAAACTCATTATTTTATATCATTTTATATAATTTAATTTTCCACTTGAAAATTAATTTATTCTTCATACTTATATTAAAACGTCAGCTTGAAAAATATCTGAGTTCGATGCTCCTTCATGTTATTCTAGACTGTTTTTTTCAAGTTCCTAAGAAATGAAACGCAATTCACAACACATGATATTAAAAAGAATTAAAAACAAATATAAATTAAATATAAATATAACTAAAATATAAATTTTCAATTAAACGAGAGCTCTTACAGAGGATAAATCTTAACTTAAATTAACTTAACTCAATTCACAACACGGGAATTAAAAAAGAAATTAAACAAAAAACAAATGCTGAAAGAACAAACAACTAGAATATAAGTTTTCAATTAAAAAGGAGCTCTTAAAGCGAATTAATCTTTACTTTTTTCATACTGTATCTATTCGTAGATTATGTTCATAGATTCCACATGATCTGTTTGGCTTACATATCAGCTATGAAAGGGTTATCGAGTTGTTTAGACCAACAGTCTTTCAGGTTGAATGGGAGGCAACGATTCACGTCGCCGCCCCTTGAGATATGGATATATAGATATAGATGAATCAAACTGAAAGCTCAGCTTGCCCAGTCACTGAACCGCCCCTTTCCGTTGCCGTTGCCTCCGTTGTCCTCCCCCCTGCGGCTCATGTGAAATGCAAACAGGCAATTAAATGGCGTTGCAAAAGGCGCAAAAGTTTGCAATGCGCCGCAGTTGCAGTTGCAGTTGTTGCACTTGCCCAGGCCACGCTGATCTCATATATATATATATATAGATGTGTGTGTGTGTGTGTGTGTGCGCATGCGTCCAGTTTTTACAGTTTTATTAACTGCATTTTTATCTAGCTGCAGCCAAAGAACTCGCAGCAAACTGCACGAACTGGCTCTCAAACTCGGTGCATAGAGCGGAAAAAAACATTGCTGCCGTTGCAGTTGTTGCTGTTGTTGTATCTGTTGTTGTTGTGTCTGTTGCTGCTGTTCGAATCGCAATCGCACGAAATACCCTTTTGGCCAAGAATTTGCTTGAGCTTAAGGTACCACGAAAGGAGGAGGAAGCTGGTTTGCGGCCTCGATGCCGCCTTGTTGCCGCACTTGTTTCTGCCTTGCTGCAAACCAGTTGAGCGTCTAACTGTTCACTATGGCAGCCAGTTGGGGCAAGTGCAACAGCAACATCAACAACAACATCAACAACAGCAACATCAACAACAACAACAACATCAAAAGCAATAGCTGGTCCGTTGGATCTTTGCTTATTACTTATAGAATTTATTTGGCCCACAACAAACCAGGCAGCAAACACGACCGACTTGTAGAAAATGTATAAAAAAAAAAATAAAATAATGATAACTGCTGAATCGTAAAAAAAGGTTGTTCATTTTTTCTTTATTTTTTATACATATATATAAAACTACTGGCATTTGCCTGCTCCTGGGCAGCAACGGCAGCGGAAATTGTTTGTCCTACAAAAATAAAAATAAGAAAAAAGTAAGAAAATACAACAACATGGCTCTGACTCTTGTTGTTTAGTTGTATGTATGTACGTATTATTTGTTCTCATTGCTGGACTGGTTGTTGTAATAGAGATAGCGCTGCCAGGCACGGGCTGTTTTCCTTATAGGGGCAATCAGACATCGACAACTTGGGGCTAATTCAGGTTGCAGCTTCCAGTTGCACTTCCAGTTGCAGTTGCAGTTGCAGTTACCGTTGCAATTGCAATTGGAACTGCATATTTACCAAGGAATGTCAACAATTTCCTTTTAATAATTTGCTGGTCTGACGGCTTAGATACTTACTCTCAGTCGTAACTTATTTGATTGATGCTTATCACACAATCAATTTTCATTTGCCAATTAATTAATTGGTCAAGCATCTGCTTAGCCACGGCTGGCCGCACTTTGTATTTAATCTTAATGCCTTCATCTTCAATTTGAGCCAAGAGTTTGCTGCTTGCCTCAAATCCGCGCTACCGTAACATTCAAAAGTCAATATTGATACGAGGCAGTGGCAAGCAAACAGCCAACGGAAAACACACACAAACACACACAAACACACACAGATACACACAGATACAAGACACTCATATTGAAGTACACTCTCTGTATACCTGTGCACACTTTGGGAGTTGACTTTTGGCACCTAGTGTTTGGTGTTGTCCCATTTGGGGCTACACATCTTGTAATAATCTGTGGAATTTCACACGACAATTTGCGAAAAACATTCGTGTTGAATTTTGACAACATTCTGAGATTTTATGACATTCCCGGAATTTAATAGAATTTATTTTAAAAGTGTTTTTACTTTAATTTTACTTCACGCACACGAATCAACATGGAAACTATCTGAATATAAATACCAAATATAAATGCAGTCCTTAGCTTTTATACCAATCCAACCAGTTGTTGAATTCACACGTTTGTAGGTGTACAATACACCTTTGAATTTCACCTGGTCTATTATTAGGGAAATAGACAACTTAGTATTTAATGTCAATCATATGCAAATATCAATTAACACTTTTAGTCATAGAATTTTGAGCCACAATTTCAGGGAATTGTTACTGAATAATAAATAGTATTAAATTATTTATTGTTAATATCATTTACACTGAAAAAAAGAACAACTTCTAAAATCAAGAACATTCATCTCAAATATTTTGTTCTTAAAATAAGACCATTTTAAGAACAAATTAATAAAACTAAAAATATTAATCTAAAAATTCGCAGTTCTTAATATAAGAATTAAAAATCTTAAATTGATAAGAAAATATTAATATGTCATATTTAATATGAAGACAATAATGACACCGTGGCGCTCTGGTTAAAGTCGCCACTTCAGTTTGGTAACAAGTCGAGGGATCGAAACACGCTCTAGCCAAGGAAAAAACATATATTCGGAATATTTATAAAAAAAAAATACATATACACAAAAAAAAACAAAAAATTTAAAAAAAAAATAAATTTAAAATACCTGCCTTATTTTTTTGTTTTTGGTTTGAGAATTTAAGACTGTTTGGTCTTAAATTAAGAACTTATTCTTATTTGAAATGTTCTTAAAATCAAGATGCGTTTTCTAAATTTAAGAATTGTATGTTCTCGACGAATTTTTTGATTTTAGAATATTTTTTTTATCAGTGTACTTATAGTTAGTCAGGTCTCAAGAAGAAGGTTTCTAGCTCGAATTCCAAGTTAAAATAGCAGCAATTTAATGAAGATTGACAGCTCTTCAAAAAGGGGAGATTATAGTCGACTTAAATGGGCCTGACATTGGCTTCCTGGTTGCATTTTCCTGACTTTTTCCGTTGCTGCACTTAAAATGGCTTTGATCGATTGATTTGATAGAGTTGCATGTTGCTGGCTGATTGGTTGATTGGCTACAGAAGCTGCTGCTGACCAGATCATAGTTCTGACCACAAGTAGCGCCACAAGAGCTGCCAAATTGTTATAATTTGCACACCATTTACACGCAGCTTATAGACTGGGTGTGCCTGCATCTGGTACTATAATCATAGATCTTTAATGGACTCTTGGCAGTCGAGTGTATCTTATGTATATTGTAGCCTAGTTGTAAGAATCCAACTGCAAATTGCCTTGCTTGGTAGACTGCCTGTAGTGTGTTGGCCAAAGGATGTAAATTGAGAGTTGGCCAATTAAAATAGCTAAAAACTTACATATAAAATTAATATTTATATCAGAATAAAATAAAATAAAATATATTATTCTCAATAAATACCGTACACAAGCATCATAGACTAAAATGCATTTAACACATTAGCTCATTATAAAAATTATCATTTCCATAAACTACACTAATTGTAATACACATTTTAATTTTTGTCAACATTATGATTTATCCAACATTAATGTTTCAATTGTCTAATAAAAAGTTTTCTCTATTTTTAGGTAAGTCAACTGAATGAAATATTAACTAATTTATGGCGATCTATACATAAATATTTAATTACTACTCAAATTCAACAAATGTACAGGTAATTTCATATAATTATTATTATTATTATTGAAATTATTGCTGTTTTACAATATTTTGATAAAGTAGTTAATAATAGAGCTTCAATAAACTGACCCAAAAAGCTTACTACATAAATAATTGAAGTGCTTGTGTTGCACCTTCAGTAACAATAAATGTTGGTGGGGAATTTTTACAAATATCAACACTTTTTCCTGCATTTTCCACATTCCACTTTGGCGCCCCAAACGTTGACCGCAACAACAAAAGGCAAAAAAGAAAAAAGAAAAAGAAAATGCCACAAAAAAATGCCACAAGGGTAAATAGCGACACAGCTGAAGGGCAAAATAAAAAATAAAAAAACAAACTGTGGAAACGACAGCAACAAGAGAACAACGTTTAACCAAGTCAAGTGGCAAGTTGCGAGTGGGAAGTGGGAAGTGGCAAGTGGAAGTGGCAAGCAGAAAAGTAAAAGCGCAAAAATTGTCATAAAAAAGCGCGTAATAAAGTGGACGCCTCTATTGGCCACGCCTACAGCCTTAATTGCTGGTCAAATAATAGCTGTAATTTTGACAGCAATAAACTTTAATGTGCACAGATAAATTTTCGTTTAAGCAAATGTGTGCGAAGCGTTTGTCTTTGGGGCAGCTTCTGCTTCTGCTGCCGTCCAACATTGCGTATGCGCAATTTTTTAATGCGTTGCATTTGCCTGTCGTATTTCTTTAATGGTTGCCATTTTTATGACTTCATCTTTGTTTTTTTTGGTAAATAAAGAGGCAAAATGCAACGACAAGAGCCGCGTGGGCTGCCATTGGCTAATAAAGTCATGAAGCATCAGCAACAAATTAATTAAACAAATAAACAAGACACAGTTGCAGACAAAGTCAGAGACAAAGATGGAGGAGAAGTTGAAGACGTAGACGGTGATAAAGATGGAGATGAAGATGGAGATGGAGACGTAGACGGAGTTGCAGCCCCGTCGCATAACTCAACGCTCACAAAATCTATGCAAATCTGTTAAGTCTGCATGATGTCAGCGCCAAAATAAAAAACAATTAAATAATCGCTTGTTGAGACTACTCGACTCGAATATGCCCTGCATTGCTGTGAACTTGGCTACTTAGCAATTTTTTAATAACTACAGTACTTACCGATCATTCTGAACCTATCAGAATATTAAGTTGACAACTTTAAACAAAAGTATTTAAATTTACTCAAGAAATTATTTTAACAAAATTAGAAAATATTAAATACAAATATTTAATTTAGCACAAAAAGCCTATTCTTGGATTCTTATTTTATTTTACTATTTGCTTATAGTTATTAAAACAAGTTCAATATAAAATAAAATGATGAGACCTAATGAATTTAATTATTTAGAAAACAAAATCAATAACAATTATAATAGATATGCTTTATATTT
Source organism: Drosophila kuntzei (assembly GCA_035042165.1). NCBI lineage: Eukaryota > Metazoa > Arthropoda > Insecta > Diptera > Drosophilidae > Drosophila > Drosophila kuntzei. The sequence continues at coordinate 275,312 of JAWNLU010001560.1, read as the reverse complement.
AAAAAAGCATTTAAATTGCATTGAAAAATGTTAATTACAAAAATTCCATTTAGCAAAAAATACTTTTCTTGGCATTTTATTTTATTATAGTTATTAAAACAAGTTAAAAATAAAATAAAATTACGAGATCAAATGAATTTATTTTTATAAAATTAAAAAATTATAAAAATTAAATAAAAAAAAACGTTTAAATTGGATCAAAAAAGTCAATTAATTAATACGTAAATATAATATATTATTTATTATTAAATTAAATTAAAAGTAACTTATTCAATACGAATATTGAATTGCTTTTTTACTTTATAATAATAATATTAATATACTTTATTATCTCTAGCTTGTACACTCGTAGTTGCAACAGTTCCACTGACAACATAAATATACCCTTTCTTGAACTTCTACCGAACTTTAAGGTATAAAGAGTGTGCAGTCCCAAAAGTGATATACACACACACATTTAAAATATGTATGTATGTGTGTATGTTGCATGTGGGCAGTGCGCATCTGTCAGATACTTTGGCCATGTTGCGGGGATATTGCCAGTCGCTGTTGCTGTCACCTGCTCAAAAGATGGCTGCTCTAATGGCCTTTCGCTGCCCACGATTGTTGTTGTTGTTGTTGTTGTTGCCACTGAGCGGCACTCAATGATCTGCTATCTGTGCAACATGTTGTTGCAGCAACCGCGACGACGCATTAGTCATAAATGTGTCGTCCCCCAACGGAAAGAGAGAAATGTTTTTGGATCGTAAAAAAAACGAGTGCGTTGGCGTTTGTTCTTTTGGGTCAGGCTGCCGACTTTAGCTCCTTGTTTTTGGCATTGTGTTCTGCTTTGTTCGGCTTTGGCTTTGGCTTTGGCTGTGGCTCGTGATTCGTAATAAAGTCAAGGAGAACTTAAGCCTGGCCAAGCGATTCCGACCGGTTTGGCATAGCATGTCAGGGCGTGGGTGTGCCACCAATGCAATGAGTCTTGTTGGCCTAAACCGCACTGACGGATTGCTTTCTAATGGTTGGCAAATGTAAACCGCCGCTGCTGTTGCCTGACCCTTTGCATAGTTTGTTTGTTGGCCAGCTATTTGACGTTGGCGTGACCACAGCGAGGCCAATAAAGGCAGCCAAAGAATTGTTTTTTTTTTTTTTGCTTGCATGAAAACGGTTAAATCGCCGCAGGCGCGTAACCTGTCTTTAGACCTTTTGCGCAAGTGCAAAAATTGGCCAAAACAGCATTTAACTGCGTCTCAGCCTCAGTCTCAGTCTCAGTCTTAGTCTAAGCCGCTGTCTCAGTCTCAGTCTCAACCTCACTCAAAGTCCATGTCGGAGACCGTAATGTATCTGTGTCGTTGCCTGCACATGGCCACTTTGGTGCCACAGCATGCGATCGCCATATTTGGCCAAAATAAAATATACTGCATTTACCTTGCTGGCCATTTTGGCTAGCCAAAATGCTATTGCATGCCACTTGACTTGCCGCTTTACTCGTATTTGGTTAGACGTCGCCCTAGGCCCCAGCATGAGACACCGACTGTCCCCCCCCCCCCTTCTTCTTCCTCTCCCTCTTCCTCTCTTGGCCAAAACCCTTGCCTGAGCCGGTTTCTTTTGCATGTGCGCTCATAAATCCCCAAGAATGCTTATTTTCTCTTCTTCTTCTATTTCTTCTTCTTGTTGTTGCTGGTAATTCAAGCTCACATTTGACTTTTAACTTTGGGGCAGCCAAAATGTGCAATGTGGCCAAAAACCAAAACGGTTGCGGCCATTTTGGCCATATGTGTGTGTGTGCTAAAATTGATTGCAATTTAGGCCAAGTGTGAGCTACGCATAGCTAACAACTCATATATTTTATGTTGATCTCTAATCTACCTGAGTTACAACTGCACGCAAGTATTTTAAATATTCCTCAGATCAACAATTTAACAATGTTTTTGATATAGTCTCAGTCTTAACTTAATTCGTAAATAGGTTCTTTAAAGTATAAACCATAGTTCTCCTTTCAGACAAACAAACTTTCGCAAGTTCTAGTTACCTAACTATTTAAATTAGTTGCCGAAAGTAACTCTTATTGATTAAAACTTAAGTATAATATAATATCAATTATATGAACAAGTTTAATTCGTGTATCAATTATACCAAATTTTAGTAATTACCGTAACTTGGCAAACAACAAATAAACCTAATTCTAGAATTTTTTATAAATATAACAGATTGTTGTTATTATTGAGTTTTATTGTATCCATAAAAATTAAGAGTTTCATAAGAGTTATTGGTGACTATTTGGTTTACAATAATAATTAGGTGCAATTCTTTAACTCTCAAAAATGTCTTATTTATTATGGATGCATAAAAAGTGCAGAAATTAAATTTTTTTTTAATGTTCCTTATGACAAACATAATTTTAAAAAAATATAATACCTATGTAATTAAAAATGAAGCCTTTCTGTTGTCGAATCTTCTGAAAAATAAACCATATTCGGAAGTTCAACGAAGCAAATCTAAACAAATCAAATTAAGGCCACACTTTAAGAATTAACGTGGCTTGTAAATATGTTTTAACGGTGCTGAAGTAATGCGCGACGTCAAAATCGGTGCAGCGTGCCACCAAAAACAGCAAGAAGCACAGCAATAGCAACAACTCATATGGCAACAAGCAGAAAGAGAGAGAGAAATAATATATATATTTATGTAAAAAACAGTAAAGCTATGATGCAGCCACAACAATAACAACAATAAGAGAAACCAAAGCAAGCATATTATAAACAAACATAATCGCTGGCGCCACGACACGCTTCGTGGGTCAAAAGCGGTTGCAGTTGCAGTTGCAACAACAACTACAATAACAATAACAACCACGGCTGGCCAAAAGCTTAGCAAAAAAAATGACGAAGAGAACGAAAAAAATATATATACAAAAAAATAAAAGCAAAACAAGAAAATAAAGAAAGAAAGAAGGAAAAAAAGCATAAACTGCACATGCAACGTCAGCGCAAGCAAAAAGAGTCAGTGGCAACAGCAACTGCAGCCAAAGAGGCAGCAGCCTTAAGGGCCAAGGAGGGAGGAGAGGAGAGGGGCACAGAGGGGCACAGTCTGTGATGCAGTCAGTGGCACATTTCTTTTACAGCTTGCAAGGCGCAAAGTCAGTTGGCAGTTGGCAGTTGGCAATCCATCAATAAAATGAGCCCAGGCGCGTGCAAAGAATCAGCCAACAAGCCAATAAGCACCGGCAAGAGGATCAAGTACAGAAGGGGGTTGCGAGGGGGGGGTGATGAGGCAGGTGGAGTTCCCCCGCGTCTGGTGGCAGGGCTTGGAGCACGTTATGACTGTGGGTTTTTCATGACTTTAGCTTGGCTGCACTTGACTGCTTGCCGTCGTCGTTTCCTACTCATGTGAGCTTTCTATACCCTGTAGCCGTAAAACGAGAAAATGGGAGTAAACAAAGCAGGACTGAGAAGCAAGAGAAATTCTGACGAAAAACATTCCACAGTTTTGTTTACAAATCTCATTGATTTTCATTTTACCTTGATTTTAGTGAGATTCCGTTTCTGTTTGAAAAATAACTGGGTTCGAATACCACACTGCAATACCTAGCTTGTAAAAACCTTGTCATGGCACTGAAAATGCTTCAGCGGTAGCATTTTTGGATAATTATAATAAATAATGTAACAAAAATATCTTGCTTTTAAAAGCTTATAAAATTATTTATTATAAAAATGTTTACCTTTATAAATTCCAACCAAAGATTATAATTTAATTATTACTACATACTAGAGATGGGCATGGGCTCCGTGTCCCGCGGGCCTCTTTAAAAAATCCACGGGCTTCGTGCCTAAAAATCTCAAATCTCACCTAAATGTCCGGTAGACCCGAAAACTCACAAAATTTTTCTGTAAGATGCACAATTAATAGTTACGTTAAAGAGATGCGTATCTTTTATCGATACGTATCGATATGTTTAAAATTGACGCTCTAAAATTCAAATTTTGTTTGATTTAATTTTAAAAATTAAGTTAAAAGTAAAATTCATTAAACAATTTTTTTTTATAATAATTTCGGTCCGGGTTTTTTGAAAATTTGTCCGGGTAGGGACGGGCTTCAAAAATTGGTTTCGGGCCCGTGCCCATCTCTACTACATATTTTTCCTTTGTTTCCAAATGAAGCTAGAATAAAATAGTAGGCAGCGAAATGTGTAATTAATTGATCTTACTGAAATTCTTTTTTTTTTGCTTTCAAGACAGTTTCTTTAACACCCGAAAAACTTAATCTAATTTAAAATCATTATTTTCTCTAATCACAGCAACTTTTTATTTAAAAAATGTAACAAAGAACCACAACAGGGTATCTTCAAGTCATATATTATTCTCATTGTTGCTTTTTGTTGCTGCTGGAAGTACTTTGCGCTCATTATTATTATGATTATTATTTTTTAGCACACATTTTGCTGCCGTTCAACCCTTCAGACATCCCTATGGCCGTCCATCCATTTTTCCGTCTGTCCGTCTGCTGCTAATGTGGCGCACTCATTCAATCAGCAGCAACAACCAACAGCAAACAACAAACAATAAACAACAACCTGACTGTGGCAAACAGCGTGTGCAATCAACGCGCGCATCAACGTTGCATATTTCACATAGCACGCTCCAACATCTCATCCGCCCCATCTGCCCCGCCGCCCCGTCCCCCCTCCCCCTTCCGCCTTTGTTTCCGCCCGTCCGCAATTTGCTCTCTTTCCACACGTCATTCGCACTGTTGTCTGTTGTCTGTTTGCTCATCTCATGTTGCCACTTAACGGTTTTTCAGTATGCACCACTCGCCAGTAAGCAGCCGCAGTTAATTTCCAAGTAATTGGCTAAGCGTTTCGCTTGCGTTCAGATTGCGGAGCGTCTGCCACTAATGGCCATCCATATGACGGGGCAATAAATAATACACGAACGATGCTTAAGTGATATGTCTGCTAATAGATGCTCAATGATAATAGGGCCAGGCCAGCATATATGAGGCGATTATACTACTATGAGAAAATCCATTTCAGAAACTATTAAAATTAATCAAGACTGGACTGAATTGGATATTTTCAGAATTCCCTGAAACGGATTATGTACGAAAACTTTTCAAATTACATCCTTTTTAAAATCTTATGATAAATACAAATAAAATATGATTTTGGTTTTTTTTTAATTATTTTATACTTACATACTGATCTGATTTTTCCAATCCTTGCAACAAATGTTAGATATATTATTTATTTGTATACCCCAGACTTTACCTTTTATTCGTTTCAGTTTTTAATTTAAATTTTTTATTAATTTTTAATATAATTTTTAGTTTAATTGTTATTACAATTTTATTAACACTTAATTTTCTCGTAATTCAGAATTCTCATAAATAATATTCCGCTTTTCACATTCGCCAAGATTTTCCGGAAGTAAATATTCTTAACCCGTTTTTATTAAATTTCGACAAAGTTTGGCGGAATTAATTTAATCTTGGTTTAATCTTGGTTTTTATTAAATGCTTTAAAATAAAAAGTGAAAACCGAATTAAACCACATCCTCAACATTTAATACGTCCAAAACAATTGAAGGGATTACTTTTTATCCATTCAATTGATAAGTTTGCGGATTATTGTCCACACGTGCGCTTCAATGAGCCATTTAAGTTGGCCATTATCAGTAATTTAAGCCACAGCAAAAAACCAGTAAATGATTAAGCTGCAAATTGTAGCGTAACGGAATGAATGCTCTTGACTCCATATCTGTTGAAAATTTATATTATTGTTATTATTATTATTGCTGTTGTTGTTGTTGATGGTTGGCACGTGCCATCACATCGTCATTCATAAAGTGCAGTAACGATAACAACAACAGCAACAATCTGGTGTAAAAGATGCTGCAACAAAGCAACAGAGAAACCATGGAAAGTCTTACAAATAATCAAAAGAGCACGACTTGAATATACCCCACAAATCAACATTTTGTAATCATTTGTTACAATATAAAATGCTAATTAAAAGATTTCGTTTAAGAAAGCTTAACTTTTTTAAGTAAATATATTTAAAAGCCACAGACAAAGGAAATCTGGGTAACTTGGCTAATTGTCTGCCGACAGCAGCATAATTGAGAGTGCAACAAGTTGCAGAGCAGAAACGTGTCAAAAGTGCAACAAACAGCAAACAAAACCGCCTCCGCCTCCGCCAACTCCGTCATTACATCCTGGCCAATAGACATTGTTGTTGTTGTCAGTCAAAGGCAGACAGATTGCTCAGCAACAACAACAACAGCTCGGCTGCTCTCACGACTGAAGGTCGGCCTGACGGCACAGTCAGCACTATGATCATCATCATCATCATTAACATCAACATCATCATCTTGGGAGTAAAGTGAAGTAAACTGACTCACGTTTTTCTCATTTGCTGTTGCCCCTTTCACCCACAAAAGCAGCAATCCGTCAGTTGAGCAGTTGGTTCAGTCATTCACTCATTCACTCATTCACTCATTCACTTATTCAACTCGTCAATCGCTTCATTCAGTTGGCGAATTTTCGCTCTGCTCGGCGCTCTCGGGGTCAAGGCAGTCGTCACTTGATAATGATTGCGTATACGTCATGTGGCACAAAAATCGAGCAGCTCATTTAATCAGCGTTTTCTTCGCTTTGTTTTGGGTTTTTTATTATAAGTTTGCTACCTATTATTGATCTACTACAAACACAAATTCCAAATCTTTAATTCGTTTCACGTAACTTTGTGGCGACTCTCATAGAAAATAAAAAAAATTCCTATTTCCCTACAGATCTCGTAGTTTAATTTCACAGTTCAGTGCATTTCGCGGCTTAGACGCACCCATCAGGCCCAAACGTATCTGTATCTGTATCTACATATATCTGTGTATATATGTATATCTACATATTGATGTATTCTTCTTCACTTTCACATTTACAAGTCACACGCAGCCATTTGGTTAGACAGACAGCAAACAACACAATACTCGTACCTCACATTTTTTTTTGTTGGCAAACAAAAGGCAATAACAACACACAACACAGCTAAACATTTCAATGTTGCTCGCATTGTTGGCCAAAATGCAACCTTGGCTTTAAAACGGAAGTTCAATGCGACGCCGCTTTTAGCTTTGTTTACGAATAATATCTTTATTTGCGTTCCAGCATATCGTTTGAAATATATAGCTATAATATACATAACTCCGGCATATCCATAATGGCAACAACTCTTACATGCATTTCCGTATCCGCTTTGTGATTCGTTTGACCACACAACCTTTTTATATGAAATGCACACGCTAATTAAATTACAATGACAGATTCTGCACTTATTTATGGCATTTACTTTTTATTTATTACAATATTTTTTTGGATGAAAATATGATTTAAGTCAATTAAGTATATTTTCCAATATATTTGCAAATGTTCGATAATGGGCAGAGTGAAAATCATGTCTGAAAAAAGCGCATAAATAATAAATGGTATTCATGGCGGGCAATTGAGAAATCTTTTGCAATGACAATTCAATTGAAATGATATTAAAGTCGATATTCAGACGAAGTTGCCCTGCGATTTTGTCACTTGACTTGTCCAGGAGCAGCGATTGTTTGTCGCCAGTGTTTTCCCCATTGGCCATGAGTTGGTTTACAGGGATTTACAGCAAGACCTTATCGTTTCTTCCTTCTTTCCTTCCTTCCATCTTCTCCTTCCCTGTCTCGACAACTCTTAATTACGCCATAATTTCGCTGTCATGGAGCGCTGTCGACAAACCGCGACCGTTTCGCGCATTGTTTTTTAATTATTTGCCCAACTTTTGTGGAGTTGTAAAAGAAGCCGCTGCTGGGCCTGTTAATGAGCCAACATTGTTGTGTTAATTTGCCAGCCCGGGCACACTGTGCACACTGACAGCCGCACAGTGGGGTCGCACCACAGCATTTCAACGCCTCCCTTTTTATTACTTTCTTCTGTATATTTCCCTTCTTTTTTTTTTTTTTTTTTTTTGGTTTGTTGCCGCAGTTATTAAATTGACATTCGCGCTGATGACGCGTTGATTGCAATTCCCGGCAGAAGGACATGTAATTTTTATGGTCGCCATTTTTTGCCGAAATTCAATTTGTCATTTAATTGATTTTAATGTTCACACTGAATACCACACACGAATATACATATGAATACATATGTGTAGCTGATGATATTTGTGCTCTTCTGGAGGGAAATCGAAATCGAAATGCAAATGCCTTCAATGGGGAACTTTAACAAAAAAAATTGCCACACGCTTAATATTTTATGCATATTTTGTGGGCATTAAAAATTAAATTAAACAAGCAAATGCATTTTTATACTTTATTTATTGCTTTTTACACAGTCACTTCGGCCCCGAGGGAAAACCGAGTCCGAGTTACGAGTGTTCGCTGACCTGCCTTAAAATATGCAATACAAGTGTAGAACCAGCAAGAAAGGAGGCTCCCTTTAAGCATACCCGACTAGGATATACCCTGTATATTTATAATTTATCAAAACTCTCTTCATTGTCTCTGATATAGACACGAATCTATTGGCAGTTTCTGCGTCTATCATTTTACAGTGATCCGTATTTTACAGGGTATTCAGATAATCGAGTAACTAACTACATTTATTGTGCAGGCGACAAAATGTTGTAAAAACATTTTCAAAGCGCAGGCAATTGGCGTCCCAAATGCATTTCCCAGTTAAATATACTGAGTTCTCTTATTTATGTAAAACTTTATGTGCATATATGTATGTATATGTATTTATATATTTGTTTTTGTTTTTATAATATACTGAAAAATTTTAAAACTTGTGTATTTTATTCAAATAAAAATAATATAATATAAGCACACAATCGAGTGCTGTAAAACACACAACGCCCAAAGGAACATATTTTGTTACGAGTATGAAAGTACATAAATATACAAACGACTGTATAAATGTATATATGTATGAGAATATGTATGTTTTATATGCCCATAGGATAAGAAATTTCAGCCCAAAAGAGTCTGTTGTAAAAGCAAAGAACAATAAATAATGTCATTTGTCTAATTTTTAACCACATTTTTAGAAGTTACTATTCTATAATGTATATGAATTGCCCAAATGCTGAACCTGGCTATTGTAAATTTCAAATAAATATTACGAAATATGGATTGCAAAGGGCCATAAATAATAATCATTTATTCATACAGTTATCCACAAATTTTGACTACGAGTTCAGACTCCATTTATGAAGTGATTAAGCTTTAAGTTACATTTTTGTTTGCCTTTAATTTGAGTATTTGTGGATTTAAAAACACTGCACAAATATTCGTATTAAAGGAAATATGTTCTCCCTTAATCTTAATCTTAGGAATAAATAACATTTTACATATTTTCGAGAAGAAGTTACCGCTATGTGTGTATATTACATAATATCATTCTAATGACCGAATTCTTAATAAATTATTTAATGAAATCTTACATATCTTATCTAAACAACAACACTTAAACTATAGCTATGAGATTATAATGCTGATGACCAAAAATGCGCAGGGCTAAAATTAAATATTTATTGTTTGTGTGGGTTACATGGCCAAATTAAATATCGCTGTATTTGACAATAAATAATTGTGCTGTGAGTTAATTACAAATTGCACTCAGCGAACATTTTGTTTAGCTTATTAGCGCGCTTTATAAACTTTTGCGAATTCATTTGTATTTTAGCCTGGTAAAGTGGGATTTGTGGCCATTTTTGTGGGATTATTTGGCTGGCTGATTAGTTAGACACACGTTAGTTCATTTGGACAAATTGCTAGTGTAAATATGAGCAGTAAATAAGTTGTTGGCAACAACAACCAATTCATTCATGGCTGCTGCCCCACATATCAACAATAATAAAAATAAATTTAAAAAAAAAACGAAATATTAAAAAAAATGACCGTGTTGGCTCATAAAATAAAAATGCTGATTTTTATAAAATATTTACGATGCATTTCATTTGTTGCGTTCCTTCTTTTATTATACTTTAATAAAGGTATAATAATTTTTGGGTGAATTGTGTATTTATTTCAAAGGGATAAAAAAGTGCTTACAAAATTTGTATTGCTTTCTCAACAACTTCCTCTTTTGTCCCTTAGAACTAAGAACTGACGTTAGTTTCTTAACTACTAAACATGGATCTATGAAATACAACCTATAATAACTTACTATTTCATAGTAATTCCTCTACTAAACTCGTTATAAATTCAATTTATTTATCTCATTATTTTTGTAATAATGAAGGCTTTTTTACTAGATTATTTGAGATTGAAAAAATAAAAGGCAATTAAATTGTAAGTTCTGTCGTAGTACACACATCTTTTAAATACAGTTCATGTATATAGTATCTTATGATTTTCTGACTTATCTAGTACTCAATACGTGCAACTTGGACGCACAACGGTATCTATTGTGCGCATTTTTCGCGCGTTTTGTAAGCATTTATAAGCTGATAAGCCATTATAGGGGCCCAGGGGCCCGATGGGGTCGCCCACACGCCATTTACGGCGAACGTGAACTTTGCGGGCCATTTATATCTACAGAAATATACGGCCGTATATGCATAAGATACGTATTGCTTTCCATAACAGTTTCTCACGCTCACAATATGGTTTTTACAACAGGTAAAATGCCAGCAAGATTTGCCATTTTTGGGCGCCAGAAGGTTTTTGTTTTGTGTTTTTTGCTTGTGTTTTTTTTTGTCCGATTTTTTGCTTACATGACAAGCGCCCGTTTGTGCCTTTTTGTTGGCTGTTGTTGTTGATGTTGTTGTTGGGTTGATTTTGGCACGGCGCATGCGCCACACGTTTTGGGCGAGTGTGTCAAGGCAGCATATATATATATATACATATATATATGTATATGTTTGTATGTGTGTAAGTGTCAGTACAACTGGCATCCACAGGCAACGCCAGTAGCGACTACTAACTGAATATCAGCCTTTTATGGCCGTTTTGTTTTGGATTTCATATTTTAGCGCTTGAAAAGTTGGCACAGCTGGCAGCAGATCGGTAGCAGCTCCTAATTAATGGGCGATAATTTGGCTCAAATTAACTATTTATTTGATTAACAGTCACGGCCATATCATCGTCTTATGATGGAGCCTAATATAGAGATACAATTAGTCAAGAAAGTCAAAAATTTACACATTTTCTTTTATTTTATTATCATTGTCTATAATTCTTAGAACATGTTAAAGTAAAGAATTATAATTTGCATTGAATTTAACAATTTTTGAAAATAAAAAAGCAAATATGTGAATTTTTACTTTGTCAAAACACCTTCTTGACTAACTGATCATATGATCAATATTTTGGGAATAATACTTTACTATAAACAGTTTTTATTTATTAAATCTTATCACACTAAACATTTCAAACAAGTTTCTTAGAATTAATTTTGGTAGCTACTTATTTGTGTATTATATATATGTATGTATGCACATTTCTATATTTTAAGCTAACAAATATCGAAGATTTAACACTAGTTTTGATGAATTCCTTAAAGCTTTACAAGTCCTGAGATTTCAACTTATATAAATTTACATAAAATTGCAACCTAATATTTCCAGATACTTTTATTGCTAACACCCCAAAAGCCCCAAAAGATTTAAAAAAATATCAAAATCAATAATATTTCGATATGAACAAAATATTATTTTTACTTAATATTTGTTTAACAAAAACAATATCGATAATAGCGATGACATTAATAGCTGTTGGGACTTAAAATTTGTCATGTTTCCACTTCAAATTAGTTGTGTATCCAATAACTTTAACTATATTATTAAAAATTGTACATTTGTAAGAAGTGTGTTCCATTTTGTAAAATGATATTTTAGCCTCTGTTTAAAAACAATGGTTAAAAATGATCGCCCAAAAATATATTATCTTCAAAAATATATCTATCGATGTATCGATATATAAATATTCTATCAACATCCTCAAAAGCTTGTCGCCATCCTAATTCTGCGCAGCATCTGCATTACCCTCCATATTGAAAAACGCAGGCGCAGCAACAGCAGCAAACAAATACAATCATACAATCATACACGCACACACACACACACACAATCACACAAATGATTCTCTGCATCGGAACGCGACGTTGACTGCGCAGTGCGCAGCACGCTTGCCAAAAGAGCGAATATTGCTGACATTCGCTCTTTTTTCTTACGCTCTCTCTCTTCATTGCCTGCGACGCAAATACCGTTCTTTTCATTTTATTTTTTTGCTATATTTCGCATAACTTTGTCGCTGTGTGCGTGCGCGTGCGTTTTTATTTAATAATTTGTTGTAGTGTATGTTGTTGTTGTGGCCGCTGCTACTGCTGCCCGCTGCTTGATTATGTGAGCGCGACGCCGCAGTCAACATTATTGCGTGTTCAGTTCTTTTCTAAGCGGCATGCGGTGTAATTCTTCTTCTAATCGCTCTGAATTTTTGCATTGTGTCGCTCTCGCGTTATATGTATGTATATGTGTAAGTGTGCGTGTGAGTTCGAGTGTCTGTGTGAGTGTGTGTGTGTGAGCTTGTGCTGAAAGTGAAGTTTTTTGTTGTCATCGTGTTCGTGTGCTTTTCTGATTGATATAAAAAAAGCTCCTTGTAATATACATAGTACAATTGCAAGCCCCAATTGACGTTCGTATGGAACGAAAAAGCCAAACCGAACCAATGCGATAATATTGCGTATTTATAGCGTCGTCTAATCTCTCGTGATTGATAATCGTGTTGTCAATCGGTAAATACTTACACATACATACATATAAATATGTTCGCATACTATTGAAATTACACATGATGCCCTTTTAAAAGCTCGCTCACATTACAGATACAGATAGTGCGAATTTAATTCATTTCGCAATTGGGGTCATAGATGTGAATGAGATGAGAACGAAGAATTCTTCTTAGCGTAAATTTTCGAGTTAAGCGGGTAGTAATTTTAGAATTTGACATTCACTTCAATAATTTTGAAATATCTTCAAGTTCATTAACTAAGGCTTTTATTTACATATTGAAAAGTGTAGTTTAAATATTAGATCGGGTAATTTAATGAGTTCAATCCGATGAAATGCTCAATTTAATTAAAATCATACTTCTAGAGATAATACCAGCATTCCAAACAAAGCAAAGTGCGAATATTTATATTTATTATATATGTATGTTGGAGTTACCTAAGCTTATGTTATCTTTATATGAACATAAATAAGTATATTTGTATATATCGTCGTCGGTTTTCTGTTCATTCATAAAACATTTCATTAATCATGGATCAAACGGATATAAACAGAAAGCTGATCAAGCCCTACGAATATAAATATGTATACAGTTAGTACAGAAAGTGTTTTAAAATAAGAATAAAAATTCTCATTTTTATTTTTTTTTTTAAATAGTTAAATTCAATAAAAAGCATTTCTTACTTGTTTTAAGCACCATTAGCAGGAAGAATAAAGTAAGAAATAAAATAAAAATCTATAAAAAATATATATTTTGTTTTTTTCAAGTGAAAATGTGTAAATTTTTGTGAGTTAGTCAAAAAAGTTACTTGACATACTGTATGTATAAGCAATATGTTTGTAAATACATAGTGATGACACTTTCTTCTAAATAAATGTGTTATACATATGTCTCATATATAGAGACATATGTACTTATATAAATACATTTGTACATATGTACATATGTGTATATGTAACTAGTGTCAATAAAAAAGCAACAATTAAAAATACTCAAACGGAACGAACCCAGCAGCGGTTTTGATTATATAAATGCAAAAAAAAAGCTGCAAAAATTCTAAATTTATAAAAAGGCAAGAACAAAGCTCCATACGTACAAATAAATGTACATGCACATGTGTTTGTGTCTTTTATTCGCTAACAGCTACAACAAATTGGGCAGCTTGTGTAAGTGTGTGTGTGTGTGTGTGATCAAGGCAGCCGTCGCGACGCGTCGCAGCAACAGCGACGCCGGCAGTGGCAGCGGCCGTTAAAAAGGCAGCGGACCCTACACGCGCATGTAAAGTTAGCCGAGCACACACACAAACACACACACACACACAAGCGCAGAACCAAAAAGCCGAATGTGCCAAAAATAAAGCAAAACCAACAACAACAAATGATGGCAGCGTCGGCAGCGACAGTGACTGCGACTGCGACGCAACTAACGCCAAGTAAAACTGGCGGCAACAACAAATTTTGCGCTTATGGGTCGTAAAGTTGACCTTCAAAATACGAACACACATACACAACGAAAATTGGCCAAAAAATTGCAGGTTTTTTTTTAGTTTTTGTTTTTTTTTGTCTACGCTGCGCCCAGTTTAAGTTTTTTTCAAAAAGCCGTCAGCGCCCGACGATGACGCTATGTGCATGCCATTGTCGCTGTCGCTCTTGTTGTTGTTGTTGTCTCATAAATGTGTGCGGCAGCGGCAAATCTAATTTCGTGAGCGCATTTTACAAAGAGAGTCGATCAGTTCGCTGCTTTTGGCGGGGGCGAGGACGCAAAACATGCTGCTTGCTCTTTTTTGTTGTTGTTGCTCTTTTTTTGCAAACAGCGCGGCGCTCTCTTTCTCTTTGTATTGCGTTGCTCTTTTATCGGCTCGCACCGCCTCTCTTATTATTGTGCGCAAATGTTTTTTGTTGTTGCTGTTGCCGTTTGCCATTTTGATACTCTGCACGCATTTAGCAATGGAGTATATTAGCTAAATAATTAAAACAGTAAACTTATAGTTAAATTTGAGCTGATGTTGATGTGGAGCAGAGTTAATTGGGATAGTTGACACATATTTTTTGATTTGTGATCGTAATATGTGTAGAACTTTATGCAAGACAATACTAGCCGCTCTCTTAAGAGGTATTTTTTAGTCGATAACTGAACTGGATCGCTCAGTTTTGCGCTTGTGTGAGTGCGCAGTGCGATCGGTATCAAGGTTTTTGGCAATTTGGTTTGTGCTGCCGCTTCAGTCGGTTGGTAGGTCGCGTCGTCAACGCCAGCGTTGCTGCTGTTGTTCTGCTGCTGCCGCTGTCGCTGTCACTGTCGCTGTCGCTGCTGTTGTTTACTGCGCTGCTTGCTGCGGTTGCGCCTTTTTCTAGCTGTTGTGGCCTGCTTGATATTTTGTTGTATTATTTTATTTTTCGCAAATTGCCGATGCGGAGATCAACATAGTCGCGTCGCTCGTGTGCTGCGCTCGCGTGCGCGTTTAGGTTTTGAAACTCACAAGCGTCGAACGTCGACGTCGACGTTGACGTCAACGCCAACGCAGTTGCCGCTGCCGTTGCTGCTGCTGTTGCCTCTGCCACTGCGCGACACTCTTAACCTATTTTCTCGCAAACTGAACATTAGTTACAATTTTGTTGTGATGTTGCGTGGCAGATACGCGTCGGACACGGACGCTGCTTGCGCGGATTCTAAGCACGCACACTTACACTAGCACAAACCTATACGCATTCACACACACACATACACATGATGAATCCCAACAACAACATCAAGTAACATAATAAAAAATCAAAATAAATCAATAAAAGAACAGAATTTGTTCTAGAATTTAGCGAATGCAAAAAAAGTGCTAACTCAAAAAAATATTATACTTATATGTATATTTTTGTATAAAAATTAAACAAAAAGTGATTAAATTGCAGTGCCTTAAAATTAATTGGGAATATACATAAGTGAAGTCAGTTAATCATTTAAGAAAATGCAGTGCCTTGATACAATCTTAAAGTTTTAAGCATGAATTGATCAAAAAGTGCAAAAATAATTATCGCCACAATTTTGGATATCACAGAATCTGAAAATTCGGAAGAACTTTGATTTCCCAGTCCAACTGTACTATTGAAAACGCATCAAATTGGATTACACAAACTTTTGGCTGGTGCACTCACTCTGTGAAAGGTTAGTACTCACATTAAGTATACGTCACGACAGCCAACCAACTAAATCAATGCTACCAACTAAACGGGTCAGAGAGACAGACGTATTTATGATGAATGGGCCTGGCCCAAACAACTTGACTGTCAAACGAAAGCAAAAGTGTTCAAGTGCCGTAATACCCGGTTTTATATATATATATAAGAAATATATATGTACGTGCACAGTTGATAATATATGTATGTGTGTACACTGTGACATAGTACAAGTGCTGATAACATTTTCTCTTGGAAATGCTCCCGTAATTCTAGGGAATTTGACTCTGGAAATCTACATGGATTTGGTTTAATTATTTTCAAGTTTAGAATATAGAGAAAAAAACCCAGAAGCATATTTTTATATAATGTGAAAAGATTATATATATTTAATGTGTAAATTGTGGAATTTCATATAAATATATAGTGTCAAAATAATAGATTTTCTGTGTACTGAATCTAAAAGACTTCCTGGATGTGTCTATTTATTGTATTGTTCGCGTATTATTTTTGCTATAGTTAAAGAAACATGACACATACATATTAATAAGTACAATAATTGAATTTATAATTACAATCGGAAATTCCAAGTAATTCATGAACTTTGGTATTTTTTACAATAGATAAATTCAAAAAAAAAAAAAAAACTTTTATGACACAACTGGGAACTGTCCTGAGCTGATAAAACTGGTTTCACAGTTGAAAATATAACGTTATCTACGTTTATAAACCTTTAAATAACTTTAAATAACAGACCGCGATAATTGTATATGAAGACTTCATAAGTTTCTCAATTTGTCAATGGGATCTTCTTTTTTTAGATGTTTAAAGATCATCTATGATTTATTATATAAAAGGTTCTGATGTGGCAACCCTATTTAGGATATCATCAAGTCATGCGTGAAACTTATCTATAAATACTTATATATACTCTAGAATTTTGATGGCACACACACAAATACATGTGTATGTATATGAATAGTGAGAACCAATACAAATGCGGCACAAAATACCTAAAACATGCGAAAATTATCTATAAATTTAAATTTTTACAATCTGTGTGCGATTATACCGAGCAGCAGCAACAACAAAAGCAACAACAAAAGCAACAACAAAAGCAACAACAAAAGCAGCAACAAAAACAACAATAACGGCAATAAAAGTGCTGCCCAAAAAAGCTTTGAGCTGACGTCAAACGGCAGCGTCGACTGCGGCGTCAGCAGTGCCAATTTATTTTACACAATTAAGGGTGTGCGCGTATCGTACCCCATGCGGGACAGAGAGCGAAATACATAGAACGAGAGAGTATGAGATTCACTGATACATACATACATATGTACATATTTAGTATATAATACATATGTTTGTATGTAAGACATGCGCGATCACAACCAGCACATGATGTGAAAAATATAACAAAAATTACTATGCGCCAATTTAGATTAAAGCAAAGAACGACCACGCCCACCGCCCCTACAAGGCACAAGGCTAGCTGTAAAAAAGCAGAAAATATCAAATAAAATTGTTAGCATTTTTTAAAAAAATAATATAAAGAAAGAACGCTTCAAAGCACAGAGAGAACGCATTGTTGTTACCTTTTTAGCGATATTTATTTATTTATGTATATGTATATATTTATGCAATATTTATTATTATTATTATTATATGTAGATTTTTTATTGTATTTCTTTCATATCTGCAAATAGCAGTCAAAACATAGCGAACTTTGTTCGATTCGCGCCAACTGTGCAAACATTGCGCATTTTTCTTGCTCTTGTTGTTGAATTGGAACACATTCAACTTCCTTACAACTTAACAATTTTATCGCTTCGGTTTTTAATTTAAATTAAATATTAATTTAAATGGTAATATAATTTTTATTTACATATTTTTAACACTTAATTTTCTTTTAGTCGTGTATAAATAAATAATAATAATATTACAAATGTGGGCCACATATCAGTCAATAGCTGTCCCAGTATGCGGATCATTCGGGCAGATCACTAGCGATTAGAGATGGACATGGGCCTCTTTGGGCTTCGTGTCCCGCGGGCCTTCTCAAAAAATCCACGAGCTTCGTGCCTGATAATCGCAAACGGCCTTTTTTTTGTTCGGGCTCGGACCTCAGCTAAAAGCCCGGTAGGCCCGAAAACTTTCAATATTTTTCTGTATGATGCACAGTTAATATCGTATCTCTTATCGATAAGTATCGATATGCTTAAATTTGACGCTCTAAAATTAAAATTTGGTATGATTTTATTACAAAAATAAAGTAAGAAATAATAATCATTAAAAAATATATTTTATATAATAGTTTCGGGCCGGGCTTTTTGAAAATTTTTCCGGGCCGGGCTTCAAAAATTGGTTTCAAAATTGGGCCTCAAAAAGAAGGCCTTTGCCCTTCTCTATCACCGATATACATATGTACTTGTGTCAATTCTCCTATGAATCCGTACCCAAAACACTCAGGCAACCCATCGAACCACCCACCCACCATCCACCTACCGCACACCTTGTGCTGCTTACGTAGTACATCATGTTGGGTGTGTCTATGTCTGTGTGTGTCTCTGTGTGTGTGTTCCCAATATGCCTCATTTTGTCTTCTTATTGTTGTTGTTGTTGTTGTAGCTTGTTCCCTTAGCAGAGGCGTAAATCGCTTGTTGTTTTTGTGTCTGTTTTGTTTTTGCGCGCGCATCTTATAAATAAATTTGGTTGGCAAAACGTAGCAACAAAATGCTTAATATTTTCATATGTAGCCTTTGGCTGGGCTGCTGCTGCTCTTCCTGCCAGTTTCTTGGACCGTTTGCCAACTCGAGACATGCCACAACACCGGCCAAAAGTATTTGCAAACAAAAACATAAATTCATATTGTATACGTATCGTATATTTAGATGCTCGAGTTGCTTAAACGTGTATTTATAAATTCACGCTATAAAAATTCAACCAATAATACAACATCGCACCATGTGCGACTTTTAACCTTAAGCAACAATAATAATAATAATAAAAATATAATAAAAAAGAGTAAAGTAAATATTTAGCAAACTGTAATCTGGTTAATATATTGGTTATGAACTGATTAGCTTATCAGCTTTAAATATTTTGCGTCAGTTTATGACGTTAGTTTTAGCCCACTTCACATCAATCTAACCGGAAGTATCCCTAAGATAGTTTAATCATCTTCATCTGCAGCAGTACAAAACTATGATAATTTTTAACTGATTAACCTACAAATACTCTGCAAGCATAAGAATCTGTTATCCCTAAACTAATACTAGATACTTGTCTTCTTTTAAACTAATCAATAAGAGCAATTTAATTGAACATATTTTATAAGCTGACTCAACCTCTCACCAATTCTTGAGGTCAATAAAACTAAATTCACGTTTTACTTTCCCATAAATCTAAACTTGGATAGTTTTTATTTGATTTTCAAGTTCAAAACTTGTTTTGTACTACGCAACGTATGAGTACTATTTACTAGTTGTAGTTATAAAAGGTCTCGCTTAAAAATGTTTACCATATTTTACAATGAAAAACAATTACATTTTAAAATATCTCAATTGTTTGATTGATTAATATCTAATTTGAATTGTGTTAATCATGGGTCCATATTCTAAATGTCTAGTAAAGTTGTTAGTTAAATAAATAAATGATATCAATTGTAATTTATATCAATAATTAAATTTTATAATAATTCAAATTAACATATAAATTATATTAATTTTATTTAGTTATAATTTATGCTGTTATTTATAATCCTCACTATTCTAACTAAATAAAAAGTAATATTAATATGATATGCATTAAAGGAAAACGGGAATGCAAATTTACATTTAATTTAAATAAATTTTATTTAGTTATTATTAATAATTAAAAATTAATAATAATATGATTAAATCAAAAAAGTGTTATGTGTTTGCAACAACTACATATTATTATTAACTATTCCATTTGATATACTCCCAAATACATATGTATATATTTAATGCTAATATTTATTATTCTAACTAATTAAAAGTTAATATTAATATGATTAAATCAAAAAGTGTAATATGCTTGCAACAACTACATATTATTATTAACTATTTCATTTGATATACTCTTAAATACATATGTATATATTTAATGCTATTATTTATTATTCTAACTAATTAAAAATTAATATTAATATGATTAAATCAAAAAGTGTTATGTGTTTGGAACAACTATTAGTATACATATATAGTGATCCCTATCCCCTAGATATGATCTCAGTTAAGTGAATCTTAATCTTATACCTTAGGCGTTTCCTGCCACACATAATTGCGATCGTTGATTTTCTCAGTCGCTTGCATGAATTAGGGCCACATGTTGGCGATCCACGTTGTTGCCGACAACAACAACAACAACAACAACAAGGAGTACACTCAGCTGCTGCCCACGCAATGCGCGCGCGAAAAATGTACGCGATTTGTCAGCTCGATATATGTATGTATGTGTGTATTTTTTGTGTCTTTTGTATTTTGTGTGCTTACATTTCGCTTGTTGGTTCTTTCAAATGCTTGAGGTTGCTTTCGGCAGGGTTTAAGTGGGCCTACACACACTTACACACATGTATGTTTGTTTTTCATATTGTGTACTTAGTGCTATCGAAGCTGTCGTTGTCGTTGTTGTTGTTGTTGTTTGTAGACAATTTCTAAGTGTGTTCAAATTTAGGTCAGCTCTTCTACGCACCGACGCGACGCTGCTGCTGCTGCTGTCATGCCGGCCACAAAGTGTCATTGTAATTGCAAATATCGCAGCCAGGCAGCGACACTCATTCCGTCACTCAGTCAGTTAGTCAGTCAGTCAGTCAGGCGAGCCAAAATAAAAATCACTCATACGCCAGCGTGTGCATTTTGTCAACCCACGCGCGCACATAAGAAAAGCCAAGAAATAGACAGCAAGCAAAGCAAACGCAAAGCAAACGCAAATTGTCATCATTTTCATTTGGGGTCCGAGTGTCAGTCGCACTGAGGACGCTTGTAACACTCGCGAAATGTGATTACATGCATGCGAGTACTCGTATAAATGAAAATTAGCGCATTTAATTGCCTAAAATGTGTCTGCCAAGCCAACAGCCAACAGACCTAACACAACACACAAGCTGCAACAACAACCACAACCACAACAACAACAATTACTACAACAACCATATAGACAGCAACAAGGCGCTTGACGTAATTGGCCAGACAACTTTCTGCCTTGCATTTTTCACGTCGCACATTTTTGACAGACCCGAAAACGAAGGCGACAAAATTTACAGAATACAAATCTTTTACTTATACACAGTGCCTGTCATAATTTGTTGCCCTTAAAAGGACTTTTAAGCAGAAGATAACAAAGCATTACCTGAATTTGGTCATAAGATTCACAATTGTGGTTATTGATTTACGTGTTAATTGATTGACCTGCGTATTGACGTATGCGCGATATTCAATAAACACATTGCGCATACGCCCAGTGGGACGAACAAAACAACGTGTGTTCATTTAGCAGCTCATAAATCAGACCCTTTCGCTCTATGCAGCCCTGGACATTTCCCAATCATCCCTTGCTGCTTACTCCGCTTTTATTGCATGCTAATTTAATGCGGTCGCAATTAACATGGCCATCACAATATTTGCCAAACACAAACACACACAGGGAAATCGACAGCATGAGATGCTTGAAAAATGAAGAGATGCTCAACATCGAGTCTGAAATGGTCGCCAAGTACATGACAAACTATGACAAGCTGCCAAAAGGGAGTTAGAGTTTTTGTAAAAATCATTCAACAGATTTTTTTTATTATTTTATATTTTATTATTTCGCTCAGCCCACGGCAAATTTCACAATCAACAATGAACAAACGACTATCGAACGATGAACGGAGCTGCCTTTTCAAGTGCTAACAATTTGCTGGGCTCTCCCTCAGTTGTTGCCCCTCAATTGTTGCTGCCAATTCATGTTAGCCGCAAAATAATAGCGGCAACAAGTTCCCCTTGCTTACCTACATCCCATATCGAGTCGGATTATGGCATTTGTGGCACCCACAACGAACTGTAACTGTAATAATTACATAGAGTACCCTTCCTGCCCTGTCGAGTGGGTCACATGGCTTGAGGTTTTACCATTGGATACACAACAACACATATTTTGTGTTTTGTATCGGTTTTGGAGCCAATGAGAGGCGTCCATTCATTTGGAGTCCAGCGTACGGAGTATGATATCATCATCATCATCGTTGTAACTGGGCAGTAATTGAAAGTCACACAGGCAAAGGCTCATTTATCTATATTCCATATAGGAAATTCTCTTGTCGAATGTGACATTCGTACGCTTTTAAAGTGAAAAAAACATATGCCAAGACTTTATTTTATTTTGACAAAAGGCGAAACTTTTAGCTCTTGTTTAGCACTATAATTGATCCGAGGGTTGATTTTGGGAAATTGTTCATTTTCAAGATATTTATAAAAATCAAAGAAATTCGCACGCGGCTCAAACAGAAGTCACTTTTTCGGCGACCAGTTCAAATACTGAACGAATATTTTGATGAAATTAATTTTCAAATGTTATAAATTGATATTTCTTAATAATATTTTTTATTTGATTAAAAAGTTTTAAGAAGTTTTTTTATTATTTAATTTTAATCGTTTTCGCACGCGACATTTTGTTCCATCATACTTTTTATGTTTTTTGTTTTCTTCGTATGAAATATATATTAACTTTTTTCATCAATAACAAGCAGGGATTAAAACCGAAACAAATATTGGTTTCAGTTACGGTTTCGGTTATGACCGAATTAAGGTTTTCGGTTATCGGTTATACAAAATCTTGGAGTATCGGTTTCGTAACGGCTATCGGTTTTTTTAAGTTTCGTTTTAATAATGTTATCTGGTTACTGGAAGGCATGGAAAATTTCGATTATTTTGATTATACTGATTTTAATAACTTTAAAATGCCATAACTTTGTCAAAACTCGATAAATTTCCATGCTCCATGTACATTTGTGCATAATTTTATCACTAAATTCGTGTTGCATTTAAATTTTGTTGATTTTGAAAACTCGAATTTTTTCGAAAAAATCAAAAAAGACAAAGGGGTAACACTGTAAAATTTCAAAAAAATTCGATTCTCAAAAATTTTTCAAATTGAACAAATTTTAAATGCAGAACGAATTTCGAGGTAAAATAATGCTCAAATTTACTTTGCGTAAGGAAATTAAATGGATTTTGACAAAGTTATGACAGTTCAAAGTTGCTCAGTAGCTGCGACGGCCAAAACCGAAATTAACCTTTATAAATGAATCGGTTACTAAACGGTTATTTCGGTTTATAGAGTTTCGGTTTATGGGTTTCGGTACAGCGGAAAAAATTGTTTTCGGGACGGTTTCAGTTATGGTTACAAATTTCAATCGGTTTTCACCGGTTAAAGGTTACGGTTTCGGTTAAGGTTTTAATCCCTGAGAACAAGTGTTATGACCAGAATTGATGTGTTTTCTTTGCATTTTTATCAACTTTTTGATACTGAAAGAGAGATGTAATTAAATAATTATTATAATACATACATATATACACTCCATTTTGGAAGTCAAATTTTTACAAAACACAAAAATACAGAAAAACTGAATTCATTCAAAGATGTAGTCGGTACGGTTATCCTAGTAAATTAATTCCGGTGTGAATTGCTTATATAAGTAACGTGAAAATAAGAAATGATTTTAAAATAATTTTTTTAACTTTTGCTGCGGTTGAATCTTCTGTATAAATGCCCATATGCATTTATTTAATTTTAGTTTTAGTTGCAACTTGCGACTAATTTCCAGTTGTCGCACTTTACACAATTTCGCACTTTGCAGTTGTTTTTATTATTATGCTTTTTATTCCGCCCACTCGACACAGTTTTCGCGTTGATTTCGCCAACGAATTGACGCTGTTTTAATTTAGCCCATTTTCTCCTGCCGCCACAGAGAACGATACGAGTCTAAACAGTTGCGTGTGGGCGTTCTATTCCTGGCACACGCACTGCGCAATTAACACATTTGTATCTGACAAATGCAATATGCAGGCTCGTGTATCTTTTGCCAATTCACTTGCACTTTTCGGCCTCTGGGTGGGATTGCATTGTGAGACAGTGTAAATTATGAGTGTGTGCTATAAAAATAAATAAATTACATGCACACATATAAATGATGATATTTTGCAATATATATATTTATTTACTTAGTAATCGTTGTTAGGCTGTAGTTGACCTACATCTGGAGTGTAACCTTGCTGGAAAAAACTGGCCAAACCCCTGGCCTAAAGACAAAAGCCAAATAACCTTTTCTTGCCGCGCTTAATCAATCATAGTTTTGCCAAGTATCTGTATCTAGATACAAGTATGTATGTGTGCTGTATCTGTAACTGTTGACCTTCATCTTTTACAATTCACAGCTGCCGTTGTGGTTGTTGCTGTGACTGAGGCTGTGACTGGGGCCAAACCTATTGCTACTTGGCTTATTCAAATGAATTTGCTTTTGGCTTTCGGCTTTCGGCTGATTCATTTTGCACATTTGACCATTGAGCCAAGGTGAACCTCAAACGCTAATCTTGATCTCGTTTACCTTCTGCATGTATCTAACATATTATATCTATCTATGTATCTTTCTATGCGAGCATTAATAAAATACAAAATATACATTTTAGTTTTTTTTTATCTCAGTTTGCGCATCTTTTTGGCAATTCGCTTTCGATCTTGAAGGGCAAACTTCCAATAGATACACATCAATTTATGATCTACTTGTCGAGTATCTGTGTGTGTAAGCGTGTATCTATGTACATACATATGTATGTGTGTGTATCTGACTGATTGATTTGCGTGTTGGCCATGTGGGCGTACAGTTTGTAACGCTCACGCGCGTTTCAGTGTTGGGCCGTTGAACTCAACGGTAAATTTACAACGTAGACGAAAAGCATTAATAACAAGTAAAACGACAACAACAACAACAGCAATAACAACAACAACATTAGCAGCTAAAGACAAACGCAAAAAACCTACGCCAACATGTAAAGTTCTAACGCCAAAGATAAACAAAGTCAAATTGAAAATGAGCAACAACAACTAGAAAAACAACAACAACAGCAACAACTACAAATATCAACAAACTACTTTGTATTTATAATTATTATCGCAGTCCGGCACTCTGAGCGGCATTTCAAGTGCTCGTGTATCTCTCAGATACTCTTTGGCTCTCGCTCGTCCGCCAGCCTGAATGCCAATTTAGAACGTGTAAATTGAAAAACTATTTGGCTTTTACAGCAGCAGAAGCAGAAAACTTTGTTGCCGCTGCTTCTGCTTCTGCCTCTGCCAACGTCGCTGCCAGCGTCGCTGTCCCGCACGATAAGGCGCAGCTAACTAAAAGTTGAAGGCCATTGCTGATACGCCGCGTAGGACGCGTGTTGTGTTGGGCATGTGTGTGTGTGAATCTGTGTGTGTGTCGAGTTGTTAGCGTTGATTATCTAAGTTAGTACTGTTGTATGTATGTGGCGGGCACGTGACAAAACGTTTCTGTTCATCCACATCTTTTATTTGTATCTGCATTAGAGATGGCAGTGCAAAGATAGCGATACAAAAAATAAATGAATAAACCTGATAAATACATTCAATAATATATTAATTTTGTAAAATTATTTAAGCACTAGAACCTCTAGTAAATAAAGCTTAAAATATGTAGTATTAAATATTTCCCACAAACAAAAATAAATTAATGAAGCTAATAAATACAATATATTAATTTTGTTAAATTATTAAAGCACTAGAACCTCTAGTAAATAAAGCTTAAAATACGAAGTATTAAATATTTCACACAAACAAAAATAAATTAATGAAGCTAATAAATACAATATATTAATTTTGTTAAATTAGAACTTCTAGTAAATCCATCTGCAAATATGTAATATTACATATATATCACACAAAACAAAAATAAATGAATAAAGGTGATAAATACAAAAATTTATTAATTTTGTTAAATTATTTTAATTTTATTTACAATAATACATATATTAATTTTGTTAAATTATTAAACCATTAGAACTACTGGTAAATACAGCTATACAAAAATGTAGCATTAAATGTTTCCCACAAACAAAAAATAAATTAAATACAATAATATATTAATTTTGTTAAATTATTTTAATTTTATTTACAATAATATATTAATTTTTTATAATATTTGGGCATTAGAACTACTAATAAATACAGCTAAAAATATGTAGTATTAAATATTTCCCACAAACAAAAATAAATTAATAAAGCTGATAAATATAGTAATATGTATATTAATTTTCTAAAATCATTTAAACATTAGAACTACTTGTAAATGCAGCTAAAAATATGTAGTTTTAATTATTTGCATAATTAGATAACAAAAATCAGAATCTGAACAAAAATAAATCAGTTAATGTAAAGTTCTGGTATTAACAAAACCCTTATTAAGAGCACATTTAAACTGTTAGCAATTTGTCATGTGGTAGAAGCTTTATTTTTTTGTTGTTAATGAATAAGCAACCAATTACAGCATTGTTTGCTAAGCTAAGCAAACAACCAGCGGACATATTTAACATATTGCGCAATTTACTGATCGCACTCAGCTCAACTTAGTATATACATATGTATGTAGTTCTCTTTCAGTTCTATCATATGTATACAATTTTTGCTCAGTTGTGCTCTCCTCTGTTCTCCGTTTGGTTTTCCTCTATTTGTGTTCTCAAGTGTTTTTGTGTTTGATAAGCGTCAAATGGGCGCACATAATTTTTAAACAATTTTACGTAAGCAGCTGAAAGTAAAAGTTTCTACTGCCATTGCACCCATTAATTAAATAATTTAATCTGTGTGTGAGTTGTGTGTGTGTGTGTGTCTGTTTGTTGTGCATACACAGCAAATTTGCATTAAAAGTGCAAGTGAAAATGAAAACTGCAATCGCAAATTACAAACTGCTAAGTGCAAACTGCAAATTACGTCGATGTTCGTCAATGAAAATGAAATTTAAATACGTTGAGTGTTTTATTAACGCTGCGAGCGCCGGCGCTGCAATTGTTTTTTTTTAATTTTATTTATTTTTTACTAAATTATATTGATACTCTTGTGTGAAAAGATTTTTATTGTTACTACTATTACTTACAAGTAATGATGAATTCGTGTAATTCTATTAATCTGTAATTTAATTTAATAACAGTTCTATTAAGAAACAGTATTGAATATTATTATGAATTGAGCTCGTTTAATTTTTATTTTCATAAGATTTTCTTACACTTTTCTCTATTTTTTTAAGGTTTCGATTTCAATACATGATTACACAACCAGTTATTGATTATACATATATTTTTATAAAATGTAATTTAAGAATATTCTGCTGATTTTACAGGAAACACTATCGAATTTGAAACTGCAATTCTTACAACAATTATTTCAGACGTAAACTGTTACAAATCTATTCTGTCAAGTTGTTAAAAATCATCAAAATCAGAAAATAGAGTTACAGAAATAATTTAAAATTTTAAGTTGCTGTAATGATAAGGTTCTTTCTATATTCTGTAATATTAAAATTTTTCTAAAGACCTCATTTCCGCGACCAAATTTCTAAAATGAATGCACAATTAATTTTGCATTGCGAAATGTGTGGAATATAAAAACAAAATGTGTACTACACGTATTTCAATACTCAAATTTACATATGTATATGTATACAGTTAGTCAAAAAAAGTGTTTTGATAATTAACACATTTTCTCTTTCAAAATTTTTTTAAATTTTTACTTATTTAAAGTCTAATTTTATTAGTCTTGGCTATGTTCCTCAGAAAACAAAAATTACTATGTGAATTTATATTATTTCAAAACACTTTTCTGACTAACTGTATGTAC
This sequence comes from Drosophila kuntzei, assembly GCA_035042165.1. NCBI lineage: Eukaryota > Metazoa > Arthropoda > Insecta > Diptera > Drosophilidae > Drosophila > Drosophila kuntzei. The sequence goes on along the minus strand of JAWNLU010001560.1, from coordinate 247,495 downwards.
ATATAGACAGCAATCAAATTGTAATAAGACAAGAAAACCGCGTGATCGTCTGTCCCAGTAAATTTGGAACGTTGGCTGAAATTGAAAAATGTATAAGGAAAAAAGTAAATAAATAAATAAATAAAATGCGAAGAATATTAACAGCAAAAGTTATTGCAAAAGTTTACTCGACTGAAAGCGAAAGTTCTCTGTGAGATAGTTTAATGCCCGCTGTATGTACGATTATGTAGTTGCTTGTGCTAATAAATTTTAGACGCCGCACTGAGTTTAACAAAAAAAAAAGACAACGCAGCGTTGACTTCGACGTTGGCGTCGACGTCGGCGCCGCAAATAAAAAACGCTTACGACAGCGCCGAGCTTCACACACAAACGCACATGCGAGCGTGTAGTTGTAATCGTTATTATTGTTATTGTTACTGTTAAACATACAAACGTACATACACCTATACATATTTATGTGAGATCGCCCCCTCAGCTGTACTTTTCTCTCTCTCTCTCTCTCTTTCGCTCGCTTGCTCTCTCCATGGTCACATATATTTGCGAAAAAGTTCTTTGACGTTTTGTTTATTTATTTTGTTGGGCTCTCTTCCTCTTTCTCTTACTAAAAGCTTTGTGCAAAGCTCTCTCTCTCTCTCTCTTAAGTGCGCGATCTTGCGCTCTCAAAGTGTTGATTGCTTTGTTTTTGTTTTCTTGAATTAAACGTATACAAAGCGTAAAGAAAAGCAAAAGTAATTCTTATCAATTGCTTGGATTGCACCGTCCCCCCTCCAACTCCCCGCATCTTTAATTATGCGCGCTAGAACTTTGCCCAAAAGCAGTTAAGATTAGAGCGAATTGTAAAAACAGAAAGAAAAAAAAATACCATAATACATTGAACATACTTATGTATACTGTATGTAAATGCTTATAAATCGTTAGTAATTCTATTTATAGAAACTTTACCAGGGTGGCACTTAAAGTATACAGTAAATGAAATTACGTTTATATAGCTTTATGCATGAATACACTTAGAAAATTTATTTTCTATATTTTAGAAAATCTACATTAAATTAGAATTGCCCTACAATTTAATTTGGGAAAAAAAATCCATACTTTCAAAAAATTCGGTCCAAGTTTATGAAAAATTAATCCTTTAAATGTAGAAAAAACTTGTAAAATCTAAGAAAATTATATCTTAATATAAAATTTTTTTTTTATTTCGAAATTTTCAAAAACATTTTTAAAATGGTTTTTCCGTCTTTTTTAGGGCGATTTTCTAAATTTAAGTGTAAAAATAGACAGTTTTAGTGCGATTCTACGGTATGATTTTTATGAGTGTAGACAGGAAACATCATAAATTAACATTAGGCTTATTCAGGCCATTACATTTTTGGTGTCATGACAAATTCCTCGCAATCTGCAAGCTTACAACTAAATTTTCATGGATGTTTGCTCGAGTAATTAACAGTTTACCAGCAGCCAAAATGACAAACACGGCGGCAACAAATGGCAATTAACACATAGATAGATAAAGTTAGAGTGGGAGAGAGCAACTGAAAGAGAGAGAGACAGATTTAGGACACGCCAACGGAAATGCAATTAATAATTTGGCCCAGCAAACGGTATCAGAACTTTCAGGGCATCCGCCCAATTGCAATAAACAATTGTGTTTAATGACAAATTACCAATTGTTGTTTATTATTGGCGATATATCGAAATGCCGCTAATGAATGGAGATAACGATAACGAGGCATAAAGGGAAAGTGCTTCCGTTTCCGCTTCCGACTATAAGGAATTGATAAGGAGACCGTCTGACATGATAATAAATGACTCTTTTACTCGTACAAGACTTAAGAATTGAAGTCAAATTTGAAATGGTGACACAATATGGTTATTTATCATTTGAGATACTCATGTTTTGTTCACGTGCGATATTTCTAAATATAAAAAATAGTATTTAATAGTGCGGAATCTTGAATTGAGCGCAAAAGATCAAATTAACACAAACGATCGTGTTATAATTAATTAGATGGTTTGTTTTTAAACATTCCTGAATAAACTGGCTAACAAATGTGTTAATAATGAACAACATTTTTCACATTTATATGAATTTTAAACATATATAATAAATGTGTTTTCGTTACAAACTATTGGGGAATTATGTGGATTAATATGTTACTGAAAATAAATAGATGTAATATAAATGTTAAGATATTTAACTGAATATAAATAGATGTAATATAAATGTTGAGATATTTTACTGAATATAAAGAGATATAATATAAATTTTAAGATATTTTACTGAATATAAATAGATGTAATATAAATATTAAGATATTTTACTGAATATAAATAGATGTAATATAAATATTAAGATATTTCATTCGTATCTCATTCTAATGAATCCCATTTTCATATTACAGGTACAACACTGAACAAGGAGCTATGGACCAGCAATTCTGTTTACGCTGGAACAATCATCCTACAAATCTGACCGGCGTGCTCACCTCACTGCTGCAGCGTGAGGCGCTCTGCGATGTCACTCTCGCCTGTGAGGGTGAAACAGTCAAGGTGAGATACATTTCGAATGCATTGAATCTATAATTTACATATATGTATGTACATATAATGAGATACATATGTTTAATATTTATATTTGCAGGCACATCAAACCATACTGTCAGCCTGCAGTCCATATTTCGAGACGATTTTCCTACAGAATCAGCATCCACATCCCATCATCTATTTGAAAGATGTCAGATACTCAGAGATGCGCTCCCTGCTCGACTTCATGTACAAGGGCGAGGTCAATGTGGGCCAGAGCTCGTTGCCCATGTTTCTTAAAACCGCCGAAAGTCTGCAGGTTTGTTTTTTATAATAAAATATACATAAATAAAAGTTGTTAATATACTTTTCTTTCTACAGGTGCGCGGTCTCACAGACAACAACAATCTGAACTATCGTTCCGATTGCGATAAGATGCGTGACTCGGCCGCCAGTTCGCCAACTGGACGCGGTCCCAGCAGCTATGGCGGCTTGGGCGCCGATGTTCGCGATTCTCGGGACTCTCTCCGATCCCGCTGCGAACGCGACCTGCGCGACGATTTGCAGCGCAGCAGCAGCAGCCTCAGCTTAAGCGAACGCAGCTCGGCAGCTGCGGCGGCTGCTGCAGCGGCTGCTGCTGTTGCTGCCGCTGGTGGCAATGTGAATGCCGCTGTCGCTGCGCTGGGACTGACAACCAGCGCCGGCGAACGATCTCCCAGCGTGGGCAGCGCCAGTGCTGCTGCAGCTGCCATGGCTGCCGCTGTGGCGGCCGCTGCCAACAGGAGCGCCAGCGCCGACGCTCTCAATAGTCGCGGCGACGCGTGCAGCGATCGGGGCAGCGATAGAGGCACCTTGGAGCGTGCCGATAGTCGGGATGAGTTGCTGCAGCTGGACTACAGTACTAAGGATAATAATAATAGTAACAGCAACAACAACAACAACAATAATAATAACAACAACAACAGCAGCAGCAGTAGTAGCAACAATAATAATAATAACAACAACAACAACAACAATAGCAGCAGCAACAACAACAACAATCGAGAGCGCAACGATAGCAGAGACAGAGATCGGGATAGAGAACTCTCCACGACGCCGGTAGATCAGCTGTGTAGTAGTAAGCGCAGACGTAAGAACTCATCATCCAACTGTGATAATTCGTTGTCCTCGAGCCATCATTCGAATGCGGCCCACATACAGGACAGGCACTACGCGCAGGACTCTCAGGTTAGTACACGGATACAAACTATAACTAATGGGAAGAAAAATAGATTATCTTGGTCACGCCAAAGAAGTGAGATCTTAACCAAATTTAATCAAGAAAACAAAATTGGTTTAAAAAACTACATAGATTTTCGGGCTAAACCTTAATTTGCAAGCGAACGTTCCTATGACAGCTGTATGATATAGTAGTCCGATTTTAAACAATTTTGGTCATGGTGTCTAAGACTGTACCAAATACACAATCTGTGAGATTGGTTAAGATATCTCCAGTTTTTCCGACGTTAGGATAATTTTCGGCAAATTATTTCTAACCGAACCAGTTCCTTAAATAAATAGTTCAGTAAAAAAAAAATTAAAAACATTTGTATTTTCTTTGAGACTTTAAATAAAATTAAGTCATATTTTAACCTAAAAATAAATATTGGCTATTTCAAATTTAAGTATATATTGATGGTTTGTAGTCTTGGTCATATCACCGTTTTTTATTTCCTGTTTCCTTGTTGTATGGAAAAGTTTTCACTGAAAGAATAAAGTAGGCATCCTAAATCCTAGATGATCTCTCAGATTACAATAGATATTTTCCGATTTATTACAATACAATGTATTCATTAGTGTAAAAATACACATAAGTATAAGAAAATGCAGAAAAGTGTCACTTTAGAGACGTCGACCACGACGTCCGCCTTTTCTGCGCGTAGAATCGGATGGTATGGGGGTGACATCCTCAATGCGACCAATTTTGATCGATGAGCGAGCCAGAGCACGTAGAGCAGATTGGGCACCGGGGCCGGGAGTCTTGGTCTTGTTGCCGCCCGTCGCACGCAATTTGATGTGCAACGCAGTAATGCCGAGCACCTTGCACTTCTCAGCCACATCCTGGGCAGCCAGCATGGCGGCATAGGGAGAAGCCTCATCGCGGTCAGCCTTGACCTTCATGCCGCCAGTGACACGTGCAATTGTCTCGCGACCGGACAGATCCGTAATGTGCACAAAAGTGTCGTTGAAACTCGCATAGATGTGGGCAACTCCGAAAACATTCTCGCCATCGCGCACCTGAGGCCCAAGTGAGACTTGAACTTCCTCCTTTTGAACTTTGGCCTTTCTGGGTGCCATTTTATAGCGAATGATCAGCAACAGTTGCGATTATTGGATATATTAAAAAAATTAAGAAGATTCTCTTTAGATTTTCTTCCACAAATTTCTAGAAAATTGTTTTCTTTTTGACATTCGATTATTTCTGAAATTTCATAGAAATATAGTTGCAAAGCTTACTTTGTAATTATTTTTGATTATAAATATGTAGAGCAAGGCTGCAAGGCATCAAAATTTTGGTACAGGTTCGGTTCGGTACCTTGAACCAAAGAGAAAGACTTACATTTTATTAACTTTTCCTTGTAATTTTAAAGAAAACTAAAATTTTTATTAAAAAAATTCTTATCTTGTAAATGATCTAAGTTAATTAAGATTTAAATATGACTTATTATTTTATGAGTATTTATTCGAAGTCTCAAATATTAGAAAAGCATTAAATTTATGTAACTTTTATTTTTCCGAACCGAACCTTTAAGGTGAGAAAATCTTTTGGTTTCGGTTTAGGTTCGGGTTCGAGCTTTTGGGCAAAATAGTTTTAATGGTTAGGTTCATGATCCGATTCGGATTGCGAACCGAACCGCTTCTACGAGGTTCAATTCAGAACCGGTTTGCAGCCTTGTTGTAGGGTATAAATAGACGTTATTATATTGTGTGTTAGGGGTGAGATTGGGTATAAAACTGATAAAAAACGAATTACAAGCCAAATAAAGATATAAATGCAGCGTATTTCTCATAATAATAAATAATGTATCGAAAAAAATTATTATAGGGTATACAAATAAGTCAGTCATGCTGCCAATAACTATAGTTTATCAGCTGAAACTTGTTGACAGCAGTAACATCAGCATTTATGTTTGACACTTACGATAGGACTTCAGTTTCGCTCACATGACATGGCCAAAATATAAAAAAAACTCGGAAAAGTATGTACCAAGGTTCGGGTCTATCAGCTCTCTGTGATCATAGATCATATATGTGTGTGAGTGTGTGTGAGTGTGTGTGAGTGTGTGTGTGTGTTATCGCTGTCGTTGGCACGCGCCGATCTCGTTGGAGCAATTGGGGTCGCAAGTTTCAGCTTTTTTATAACTGTTATGCATTGATAAGAAGAGTCACTTTAAGTAATACGTTTCTCAAAAGAAAGTGTATGTTAATTATTTGTTATATTTTATTTCTTTCAATTTTTTAGGCCAATTTCAAGTCGAGTCCTGTGGGAAAAGCAGGCGGCAGCACATCTGAGTCGGAGGATGCAGGAGGCGGTCGACGAGATTCGCCGCTATCAATGACCGTTGGCCATCTGGGCGGTGGCAATGTGGGCGCGGCCAGTGCGCTAAGCGGTCTCAGTCAGTCGCTAAGTATTAAGCAGGAGCTAATGGATGCACAGCAGCAACAACAGCAACATCGCGAGCATCACGTGGGGCTGCCTCCCGAATACTTGCCGGTAAGTCAACTTCCCGCAAATCCCCGCTAAAAAAAAAAACCTGCTCTTCCCCCTCCACCCATCCATTCCTAGTAGACAACAATCGATAACCGATTACAATAAATTAGTTATTGCCTAATGCATTTAGTTTGCTAAGTTAATTGTTAAGGTTTTTTCTTTTGGACCGGTGCGATGGTTCCAATTACATCCAATTATTCGTAACTTTTTTTTTTTTTTTTGTTTTTAGTATTGTTTGTTAATTACAAAATCTGCAGCTTTGATTGTTTATCTTGTTAACAACATCCACATATGTACTTTAAGCCAATTTGCAAAATGCTTCAAGAGAAAATTAAATTAGATGAAAAAAAACTAATTAATACAAAGAGAAAAAAGCTGCTAACGAATTAATCTTGTTGATTTTTTTGTAAAATTTAAGAAAAAACGCGTAAAGCAAACGGGGAACAGAACGAAGGATTGGTTGTTTAGTTTTGGTTTGTTCATAGATTTCTCGGAATCGAATTCGAATCTCTCGAAATGGAATATCGGCCAAGAAAAAGAAAAAATCTCAACAATTTGACGAAAACAGCGAAAAATCCTTCCTTCTTCTACCAGTAGATTGTTTTGCCATTTTTTTTCTTAAGTTCATTTCCCAATTTTGTTTTTTTTCCGTTTCCGTTTCGTTTCGTCTTTTTTGGTTGTTTTGTTTTTTTGTTAAATGCAATGCTCGGTGGTCGCGTAGCCAAAACCATGCAGCCCAAAAGACACAGACGCGTTTTCAGGCAACAAATCGAGCTCAGGATCAGCGTCAATGCATCAAATGTTGTTGCAACAGGCGGTGGAGGCGCAACTCAAGAGTCTACAATTTCAATATCAACAGGAAACGCTCGACAGCACGGTGCAACGTCTGCTACAACAGCAGCAACAGCAACAGCAGCAGCAACAACAGCAGCAACAACAGCGATTTGAGCCAAAACAATTGCTGGGGCCACCGCCTGCTGCCAATAGTGGTAGTGGATCTAGGAAGAGCGGACGCTTTCGGGCCAATTGGCTATATCAATTTGATTGGCTGCAGTACGACGAGTTGGCCAACACAATGTACTGCAAGCATTGCCGCAAATGGAGCACTGAGTTGGCCGATATTCGCACCTCATTCGTCGAGGGAAATTCCAACTTTCGACTTGAGATTGTTAATCATCACAACAAGTGTAAATCACATCGGCTCTGCTACGAGCGTGAGCTGCAGGAACAGGGCAATCGGGCCTCGAGTAGCAGCAGCAGCAACACCACCAGCAGCAACATCACCACCACCAGCAACATCACCGCCAGCAGCAACACTACAACCACTTCAAAGCGTTCAACGCCGCCAGATATCATAACCATAAATGTGGGCGAGGACAGCACTTAAACTAACTTTATACAGATAAATACCCGCGATCGCACACACACTTAAATACACATGATGCACTTGCTCAGGATTAGTAATTAGGCTTAGCGTTAGTAGCTTTTGTAATTAGTTTAAGCCGCTTGAAGCATTTTGCAATTGAGAAATAAAACTCTGCCTTAAATGTCCAACTGAAATTACAATTGTCAACAACTTTTTCGCTCTTTCCCCCCATTTCTCTCTCTCTTCCTTTCTCTCGCTTTCTCTTTCTCTCTCTTTGTATCTGTCTGTCTCTGTCACATGATCATGACATCCATAGAGCGCTGCTGCTCTGAAAATGCATGCCGAGGACATGTCAACGCTTCTCACACAACACGCGCTGCAGGCGGCGGATGCGCGGGAGGAACACAACGACGCCAAACAGTTGCCACTCGATCAGACGGACAACATTGACGGTGAGTACTTTCCATCTATCCCATACAATATGTTCTTCGTTTTACATATTTTTTTTTTAATACATACATATATCTCTTTCTGTGCTTTGAAGCTAATGCACTCGAAACTAAAAGATATCCATATGATATATATATTATATATAAAAAAAATTATAAACACCAAAAATTTAATTAGCTTTTGATTTCTGTATAAAACTTTGTTAGTTTTTTTTTCTTTGTCTGAGTCCGAGCGGAACGAAGAACAAAAATCTTGTAGAACAAAAAAAAACCAAAAAATTGTAAAATAAAAAAACGTAACGAGTTTATAAGCGTAATTTTCCGTATAACCCCGTTCTTAACTATCCCAACAAACTTTCCTGTAGACAAAACATTGTAATACTCAATTAGAATGCACGAATACTTTTATTTATTGTACTTGAATAGATCCTACGATTATTGATGTATTTTTCAGGATCAATATCAAGTCCAATGTATAAAAGTGATTCTGTAAATCCCAAATATATCCTGCATGCATTTGATCGTTCCCATAATACCCATGTATATCCCGAAATCGACCCCCAAAATCAGTTTAAGGCCCCCTTTTAACCTTCCCTCATGCGTTGAAAGACAAGTATATACTGCGTATACTTAATTGTATACAATACATATCAAATTTATTTTACCCACCTATTTTTTGTCTCTACCTATTTACTTTTTATGCTTTTGTAATTATGTATTTATCAACCTATTTTCTGTATGTATCTTTTTATGGCGTTTTGAATGATAACTCTTAAGCAAAAGATAAATAAACATAGCTCTCGTATGAGATAAATGCCACTTGCTAGCGCAACAGATCAACACCTCTCCTACCAATTAGTTAATATATATGAAATACATATATATCTATATATAATTTCATATACATATATATTTTCATTCATATGTATTTAATTATTTTGTTGTTTGTCGTATATTGCCATCATTATTTTGTATTACTCGTATATGGTTATCTCTCTCTATATATACATATATATATAGCTTTAGGCAAATCTACCTTAGCTCACGTATTTTAATCGTAAACGTAATCGTATAGTTACGGTTTAGTTTGTATGTTGCCGCATGTTGCATGATTATGACGCATACACACACACGCCCTCACTATTATTACATTTATTATTATTTACATACTATTATTATTTAACTATATGTCTTAATATAGCCTTATATTATTTTTAGTTATTTCTCTCACTCCTTCTCATTCGATATATTCTCTACTTAAGTCTTAAGTTCAGTTTTTATCATCATTATTATTATTATTATTATTTTTTCTTATAACACACATAGTTAAACTTATATAGGAAATGCCTCCGCTGTCATCCACGATTTTGTTCAGTTCAAGAAAATTGGCTCATAGTAACATTTTGATGAAATATAAAATACACACACACACACACACACAATCATACACACCTTTTTAAAAACTTTTTAAATTCTAAACAATCCAAAGAACTTTTAATATGATGCCTTCATCAAGCCTGAAATCGTTTAACATAACTGCTTTATCTTCAGATATTAAGATTTTATTTTTCTTTAATTAATTAATTTTGTTTTTGAAGCCGTATAAGAGCGTTGTTTTTTTTTTAAATATGTTTTTAAAAAAATCTTTTTCATTACTTATTCATAACTCTGCTAAACTTAAAGAAATCCCTCAACTTTTTCAACTCTATTTTCGTCTTTAATGTTGCAACTTATTGTCTAAGAAAATCGAATACGTAAACCAAACCAAATTCAATAACTTTGTGTAATTTAAAAACCAAAAAAACAAAAAAAAATAATATATTTTCGGTATGAGAAACAAAAGTCAAACAAAACCAAAAACGCCACAGCTTCAAAATTCATTCAGTTTCTATATAATTTTTCTGTTGAATATTTACACTAACCTCTTGCTGCATATATAATTTAATGTGAGCTCAATTTATTTGCCACACTGTTTAACGAGATGTAAATGATTGTCTGTTTTTTAATTGGTTTGTCAATCTACTAAATGTTTTTCGAATATATTTTCGCCTCTTTATGCATATAATATCTATGTGAGTGAGTGTATGTGTATATGTATGTGTGTGTGTGTGTATGCGTTTTCATCTGTGTGTGAGATAAATAGTCTTACGGTATTACCAATTCTAAGCAAAAACGCCGTGCACACCGCTAACGGCAAAGTCAAGGATATTGCCGTGCACATTGGCTCGACATTGCGCAAAAAATTAAAAAAATTAAAAAAAAAAAAATTGTACCTTAACAAATCCTCGCACCAAACTATTTGCAAGCTACCCTTTCACTTAGGTCAAATAAAGAACTGGAATTTGCTTTAAAGGTTTAAAAAACTGAATACAAAATACAAATTTGTAACACAATCAAACTGGAAAAAAAAAAAAATATGTATCGAATATTGCTGAAAATTTGTTGCAACATTGAAGTACTAAAATGAAAGACCAATTGAATTATATGATAAAAAGAAAAGATGAGAAAAAGAAAAAGAAAATTGTATTATAATATGTAAATGTTCACAAATGACACAAACATATGTATGAGTTAACATTTTGATTTGTTTACACTGTTGTTTTTCCTTATATGCCATTATGCAATATACTACATACATAATTTGTTTATAGCTGATTTGTTTTTATAGAGCCTCTAATGTCCTTACAAAACCTGCCAAACCAAACCAAACCAAATCAAATGAATCCATAGCTTTAAGGCGAACTTTAATTTAATTTGTGTTAATTATTAATTTAATTTTAGATTATCACAAAATGTGCCAATTACATTAAGATGCTATAAAAACACACGTTTCCATTATTTATAATTTTGTTTTGTTTTGTTGAACAACAAAAAAAAAAAAAGGAAAATGTTATATGATTTAAAAGCCTTAGAACTCCCGTACAAAAACCAGCTATAGCCAGCCAGCTTTATTCCTAGTTCCACTGTCAATGCAATTCATTTAATATGATATATTATATTTCCGTTTTGTTCAACCTTATAAACAATATATGCCAAGAAACGTACACATACTAAATTAAATGAAACACATCTGATTCCAAACACTAAGAAACAAATTCTTGTAGCTGTCTGTTGTTCCATTCGTTTGCATACCTCTAAATAAAATACAATACAATACATATAGTTATGTATATCTACCTTATAATAACTGCTATACATACCAACCATACACATACCATATGCGAGTTTTGTTTCACAACCTTTCGACTGCCAAGTTGCTGATTCCGCACACCTTTAAGTTCATTACAAAATACCAAATACCAATTGGCCCTAGCCCACTGTGCGCATGGAATGTAAACGAGAGCGCGCATCCCACGGCCTGGCATTGCATTCCATGGTCGCATGGCCACTTTGCCACTTGCCACATGACGCACTCGGCAATCCCAAAAAGTATCAGCTGCCTCAAACTATCGCCATTCCCCCACAGTGATAACGCATAATACGAAAACGCAAATGTTTGCAGGTCGCGTTAAATGTTTTAACACCGATCCCGACACTCTCAATTTTCCCGTTGCTGATACGGATGCGGATGCTGATACGGATGCCACTGTCAATGTTAACGATGTGGATGAACAGGATGTGGAGGAGGTGGAGGATGAAGTTGCCTATCATGCAACTCCCAAGTATAGACGGGCTATCATCTATGCCCCACACGATGAGGATGTGCCTCAATCGGACATTTACATGGACAACAATTATAATTGCGAGTACAAGTGCAAGGAGCGAAATATGCGCGCCATACGCTGCAATCGCCAGCAGCATCATCATCATCATCTGCATCTGCATCCCCATGCGAATCTGCACCATCAACATCCACATCAACATCAAGTGGCAACTGCGCCGCAAACGGCATTGAATCTGGGACGGCACAGTAGCGCCATTGTGGCTGCCACCGCTGCAGAGACGCTGTGCGTTGCAGACGCCGCTTACTCGCCAACACACACAGCCACGCCCACACCAACGCCCACGCCAACGCCCACATCCAGCAGCAGCTATCGGGATCAGTTGAGTTACGCCATGCAACAATCTCCAAACGGTCAGCAGCAACAACAACAATTGGAGCTGCCACATAGCTATGCACACCACACCCATCATCCGTCGACGCACTATCAACCCGCCGTTGCTCCAATTTCACCCCAGCCCAGTTCATCGAGTGCATCCGGAAGCAGCACTTCGGCGGCAGCTGCTGCGGCGGCTGCTGCAGCGGCCAATAGGCGGGATCATAACATCGATTATTCGACACTCTTTGTGCAACTGTCGGGCACACTGCCGACACTCTATCGTTGTGTCAGCTGTAATAAGATCGTGTCGAATCGTTGGCATCATGCCAATATCCACAGACCCCAGAGTCATGAGTGTCCCGTGTGCGGACAGAAGTTTACACGGCGGGACAACATGAAGGCCCATTGCAAGATCAAGCATGCGGATATCAAGGATCGCTTCTTCAGTCATTATGTACATATGTGATCACTTCTCTAGATACCTAGAGATAGAGTCGAGATTACCCCGACAATTTGAGTCAGCATCCAGTTATACGTATACTTAATTAGATCCCTAAGAGTTTCTTCAGTGCTCATCGCAAATTACTTAAAGACAGGACAAACAAAGTTAAACAAATCAAATCGAATCAAATCGAATCAAATCGAATTGAATGCAAAACAAAAGGTTTTCAAATTAAAATCTTATCTTAAAAATAAATACGTAATTTAATATTGATTAAAAAAAATAATGAGGTATTCGAGCTGTAGATTAATCAAAATATGTATTGTACTCTTGTAGTTGATTTAAAAGACTTTTATTATTGTTACTTATAACCTTTAGATGCTTTTTACAAACAATTACAACTGAATATTAGCCGAAAAAACCGCATACCGAGACCAGTACTTAAGAGCAAACATTGAAAAGTATTACATTAGAATTCCACAACTTACGTTTCCAGTTGAATTATTTGTCTTATTTATCTTATTATTTTTTTTTTGACATTATTGTTATTAGATTCAGATTTTCAACACTTAACATGTGCTGTAGTGAGTTTAAACTAATATTTTATGTGCCATATTAGCGATTTTCTTATACATACTTAAATAAAAAACATATTGAGAAATGCAATTTTGACGTCCAATAATAATATTATTAATTTTAATAATATAAAAAATGAAGCAACGAGTGAGGCAAGCAACAACGAGACTAATGAGTAGCTGAAACTTTGGAAAAAGAGCAAAAAGAAAAATGTTAAACAAAAGCAATAGAGATCATCACGATTTCATATAATTTCAGAATAATTAAGAACAAAAAAAAAATATTTGAAATATTTTGTATTATTCATAGAGTTTGTGTCATTTGTAGCCAACAACAACATCAAAAAACAAAATTGTTAAACAAAATCTTATAAAGCGTCTAATTTCAATTGCATCTTTGAAGTGCCCTGTAAAAATGGGCCCCTTGAGCACTTCCAAAGATATATAAGTCTATATATGAAAAATAATAATAATCTTATTAACAGATGCACTGAAATTATTCGCTCTATTCATGATTGTACTCGTATCTTTGGCAAAACACCCACCGAAGTCCATTAGTTGCATATTTAATAAAAAAAAAAATTGATTTCGTAAATATTTGCTAAAGAAGTTATATTATAATAATCAGCGATATTAATTAAACAGATTAATGCAAATTAATTGCATTGTATTTACAGATAGTCGTAGTTGAAATCAAAACAAATCAAATTATGCAAATCTAACTCTATATACAAGATAAAGAAATGAAAAAACCAAAAAACAACAAAAAAAAAAAAGAACATTACTTAACATCTTTAACTTTACTTAATAAATCTCTTTCAAATCAAATTCCAGTTCTTTTCATTAAAATCAATTTTAAATAAAAAAGAAACAAAAGATATCACAACTATTGCCCCTAGGTACTGAACTAACAACAAGATCAACCAATTTAACCCAACTTATAAAACAAAACAAAAATCTAAATAAACTTAATCAATTTCAAGTAAAATTAAAATATTAAAAACTACAAGCGCACTTTCTACTTACGGTAAGTTTCATTTTCTAAGCTCTTTTTAAGCTATAACCTCAAGTTACGAGTAATCAGTATGATTTAGATAATTTTCATTAGTTATAAATATACACATATATATATATATTTTTAATGCATAAATGTCTAAGTTACGTATTCATTTATTTACATATGTGTTTTCAAAAGAAAATTTCAAATTTTTATAAAATTACTGGAAAAAAACAGGAATTGGCCAAACGATTGAAAATGTTTATACTTTACTTATATAATATATATATTTTTGAAACACTTGCTCTTATTCATTCACTTTCTATCTCTCCGTCTCTTTCTCTCTGTCACTGTCTTTCTCGCTCTGTTTTATTGGAAGGATCTTGTTATTTGATATATATATTTTTTTATATGATTTATTTACTTGTATGCAGCAGGCAGGAGGGGTGTTGAAAATATGTTCGATATCGATGTGCTAATCATACAAATACAAATTAATTATTGGCCCAATGTTTGGCTCTGCTCTCACTCTCTCTCTCTCATTGATTCTGTTGCTCTGGTTTTTAATATAAATATATATATATATACATTTTATATTTTCTTATCAGTATTAATTGAATATAAAAAAAAACATACCCACATCATCGCCGTGATTATATCGAATAAAAACCCGTGAATTCTGACCCTCTCTATTACCCCTTGTACATTCATACATACATTTAGCATCCCCAACAAACCAACAAATAGTCCTATATACAAAACCCGTACAACATCTTGAAACTAATGCGGTTTTCGGCTCTTACAACAAACATAAACCAAATAAATACAATTATAATTAATTTAACAGTCAGTAAAACCACAAAAACTACCAACCAACCAACACACACATTCATCATTTATTAAACCATTCAATAAACTATAAATATTAAGTATTTCTTATATACTTATACTATATGAAAATTAAACAAATTGGCATTTATAAAAAAAAAATTAAATACTAAAAACAAATTCCGCTCATTGCATTTATAATCGTTTACATACTCGTACATAATTTGGTTTGGGTTCTTCAAAGTATTATCAGCACCTGAAATGCCATCATTGATTATAGTTAATCGACTTTCGTCTTATAAATATTGATTATTGTAAATAATATTTTTAAAGTATGTGTTAAGCAAATATCATTTGCCAATCCCTAAGCGTTGGCTTCAATTTAATTACTTTTACTTAATTTAATATACTTAATTTTCCCTTCTCGTGTTGTCAACATATTCCCAATTTATTCAGAATACTTAACTATTTACAAATTTCTTTCGTAATCCATTTTATTTAAATTTTTTTTTTTGGGTGTAACAAAATTTTTGCGTGAATTTGTTTTGTAATCAAAAGAAAAACATTCCTTAAATTATTTAATTTAATTAAAATCAAGTTCCCCCACCACCTCTCATGGTTCCCCCAAGCAACACACCTAAGTTTTCAGTACATACTATACCTACTATTTACTAAAAATCCAGAGAAGACGTAATCGTCGTATCATATGGAATTGAATTACACATTAGTAAAACTTATATCGTAATTTCACTATATCCATTGGCAATGCTAAAGAAAGGCAACAACAATTGCAAACTAGAAAAATGCTAAATACAAATGCAATTGAATACAGCTTAAGAATAATTATAAAATGATTTTTCTGTTTCTGTGAATCACCAACAACAACATTGTTTTTCTCTTCTTTTTTCTTTACGCGTTTGAACGAACAAACCAAACCAAACCAAACAAATCCAAACCAAAATCAAAATGAAAATGAAAATGAAAATGAAAACAAACAAAAAAAAAACATAAATAATGCCATTGCAAATGCAAATACATTTTAAATACAAATTAAACAATTCAATTCTGAACAAAATCAAAAAATACGATTATGCAATCAAGGCTCGAAGGCCTGGCACATGAGGCTAACATTTGAGCGCCTCTCCGGTGGCTGCAACCTGCATCGCTGCAAGCTGTGTGGCAAGGTCGTGACGCACATACGTAACCACTACCATGTCCACTTCCCCGGCCGCTTCGAGTGCCCCCTCTGCCGTGCCACCTACACACGCAGCGACAACCTGCGCACCCACTGCAAGTTCAAACACCCCATGTACAACCCGGACACTCGCAAGTTCGACAACCTAATGTCCGCCTCAGCGACAACAGTGGGCGCGGCCACGCCCACGGCTACTCAGTTAGCGGCCGCTTCACAGGCGGCAATGGCAGCGGCCGCAGCAGCAGCATTTACTGCCGCGCAACAACAACAACAGCAGCAGCAACATCAACAGCAGCAGCAGCAGCAGCAACAACAACAACAGCAGCAGCAGCAACAGTCGCAGCAAGCGCAGCAACAGCAATTGCAGCAACATGCCCACGCATTGGCACAGCAACATATGCTGCACCAACAGTTGCAGCCGCAGCATCATCAGCAGCAGCAACATAATGCAACAAGCGAATGATACAACCAGTACTTGTCCTGGAATTACAGTACATGGAGTCTTGACGAGTCGTCCAACAAACAGCCGCCGCACTTTGCCACCACCTACCAACATCAGCAGCAGCAGCAGCAACAATACCAGCGTCACCAACATCAACAGCAACTGCAGCAGCAACAACATTTTAGGGTACAGCCCTTTAATTTCTATGCACGAAATTATTATCAACAAAATTATGAGATCAAACAGCAATCAACACATAACAACGGCAATATGAGATTGCTGCAACAGCAACAACAGCAAGAACAGCAACAACAACAACAGCAGCAACATCAAACACAAACAATTGTCATTGATGAGAGCGACAATGAGATTGAGGATGAGCCACGTGACGATGAGAACTGTATGCG
Source organism: Drosophila kuntzei (assembly GCA_035042165.1). Classification (NCBI taxonomy): domain Eukaryota; kingdom Metazoa; phylum Arthropoda; class Insecta; order Diptera; family Drosophilidae; genus Drosophila; species Drosophila kuntzei. The sequence continues at coordinate 230,480 of JAWNLU010001560.1, read as the reverse complement.
ACAGAGTTTCAATCATTACATGGCACAACTGAAGCAGTTAACATCCTGCAACGATCATGTTGCCCACGAAACCATGTGCAATAGCAACAGCAATAGCAACAGCCACAGCAACAGCAATGCAACAAATGCCAATCAAATGGAAGCTACTACTTCGACAACTATTTCAACTACTACGACTACTAATAGTAATGCTAATGCTAATAACAATAATAATAATAATAATAATAATAATTATAACAGTTATGCTAACAATCCTAGAAGCTTCAACAGGCAGCTGTCACCGTGAACAGTGGCAACAACAAATTAGCAACAGCAACAACAGCAGCACAAACAACAACAACAAGGCAACCGATTGATACTCAGACTAAGCATATACATAAATATAGTATATAATGAACTAACTGAATGAAATCTTTAATGTTGACCATGCATTGCAAAATATTATGGTAAGCCAAATTTATTTGTCAATTATATAGGGGGAAGCCAAACAAAAATTTATTGATATGGATTGAATGGAAATGAATTAAGAAATAACGTAAATGGAATCAAAAGCTGACCTGTGTACGATTCATGGTTTCAACTGGATTCATATGTTGCAATTTCATAGGTACATAAATAACTTAACCATAACATAAAAAAAATAAACAAAAGTAATTCATATAAAAAACAATTATAATATTGATGATATTGTAGTAGACAAGCAACAGGGTTTCCAGAGGACTTATGGAGATTGAAGGCAACAAAATACTATAGAACATTTCGAAAATCTAAATACATAAATATACAAATATACAATTTGAAACAGTACATTTATCTAATTGTTAAATAATTAAATATATTGCTGTTGGTGCCAACTGTGGGGCAAGTATTGTGCCAATTGAATTGGCTGCACTGTTTGCAAATGTTTTGTTGCTGTATTTAACATTAACATGCACACACTCACACCATTGCACCCACTCAACACACACACACACACACAACTATCTAAAATTTATAAAAAAATATTTAAATTAAATTTATAGAAAAAAAGGCACAAAACTTCGAAGACATTTTAAACAGTGAGATTTCAGTGCAGCTAATGTTTTAATTCTTTTCTAAATGTAGTAGAACTCATGTTAACTGTATAACTTAAACATAACACACATTGTAAAATAGTATAATAAACAATATACATAATTATATACTATATTTAACTTACATATAATATACGAGTAACATACAATTGAGAATATTTATTATGTACAAAATTTGTGCGTTTTAATGTTAAACTTGGAAGAAGACATGCATACGATGCCCTATTATTAATTATTTAATTAACTAATTATACATAAATACATATGTCTATGTATGTATAACAACAAGAACAGCAACAAATATAAAATGTTAATTTATTTATAACATACACGCGTGTAACTGAGTGAGTGTGTGAGTGTATTTGATGATTATCTTAACCCCCAACCCCCTTTGACTCCCTGTATTATAAGTAGTATGAACAGTAATCCCCCATTCTAAGTAATAACCAAAACCATCTTATATACTCTGTAAATGCATGTGAGTGTCGGGATAGAGATACAGGGTGTGTTTTGTTATCCAGTCTACACACATACATACATACATACATCTATAATTTAGTTATATTAATATAATTATTATAATTATTAATTTTGCAGCATTTCTTTATAAGCCACTGTATATACATTATATACATTTATATTATATTAATATTATAAATATATATATATATATTTTTTACAATTTTCTTCACTAAGTAGTAGTTCTGTAAATCTTATTTGTTGTTGTACATTTATTTTATTTGTTGCCACTTTGTTTTTCAAGTTGAACTCAATCTGGTGCGCACATAAATTGCCTAAAACATATAGACAAAAAAAACAAAACAAACTGAAAAAAAAGAAAGAGTTCAAGAGTTAATAATATCTATTAATACTATTTATTTGTTCTAATTTTTAATTTGTAACATGAAATGTTTAGTAATTAATGCAACATCAGATACTGCCCCGACTTAATGTTTGTTTAATGTTTTATACATATTTTAACTCTGCTTTGTTAAACAACATGAAATTTATCTATATATGATGTGATAACTATAGTTAAACTAAACTACACACATTACAAAATGAAATTATGTTAATTATTAAAAAACAAAAACAAAAAAACAAAAGAATATCGACGATATCTAATTTGTGGTATGCAAAATGGTGCTAAATCCAAATATACTTTAAATGCAAATGAGACTCCCCCCCAAAAGGGAGTTGACCCCCAAACCCCGACAGAGACCCTGAACAGTAGACAGCTTTTGAACTTATGTATGTGCAATATGACTAGTTTTTGTTTAAGTGAAGAAAAGAAAGTGAAATATGGAAATTGGGTAGTAAAAGTGGATGTGGATGTGGGAAGTGGAAAGTGGGAAGGAGGGTGTATGGTATTTCAATAGCGAACCATTTGAATTACAATTAATTAATTAATTAATATTATAGAGACATTTAAACGAATGTTAGCATATCACTATATACTATGAATATGGACATATGTTGTATGTATCTGGCATATAGTAAATTTCCCACATATATGATCTATATATCTATATAGTATAATCATATATATATACCAATAGTACTTGTATTGTGCAGTTAGTAAATAATATAAATAACTTTTCGCTACATTTCTGTGTCTATTTCAAATACTTAAATGTCATAATTAACATGATAAATGCAAACCACACACGCCCCCAAATCGCACATATAAAACATTAAATCCTCCCTTACCTTTGAAACCCCTCCAAATGCATATTTATTATTTTGCTTAACCCCAAGAAGACTTTAAAAAATATACAAAAAAAAAAACACCAACAATTGTTTATTTTATAAACTAATTTAACAGCCGAGCAATTTTAGCGCATTTGTTGCAGTTCGATATGAAAAGTTATAAACTTTTAACTAGTTTCAATGTAATCTTAGTTTATAAGTATTAATATAACTTGTATTAATAAAACGCAATACAAATAATTTTAGTTTTATTTATAAACAACAACAAAATAAAAATCAACAGAAAAGCAAACAAACGAGTTGCATAAATATCAGTTTAATTAACGCTAAGCAAATTGCAGCATTTGTTAAAATTTTTTATATATATGATTACACAAATATTTTAAAATATTTTTAATAAAAATTCTACCCATAATGCAGCCGTATATTAATTTCAACAAAAACCAATAAAAAATATAACAATACAAAAAAATAACTGAATAACTGAAAACTGAAGAACAGGCAAATCAATCACACAATTTAACAGATACATAAAAAATTTGCAATTACAAATTTTAAATGCTAATAAATTGAATATTATGGAATCAAAAACAAAATGGTGAATCACTTTTTCTTTCTTTCTGAGTTGTACGCTTTGAATTGTGCTTCCAAAGACTTAGGGGGTGCCCATTATTAGACAACAATAAATATTATCATAGATATATATATTAAAATACACACATACACACACCATTACATATACACATATATACATATATTTTCATACATACATACATACATAAAATGCACATTGCATATAAGCATTGTGTGTACAATTTTCAAACCTCGGCCCAATTTCCTGTTTTTTACCTTTAACTTTTATAATTATTTATTTTATTTATTTATATATTTTATGTATGATTATTATAAACTTATCTTCCATTTTAGGATTTATGTTGAGCTTAGCTTATAGTTTAACTAAAACAATTACAAAATCAAATGATTCCTCACACAAATGAGTTACACCCAAAAAAATAATAAAGTGTTATATTATTTATTTCCTCACACACGCAAACACACAACTATTACTTGTATTGTCATCAGGTCAATTGTGTCCACATTTGTGCTCTTAAAACTTAATTTTACTTGCTATATATATATATAATATATACACCTCAATGTACTGTTACCTAATCATAATTTGATGCAGCTGATTTGTGACTAATTTAATTGATTTAAGAAAATATAAAGTCAAACTGAACATAACTAATTCAGCAAAAAAATCCAACGGAGGCATTTTATAGAATATATACATACTTTTATTTATTATTCATATTATTAAGCAAGAGAGAGCTGCAATTTATATACTCCTATTATTATTATTATTATTATTATGTTTACAACTAAAAAACTTGCACGCTTGAATGTGAAGGGAAATCAAATTGAAAATTTACATAAATAAAAGTCAAAAAGAAACTTAGTTCCCCATATTCTTCAGTTAACATTGATTTGTTATTTAGTTATTTTCTTAGTTACATACATACATACATATATATATTAATTATTAGTTAGTTTCTTTTATATACTTCTAGTCTTATATGATCTATGTGAATCTGTTTGTATTTTATTCGCATAATTTGTTGATTAAGTTGCTTGATCGTAGTTAGCCAACACCCATAAACATACATACTATATATGTATACATATATATTATATTTAATGTTTTTGTTAATCTTTTGTTGTTTCAACATTTTTAATTAGTATCTATTTTAGTTTGTTACGCAACTTTAGTTTGTATTACTCCGCCTTTGACAATATTATTTTTGCTCACAAAACGATCTATTTTTTTTTTTTACCTTATGTCTATCACTCTCTCTCTATCTCTCTGTCTCTGTTTGTCACTCTCTCTCTCAATCTCTATCTCTATCTTTCTCCTTATCATACAAAAATACCAAATTCAAAACAAAAAAAAAAAAAAAAAAAAAACAAAAACAATAAGATCTATTTCTCTGGGCTGATTTTCGTCCCGCTCGACGGGCTGTTGTGTGTCTGTTCTTCTCTTTCTCGTTCTCGACACAGGCGCCTCTATTCGTCACCATCTCTCGACACCGCTCTCGACCTCATCATCGGCCTCACCACCGCCGCCCCCCTTTGGAATGCACCTGTCGGCGGCTTTGAAGAACGAGTACCATCCTCTGCATTATATACGTGCCGCTGGCAACGGCCACAACAGCGCTGGGGGCACGCCTCCCGCCCATGGATATAATCAGGGGCAGGCGGGCGCCTTGGGCGGATCCAGTACACCAACGAGCACCGGTCACAACTCACATCACACCATGTCCTACCACAATATGTTCACACCGTCCCGCGATCCTGGCACCATGTGGCGTTGCCGCTCCTGCGGCAAGGAGGTAACCAACCGTTGGCATCACTTTCACTCCCATACCGCCCAGAGATCCATGTGCCCCTATTGTCCGGCCACCTACAGTCGGATCGACACATTGCGTTCCCATCTGCGCGTCAAGCATCCGGATCGACTGCTCAAGTTGAACTCCTCGATATAAGGAAGTGCGACATCAGCAGCAACAGCAGCAGCAGCAACAACACAAATCCCATCAGAAACAACTACAAAAAACATTTTAGAATGAAAGTCAATAGAATGAAAATGATATATGTAAACTGGCAATAGATTTATTAAACATTTCCTACTAACGTGTAAGTTATTTGCCTCGGAGTCCTATGTACATCCATCGATATCTAAATAGTTTAACAGATCCTTATTGTAATTCTTTGCATTTAGTCAACTCCAAAAGTAGCTTGTACATTTTCCGCTTTATTCTTGAATGAATAATGATTTAACTAACGCCTCAAGCAATAACCCAAAATATATAGAACCGAAGATGCTAAAAACAATATATTATACAATATAATACAGCAGGCATACATATATACAAGTACATATATATATATACATATATAAAATTATATATATAAACTACGTATATACTTAGTACATACCATATAAATGGCTAGTTATAACTTTTTTCCTAACAATGTAACGAGTGAAAACTATTTGAGCACAGAAATATGATATGAAATTGAGAACTAACCAAAATATGTTCACTTGAAAATGGTTTCGATTGCTTGAAATGTGGAACTCAGTTTAAGTATGAGAAAGAAAGGGTTCTCAAATAGAGTTTGAAAAGCGAATTGATGTAAAACCTTATTAATGCTACTACAAAACAACTTTAAAGGTTTCTGCGTGTTGTTTCCTAATCTAAAAAAACAAAAATTACACATATGCTTATAATTAATAATAATATATGATGAATACTATACACATAAATGTAAAGCGTTTTTGTTGAAACTTAAACGTTAACTAAATCTAAATGTAAAACAAAAGCTGGGTTTAACGGCACGGATCTTTTAAGAACTGATCCGGAAGTCAAAGTCACCTACTCGTACTACTCATATATAATGTCACATTAGTATTTAGTTTGCATACACATATACATATATGTATATATGTTTGTATATATATATAATTTGATTAATTTTACTATACGTAATTATAATTTTTGCAAAGAGTAGACACATTACTCAAAGAACTACGAAGAAATTTTGATATACCTCAGATGCATTTCAGTTTTATTGTTGATGGATTGCTTAATTTTAATGAATTGTCTTTATAAACAGTTACAAGTACATAGAAATTAATTATTTTAATTTAAAAGCAACATGCACATACATACATACACACACACATGCACAGTAAATGGCAAATCATTTTTAATGTTTGTTTATTTGTTTGTTTCTTAGATTCTTAGTTTGCTGCGTGTAAATGTGTTTTTAGTTCTTTTTTCGTATGGCTAATGTTCTTGATAAGTTGTAAGTTTTTAGACTAAATATGCGAACCACTTGAACCACCTCACATTTTTGTTAAACATTAATCATAAGCTTGCTTATATATTTATAGAAATACAAATACAAAAAAAAATATATAAATTTATAACAAAAAAAAATATTAAATAATTTGTGTAAAACATTAAATATAATAATTAAATTCAAATAATTCATATCAAACATTGCTAAGTAAAATAAATGTTAAACCAATACAATTTTTATTCTAAAACAAACAATTTGAAATTTTAATACAAAGTGTATGTAAGTAATTAATGCTATAATTACTCTAATCAGAATCCAGCAGATCATTTGAGAACTTTATTATAATTAAATTTCCTTGAGTTAAGTAATTAATTTTAAACATTTTGTGATAAACAAAATTATGGTTGGCAATTATTCAAATTAATAATGGCAAAATGATTAAAAATTAAACAAAACCCTAAAAAAAAAACAAAGCAAACAAAAAAAATCAATGTGATATTTTCGGCACAAAACTTGAAAACAACAAATATAATTAAGAAAAGGCAACATCGAAATATTGTTACACATACATATTATTATTAGATTTGATCATTTATGTTGCTTGCCTTTTAATTATCTTTGTTAACTAAGTAATTATCAAAATTGTTATATTTCGGTCCAAAGCACAAAATGTATAAAATAATTTCTTAGTTAATAATTTACTATTGCTATTACTTCTATTTAGTTTCGTGCACTGTTTTAAGTTATGTATGTGTATATGTATACAAAAATTATATACAACTCTATGATTATAATTTTATTTAGTTTTATAACTATTCAGCTTAAATACACATAAAAGCAACAAAATTGGAGCAACTTCTACAGCAACAGCACAAAATTTTAAGAAAAATTAAACCACAATACACAGATTTATGTACCAAAAATGTAATAAATATGAAATTATATTAAAAACAAAACAAATTACTATAGTTATACTAAAAATTTTAACAAACATACACACACAGCCAAAGGATTGCTCTATATTCGGGCACTTCTATATACAATGAACTAACTGGACCCTGAAGTATTTTTATACATAAAGCATTAAATCTGCAGTCATTGAATAACCACACAAAATATGCTTTATAGTGGAGTTTAATACCAATAATATGGACAAAGAGTTTATTTATAAACTTGTATCAAGAATAGCATACATTTGATGTAATTTGTTTCTCCCTCTGCACTCTATAATTTAATAAAAATAAAAAAATAAGTAATAATAATTATAAAAAAGATGCTCAAATACTAACCTACATATATGCATATGGTATGTATGTAAGTGTACCTCTTACTATTACATAAAATCATAACACAAATGCAAAATATTATAATCAAAATCATTTTTTGGTCGTCTACAAGTAAATATAAATCAATCCATAAATACATACATACGAATACATAATATGCTTACAAATATATGCATATATTACAAATTTATTCAAATCCAATCAAAAATATAAATCGCTAGCAGCATTTTTATGTCCAACAAAATAAAACCAAATAAAATTTATGATTATTATTAATAACAATGTCTCGTGAATGATACTAGATTTTAGTACTTATTACCCATCCCCAGTCGGAAGCACAATTCAAATCGTTAGGTTCGGGGGGGAAGTTTTGGAATTCTTTAAATTTTCAGCATTTATGTATAAGCTCATAAAGTTACACACGGATGTAAGTATATGTAATAAGATTGTAAGTATGTATTGCTAGAGCTAAATCAACTGGACTGAATTGCCTCCTTTGTTAGAATTATACATATATTGTCACTTATTTAATCCTATCAATAAATTACAAATATTATCAAGGAATTTTTTATGAATTTGATATTCATATGTTATTCAATTGTGAAAGTAATTAAGTTTAAAATAAATAAATCTTCGCATGTAAAATTGTGCTTTATTGCTGGAATTTCAAATGTTGCGCTCAATTATGCAAGAGTTGCCACATCGTTAAAGGAAGGTCAATGAGTTGGTGCTGCCGTTGAACATGTTAGTATATTCAGTATTTTAGTTATATGCTGGACGGTCACACTGGCAGCGAAGTGACCAGTTTCGGTATTTTCAAGGCGCATTGTGTGGCCATATTGGTTATGAGCGAAAATATCTATGTAAAAATACGAAATTAAAAATACAGACGTAGAGATAAAAGAAAACGGGATAGAAGCAAAAGACGCGGGAATATTTTTATAACTAAACAAATTATAGCAACAAATTAAAACAAAAAACGGCGTAAGTACACGGAGAACAACAAATTGTTCAGCCATTGCAAAATTCGCGCGGTGCGCTGAAAATTTTGCATACAATTTGTGAAATATGTGCGTGTGTATATGTGTGGGACTGAAGTAGTGTGTGTGTGTCGGTGTGTGTATTGAAAAAATCCATCTCTTCGCTACGCATTTCACCCCTCAGAGCTGCTGTTTTATGCTACTAGTGCTGCGCTTGGCAGTGGCCCCTGCGTTACACATCTTCTTCAGGGTCATTGTGAGCAGGGCTGCATCAGTGGAGCGAGTGGCGACAATGCATTCCCTCCCTCTCCCCCTCCCCCCTACATTCCTCCTAAAACTACATACAACTGGGCAGTGAACACCCCTAATGACGCCCACGTAATATGCAACTCTCGCCTACCGCAACCCACCGCCACTGACCCGTTTTTGCGCATTCATTGATCTTCCGCCTCTTCTTGTGTATCTGTTGTCTGTCGACCGCGTACAGGTTAAACCGGCTAAGCAGAATGTTAACGACCCTTAAAAAAAACTGCAAGGGAGGTGTGTTATGCAAGTGCAGATGCGAAAGTGAAATTAAATAGGTCCCCCGCTCCCCTCAAATTGTGCGTGGAATAAAATGCAATTCTTCTGCGCAACGGGACATGCTCCGTTTTGGGTCAGTACACACTGTGGCGCTGTTTATTTCTATCTTTTTTTTTGTGCTCTCTTTCGCGTTTTTTATTCTTTGTTTATATTTACATACACTTTGTTTTGCTTTCACGTTGTTTTTGTTTCTGCCGCCGCCGACGTCGCTGCTGCTGCGTGTGGGCATATATCTAAATTATTTGTGCCGATTTTTCAATATGTTTACATATATAGTATTAGGTACACCAAAGCATTAATCAAAATATTAGACATGTTTCCAAGTCCCGCACTCACAATAAACATAAACATCAAATATTTCTTTATTTATATTTTCGAATTCGCTTTTGATTCCATAGTGCATAAATCGTAAAGTTCAAATACTATGGAATCCAAAAATAAAATTTAAACCCTATTAGTGATGTGATGCTCGTCCGTTCGCATAAATAAATATGTATGTTTATCTGCTATATATTCAAAGTGTTGTTGTTATACTTATACTTATTTTATGAATCGTCGCTGCCCAAGAGAAATAGTTTTTTTGGAGCAACAAACAGTTGAGTTTTGGCGGCCGCGGTGAGCGCATCTATCTCGGGGAAGATCGTGAGCTCGTTAATGGGAAATGTTGTAGTATGGTCAGTGCGTGCGATTTATTTATAGCAATTGTGCTGATGCTGAGAAATACTGAGAAATAAGGCCCCAAAAACCAATGGAAATTCACTGCATATAAAAAACAAATACTATCTGAGAAAAAAGAAACAATCTGTAACCGTCAAGACAAAGTGAATTAAGTTATATAACTATGTAATTGCTTGAGTTATTCCCAACAAAAATGTCAAACAAATTCCAACGCAGCTCGCCACAGATGCTCGGCGTCGGCAGAGGCGTCGGCATCGGCGTCGACTTATCCACAGTCTCATCAACGGCCAGCAATCAGCCACGGAAACAGGTCAAGAGATGCTGCCGGAACTTCGTCACGTTCATGTGCACGCAGGTGGGCGTGGGCGCCCTAATCGTAGTCTATGCCATCTTTGGTGCTCTCGCCTTTATGCATATTGAGCGGGAATATGTGGATAAAACGGAGGCGCATGTGTTGGAACTGCGGCAGAATTGCTCGCAGAAGCTATGGAATATCACCGAGGAGCATAATCTGATTGAGAAGCCGCTCTGGGTGAACGAGACGAATGCTGTGCTGAGGGAATATCAGGCACAAATTGCGCAAATTATCAAGAATGGATATGTGGGTCGCAGTCCGGCGCAGATGTGGAGCTTTCCGGCTGCGCTGATGTTCTGCCTGTCCGTGATCACAATGATTGGCTATGGCAACATGGTGCCACGTACGCCCTGGGGCAAGGGCTTCACTGTCATATATGCCACGTTCGGCATACCCCTCTATATTCTATACTTTCTCAATATGGGACGTGTCCTGGCGCGCTCCTTTAAGTTCCTGTACCGCTCCATGCATGACTGCACCCAGGAGCGCAATTACGATGCCAGACTGGAGGCACTGGAGAACGGCAGCCTGGGTGCTCTAACTCTCCGCAAGAAGATAATTGTGCCCTCCACAGCCTGTCTGTGGGTCATCATATTCTACGTTTTGACGGGCACAATTATGTTTGCCAATTGGGAAAAGTGGAGTTTCTTGAACAGCTTCTACTTCTGCATGACATCGCTATGCAAGATTGGATTCGGTGACTTTGTGCCGGGCGCATCATTGACAACGGCCGCAGACGTGGATGCGGCAACGCAGAAACTGCGTGAAGAAATTGCCGCCGATCCCAATGAGGTATCGGAGCTGCAACGGATCACAGATCAGCACTCAAAGCTGGCCATCAACTTTATATACATGCTACTGGGCATGGGCCTGGTGGCCATGTGTCGCAATCTAATGCGCGAGGAGGTGCGCGTTAAGCTCAAGGAGATGAAGGAGGACACCAAACTGTGCGTCGAGGATACGCGACTGCGTTTTGTCGGCTGCTGTGGCGATCCACGAGATCAATATGAGAATGACTATTACTAGGGGAGAGTGTGTGTTGTTGTTGTTGTGTGTGTGTGTGTGTGTGTATGACTGTGTGTGTATGTAGTAGTTTTCTAGGCTGTGCTCTCTTCTATCTAATGATCCCGATCCACAGCTCACCATTGATCAATTTCTGCAACTGCAAGAGCGGATACGTAACTTCGAGGGCATGCTTGGCGGCAGCAGCGGGGAGCGTTTATGCACGCCAAGCACTTCGGCCGGTCCGTTTCGCATATTCTCCGTGGCCGGTTTCCAGAATCGTGCCAACGATATTGTCTACTGTCCGCCAATTGTGCGACAGCAGTCTCAACATGTGGAGGACTCCAAAGCGATCATTTACTTTGGCGGCGATGTGCAGGACTTCCCGGAGAGCATGGAAACGAATCGCGACAGTCGCGGTTACATGAAATACAATCTGGAGAACTCTGCGATATTGTTACGCGAAGCCTTTCCACGTTCCCACATCATAGTTATACGGCCGGTGCGGTAAGTAATCCTATAACTAGACGATATGTCTCACAATCCTCAATTTAATTCTCAACTATTCACATTTCAGCATGGAATTCAAGACCTTCAGCTGCTTTGATAATTTCGTGCGTGGAAATAACGCTGGTGTTCCGGATCATACTCCCATGAACCATGCGTTGCAACATTTAGAAAAGTGAGTGGAGCTTAAAATGAATGCAATTAGATCAAATTATAAATACAAATTCTTCACAGACTGCTGCAGAATCTGTCGCAGCGCCTGATCTCAATACCCGAGAACGAGATACTCGATCAGGCGGCGCAGGCAGCTGCAGCAGCAGCTGCTGTTGCTGCAGCTGCTGCCGCCGCTGCGTTAACACTCTCCAATGCCACGGTGAACTCCGAGTCTAGCTCATCCTCATCGACGGCAGGTGACAACAGTCAAGAAATGGACATTGATATACTGCAAGTACAGGAGAATGTTACAGTGGACGCAGATGGCGCAGTTATCTTTCCCATAGTCTCCGCTGGAACCACGGAAGCTGGTGCGCCACCAAATAATGTGGATGGTGTCGGTAGCGTTAACGTTAGCGTTAACAATGGCAACAACAAAGATGCTTCCGTTAATAGCCATCAGGAGTCGAACAACCAACAGCAACAACAACAACAACAATCAACTGCAAAGGCAGCGTCAACGTCAACGACAACGCCAACGACGAACAACGTGGAACACTGCAACAACAGCAACAATAGCAACGATTGTGGTGCATCGCAACCAACGCTTCCAACTCAACCACAGCAGCTGCGAACAACACCGACGCCAACGTCTGACAACAATCCATTGTGGTGGCGAGAGAATCTCAATCTGGACAAGTCCAAGTTGGTGCTAATTGGCTTTAGCAAAGGCTGCGTCGTGCTCAATCAAGTGAGTCACATTTGGTGTAAAAATCGTTAGCAAATTTGTCTCTATCGAAGTTGTTACTCACATGTTCCTTATGCCCATTGATGTCTATCTTTGCAGTTTATCTACGAGTTTCATTATTTGAAAACACTGACGCCGGACGACAGCAGCATGTGCCGACTGCTTTCACGCATAACAGACATGTACTGGCTTGATGGTGGACACGGTGGCCAAAAGAACACTTGGATCACATCACGAAGTCTTCTGGAGACTCTTACACGAATGGGTTCGTAGAACTCAATTATTTTTAAGCTATTTATATCATTATGCTGATATTTATTGCAATTCTAGGCATGAACATACACGTGCACCTCACACCTTATCAGGTGCAGGACGACCGACGGCCCTGGATACGCAAGGAGGAGAAGCTATTCACGGAAATGTTGCGACGATTAAATGCACCCATTACCCGGCATCTGCATTACGATAACCAACCGGCGAATCTAATGACACACTTTGAAGTGCTTCAAGCATTCTGTCAGCATGTCCATTCACTCAACCAACAGCAGCTGCAACAACATGGGGCAAATAGTGAGCAGCCAACTATCGCTACCAATAACGGCGCTGGCAGCAGTAGCAACAATCTGCTTGATGCCAGCGAAGAGGCAAAGTGACAGCTTCAACTGCATCCTCATCATCATAGGCGGCGTTTGCATGCGATGCGCAAAGGCGCCGCCGCAGCTAAGCGACTACAATTGCAGCAGCTACGACAGCAACGTCAGCAGCAACAACAACTACTGCTCTCCACGGATGTCGCTTCGTCGTCGGCTTCATCTCGCTTGGCTGCGGCACTGATATCCTCAGCGGTGGCTCTGAGTGCTGCATCAACCTCTGCCGCGGCTGCCTCGACTGCCTCGGCGAGCCTTGTAAATAATCATCATCAAAGCCATATGCAACAACACAGTTCGTCACGCCCTCACCATCAGTCAGCACAACAGCACTTGCAACACACACAGCAACAACAATCACACCAGCACTCACACAGACATCACCATCATCAGCCAAATCATTCGCACAATCATCATCAGTGTCGCTCGAAACGCAAACTACAAAAATTGTATTATACGCTTTGCCGTTAGACTTGTACACCTAATTATTAATTACCTATACATACATTTTATGCAACTAATTTCGATTAAGAGTAGCTTAAGTTTCTCTACTCAATTCTCTAAATATAGACATACATATATGTAAAACAAAGTAAACATATGTATGTAGTTGTATGCTTTCCCCTTTACATGTCAATTGTTTAAAACTCAAAATCGTCTAATTGTAAATTTTTCGTAATCTTATGTTTAGTGTCCAAAACTATTTATTTATTTCCCATTTTTTTCTGTCTTCAAATATCCTATAATTTATGTTTTAATTGGCTAAAATTGAAGCTGAAGCAACATCTCGTCAGTGCAATAATATTTAATTTTTTTTTAATTGTTTATATTTTCCAATATACAAGCTATCCACTTTCATCTATTTATTTAAAAAGTATACGCATTGCAATCACACTTAGACGTTTCGTTCGATGAATTTAAATAAGAGAAAAGTAATATAAAATATATCCACACAAACAGAGAGCCGCAAGCATCCAAACAATATTCAACATATAAAGAAAAAAAAACAAAAACTCTGATTAAGTATTACTTAGCATTAAGTAAGCATAATTTAAGTTCAAAACCCATACAACATATAGGCTTATAAAAACATAAAGAAACCTTAAAAGTAATGCCTTTAATGTACTTTATTTAATGAATTTTGTAAGATGACAAAATCAATTTGCTCTATGTATTGTGTACGTAGTTTTCCTTTGTACTGCGAAATTGAAAGCAGCCCCATCTCAATGAAAATAAAAAACAATTTTTACATTACAAAAACGTTCCTTAATAACACCGTTAATTCCCTATCTATCACATACTTATACAACAGATAAATACGAGCAGCTGACTAAACATAGCGTGTGTTTAATACAAATACATAGTGATTACATACTCAAAATATTGCTATTAATCCGATAACAGTTTCGTACCTTTGTAGAATTTGCAGTTCAAAATTGTCAGTAAAAATTGTTCGGCTTGAAAGAATTTTAAAACCAAAAATGAAGACACATTAAATGCTTATGTTGATAAGAGCATTCAATTGTGCTATGAATCTTCATAATTATAAAATAGAGTTCTCTGTATAACAGGCTACTGATTTATGTGAGTCTGGTAATAAAACAAATTAAATTCAATTTAAATAGTTTTCTTAATTAATTATTTTAAAGGGACTTTGGGGCAGACATAAATACTTACCTAATCATAACTTAAACCACTATTGTTAATTTCGTTCAAGTCAATTTACGTTTTAATAAATTGTTTACGGATTTTTTATTCGATCTACTTAAATGGTAAGAAATAAATTACAATATCGTAATTTTAGGCATATATATATATGTATATTCTAGAAAATATCGCTTGTGATGCGCTTTACAGACTTTACGACATTATTGGATTAATCTTCCTTGAGATGTGAGTGAGATAGTTATCTACATGAGACGTTATGGGCGATCTGCTAAGCATGTCCCAAAACTACGCACAACTATTTTGGCATTTGGGATGCGTCGTCCACTCGTCACTGCCGTCACAGCAATCACAAACATTGTCGTTCACTCGAGACGTCCAAACCCAGACGTCCAGTCCCCTTCCAGTAAAATGCCTCTTTTGGTATTTACAATAAAAGCGCCCATTTGCACAGGCATTGGTACTTGGCTCATCGCTGCCATCAGCCTCACAGTCGCAATAGTTGTCGTTGACATGGTCAAACGGGATTTCCTTGCTTCCATCCAGACATTTGAAATTACCTTGGTAATTTGGTTTGTATGCATCATAGTCAAATAGACGTGTGCCCCTACGAGAAGTTGTGATTATTATTTGAGCTTGAGCAACTTGTTAATTTAACCTACCGTATTATCTTAATAGCGTCTGCATCCTGAGTCGCAGTTACAGCGGGATCAACGCCAATACCAACACCAAATCCGACCCCACCTCCGCCGTCAAAGTCATCCACGTCGCGCTGTTTGCTTCCCAGGGACTGCATCATTTGTTTGTGCTTGCGTCTTAGCTGCTGCACGCTGGGCAACTGATTCAGCGAGAAGGCCTAATATTCATTATTGTAGAATGATTTACAAATGTGCTGCACGATATACGTTTACCAACCTGATAGGCAATGAATGAGATTCCAACCAAAAATATTAACAACATTAACATTTTGGATTTATCTTTGTAGAACGGCTTGTAGTAAATATTTTCGCGTTTCACCCATGTTTTGCGCATTTTCAATGGTCCTATTATATTTATTTTAATATCTAGTAAGAGTTTCAAAGTTTATTGTTTATTTGCTTGTCAGTTAGCGTCAGCTATGTGGCCAAAAAATTTACAACAGTATGTCAAGTAATTGTTCCGACAAAGAAAACAAGCATGTGTTTTTAATCTTTAAAAATAGTAATAGACAACGAATCTCATTAATTTTTTTAAGTTACTCTAAGAACCATAAGTAACTATAATAAAATAAGAAACCAAGAAAAGGTTTTTTATATTTCAAAACAAAATGTGAACTTTTTTTGCTGTCAATACAATAACTTGACCAACTGTATATAAAAACAAACGTTAACCCGTATGTTACAGACTTTTCGCCTGCAAATACAAATTCCCAAATTCATATTCAAATGCATTCTAACATAATTTACTTATAATAAAATAAAGAATACTTATTTATTCTAAATATTAATTTAAATTTAATAAAGTAATGTATATTTATACACTTCAAATTGATATATAAATTTTGGATCATAAAGCAGTGGGTATCTAGTGTGCCTAACGACACACATATGGGTTAATCAAAACAGCTGATTATTTTTTCAATGTATTCATTCAGCTGGTTTTGTGTACAGTGTGGTGAATGATTGCTGTTTGCGAATAGGTGTTTTCCAACACTGCAAACCATAAAATCTTAAAGAAAAATATCAATGCAACACAAATACTTATAATGGAATTGGATCAATAAAGCTCGAATGTCTACCACAAAAACTATCCACTAATTGGATTGTTTGCAGCAACACGGGAGACGAAAAACACACACTGTTGCGGAAGTCAGAAACAGAAATTGTTGGGCGTGCATAAACATAATACACAAAAACAGAAACAACAAAAGCAACAAGAACAACAAAACACACAATGAAGTCAACGGCAACAACAAAATCGCGGCTAACAAGTCTTACCGAGGACATTTCGATCATACCCGAGGATGCACCTTATCGGGCACGCCTACATTTCCTCTTTGCTCAAATCGAAAAGGAATTTGAGCAGCTGTATTTGGAGAACCTAAATCGTGAGAAAACTTGCAATAACCAAAAACAATGACACAAACAAAATGATATGTTTGTTTACTTTTCTTGCAGTTCAAGATAAGCTCGAGAATGCCACTGCAAGCACAAAGGAATCGCTGACTCCATACGAACAACGTTCCGTGGCGGGTGGAGTTTCTGGTGCGCTTGTCGCTACGGGCAGTGGAGGCCCCTCGTTGGCTGCCACGCCTGCCACACCCTCAGCACCTCTGGGCGATGAGATTGGGGCCAGTTTGCTGGCCGCTGCGTCCAGCACACACAAAAGTCTTAAAGCCAAGCTGAGCAGTGCAACTGGCGGCAGCAAGGTGAAGGCCAGTAACAAAATCAAAGCACAGACCAGTCGCATTGTGTCCAGTTTTAAGGCACAGACGGTGGTCAGTTCTGTTGTGCGCGAATTTAGCGGCCACAAAGATGGTATATGGCAAGTGGATGCCAAAGTGGGACAGCCCATTATTGGTACAGCGTCCGCGGATCACACCGCCTGTATTTGGGGGATAGAGAGTGGACGATGCTTGCTACAGTACCAAGGACACGCCGGTTCAGTAAACTCTATTAAATTCCATCAGCATCGGGATCTCGTGTTGACGGGCAGTGGCGATGGCACTGCGCACATCTGGCAAGCCGCCGTCAACTGGGAGGTGCCCAAGTAAGACTTTATCAGTCAACAAACTGGCGCTCTTATTAATTCAATTATTTGTAGAAAGGGACACTCATCCGAAGAAGAGCTTGATGACAGCGATGGACAGGTGGAGGATCGGGATCGAGTTGACACATTGCGTACACCGCTCTGTGAGTTCTCTGGACCGGGAGGTCACCTTTCAGTAATTGTCGCGGCAGATTGGCTGTCCAGCATGGATCAGATAATCACTGGCAGTTGGGATCGCACTGCGATACTGTGGGATGTAGAGACAGCACAACCGCTACAGCCTCTCACTGGCCACGATCACGAGCTTACCCATGTTTCGGCACATCCAACTCAACGTTTAGTTGTAACCGCTTCCCGTGACACTACCTTCCGTTTGTGGGACTTCCGCGATTCAATTCCTGCAGTATCCGTCTTTCAGGGTCACACTGAGACTGTCACATCCAGCGTCTTTGCACGCGACGATAAGGTAGTCTCCGGGTCAGATGATCGTACAATTAAAGTATGGGAATTGCGCAACATGCGCTCAGCTCTTGCCACCATAAGGACCGATTCATCTGTTAATCGCTTAGCCGTGTCCACCGGTGGAATTATAGCCATACCGCACGACAATCGACAGATTCGTCTATTTGATTTGAATGGACAACGTGTGGCGCGTTTACCGCGCACCAGTCGTCAGGGACATCGTCGAATGGTCTCCTCCGTTGCCTGGGCAGAGGAGCCTCTATTGAATTGTGATTTGTTCTCATGCGGCTTTGATCGACGCGTATTTGGCTGGTCCATAGTCTTACCAAAGGATAATTGAAAATTACTAAAACGTTGAGCTGCATTGCAGCCTTGAAAATCAATAAGATGATTTTCTATAACAACGTTCTAATACACACACACACACACATAAAAGCGAATATCTCTCGAACACATCATCGGCGTTTAGTTGTTATTTAAAACCGACCGAAGCTTGTATTAACTTAAACCATCGTATATCAAGTATTTTAGACTTGCTCTTTATACATAACATGAATCTTGCTTTATGCCAAATATTCCTGGTATACATACTTACATATATAATATGCATATTATCATTGTTATTACTACATATACTAAATGTGAAATATGTAGATAAGAGGTTGAGAAAATCGACCATTTTAGCTGTGTTTTTATTAATATCGTACGATTTATAGTAACTTAACTTTATATGTCTAAGGCATGTGTTTAATAATTGATGTTAGATACAAAAATACTTAATAATAAAATGTCCCATATCCACTCCGAATACAGGGCAACTTTGGAATAAAATGATACAAATAAAAGGCCATCTTCTTTAAAGATGAGCAAACTTTAAGACTAGTAGGCCAATGAGAATACCCAATTCGAGAATAATAATTAATATTAATACGATTCTGTTGTAGAGAACTTCGTGACGCAGTTTCCGTATGATGACTCGCGATTTGGACAATTCCTGGTCAGCATCTTCGAGTCTGCGTGTTGTACGCAACAAAGATTCCCGTTGCTCGCCCAGTTCGCCGAGTACCTGCATGTGTCATATGAGTAAACATCGTATAAAATATATAAAACACAACGCTTACCTCAGCCCCTATATTTTCCGTCTGTATTGCGACTTGGTTAGACCTCTCTATACTTCTCGAAGTACTCTGAAGGACATTATAGGTGTTTGCAACCACCTGTTGCTGACGATGGTCGTGATCAATGCTCCCGCTGGGCAGTTGGGTATATCCTCCGTAAGACATGTTGATGATTTCAACTTGGAAAATTTTAATATTTATACTTTGTTCCCCCAAATTCAACAGCTGTCTGCAATCGAAGTATATATCGATACTGTTTCTGTCGATACTATCGATATAAATATTTTTAGAAATATCAGCATATAAAATTTATCGGTAAGCCACCACACAAATTGTGTAGTGAAACACCCCTGGTAGAACAATACTCATATTATCTTCACTTAAATTTAACGTATTTTGTTGCCAAGAACCGAAAGTTTAAGGTGATTTATAAGACTGAAGCAGCCAAATCATAACATCATCAATATCAAGTGTCTTATCAAGAGCAGGGAATTACGGTTTTGAAGCGTTATTAATAATAATTGATAGTGTCTTTCGAAATACATATGTTTGTACGTAAATACATACATATATACCACTTGAGAGCTTGGACTTTTGTATTACGATTTGTGATAAGAGAAAAGCTTGATCAGGCATATTTATTTGAGTATATGCACACATATATCAATCATTTAAATGTGTTAATATATGTACGTACTTGCGTACATATGTATTTAGCGTGCTTGGAGGCCGCTGCAAAGTCACTGAGAGTCTTCTCTAGTGAAAGTCACTGAGAGTCTTCTCTAGTGAAGGAGAGCGAGAGAGAGATGAAGAGAGAGAGAGAGCGCGCTCCCATCGGTTACTCGCTCGCCTCAGCTGAATGCTTGAAATCAAAAGCAAGTGAACGCTGGTGCTGACCAGACGTATGCTTTTCTGGCTCCGTCGAGATCGTTTCAATAACCTATACAAGCACAGCGGGCAAAACAAGTTCTAAATTTAACGCACGTACGCTTGGGGAATCTTGAATTTTTTGTATAATAATTTGTCTCAAAGCTGCAAAGGTAAGCAATAACAACGAGAAAGGTGCAAACAAACGCATATCAAAGAAAAACAATAATGCCATAAACTAAGATAAAAACGACAGATTAAATGGCAATATATATTGTACATATGTACATACAAATATACAAGTTTAAGTGTGAGTTCAAGGTGATCTTTAATTGAAAAGAATAAGCTAGGCAGTGCAAGTGAATAAGGAGTCAATTAAAAATCCATATGTGTTAGCCTATTACCATGATAATTAGCATGGTAATTAGCAAAAATGTGTTCCAATGTAAAAACTGCACGTGATCTTAGAGAGCAGCCTCAGTTGTTTTGTGCTGCTCCAGCTTGTCATGAGACTATTGTCAACGTCAATGCTCCCAGCTGACAACCGCCACCTGCCCCGCCGAGAGAGCGCAACTCTCCGCTACTGTCTTTATCTATGTATGTATCTGTGTATCTCTCAGTCACGCACGTAAGTCAGCAGTTTGAGTGCGAGTATACGAGTATATTCTGCACTGCTCACACTTAACCAGCAACGTTACAGAGTTGAGTTTATGCAATCCGAATATCATGTGACCTGCAAATTTCCTTAATTCCTTTAGAATTCCTTTGGGATGTTGGCTTTACTTTTAACAATTCTCAAGTAGCTCTCAATCGTAAGAGGGAAGCAATGAATTTCAATTGAATTATGATTTATGGCTTATTCATAAAATGCTCATAAGAAGCACTATCAATCATTCTGATTAGACCTATTATTGATCGATTATACGCTTCCTTATGAATTGAAATTCTAACAATGTGCTACACTGTTGAGTCTAGACAACTTGAGTATAACAGTTTTCCGGCATATTATACGATTAGCAAAGTAATCGAGACCAAAGCCCTCCTTATGTAATATTTGCCCGGTTATCAATGTTTGGGTGGGGCGTATGTGTCATTCGATTGCCTGGATTTTAGGTACATATTTAAATATATTTCTCAAGTTTATCAGTTTTGTTTCTTATCATTGCCGTCTTGTGTCGTCTATTAAAAGCCAATTGAATACAAAAATCATGGAATACGCTACACTTAACCTTAAATTCAAAATGATTTTGATCTCTATTAATGATAGTTAGAACAAAAATGTGATAAAATTGAGCGCAAAATACAATAAGCGTATTTACACAATAACCAAATAACACACACACTCACATGCATACATATGTATGTTGGTATGTACAGCTCACAAAAGAGCGAGAGCGCGTAAGAGCGAGAAACAAACAAAACAAAAAAAAATTGAACGAAACTCCGTTGTCGTCGTAGCGATATAAACATGGGCGTGCTTCAACGGGGGCGACATCGCGATTGGAATTAAACACGAATTGCTGTTGCTTCGTTGTAATGTAATTAAGACTCACCCGCTTCTAGCGTGTATAGAACCGCGACAGCACGCACGCACCTACATATACATATACATGTACAGTGGCTCTAAGCTTGTTTGAACCAGGTTTACATATTAAACATTTTAAATAAACATTTTAAAACATTTTATCATTTAAAGCAGATATAATTAATATTCAAACGCAGCTTTAGTAATTATTGCTTACACTATATGATGATTATTTTTGACTAATATAAGAATCTTACTCGTAAATCATAAATTAAGTGACTTTTATTTTGAAAAAAATTAAATAAATATAAAAAATAATAATTATATGTGATGATTACAGAAATATTTTAAAATCACCGAAAATGCAAAGATTTCTTTGAAACGATCATTTGTTATTATTCTTTTTCATGTATCTTTATTTCTTGTCATTGATTTTTGAATTAAAAAAGAAAAGTCATTAATTGTGATCCCTGGTTTAAAATGAAGTGGGTCAAATAAGCTGAGACCCACTGTATATTGCAAAGGCACAGACACTACTCACACCCACACGTTTGACGTCCAGTCAGAGTTACTCACGAAAATGACCAGCGAAAAGTAAACGGCGACGTCGACGTCGAAGCCAACGTCAACGTCGACGTCAAGCAGCAACTACATTTTAACAGACGGGGCAACGGTGTGTTTAGTTGTTTTGAAGTTAAACTGGTTTACAGTTGCTTTCAGTTTTTGTGCGTGCTTAGAAACTGAAATTTATTTGTATTATTCGTATTTGGTTAATGTAAATACACATTTATGTTCATTTATTTTTATTGAGTTAATAAGCGCATATCGTGTTTTGCAAGGCAAGTTGAAATTTAGCTCGAAAGCGTTTCATATTAATTGAAATTTAATTAAAAACGATATGCCAGTGCAATATTGTATATGTATGTATGTATGTACATATGTCTGTGTTTGCCATGCCAAAGTTGCTGACAGTAGACATACATACATACGTATGTATGTTTGTGCTGAGTGATGTTAACTTGAAAGTGATATTGAGTTGCACATTTTTTGTATTAAATTATTTATAGTACGAACTCAATTTACATACATACATACATATGTACACATCATCTATGTATATAAACCAATATGTAAGGCTAAGTGCGACTTCATTCACCAGAATCAATTATCGTTATACGCCGACTTCCATTTAGAAATTGTAAAATCTTTAAAGGCGACAGTATTGTATAATATATTTTATATATATCTCTGTTCCAATTGGATTGTTATATTTGGCGAGGCACACTTCCCTTATCAAAAATTGTTAAGAAGCGCTATACAAAGAAATACTTTGATAAATCTACTATAAATATCCCAAGAGCTTTCTCAGTTCCCAGCAGGCAATCGTTGTGGCTAAGCAACAGTTGCGATAAAGCAATCTGGTTACTTGTAATCCATGAATGAATGGAGTATAAGTAATACTCATTATGTAAGAAATACTTTGGATCAAGTATATTCATACATATGTATGTATATATATTTTTTTATAAATCTTAATATCCCAAGAGCTTTCTCGGTACTGAATTGAGTATAAGTAATACTCATTATGTATTAATTGCTCTTCCAAGTTCTTGCTGGGAAACTTGCTCTTCACAGCGCTTATCCGCTCCTTTGGTCAACACCTTAGGGCTGATTATGTTTCTGACGAGCAGCCAGAGAGTTAAAATTATATACTGTCCCACAGGAGTCGCTAAAAATTCCGACATAAATTCACAAATGCCTTAAACGTGTCATTAGTAGATATATATGTACATATATGTATATATAAATGGACATTTATCATTCTAATATGTAAATATGTACATATAAATGTGAATAAACATACATATGTACATATACAAATTCATATTATACACTCGGCAAAAAACTTGGGAATACTGCGACTAAATCAAATGTCGAAAAGATTGAAATTTCAATAATATTATTACAAAATTTAATTTTTTTGAATTATATTAAACATAACTTTAAAATAATCTTTTATGATCCTTAGTTTTTTAGAACACAAATGAATTTTACTTGATAAGTTTCAAATTAGCATTTATGATCCTTTGTTTTTTAGAACTCAAGTGAATTTTACTTGATAAGTTTTAAGTTATCATTCATGATCTTTAGTTTTTTATGATTTTACTTGACAAGTTTCAAATTATCATTCAGGATCCTTTGTTTTTTAGATCAGAAATGAATTTTACTTGATAAGTTTCAAATGATCACATATGATCCTTAGTTTTTTAGAACCCAAATTAATATTACTTGATAACTTTCAAGTTATAATTCATGATCCTTTTTTTTTTAGATCAGAAATGAATTTTACTTGATAAGTTTCAAATGATCACACATGATCCTTTGTTTTTTAGAACCCAAATGAATATTACTTGATAACTTTCAAGTTATAATTCATGATCCTTTGTTTTTTAGATCAGAAATGAATTTTACTTGATAAGTTTCAAATGATCACACATGATCCTTTGTTTTTTAGAACCCAAATTAATATTACTTGATAACTTTCAAGTTATAATTCATGATCCTTTTTTTTTTAGATCAGAAATGAATTTTACTTGATAAGTTTCAAATGATCACACATGATCCTTTGTTTTTTAGAACCCAAATGAATATTACTTGATAACTTTCAAGTTATAATTCATGATCCTTTGTTTTTTAGATCAGAAATGAATTTTACTTGATAAGTTTCAAATGATCACACATGATCCTTTGTTTTTTAGAACAACAATTGAATTGAAAGTTAGAATTTCATTACATTTTAGAACGTAATTTTCTCAAGTGTATATCAGTATGTTCGTGCATATGTATGTATGTATGTATGAATTTACTGCAAAGCTAAAGCTAATTCCTGGTCAGGCCATTAAAGTTCGATAATGTGCGTCGCGTCGCGTCGCGTTGTTGTCCGTGTCGTTGACTGTTTGAGTATGATGATGTCACAATGAACCTTGGCGCGACGAGTCGCAACTGTGTGTCTATGTCTGTGTGTATGTCTGTATTTTAGCCCATACACATACACATACACATACACATAGAGAGAGACGCCAGACACTGTTGCCCACTCGACAGCCGCTCCCCAGTGCCCATTGCCCAGTGCCCATTGCCCAGTGCCCATTGCCCAGTGCAACGCTAACAAGAGTCACATTTTCGCGCTCTAATTAAATCAAAAACATTAATCACACGCATTATCTAAGTGCCCCCAATTTTGACTATTCGCTGCCGAATTATTTTCATATGTTTTGTTAGAGTTCTGATAAAACGACGAAACAACATTTAATTGCATTAATCAACTTTACTACTCTTCTCATATATAGACCATAAAATAATAACAGTCCAATAGTGTGAGCTGATATATTCCAACTCCCATAATTAATCAGACCCCCCTCGACAACCCACTACTGATAATACAAGTAAACGTTAAACATTTTGCAAAATTATTGGGTTAATAAGATTTCCGTGTTTATGTAGTTTTACCTGTATAAATTGATTTAACCAGAGAATAGAAATTGCCTAAACGTAATTATTTACGTTAAATCGGGTTCTACAGAAATCTTTTGTGGATATCCCAAAACATATACAAAAGAAAAGAAAAATAAATAGTAAGCTCAACAAATCTCTGCAGATTAAGAAAACAATTCAAAACAAAACAGATTCGCTTTTAGAAACAGCATCAAAAATGCCCAACTGTTTGTATATACATATGTATATGCTTGTACATATGTATATGCATAAATACATATGTATGTATATAGTTTACGGAATGCCAGACAAAGGAAGCCATTGGGTAGTCGCCATGTGAAGACGTCTTCGTCTTCGTCTTTGTTTTTCTTATTTGAATTTTAATTGCATGTCTGTGGATTGTTCCAACTAACCTCCTGTTTCCCCCCAATGTTCTATCTCTATGCTTTGCAGGGAACGTGAAGAGTCGCCAAGATGGGGGATATGTTCCGCAGTGAGCAAATGGCACTATGCCAGATGTTTATACAACCAGAGGCCGCATACACCTCCGTCTCGGAGCTGGGTGAAACCGGCTCTGTGCAGTTTCGCGATGTAAGTTTAATGAATTGATGAATTCTCCACTCACATTCTAATCGTTATTTCTTTCCATTCCCCTTGATAGCTGAACTGCAATGTGAACATCTTCCAACGCAAGTTCGTGACGGAGGTGCGTAGATGCGATGAGCTGGAGCGTAAGATTCGCTACATCGAGACGGAGATCAAGAAGGACGGCATTGCGTTGCCCGATATCCAGGATGACATTCCGCGTGCTCCCAATCCACGTGAGATCATCGATCTGGAGGCGCATTTGGAAAAAACCGAATCGGAGATGATTGAGCTTGCCCAGAACGAGGTGAACATGAAGTCCAACTATTTGGAGTTGACCGAACTCCGCAAGGTGCTGGAGAACACCCAGGGCTTCTTCTCCGACCAGGAGGTTCTTAATCTGGATTCAAGCAATCGCGGTGGAGGCGATGAAGCCACTGCCCAACATCGCGGCCGATTGGGATTCGTTGCGGGTGTAATTAACCGGGAACGTGTCTTCGGCTTTGAGCGCATGTTGTGGCGCATCTCGCGTGGCAACGTGTTCCTGAAGCGTTCCGATTTGGATGCTCCCCTTAATGATCCAGCCACTGGTCATCCCATCTATAAGACCGTCTTTGTGGCCTTCTTCCAGGGTGAGCAGCTGAAGAATCGCATCAAGAAGGTGTGCACCGGTTTCCACGCCTCGCTTTATCCTTGTCCCAGCTCGCACATTGAGCGCGAGGAGATGGTAAAGAATGTGCGCACTCGTCTCGAGGATCTGAAGCTGGTGCTTAGCCAGACCGAGGATCATCGTAGCCGCGTGCTGGCCACGGTTTCCAAGAATCTACCTTCGTGGTCGATCATGGTCAAGAAGATGAAGGCCATTTATCATACGCTCAATCTGTTCAACATGGATGTGACCAAGAAGTGCCTCATCGGCGAGTGCTGGGTTCCCACCAAGGACTTGCACATTGTGCAGAAGGCTTTATCCGACGGCTCTGCCGCTGTGGGCAGCACCATTCCGTCGTTCCTCAATGTCATCGATACGAACGAGCAACCGCCGACATTCAATCGGACCAACAAGTTCACACGTGGCTTCCAGAACCTTATCGATGCCTACGGTATCGCTTCCTACAGGGAGTGCAATCCAGCGCTGTATACTTGCATTACATTCCCCTTCCTGTTCGCTGTCATGTTCGGAGATTTGGGCCATGGCATTATTCTTTTGCTTTTCGGAGCTTGGATGGTGCTGAGCGAGAAAAAGCTGGCTCGCATTAAGAATGGCGGCGAGATCTGGAACATCTTCTTTGGAGGACGCTACATTATTCTGCTGATGGGTCTGTTCTCCTGTTACACGGGTATCATCTACAACGATGTTTTCTCCAAATCCATGAATCTGTTTGGCTCCAATTGGATTAACAATTACAATACATCGACCGTGCTGACTAATAAGCATCTTCAGTTTCCTCCAAGGACCTCTGCAAAGGGCGTTTACCCACTGGGATTGGATCCCATCTGGCAGATGGCAGACAACAAGATTATCTTCCTCAACAGTTTCAAAATGAAGCTGTCCATCATTGTCGGTGTGCTTCACATGGTCTTCGGTGTTTGCATGTCAGTTTGCAACTTTGTGCACTTTAAGAAATACTCCTCCATAATCCTGGAGTTTGTGCCACAAATTCTGTTCCTGCTGCTGCTCTTCGGTTACATGGTGTTCATGATGTAATTAACAATACACTTCTTGCCTATTGAAGTATGTGATGTAATGGTATTTTTTCTTTGTCTAGGTTCTTCAAGTGGTTCAAATACACCTCCGATACCGATTTTCAGCCTGAGACACCTGGTTGTGCTCCATCCGTGCTGATTATGTTCATCAACATGATGTTGTTCAAGAACACAAAGCCATTTGCTGGCTGCGATGAGTTCATGTTTGCAGGCCAGGAAGGCCTACAACAGACCTTTGTGGTCATTGGTCTCATCTGCGTTCCTTGGATGCTGCTGGGCAAACCCCTTTACATCAAATTCACCCGTGGTCGTCGCGTCTCACACGTAAGCATATTAAATTACACAAATGAATTGTTTTTTTTTGCTTATCATTCGGATTTATCTTATCCATTGAAAGGTCAAGCACAATGGTGAGCTGACAGGCAACATGGAGCTGGCCGAAGGTGAGACTCCATTGCCCACCGGCAATTCTGGACCCGAGCAAGCTCACGGTCACGATGATGAGCCCATGAGCGAAATCTTCATCCATCAAGGCATTCACACCATCGAATATGTGCTCAGTACCATCTCACATACGGCCTCGTATCTGCGTCTCTGGGCTCTATCCTTGGCCCACGCCCGTAAGTACTAACAATAAATCACACTATGCACTTTATGCTAATGTTATATTCCCTCTTATAGAGCTGTCTGAGGTGTTGTGGAACATGGTGTTGTCGTTGGGTCTGAAGATGCCTCCATACACCGGTGCCATTGGACTCTTTGTCATTTTTGGTGCCTGGTGCATGTTCACTCTGGCCATTTTGGTGATGATGGAGGGTCTGTCCGCCTTCCTGCACACACTGCGTCTGCACTGGGTGGAGTTCATGAGCAAATTCTACGAGGGTCTCGGCTATGCCTTCCAGCCCTTCAGTTTCAAGGCCATTATCGATGGAGAGGAAGAGGAGTAATTTGCTTAGCAAATGCAACAAATATATAAAGAATATATGTACGAGCTCGTTTATTATGGTTTTTCCCGTTTTTGTTAAATATTTTTGTTTTTCTCGCGACACTGTCAGTATTGTGGTGCTCTTCCCACAGATTCCCTCATCCGTTGTCCAAAACACTTACGTTTATTTTGTTATGTACTTGTATTCAAATGTATTCTCAAAATCATTTTCAAAGCAATAATTTGATATTCGTTGTTACAAATAATTATAAATGAATTAGTCATGTCTGTTAATGTCTGGTTAGAATTTATTGTAAAGATATTTTGATGTTTCAGATATATCATTAGTGTAAATTCTTGGCATATATTCAACTACGTGATCAAAATAAAACAAGAAGAGAGCAGCAATCAATTTGTTTCATTAAACTCTTACCTAAGTATCCATTGGAACTTTCCGTATTTATTACTTGGACTCGCGACGGTTCACAACTAACTGAAGACAGTGTCTTCATAAGAATTCAGTGCAAATGGTTTTCTAATGGTCTAACAATTGATTTTTAATACCTATGGGTCTGTTGCCTTATCAAATAATCGACTGATAAGACTGCTGGGCAATTCCATCATATTGATAGATGGCTCAATTATGCATCAAGTTCCTCGTTTCGTCACCTTGTGGTCTTCTTTGATGACATTTATCCAGAGCATGCGCCCATAGATAAGCCTGGAAAGTTGTACATAGGGTGGACTTCCATATACCCAAAGCTTCATTCGAAATGTCACTTGACCACGTCGATCAGTTCCCCTGGCGTCATCAGAGTGCGCACAGGTGTCACTGGAAGATCGATAAAACGTGCAATGTGGTGTAGTAAATTAAAAGGATGGGCATGTGGCTCCGGCCCCGAGGACAGTATTTTTCGGAGTGAGCAGATGTCCTTGGCGCAGATGTTCCTGCAGCCCGAGGCGGCCTATGAGACCATCGCTCAGCTCGGTGAGATGGGTTGTGTGCAGTTCCGCGATGTAAGTCAATATGGTTTATATGGAAGTCTATGGAAATTTTAATACCCATGTCCTTGTCCTTGAAGATGAACGAAGGCGTCACCGCGCTGCAGCGCAAGTTCGTCAATGAGGTGCGCCGATGCGACGAGTTGGAGAGGAAGATTCGTTATGCAACTAATGAACTCAAAAAGGATGGCTATACGGTGGTCGATCTCATTGAGGACTTTCCGCCAGCACCAAAGCCCAAGGAGATCATCGAGCTGGAAATGCTATTGGAGAAGACAGAGACTGAGATCATCGAACTCTCTGCCAACAACGTTCGGTTGCGGACTAATTTGCTCGAGTTATCCGAAATGATTCAGGTGCTTCAGAGAACCGAGCAGTTCTTTTCCGAGCAGGAATCCCACAACTTCGATACCAATAAGCGTGGCACCCATAGGGATCCGGAACAATGTGACGGTAGCTTGGGATTTATCGCTGGCGTCATCCGCAGAGAGAAACAGGTTTGTATCTAAATTCAAGCTACAAAATTAAAGACCTCAAAAAAAAAAAAAAACAAGGAATGATGGAAAAAAAAGGAAACAAAAAATTAAGAAATTCAAAAATCTAGTTTATTAATATTAGGAAAAGTAGTTTTGATATTTCTAACTCTTACTTAAAGATTATAATTTTTAGTTTCCTAAATATCGAGTGATTTTCATAAAATACTTTTAATTTCGGATTTTCCAAATATTAACTTTCAAATTAATTTGTATTTCCTTCATTTTATTATTATTTACAAAAATTCTTAAGGGAATCCTTTTGATGAGTTTATATATTGCATTAATTTACAGTTCGCCTTTGAGAGGATGCTGTGGCGCATCTCGAGAGGCAATGTCCTGGTCCGAAGGTGCGATATAGAGGAACCAGTCAAAGATCCCCGCACGGGTGAAATGGTCTATAAGAGCATATTTGTGGTCTTCTTCCAGGGAGATCAATTGCAGGGACGCATACGTAAAGTGTGCACCGGTTTCCATGCCTCCATGTATCCCTGTCCAAGTTCGCATGAGGAGCGCATGGATATGATTAAGAGTGTGCAAACACGCCTTGAGGATCTGCAGATTATTATCAACCAGACCGAGGATCATCGTTCCTGTGTGCTGAAGGCCGTCCTGAAGCAGCTGCCCAACTGGACAGCCATGATTAAGAAAATGAAGGCCATTTACCACACCCTCAACATGTTTAACGTGGATCTGGGCAGCAAGTGTTTGATTGGCGAGTGTTGGGTTCCAACCCGTGAGCTTGAGGATGTCGAGACTGTGCTAGGCGAGGCCTCCGCAGCCCTGGGCAGCACAATTCCCACGATATTCAATATACTTGAGACGCAGAAGGCGCCACCCACATATTTCCGGACCAACAAGTTCACATACGGTTTCCAGGTGCTGATCGATGCCTACGGAATTGCCAGTTACCGTGAAGTTAACCCAGGACTCTATACATGCATATCCTTCCCCTTTCTCTTCGCCGTTATGTTTGGTGACATGGGTCACGGATTCCTCGTCTTCCTGCTCGGTTTATGGATGGTCCTCGATGAAAAACGTCTAATGAAAACACGCGCTGGAGAGATTTGGAAGATTCTGTTCGGTGGTCGCTATATTATATTGTTGATGGGCATGTTTGCTATGTACACAGGATTCATATACAACGATTGCTTCTCCAAGTCGTTCAATATCTTCGGATCGCACTGGGAACTGCAGTACAATCGAACTACAGTCTTAACGAATCCTGCGCTGCAGTTGAATCCTACAACGGATCAACGTGGCACCTATCCCATGGGCATTGATCCAATCTGGCAGTCGGCAAGCAATAAGATCATCTTCCTGAACACCTACAAGATGAAGCTATCCATTATATTTGGAGTTCTTCATATGATCTTTGGCGTCTGTCTATCCGTTGAGAATTTCGTGTACTTTAAGAAATATGCCTACATATTCCTGCAGTTTGTGCCCCAGGTCCTGTTCCTGTTACTCCTCTTCGGCTACATGGTCTTTATGATGTTCTACAAGTGGATTCAATACTCGGCCCGAACCACGGACGTGGCCGATTCCCCTGGTTGTGCACCATCTGTGCTCATTATGTTTATCGACATGATATTGATGAAGACGGAAGTTCCCTCACCAGGTTGCATGCCATCCATGTTCCCTGTCCAGCGGAACTTGGAAACCATTCTATTCGTTGTGGCCATCATATGCATACCTTGGATTCTCCTGGGAATGCCTCTCTGGATTACATGCAAGCGCAAATATAGGGTAAGTTCTTGGGGAATAATCAATTTGAAATTGTATGATTAACAAGTTGTCCACAGAAGAATAAGGTTGAACACAATTTCGATACCATCATGGAGACCATTGAAATAACGGGCAAGGAAGTTATTATAACTGAACTGGGAGATTCCCATAAGAAGGCACCGCTCAGCGAGGAGGAAGAGGAGGAGGAAGAGCCCATGAGTGAGATATGGATACACCAGGCCATTCACACCGTGGAGTACATTCTGAGTACCATCTCCCATACCGCCTCCTATCTACGTCTCTGGGCTTTATCCCTGGCCCACGCTGGTTAGTTGTCCACCCATCCATGTTGAGAATTTCCCTAACGATTAACTCTTGCAGAGCTGTCCGAGGTACTGTGGACCATGGTGCTATCAGAGGCCTTGCAGATGAGCGGATATGTGGGTGTGATTGCCGTTTTCATCATATTTGCCATTTGGGTGTTCTTCACCATTGCCATCATGGTCATGATGGAGGGATTGTCCGCATTCCTGCACACACTGCGTCTGCATTGGGTGGAGTTCATGAGCAAATTCTATACGGGAATGGGCTATGAGTTCCAGCCGTTGAGCTTCAAGGCCATGCTCACTGCTGAAGACGAGGATTAGGTCAGTTTGGTGAGGTTCATGCAACCTTTATTGGGTCAAAGACAGCGCCCATTAATAAATACAGCATTCCAGAATTTGCGGCTGTTTCTTATTCGTCTCTTGGGTCTCATGGGTCTCATTGGGTCGCTCCACTTGCCCCACTTACCCCACATTACGACGTGATTTCATTTCAAAGCGTAAAAAGGTCATTGCATTGAGGGCAGCGCTCAGCGAAAAATTCTTGCCAAGTGCAGCAGATTTCTATGGAAGTCAACTATTATGGAATTCAAAACTCTTTGTAGACCCTGTACATTAAAAGTGCAAAGGGTGTCTTAAGTTAAGTTAAGGAGTGACAGTAAAGTTACTAACTAAACCAACAGTAACTGAAATATTAGCACGATTATAAGAAGAAGACTTTGAAGACATGAAGATTATACAAGATAAAATTTAATATACTGAATATTTCAGTATCATTAAGTTATATATTATGTATTTAGAGTTGTTCAACTGTATGAACGCCTAGATTTAGGAGAGCTAGATGCACCAAATTTGCTGTATTCCAAGTACATAGGTCAAGTTTGCTTTTGAATTTTGCGGCATTCAAAGCTAGAGACTTGAGTTTTGGCACACATCATAATTATTGTGGCCTTAAGGTATCCTACAAATTTCATAACGATCGGAAGAATTCAAAGGAAGGAGAAGAAGGCACAACGTACTTGATCTTAGATCAAAATATAACTTTTACAGCACAAGTACAGGGTCTGTCACAGTCGAGTTTGCTGGAGTAGCCTTTCATAATAGACTTTTTTAAGCGAATTACCGACAGAGAGACAGACGTATTGGCAAGAGCCAGCATACTTGGCTTATTAGCTCGAATCACTGGCCAGCGTTGCGCAGTTGTGGAGCTAAAGAGCTCTGGGAAAGTCACCCTCGCATCATCATCGATAAGATTCTATTTGAAAATGTTGTGTCTACATCTGGTGCTATTTATATTGGGATTGTTGGCCGTCTCTCGAGCGGATACCTTGGTGCAGCTCCATGTGAATCGTCCCTACAACGATGTCAACGAGAAGTTTGTGAGCTTCGCTGTGAAGCCCGAGGATATGTACGATGCTCTCGATGGGAAGAATCGTAAGGCTGTCACCAGCATGGCGGCTCTCCTGGGAGATGCCTATGTCAAGTTCATTGGTGACTTTTATTTTGCCACCAATGCGCCGACTCGTCTCCGTAATCCCACCAAGATCATTTGGAAGGGATTCAATCGCTGGACGCGGTAAGTGCTCCTGGACTTTAGGTTAAAGTACTCCAAATTCATCTGTTTGCATTCAACTGTAGCGCCGTCAATTGGACAATGATTATTCCGGTGCCATATGCTCCCGATGAGTGGGATTCCATGCACACTCTGAAGATCCTGAACACCTCGTATATGGTGGGAATTACGGACTGCATCTGGCAGCTTGGCACCGACTTTGGCACCTCGCGGGCAAAGGATTACGTGCAGGAGCTGAACACACTGAAGCTCATGACGGACACCTTCAGTCCCTACGTGGATAACTGGCAAGTGATGGGTGCGGACATCTCAGCTGGGAGCAGCGCTGAGGAGACTCGCAAATATGTGGACATGTCCAAGGATGTGAATGCTGCATTTGGCTGGACACAGTAAGTATTCATTCAAGGGAACCTGGACGGCATTTAATTGAATCTTTAATGAATCAACAGACCCGCCAACATGTTGCCCACCACAAGTCTTGGTAGCTACATCTACGACAGCGATCCGGCCTTGAGGACACTCCAACAACAGCGTGTGCCACTGTGGTTGAGTCTCCCGGAGGAGAGTTCTCCGGCCCAGTCCATAAGCAAGCGGCTGGTGGGAGATGAGACGACGGATGCACTCCGCTGGGCACAGACACTGGGAGATGCGGCGAGCGGCGGCTTCGATGTGATCTTCAAGCGGATGAGCCTTGAGGACTTTGAGAGGCCCAATTTCAGCTACTATGTGACCGCCCTGTTCAAGAAGGTCATGGGATCCAGGGTCTTTCCAGCGAGACCTCTTAATATGTTTGCTCCGAGCAACAAACTGTATACACATTGTGCCAACGCGATGTCTGGAGGATTGGCTTTCATGGTGGTCAACACGGAGGAGCAACCCACCACGATCACGGTTAAAAGTCTGAGTCGTCTCTCAACCAGCGACATTTGGGAATATGTCTTAACTGCCCAGGATGGTCGGGTGCGTCTGAACAACCAGAAACTGACGCTCAACTACACTCTTCGTCCTCTGGTCAAGCCGAAGGATGCCAGTAAGACTCTCCAGCTGATCACTCCCAGCATGTCTGTGGGATTCTGGGTGCTACCGAGTGTCAATCTGGAGCATTGTCAGTACACGGAAATCGAAGCGGACGATGCCAAAGCGGAGGGTTCATCCGAGAGTCGCCGTTCCAGCGGATACAGCTCAGCTGATCGTCTATTGCAGCGACTGATCGAGGAGACAGCCGTGGCACGAGGATCGATCCAAAGCACCCTTAACCGCAATCGGCGATTTGTCCTAGACAATCAGGAGACGGTAGATCCTGGATCTCTGCTCGGCAAATTGCTGCAGCCTTTCAATGTGCCTCAAGAGAAAGCGGCGACGGAGAAGCGACAGGTGATAGATAAGGTAAAGTCCAAGGCGCAATCGGTGCGACCTTACGAGGCGATGACCTGGCTAAGACAAGTTATCGAGCAGAGCCGGGATGTGGCAGAGATCCAGCGACAACGACACCGACGGAGCAGACGCAGTACCTCAAGCCACAGTGGTCCCTTCTTCTACAACAGACACGGCAAGAAGTCAACGTTGACCAAGAAGATAACCGAGATACGAAAGCCAGAGCGTAAGGTTAAACCACTCTTCGATCTGGCTGAGTTTGACGAGGAGGAGTTCTTCAAGAAATTGGGGGAACAGCCGGAGCCACCACCGTATTCCCGTCTTCCAGAGGGAGATGTCCATCTCAAGCACATTGAGTCGCCAGATGGCGAGGAGAGCGAGATGCAGCCGGACTCCGAACAGGGCAGTTTCATTAAAAGACGTCGACCAACAATTAGGAGACAGATGAAAATTCTTCAACGCTCGCAAGAAGACAGTGTGGAAGAGGAGCAGGAAACCCCCAAGGAGCAGGAGCGAAGCAAGTTGCGTCTCCTGCCCACGGAATTCTTTGAGGCTCTACCTGCACCCGCTCCCAAGCAGGTCAAACGCATGAACCTGGGTGCCACACTAAACTCGCTCCTGTTTCCCGAACCCTTCTCCAGCAAGGGATCCATTAGCAAGAGTCCGAGCAAGCTGGAGTCGGATGCAGACCCCGAATCGGAGCCGGATGTGGAACGTGCTAAGGGAGACGGCAATAAAAAGCGATCAGCCAAAGGAGATCATGCGGCCAGCGATTTCCTGCAGGCTCAGAGGGAACTCGGAAAACACTTCCTCAGTCACATCAATGAGCACGAGCAGGAGTTGCCCTTGGGTGATGAGAATACACGGGAATTGTCACTTGAAACAGACGCCTTAGATAGTGATCTCAAGCCCAAAAAGCAACTGCAATCCCATGATCCTGAAGAGGATTACTTTGGTGGCAAGATGATGGAGAGAGCGCCAATTCCGGCACCCAAGCGACTGACTAAGAAGAGCAACGATGAGAGCATCACTTCCTGGTGGGATATGCCGTCACAAAGACATCGACGTGCTCTACCCTTCAACTTTGCTGACGAAGGACTCGGCTCCAATGCGATTGACAAGGATGATCAGAAGGAGTTTTTGCCCCTGGGTCGCTATTTGTTCTATGAATACAAAGTGGACTTGTCCACAGTGACGCCTCCCAAGAAATCCACTGAATCCGATCCGGTAATGAAGATCAACAGTAAAAGAACTCCAGCATCGACAGATCGAAAGATCACACTGTCGGACAACATTGTCACCACGGTCAAATCCAAGGTCTCCAAGATCATGAGCATTATCTCAAGACACATGAACGAGTGGTACAACACTTTGGCGAAACATCTGGAAACTGATGTCGATAAGTCGAGTAGTTCCAGCACCGAAGGCGGCAATGCCATATAGAGACATATAATATATAAATATTGAGAATTATAGAAAATTATAGAGATTCTATAAACATTATATATATAATTAAATTTAGTATACTGTGTTTATATGACGCTTAATGTAAATATGTATTTATGTACAATACAATTTATTACATCGTACAATTGAAAACCATACATGGTGATTATTCTATTATTTATCATATTAATACGAAATTAAATTGCTAATTGTTTCCTACGCTACTACATTTTATTTATATAATTAATTATCGTCTGGTTGTTTACGAATATTTAATATATATTTTTCGATAGCTATAATGCATTTAAAAATAAATGTAAGTATCTGCTCTATAATTTAGATCTTAACCCTTGAATTATCTCTTATTTCAAATCAAGTCTAGAAACGTCTTTTTTTCATTCGCTATTTGTCACCAAGTTAGGAATAATTTAAGTAACTCATAAAATGCATTCATTAATAAATGTATTATATAAATATATTAAAAATGTATAAATCTGCTCTAAAATTTAGAATTCCACTTTAGAATTCTCTCTTTATTCACGACTTCTCTCGATTCTATTCTATTTGTCACCAAGTTAGGAATAATTTAAGTAACTCAAAATATGCATTATGAAATAAATTTATTATATAAATATATTAAAAATGTATAAATCTGCTCTAGAACTTAGAATTCATTTATCTCTTTATTTATTCTTCTCTACATTCTTTATTTGTCACCAAGTTAGGAATAATTTAAGTAACTCATAAAATGCATTATGAAATAAATTTTTTATATAAATATATTAAAAATGTATAAATCTGCTTTAAAATTTATAATTTATCTCTTGAATTCTCTCATTATTCACGACTTCTCTCGATTCTCTATTTGTCACCAAGTTAGGAATATTTTAAGTAAGTCATGAAATGCATTAAGAAATAAATTAATTACATAAATATATTAAAAACGCATAAATCTACTCTAACATTAAGAATTCATCTCTAAAATTAAGAATTCAACTGTTGAATTCTCTCTTTTTTCAGAATTTCTCTCCATTCTCTATGAGGAATAATTTAAGTAACTCAAAAAATGCAATTAACAACAAAAAACAACATTACCTATGGTTTCTGAGATTCAAAACTAGTTTTAAGATTGCTCTTTTATTATTTCTTTCTGCTCTTCTTCGAATTCTCTTTCAATGTCTTCTCTCTCTTAAAACTAGTCGAAGACCAGCGCAAATGAAAGCCATAAAATATTGAAGCAGACGCTCAGCTTTGACTTGTTCCGCCGGCTAAAGTGGCCAACAAAATCAACAGCAACAACATCAAGAAACAACAACAACAACAACAACAACAACAACAACAACAACAACAACAACAACAACAACAACAACAACAACAACAACAACAACAACTGTACAACTATTGTGGCTATTTACAATAACAACAATGAGCAGTAGCTCAGCGATCGGGAGACGTTGCAGCTTCGGCTTTAAAGCCAGTCTCTGAGCAAGCGTTCAAGGCGAAGGTTGTGGTTGAGTCTTGAGTCTTGAGTCTTCCATCTGTTCCATCTAGTTCAAAGTACATCCGAATATAATAATAAGTATATACAAGTATATAAATTGGTCAGAATAATCAACAGGTGAGTGTGCGGAAATTTGCAATCTCATATCATGGCTGACTCGGCAGATTTGTTGTTGTTGTTGTTAACCGAAAAAGAAAAACGGGTCAAGAAGAAGTTGCATTCAGGGCGAGGCAGCAGTCGGAGAAGCGCATGGAAGCGTATCCAGTAATATACAAGTAGTCAGCCAGTCTCAGAGCATACCATTTTTTTAGTGACGTGGACAGTAAAAACTGGCAACAAACCGACGCGACAACAGCAACATCAACAACTTCAACAGCTACAACAACTACAACAACTACAACATATTATTTCTGGCTTTCTTTCGATTTACCTGTGTTAACGGCAATGAACTTTGCTTTGTCTGCGACCAAAGGCTTTAAAAATCGTTTCATAATTATTTATCTCTTGCACATATGAAAAGTGAAAGTGTAAATTTCGTATCAATATTAAATTTTGAAATTAATGATTGCGTTTTTTCATATTGAAAACGAATTTCAAGAAAACGCATTGGCCAACTGAAAGTGACCAATAAACCAACAAATTCAGGCGGGCAAAACTTGTTTGGATTTCAGTCAATCGAAGCTATTAATTATATAAACGGATTTGCATATTGCTATCAATACACACCTAAAATACATAATATTATTTATAGGATGGGTTTCGTCTTGGCCTGGTTGCCAAGTGAGCATTATGTGCGTGACATCTTCCTCATGACACTCACAGCGGCCTTTGTGGCCACCTTGCTGAGCATTCGATTCTATTTACGTATTACGGCGGGCCGTTGCTTCACTGAGGTAATCCTGATCCACTCCCAAAAAAACCCGTAGATCTGATCCAAACTTTATCTTTCTTAATCCTACTAAACAAATTGAGATATATACTGCATAACTTGGAATATATAATTTCCTGAGTTCCCTATGTATATTATTACGATCTTCTAGCCGTGACGTGTTCAGTTAATTAGCTCTTTATAACTAGCTGAAAATCTGTGCGTCACATCTGGCTAACAGCAGTTGCAATTACGGTATTTGAATTACACTTGTGGAGATCGCTTACCTTTAAATTAGAAAAAAAAACTAATAAAGACTATGTTTCCACGTGGGTCGGCAATTTCCACAACGCTGATGACTAGAGAGAGACAGAGAGAGAGAGAGAGAGAAAAACTAATAATAATAAAAAAAACAACAAAGATTCATTCCGTTTTATACGAGTCAAGTCATAAGCTATGATTATATTAACTACATATTTTAATTAGGGTTGTAAATATGTATTTACCAGCCCCTCCTATTTAACACGACAACGCCTAAAACTTGCTACTAGCTGATTAATTGATTTAATCATGTTACTTTCAGACAAAAATGGAGGGAAAAACTGTCCTAATCACCGGCGCCAACAGTGGCATTGGCAAGGAAACGGCCAAGGATCTCGCAGGACGTGGAGCACGTATCATCATGGCATGCAGAAATCTAGAAACAGCCAACGCTGTCAAGGGTAAATTAATTTACAATATCAAATATGGATTATTCTTTAACCGAAGATTTCTTTTACCAGACGAAATCATCAAGGAGACCAATAACAACAAGATCTTGGTCAAGAAACTAGATCTGGGATCTCAGAAATCGGTTCGCGAGTTTGCTGCAGATATTGTAAAGACCGAGCCAAAGATTGATGTTCTTATACATAATGCCGGTATGGCATTGGCCTTCCGTGGCCAGACCAGTGAGGATGGTGTGGAACTGACCATGGCCACCAATCATTATGGGCCATTCTTGCTGACGCACTTGCTCATCGATGTGCTGAAGAAGAGCAGCCCATCGCGCATTGTTATCGTGGCCTCGGAGCTGTATCGTTTGTCTTCAGTTAATCTAAACAAACTGAATCCCATTGGCACTTTTCCCGCCGCCTATTTGTATTATGTGTCCAAGTTTGCCAACATTTACTTTGCCCGCGAGTTGGCCAAGCGTATGGAAGGCACCAATGTCACAGTCAATTTCTTGCATCCGGGCATGATTGATTCCGGCATTTGGCGCAATATTCCATTCCCACTCAACTGGCCCATGATGGCCATCACGAAGGGTTTCTTCAAAACAACCAAAGCCGGAGCACAGACTACCATTTATCTGGCGACATCCGATGAGGTGGCCAATGTGTCTGGCAAGTATTTCATGGACTGCAAGGAAGCGACATTGAATGCAGCTGCTATGGATGAGGAGAAGGGTCGCCAGCTGTGGGAGGAATCCCTTAAGATAGTCAAGTTGACGCCCCAGGAGCCCAAAATCTAATAGTTTTAACAACTAATCTCTGCTTTCTTGTCACTCGAATATTTTGCAATCTATCCATAATTTGGGGGGAGTATACCTTATGACTAAGTTTTCAAATAAATAAAAAATAATATCTGTGTAAGTTCAATATTGTTTTGAAGGATGTGTTGCGAACGTGAACTATCTAAAGTACTTTTGGAATTCTGCAAATGTTTTGTTTGTATAATTGTTCTAATTGTTCAAGATTGTTCTAATATTATTTTGAACCAATTTTGAAGTTTGAATTTAATTCAAAAACGATAAATTTTAAATACTTTGCATAAATTCAATGTGAAAAATATAAATTTTATTAATCACTATAAAATTTATTGATATTATTTTCTGAATTTTGTGCCTCCGTTCTGTGATTTCCCCATATCGCAACCATTATCGAGTCTCCAAATTCTGTTAAAAATGTTTAAGCTGTTAATAACAGTGTGGGAAATGTTAGTTTTGTCGCTAGTATTTTATTTCTGTTGCTGGTATTTCTGTTAACAACACTACTGGCAGTTACTTTTTGATATTTATTTAAGCAGTTTTTTAACGAGACGCCTTTTTCAACTGAAACTTTTAATTAAAGATACGAAACAAATTAACAGTTTTGAGCGAATTGATAATAAGTAAACTGAATTTCGAATATTTGATTTTAGCTGGCAGTATTTGACAGATTGCTCTGAAAACACCTTTTAGTTGGTCTACTTAATTTTCAGTTTTGATTTACTAACAATTGCTGATTGCTTTTAAACAAAGGTCAACTGGTCGTACTTGATTTCCTACAGAAGGAGGTTCAGTTTCATTTCATGAGAATTAATAAAATCGACAAATCACAGCGCCAATGGGAAATTTGATATGGTCAGGCCGAAAGAAGAATCAGAAACCTGGTAGCCAAAAAAATTCACACACAATGTTGCTTCATTTGTCACCTGTTGAGGGCAGTAGTCGGGGGAAGGGAGAGCAAAGGATACACACACACACACACACACAGGGGACACTGGGCTGCTGAGGGTCCTTAATCTGATAAAATTGCAAGCGCATCGCATTGTCTCTTTGCCAGCTCGATGGCACCCCTCTGCGGTTGTTAAAGTTGATTATTATCGGCGACTGGTTGACACGTGACTTCTGGTTCCGGTAGTGGTTCCGCTCGGGGATCGCCTGGCGCCAATGATGATGATGATTGCTGGCTAATAATATGTTAACAACTATAATTGAAATTTAATATTTATCCAAAGGCTTACAGGATAATCATTTGCGGTTTACATTTGCCAAAAATGCAGCCACAGATAACGAAACGTGGCACTCAGATAATTGCCGTTGAATATCCACCCCCTCTACTTCACCCCCCGTTGCTGTGAGAAATTGTCATATCCCGATCTTTAACGCATTTGTTTGCGGAAGTGATTCTGTATTTAATAATAAAAAAAAGCAACGTTAAACAGTAGCAGACAACGGGTAGACAATCGACTGAGTTTTATTGTTACATTGGCTTGTAGCTGACAGTCGGTTGAGGAACTCTACCCATTGATAAGGGACGGGACGGAACAAACCCTTGCTCTTGCCCTTGTGGTTCTTGAAAGTATCGTCTTACAAATTCAATTTGGCGCGCTTCACTCAAGTGTACTTAGTTTCGTAGTATCCAAAAACATATTTCGGAGGCCCAGTTCCAAATGTAATTCAAGTCGTTTTGGGGGCAGCTCATCGGACGCGTCCTGACACTGCCAGTTGTTTAAATTGTCGCATTGACCAAGTCGGACCAAGAAATTGTCTCGCGCGTTTAATAAGCAGGCTTACGTTTTTATTAAGAAGTCGACTATGACTCGGGCTCGATCCCGGCTCGTACAGCTGTCATCAATGGTGAGTCCTACTTATATAGTAACGGCTGCGTCTGTCAATTGGTCATCGATACTTTTCCCGGCACTACTGACGTGTGATGTGGGCTGACACCTATAACCAACAATCGTATTACAGAGCACAAACAACAGTTGTTAATAAGGAGCCAATATACAATTTTTGGCTAAACTTTACAAAGAATTTAGTACTGTATGCTATTTTATATTATTACATTACAACAGGCGTAGGCAGGTGGATAAAGGGGGTCAAAAAAAACGATTAAGAGAAGAATTTGATAATTTGAATTATTGGTATACTTTGTTCAATAACTCAATTCATTTAAAATGTATTTTGTATCTTTGAATTTTAATTTTAAAGCATCACTAAACTTTCACGAACATTAAGAATTTTAGAGAAAATTTGGTCTCCCCTTACGAGTATTATTTTTTCAAACGTGTTTTGCTAATTATTTTCATTTAGTCTAATGTCATAGGCAGGATTATAATACTCAAACAGTTTCCCTATAGACTTAACCACTTTTTTAGTCTATTTACCAAATACCTTTTGTACACCAAAAGCCTATATATTAATCAGGGATTAAAACCATAACCGAAACCGTAACCTTTAACCGGTAAAAACCGATTGAAATTTGTAACCGTAATAGAAACCGTAACCGAAAAAAATTGTTTACGCTGTACCGAAACCCACAAACCAAAACTCTTTAAACCAAAATAACCGTTTAGTAACCGATTAATTTATAAGGGTTAATTTCGGTTCTGGCCGTCGCAAGTACTTAGCAACTTTGATAACTTTGAACTGCCATAACTTTGTTAAAAGTCAATCAATTTCCATGAACAATGTAAATTTGGGCATGATTTTTTCTCTTAATTCGTTCTGCATTTAAATTTTGTTCATTTTGATAATTTTGAAAATTTCGAATTTTTTAGAAATTTTACAGTGTTACCCCTTATAATTTTTTGAAAAAATTCGAAATTTTCCAAATTTTCAAAATGAACAAAATTTAAATGCAGAACAAATCAAGAGGTAAAATCATGCTCAAATTTACATTGTTCATGGAAATTGATTGAGTTTTGACAAAGTTATGGCAGTTCGAAATTATTAAAAATCAGTAAAATCAAAATAATGGAAATTTTCAAAGCAAATGAACCAAATTTATAAGAGGTCAAATTGTGATAAAATCTACCTTATTCCAGTAACCAGATAACATTATTTTCCATTTTAATAACAGCATGTAAGACAATGAATAACGCTTCTTATTTTATTCAACCGAAAACCAAAATTTTTTTATTTTGTGAACCGAAAACATACCGGTATTTTTAAGCCGAAACTTTAAAAAAACCGATAACCATTACGAAACCGATACTCCAAGATTTTGCATAACCGATAACCAAAAACCTTAATTCGACCATAACCGAAACCGTAACTGAAACCGATATTCGTTTCGGTTTTAATCCCTAATATTAATATATTATTATTTTATAAACTTAAAATTGAAAAGTCAAGATGTTCTTAACAAATTGCACACGATTGCCTTTCCTCAATAATTATTTATTAAATTTTATATACATTTTTATTAGTATACCCATGTTTTTTATAATAGATGGAAAAATATACTGCGCAAATTGTGAAATTAAAGTTTCGCATGCCATAATATAGAGTACATTTTTATATGTTGGCGCACAAACAAGTTAAAGCCTAATTGCGCTACACACAATCCTGTAGAGTTCATGAGTTCGCAAAGGTATTCGGATAAATTCAAAATATAACAAAAGGAAAATTTAAATTGTGGAAACACTGATTAGAATAAATGTACCAAGTAATAATACGAGTAATTGGACTATCTATCAATGGGAGTGGATGTCATCCCCCTTTAGCACCATTATTTAGTATGAGTACGTCTTTTATTGATATTTACTGACATCTAGCGACATTAACAAGTCGAATGACTTGACTACCAACATAA
This sequence comes from Drosophila kuntzei, assembly GCA_035042165.1. Taxonomy (NCBI): domain Eukaryota; kingdom Metazoa; phylum Arthropoda; class Insecta; order Diptera; family Drosophilidae; genus Drosophila; species Drosophila kuntzei. The sequence goes on along the minus strand of JAWNLU010001560.1, from coordinate 186,111 downwards.
AAGCAAAGTGTAGCCAAGCTTGAGAAGCCCTAAGAGTGCCACCCGAAAAGTATTTCATTGATTTTTGAAGCCTCGTCCATACACAACACACAACATACTACACACTACACACAACAACCAACAAAACAGACGACAGAGAGAACACAGAGCTGAGAACTGAGAACTGAATACAGAATGAATCAAATGAGTGGATGAGTTTTCTGTTGGAGGCGAGCAACAATCATTGTGGGCAGAAATCAGGATCTGGACCAGAGTAAATACTTTGAATAAATATACTTATGTTGAGCTTCGGGGTAAATAAATTCACGTGCAGGACAATTGATTGGGAGAAGGTTGATGATGCGCTGGTGTGATAACAGGTACAATAGAGGGTGGCACAGTGTTTACCTATGTATGTAACAAATCCCAGCAACGGCAACAATTTATAAATAAAATGTTGTGGTTAATTGAGAGAAACAGTATTTAAGGGGTATGTAGTGTGCTCAGCTGACACCTGAGCACACTTGAAGTTAAAGTGATCATTTCTAATCATGGTAAATAAACCAATATTGTTATTGATACCCAACCAAATAACAGCCTTCTCACTTTGATTGTGAGCCTAATCCGATGTGACAATCGGCAGCAAAACAGAAACATGGATCATGTCCTGGGACAAGTTGCCGACATGAAACTGATCGTTGCTGCAATCGAGCTGAATGAAAAAAAAACTGGTTAGTATCCCAATCCCAGACTTGGTTAGGCTCTGATTATTAGGTTGCCCGAAACTTTAAACACACACGACGTTGTTGGCAGTATCGTCACTGGGCCAATATTCCCACCAATATGTGGTAAGATGATATGACCGCCTGAACCCGTCCCATACTGAGCAATCACTGAAAGCCTTTACACTTAACTGATTCAATTAATTCGCACTTTTTAAGCCAAGTTTAATGCGTGTGAATTTCGAATACAAGTAACTATGAAAATGTATCTTAATAAATATTCTGTTGCTAAGATTAGACAAGTCAATGACAATCGTTGACAAGTCGCTCTGAAAATAATAATGTTTCATAATTTTCTATATATATTTTTTATTTGATTTGTAGTTATAACTAAACACAACCACAATGCGAACTATCAAATGTCGCAAAAATAATTCACAATTGTCGGGTTGTTGTAACTATGCAAAAGAGCAACGATCGATCGATCGATCGATCGATAGGTTTAGAAATACACAGATACGAGTACAACTGTCATTGGTCGAGGCGAGTGCGCTAGAAATGAGAATGAGCACTACGAAAGATACAAGATACAAGATACAAGATACAATTGACAGAAGTAGAAGTAGAGGGTTGTAGTGTGTGTGTGTGTGAGTGAGTCTCACTGGCTGACGACTGACGAACTGTCGCAGAGCGGGCAGAGGATGAAGCAAACACGTTTAACCACAAAGAATGGAACGAAGGAAGCAGAAGACGATCAATGGTTGCAGTCCGGCCTGGCCACGGACTCAACTCCACTCGACTCGACTCCACTCGGGGGTATCTGGTGTCGAGCTGTAAAGATATTGGGTGACAAATAAAAACTACTGAAAACTGCTGCTGCTGCTGGCTACGTATGAATGAGCTTGTTGAACGGGTCATACTCGGACGGTCTCGGGGATTGGGGGTTGGGCTCGTTGTTGCCGCAAAAGCCGGCATACCGGAGACGGCGACCGGAGCGCATTGGTTGGTTGGTTGGTTGGCTCTGCTGGTTGCTGGTTGCTGGTGACGGCGGTGGTTGCTGTTGGGAGGGGGTGTCAACGACAACAACAACAACAACAATAATATATTGCTGTAAGGGTCCATGTGTGTGATTGTATGTCATGTACTTAGTTGGGCACTTTGTGTCATTGTATCTGCTCTGAGTATGAGTGTGAGTGTGAGTGTGAGTGTCAGTGTGAGTGTCAGTGTGAGTGTCAGTGTGAGTGTCGTTGTCTTTTGCGCCCTTTTGTCGCTTGTTTATAATTAAGTGAGCATTTTTTCTGTGGTTGTCGCTTTGCCGCTGCCGTCACCAATATCGGCCGAGAGACTTCGAACTGCAACTGACAATTAGTTGCCGTCTTATGCTCGTCGCCGAAAGTCGATTCTTGCCCCCCGCATTAACTTAAAGTCTTAAACATAACGGTTAAACTAAATATACAAAAAAGATCATAACACATCTATTCAAAGTTAAAGCCGAAAATAGTTGAATAAGTTTTAAAATATTTTGTGAAATCTTCAAAAAGCGCTCTCAGAGCAATCTACATTTTCAATCTTCATAATCAAAGCAGTGTCTGGAATATGGGACATATATATTCAATAAGAAGGTGCGATTAACTATTAATAACAAAGTATTCAAATAAAGTAATGAAATATCATGAAATTCTTTATTCGGTTAAAATTACAATGCTTTTGATAAACATAATTAGTGTTTTTAATAAAAGGATATCTAATAACTAAAAATATACTCGAATGTGGATTAACAGTGATGGATTCCTTATAAAAAGAATACACTTAATATATATTACATATTATAAATCATTAAATACTCAATTATTTGTTAAAGATTCAATATTCAATCAAATTGAAAACATTTAAAATTCGAATTTTAGTTACACTACATTGCTATAAATTTTAAATGATTAATAAAAAAATCTGTTTTAAATATAAAAATTGGTTTCGTGAAATATGTTTAATAAGGACAAAAAAAGATAATAGGTTTCGAAACTATGAAATTTAAAAATTTGACTTTTACCATTATTTTATTTATTTATTAATGTCGCGACAATGAGCGGAAATTAAGAACTCCAAATTAAACTAAAAATTAAATTAAAATTAACAATCAAATTAATATTAAATTTTACTTAAAAACCTAAACGAAAAAAATGTGAAATCTTTTAAAAAATTGGCAAAACAAATGTTAAAATTACAAACACATATGTGGTTTTCGAGTATAATCGTATAATTGTTTTGAAAATTTGGTTTATTTAATTTTATTAAAGACAAGAAATACGAAGAGATATTTCATAAATTACTAAATTTTTGTTCTTAAATTAAAAGTCTCAATATACAGCTAAACATCCTGTCTACATTCTGACTTTAACTTTAATCCAGAAGATAATAATATTAGAATACAGAAGAATAGTTAATTAAATAAAAAAGTAATATATAAATTTTAATGATTTTAAAAATATTTTAATTGTGCACTTGCAGCTGGAAATCTCAATTGACGCAGCAAAATGAAACGTAGAAAAACCAGAAATAAATCGCCGAAACCAGCTGGAGTCATGTCATGGGATTGTTATATAAAAGTTCCAAACTCTTGAACATAATTCTGGGTACGTTTTGATTTCCTTCCATGCAGTTGGAAAACTCGCCTTGCACACTGTGAACAGAAGCGAGAGCAATGAAAATGGCGGCTCATTCGCTCATTTATATTTGTGTGTGTGTGTGTGTGTGTGAGAGTCTGCGTGTATGTGAGTGTGTGTGTGTGCTTAGGGGCGGAGTTTCGAGCGGCGCACAGTGGTCGCATCTTGTTGTAAACGGTGTGAAATGTATCTGATGGATACGCACTGATGTTGTGTGTATTTCCAATGTAGTTAAATGATTTTCTACCACTTTTTTGGACACACCTGCGCAGATTCCCTGGAAGATCAAGAGGGTGGAGCTATGTACATATCGTGCGATGTCTCAAACGGAGGTCCTGTGGAACCAGAAACGGGCTATGTGCCCAATAATCCATTATTCGGCCTGGCGTTGGACAGTCCTCAGGTATTTTTCTCGCTTCAAATTTATCTCTATCAACTGGTTGAAATAGTCATTGGACATTGGATTAAGTGAAATTGCATCTTGTATTTTGTAATTTGTATTTTGTATTTTGTTTATAGCAAGAGTGTGCTGCATCCTGCGTCGGCTGCTTATCCTGCCAAGGCAACACCGCCCTGCCCATCTCTTCTCTCACCAGCAGCGACTTTGACTGCGGCGGCTGCTTCGATCCGACGATTGGAGTGCTGGGTAACCAGATCAATACCACACCGCCGACTAGTAATCTATCAGGTGCTGGGAGTGTCACCAATAACGGTTCCTCTCTCGTTGGTAACGGTAGCTACTGGAGCACAGACGAGATGGCATCCACATTTCCCGGCTTACCGCCGCTGGACATTGATCCGCTTCCTAGTCTGTTTCCCTTCTCGCCCTGCGGTGCGTCCTACAACTTTGCCAGCAATCCACACCAGGCCTCTCTCTCCTACACCGTGCATCCCCATCAGATGCTCCTCTCCCCGAATGGAGGACAGCAGCAGCACTCACAGTCATCTGGTCACCCCCATCAGCTGCAATCCCAACATATGCAGCAGGCACTGACCCAGGCATCGCACGGTGGTAACGCGCTCCACAATCACAGCCACAGCCACAACAGCACCAGTAACAATGGACCTGGAGGAAGTGTTCCCGGTGCAGGCAGCGCCTGTTACTACGAGGCAGCTGCCAATGCGGCCTCCGGACCGCCAATGTATCCCAGTATGAGTGTTAACGTGAGCATGAACATGACCATGCATCATGGCTATGGTGCCGACGGGGGTGCAGTTCCCATGCAATGCTCTCAGATGAACTGGACACCGCCCAACAGCTCCTCGGCGGCGGTTAATGTACTCTATCCACCACTACTCAGTCCAACACATTATCCTGCCTCGGCCACCTACTCCTTCACAGCAGATTTTCGGGCTCCGGCACCCACGGCACTGAGTGGACTTCCTTCCCTGGCGGACAAGGAGTCACCATCGCCGCCAGTCTCGAGCACAGCAGCTGCTCTCGGATATTATGCATCAGGTGCTGGCCAGGGTTATACACCGCCACACAAGAGTCCAAGCTATCAGGCAACGGCGCTGAGTCTGGGACTGTCGGCCTTTGAGGATGAGGAGGACAGCATCGGAGAGGAAGGAGATGGAGACGGAGACGGAGATGGTGACGGCGAGGGCAGTGCCGGTGGCGATATGAAACCGAATTTGTGCAGGCTGTGCGGCAAGACGTATGCTCGACCCAGCACATTGAAGACGCACCTGCGCACCCATTCCGGGGAGCGGCCATATCGGTGTCCGGACTGCAACAAGAGCTTCTCACAGGCTGCCAATCTGACGGCTCACGTACGCACACATACGGGGCAGAAGCCGTTTCGGTGTCCCATTTGTGATAGACGCTTCTCGCAAAGTTCCAGCGTCACCACGCACATGCGAACCCATTCCGGAGAGCGTCCCTATCGCTGCTCCTCCTGCAAGAAGTCCTTCTCCGATAGCTCCACACTGACCAAACATCTGCGCATCCACAGCGGTGAGAAGCCATATCAATGCAAATTGTGCTTGCTCAGGTAAGTTGATTTATCTAACGCTTCTGGAATAGCCTGGAACTAACCCCAACTCTCGCTTAGATTCTCCCAGTCGGGCAATCTGAATCGGCACATGCGCGTTCACGGCAACAATGCCAATGGGAATGGGAATGGGAATGGGAATGGCAGCAATGGAGGCAGCGGCATTGGCGGGGGTGGTAGTAGTCTCATTACATGACAAAAGCCGCGTAGTGCAGGCGGTTTTCAACATTATCACCCCCCGCATCCGCACCCGCATCCACACCCGCATCCGCATCCACACCACGTGCATCACCACGCCCATTTGCCCAACTACGACTACGGCAATTACAGCATCAGCGACTATTCTCCACCCGGCGCTACACAAAACTATTCAGGGTATTATTTCTGCGCACTCAACAAGCCACCCAAGTTCGAGAGATTCTATTAGAACCAGCGACTTGAGATTGACTTTCAAGTTTAAACAGAAATTTATTCAAGAAATCTTTTAATTATGTGAAGTTTCCATAAATATGTATTCTGGTTAAGATCCCTTGAAGAAACCACATTGAAATGCAATTGTATATGCTCAAATTCCAATTGAAATCAACAAACTTTAACAAAAAGATATGAAACTAATTAAGGCCTAAGAGCCAAATTGTATATATTTATATTTACTTAAAACATACTATACATATATCTTATATATATAAAATCATTTTGTATTTATTACTCACATCGCAAATGCATAATATCAATGTATTATGAGAATCTCTGTATATGGTAGTTGAAAAACACGCATAAATCTATTCAAAATTAGCCAACGAAATAGAAATTAAGTCCACACAAACTTAGGCAATACAAGAATTAAGATCAAGTTAATTTAACCAAGTTAATCAAATTATAATTTGATTTAAATCTTCAGAAAATTATTAAAATTAAATCTTGCGAATCTAAACATAAATCTCTATTAGATAAGATAACGAATTCTTAAACTTGATTTCCTTGGTTACGCTTACTTATGTACTTAGTTACCATACAGCAGCACCCAGAAATGTATATTTAAGGCATTGTATGTATATTTAGATATACTTAGTTCTAACTTATAGACATAATTTAAGTCAGGTGCTTTGATTTAAGCCAATTTTGCGTATACTGAATTAAATGCATACAATATACAATCCAAATTCCATCCAGAAGGATATGTTTTATATGAATGACAACAATGATGCCATAAGCCCATCTATTTTCAACCCTATTCTTGAGAGGAAACATCTATTAAGTGTATAAAATTTATTTGTAAATGCGACAGAAAATTGTAATAATTTTAAAGAATTCCATCCACGATGTATACGGCTTCAGTGTCGCTTCCACAGATCAGACGTGAGCCATGCACATCGAAGGAATTCACCGCTTTACGAATGTTGGTCAGCACGCCGTCAACATTTACCAAAGCTCGCACCCGATCTCCGCTTAACCAGGCACTCTTGGTATCCTGTTGGCCCGGATCGATGTGAGTTTTGTTTTCGGACCACATCCAAACTTCGCCTGCTTCAGCGGCGGTAAAGAGTTTCGAAGGATCTTGACGATGGAATCCAATGTCGGTGATGGGACTGTTGTGTGCACTGAGATATGAGGCTGGGTACTCCAAATTACGCAAGTCCCACACAGTAATAGAGCCTTCCTCGCTGCCACATATGAGTATGTGTTGTTGCATTGGATGCGTGGCCATCGAGGACACATAGTTGGAACTTTTCGCATCCTGGCATGCAGCCATGAATGCAACTTTGGGTTGTCCTTCGCTTCCAATTCGTGTGTCGAACATTCGAATGACGCCCATTCTGTTGGCCGTCACAAGCTGATGTTGGCTGACATAGGATACGGCCAGAAGGGACATGCTGTCTGCATCGATGGTGCGCTTAACCTGCTTCAAATTGTTGGCATTCAACACATTGACATATCCGTCTTCACCAACGGTTGCTACGTCGGTGCCGTATACGGCAATTGATGTGCAAGGAGCGCTTGTTTTACTGCATTTAAATTCATGGAGGCGTTCACTGCGTGCCGTACGTTGTATTTGATCTTCCTCAACTGCTCGCTGAACATTCAGTATGCTGAGATGGCCTATACATCATGAAATCATTAATATAAATACAACTTTTAAGGATCATTGAGAACTTACCGTCAGCGCAGCTCACAGCCAAAGTGTCGTCGGTTAGAAACTCCAAGCCAGTCACGTCTCCCTCCATTGCCACTTTGTCAGTGCATCTGGGTACATGATCAATGCTCTGAGCGTAAGGATTTGAGTGCAGGCGCCACACGCGCACAAAATTGTGGTCCATGTCCCAGCTGCCGGTAATGAATCGTTCGCTTTGCTGCAGCTTCTCTGGCAGCCAGCGCACCTTGGACACCTTCTCTGATATGTAATGAGCTGCAACCTTTGTGGCCATTTTGAGGCTGATTTAAACACACTTTATTCAATATAAACTCAACAAGCAAACAATATTCCAAATGCCGCTCGTTCACCCAAAAACATATGTTTTTTGCATCTGCAACTTAACATTATGCTCAACTGTTATTAACATTCAGTATTTTTTTTGAGTTACCACGTGCGGTATTTAATATGTAAATTATTATAGAAATTACTAATATTCGGTATAGATAAAATCACATAATTATCCCGGTTATTAATTGACTTGAATTTATTAATTGTGAACGGGCTACAGTAGTTAACAGCACCATCATGAGCGTCTCTGTTATGCATTTAATACTATCGGTATTTTTTATGCAATGCGAGGGAACTTTGTTATCGATATATTGTCAAATTCTGATAACAACAAATCGAATCCAACACATCTAATTAATTTTTGGCGGCAATTTGCAGTAAACAAACTGATTAGAACGGAATGGATAAATATTTAATTAAAACGTCTAGTAAATCGAAAAACAGTAATACCATGGAGGAAGTAAGTAATACTTAAACACGTTCATTTGTTTTATATGATAATTAATTGTATTATTCACTAGAAAATCGCTGTGAAGAAGGAAATGCCAAAGGAAACTAAAGCCGCCAAAATACGGAATGATTCCAATAAACGAAAGAATCAGGATACTCCTGAAGTAGTAAGTGAAACCCCTATTAATTATACAACATGTATTGACATGTCGTAATGCAGATTAAGGACAAAGAAAACGCTGACACTGAAAATCCACCAAAGCGAAGAAGTGCCAGGTTGACGCGCAGCACGCGATCAATGGCCGAGGGTGGTACTCCCTCTCCGGAGAAGGAAATTCCAGAGAAGCTGCCGTTTATAAAGTATAAAGGAGCTATTAAGTACTATACTGAAAACCATGAGATTGCAGCGTCAGCCGATGAAGTCATGTAAGTATAATTGTGCCATTAGAAAACGCATGCTAACATTTGATTCATCAGGCAATGGGTGGAGAAGCAAACAGATGCGGATGTTGTTCCTATGGCGTTCGACATGGAATGGCCGTTTTCCTTTCAAACTGGTCCCGGCAAATCCTCGGTTATTCAAATATGTGTTGATGAGCGTTGCTGTTATGTATATCAGCTAAGCAAATTAAAGAAAATACCAGCTGCTCTGGTGGCTCTGATAAACCATCCTAAAGTGCGTCTGCATGGAGTGAATATTAAGGCGTAAGTTCATTATAAACATATTTTAATGATTCTTTTATCTGATCCATTTTATTTCAACTGTATTTAGCGACTTCCGGAAGCTGCAGCGCGACTTCCCAGAGGTAGCCGCTGATCCGCTCATCGAAAAATGCGTCGATTTGGGTGTGTGGTGCAATGAAGTTTGCGAGACTGGTGGAAGATGGAGCTTGGAGCGGCTGGCTAATTTCATAGCTAAGAAATCAATGGACAAGAGCAAGAAAGTGCGAATGAGCAAGTGGCATGTTATACCGCTGGACGAGAATCAACTGATGTATGCGGCAATTGATGTCTATGTGAGTGCAAAGTAGAGTTCTGTATATAAGCATTGTTATTCATTCGAAAATTTTGATATTACAGATTGGTCAGGTTATCTATCGTGATCTTGAGCAGCGCGAAAAGGTGAAATTAAAGAACGAGAATGAGTTTATTGAACTTAATGGTGAAACCGCATTTAAAGCTGTTAAGGCGCTGGGCGAAACCTTTCTGACCAAAATAAACGAGGTGACTTTGTAAGGTAACTTCAATATTCCGAAGAAATACGACATCTCATAAATTATCAAATTATTAAAAATATTAATGGCATATTTGCCGAATTTTGCGCATTTTTTATACATTTAATAAGTAATATCATTCTCATCTAGATACTTAAATATATTTTACATATTTTAACTTGCAATAAACTTTAATTTTTAAATTCGCTTTAAACATTTCTAAAATTACAATAATGATATCAATGTACAGTTTACTTGAACAGAGGTCGGCGTGATCCAACGGCCTCCAACTTGCGTTTAAGCACATCATTATCCAAGTCGATCTGTCGCTGATATTTCTTCCGATTGACAGCTGCACTCGTCAAGCGGGGAGCCGGAGGCGTCTGGTTCTGTAAGTATAGCCGTGTTATTTAAATCAGATTATTGGTGGGAACTGCACTGACCTTTGCTTGCACATTGGAGTTGGACTTGACCCCGTTGACGGCTGGCTTAATTGTTGGCTTTACGCTCATCATCTTCTTCAATAAAATGTTATTCGCCCGTTCAATTTCACGCACTTGAGGATTTGTGAAGCTGAAGCTCTTGCGCCCCACGTTCTTGTAGCTGCAACGACGACAGAGGATGTACAAAGGATGTGGAAATCCTATAAATGCAACTTACTTGACTTTCTCCGAAGAGGTTGTGGAACGTGGACGCCTGATATCAACGTGGAAGCCACAATTATCGCTAGTAAAGCTAGTCGGAGTAACGCTGGATACGCGACAGTTGATTCGTTTTGATTGTGTCTCTTGCATATGAGGATAGCGCATCAGGCCATCACCCTGCCCACATTCATCCATCGAAAAGGATTCCTCCTCTGGCTCATTATCGTCATTCATTGACGGACAGCGGCACTTGGGATTTCTTAATATCTCTGAGCGCACGGTCGTCGGAGTTATTGGCGACTCGACAGTTGATATGGACTCGGGCTCTTCCTCCAACTCGGATAGCTTCTTGCCCTGCTTTTGCATAAGCTTTGTGGCCATAGCCAGCTGCTCGAAGGCATTGTTGTCTGCCGCTCCGCCACTGAGACGGAACGTTTTCATGATCATCTCCGACATCTGTGTCATTTGTTGTTCCAAAAACTTAACATTAAATTGATCAGTTGCACCCATTCCCATGCCATCCGGACCGTCGATTTCACCCCCGTTATCATCGAGGGCATCTTCTAGCCTTGGAAGAGGCGGCACATGGGTATCAACCGATTTGTCAAACGGTGTAGGAAGAATAGGCTTTCTATTAAGATTCGGGAAAGCCTTGGGCAAACGCTTCTTTTTTTGTGCGGTGGGCACAGGAATAAATTCCATCTCGTTGTCCGTGTTTTCTGGCGAACACTTCTCCTCGTCAGATTCCCCAGAGCAAGTTCCTATCTCACTGTCACAGTCGACTATATCCACAAGATCGCTTTGTGGTAAACCTGGCTTGGACTTATCATTGTCGATAGCCTTCTGGTTTTCCTGCTCCTCATCTTCTAACTGTCCAATTTCCACATCATCTTTGTCTTCATTGCTATGCTCGGAGACCAAATCGTTATCATATTCCGCTTCGTACTCTATTTCTTCCTCTTCTCCCATTTCATCTTCCATTTGGACATCATCGTAATCTCCAAGCTCAGTGAGATCGCTATCTTCTGGATTGCCATTGGGCACCACAGTTCGGTCCGACAATGTTTCATCATCCGTTTGCACCGTGTACTGTTTGGATTGGTTAACTTCAGCCACCGTTTTGCGAATAATCACTTGGGCCTCATCCTCTGAAGAGCTATTGTATATCATCATTTTTTCACGGGGGAATCCGCTGCCGCCACCAGATCCTTTTCCAAAGATCTGCTGACGGCGTGCATGAGGCTGTGGAGGGTGTGGGTGTGAGTGTGGTGACAGATGAGGCATGTTGAGGCTAAACTGTTTTATGATCAGCTCCTGCGGCTGATCCTCTTTCGGAGCACTTACATTTCCGCGCAGAAACTCGGCCTCGACGTCGCTGTCGCTGCGTGAATCGCTTTCCTCCTGCACATCTTCCTCCGGTTCGTCCTCGACCTCTGACAGCGATTCCTCGTCAAAGGACTCATCCATGTAATAATCTTCATCGGAATTGACCGGCGGAGCTGTCATATTGCTGCTCCAATTATTATCAGGTGACGTATTTTCAAATCCCGTATACTTAACGTTTTCTTTTTTTATCTACGGTTTTTGTTTCAATTAAGTATTAAAATATGTCTTTCGAGTAGTATTATTGAGAACAGAGCCGGGAATACTAATAATTTTTATGTAGTTTTAATATGCCTAGTTATACACATGGCTCTCAGATTACTGGGTTCACTGAGTTTGATTTTTCGCTCCGCTTTTCAAACTTCATTGATATGTGGGACACCGAAGGGGTGACCAAATGATGAATGATGATGACCTCCACTGAACCCATTTCGCCCACTCCAAGTTGTGTGGTTGAGGCAGGTGCTACTATGTAACGATAGTTGCGGCTAATATGTTTTCGTTATTGTTTTTGTTGTTCTCCTCATCCCCGCTGCCCTTTCAAGTGTCACATTCTGCACCTTGATTTCCTTCAATTTTTGCTTTGATTTTTTGGTGTCTTGCGATAGCGCTGCCAACTGTCACTAACTAAGACTTGCAACTTCCACCTGCCACCTGCCACCTGCCACTTGGTAGCTGGTATATTTATTTTGGTTCCGTATCCTTTTCCTGATGAGGTTGCCGTGGACAACGGAGCAGGCGCAGACCGTTTGTTGTTTATTCCAGCACCAGTCGACCCTTAAAGTGCACACTTGTTGTATTGTTTATTCTATTAAATAAGATATATGTATATATTGCTGCCACTGGATGATCGACCCTATTGTGTATTTCTGTAATTATTTAAATTATTTAAACCAGGGATTAAAACCTTAACCAAAACCGTAACCTTTAACCGATAAAAACCGATTGAAATTTGTAACCCTAACTGAAACCGTAACCGAAAAAATATTTTTCCGCTGTACCGAAACCCATAAGCCGAAACTCTTTAAGCCGAAATTACCGTTTAGTAACCGATTGATTTATAAGGGTTAATTTCGGTACTGGCCGTCGCAGGTACTGATAACTTTGAGCTGCCATAACTTCGTCAAAAGTCAATAAATTTTTTATCGGGATGTAAATTTGAGCATGATTTTGCCTCCAAATTCGTTCTGCATTTAAATTTTGTTCATTTTGAAAATTCGAATTTTTTCGAAAAAATCAAAAAAGATAAAGGGGTAACACTGTAAAATTTCGAAAAAATTCGATTTTCAAAAATTTTATAAAATGAAAAAAATGTAAATGCAGATCGAATTGGGAGGTAAAATCATGCTCAAATTTACATTCCGCATAAAAATTAAATGACTTTTGACAAAGTTATGGGAGTTCAAAGTTATTAAAGTTCAGTAAAATCAAAATAATCAAAATTTTCAAACCAAATGAACCAAATATATGTGAGATCAAATTATAATAAAATCGACATTACACTGAACTATTTCAGTAACCAGATAACATTACTTTTCAGGCTAATAAAAGCGTCTTTTTTCGTGTAAAACAATAAATAACGCTTCTTATTTTGGTCAACCGAAAACCTTAAATTTTTTTTTGTGAATCCGAAACTTACAAATCCGATAACCGTTACGAAACCGATACTCCAAGATTTTGCATAACCGATAACCTAAAACCTTAATTCGAGCATAACCGAAACCGTAACTGAAACCGATATTTGTTTCGGTTTTAATCCCTGAGTTAAACATTGATTTAAATGTAAGATTCGATCGTTCTGCTTTTGCTTGTTATGTCCCTTTTACTCTATCCTTTACTATTCTATTGCTATGTCTTTTACAATACTCCGGGACCCCCTTTGAAAGCTCCTTGGTCGACGCCACTGTATCGAAAAGCTTTCTTACGCACTCTCCCACAATCAGACAGTTGAATGAATGCGAAAACAGCGGCAACTTCAACCGCGTCAACAACGTGAACTTCATATGTAAATATTGCCCAAATTGATGAGAGCAAGAGAGAGCGGCCTGAAAATGCGCAGGTGCGGAGAGAGTAAAAAAGCCACCCTTTAAATGCCACGTGCGAGCTGAGAGAGCGCAGAGCGGAGAGTGAAATGCGGAGAGCGGAGAGTGGTGGCGTGGTGAGCGTAACAGAGAAAAGGCAATCTGGCCAGCGGGCAATTCATTTGGCCAAGAAGCGTCGTGGCGTACGGGCGTGTTGTCGTGTCGAAAAATGCGCGCGTAAATTGATAAAAAGAAAGGAGAATAAAGCACAATAATTAGAATTGGAGGAGAAAGAAGTGCAGAAACAGAGCAAACAAGAAACGTATAGTACGAGCCAGCTTCCATGCTGGCCAAGAGCAATGTGTTTATGTGATGCGTGAATGAAGTGCCAGAAACGAATAGCCAGCAATCAACGCCAGTGAAATGTTGGCCAAATGTTTGGCCAACAAGCGCAAGTACGAGAGTTAATTACCAACAAGCAACCAACCAACCAACCAACCAAACAGTGAACCCGTGAACCGGCCAAAATGGTCCTTAAATTAATGAATAATATTCAACAGCTGCTAAAACAATTAACATGGCCGAAACACACCTACACACACACACACACACACACACAGGGTGTTATGGATGTCCAAGATATTCGAACAATTCGCCTGTTTAATCAATAGAAATTCTTAAATGTTGTGCGTGCTTTAATGTTACTCATACGCCGCGTTGTCAGCGACTAAAATCTAGTAGAGTGGCGACAACAACTGCTAAGTAATTGCAAATTGCGTGTGGCAAGTTCAGTAGTTTTGAAGCCACATTTATAAGCTGCAGCCAATGCTCGAGCAATTTGGCTAAAAGCCGCCATCGCTGTCGTCGCCCCTAGGTAGGTCAAAAGGCGCAGTCAGAGCAAAAGCAAAAGCAGAAGCAGAAGCAAAAGCAACAGAGTCGCAGCCAAAGTCTGCGGCGGAAGCGAAAGCCAAGAACAACAAACAGCAGCAACAAGGAATAACAACAACCATGTCGAAAGTCAAATTCATTAGGCGTAGGCGTAAAAGGAGTAAACAAGCCCGAATGTGGCTACAGCTGCTTTTCATCCTTCATCCTTCATCCTTTTCTCTTTCTATTTCTATTTATATTTTTTTTTCTCATAGTATTTATGCATATTTCTTTTTTTCATTTATCGATTTTTGACATTTGCACTGCCAAGGAAGCAGAAGCAGAAGCAGGTCCAAACCGAGAGCCGGCTAATAATGCTCAGTAGGTCAGCGGTACGGCAGTTTGAAGTGCGTTAGAAGCAACAGTGGCCGGCGGCAATAAAATGAAAATGAAAATGAGAATGAGAATGAAAAAGTGAAGAAAAACTGGCACAGCACCAGTTGGAGCAGCCTTAAGTTGAGACTTGTAAAAATAGCAGGTCCTCCCCCAAAAACACAAACACACACACACACATATATATATATATGTATGTACACACACACAATAACAAACGTCACACACACACACGCATTGTAAACTTCAAACGCGCTTGGCCTACTTTTTGTGTAATGGGCTGGGATACCAAAGTCCTCGTTCGTTCACGTCAACCGCAACCAAGTTAAATGAAGCACATAAAGGGAGAAGAGAGGAACAAAGGGGAGATGGGAGAGGGGAGAGGGGAGAGGGGGGCTCTGCAAACAAATGACCAAAAGCAAAGTCTGCACAGCCGGACACGGCTACAATACAAACAGAAAAGGCGAGCAGGCGCGCGTTAATCATACGCCTCGTGTCCCAATCCCTGCACTGTAAACCCAAAGTCAATCAGCCTTTAATTGACAGCTGCAGTCAATTGCAGGCTCCGGCCTGCAACGCATGCAACGTGACACACAAAAATCCAAAAACTACGGTCATGCCTCCGTTTAGATCCACGTCATTAGCGACCAGAGATGAGCAGCAATAAATTTAGACTGTGCCCATAAAACGTGTCCAGTCTTTGTTGTCTAACTAAGTATTCTTTATTGTTGGATTTTCCATTTTTAAATGGAGTTTTTAATACTTTTTTTTATTAATACCTATACCTTAATAGTATATATTTATTTGTAAGTCCAAGATCCCCTCTTGAATCAATGACGATCCAGATTTGAAGCAAACAAACAGAAACTTCTTTAAATTCTCAGTTTTTTTAGATTTATCAATTAAACAAATTTATAATTAATTTAAAATTTTTACATTTCGGCATTTAGTTAAAGTAGTTTGCAGGCTATCAAACCGAAACGATTTTACTAGGTTTCAGTTAGGATTTCGATTATGATTTTCGTTAATTGATTTCGAAAAATCTTTATATTTCGATATCGTAAAGGTTACCGGTTTTTTTTGTATGTTTCGGTTTCGAAATATCATTATAATTTCGGTTGAAAAAAAATTTGTGACGAATTATGATCAATATTAAAATTTAAAAATAAAATTAGCTTAAATACGATGATTGTACCTTAACAACATTGTTGAATTTTCTGCTTGATTGATCCGAAACTAACCGTTATAAATGAATCAGTTACTAATCGGTTATTTCGGTTTGAATAATGTCGGTATTTCCGTTTCGATAAAAAACAAAAGATTTGTTTCGTTTAGGAGTTTAGTAACCGTTACCAAATTCAATCGGTTAAAGGTTTCAGTTTCGATTCCTTTTTATGGGTTGTCATTATATTTAATAAACCAACAAGTCTTTTTTGAAATGAATAAATTTTTATTGTTAAAATAATTAAATAAATATTTTAAAATTTAAAAAAGTGTTAAAATTCTCATCTTAAAAATGAGCTGTCCAAAATATTACTCATCTCTGGATGATGTTGCCATCATTAGTGGGGACCACAGCAAAGTTGCGTTGCAATCAACTTGGTGCTTCAAAGTCACAGGGAACCCGCAGGAAAACTGCCGGTTAAAGGGACCCCATTTGACTTGTCGTTAAGTGCAATTTGCTTCTGGTTTTTTTCTTGGTTTTTTTTTTGCATCGTTTGGGCGTAACGTGCTAAAGCGTAGTCCGTACTAAGTCTGCAGACCTGTCGCGTTTTCCGGGAGTTTTCTCATTTTCCAAATTAATTGCCAGCCAGCGAGAAGGGAATGGAAGGGAAGGAAAGGGAAGGGAAGGGAAGGGAAGGGAGCATGTCAAACATGCGTGGCACGTGAGCAGAACGCAAAAAAAAAGTAGCAGTGTGTGTGTGTGTGTGTGTTTAAGTGTGTAGGTGTGTGCAACCGTGCGTGTGTGTGCATGTAAATTACGAAATCGTGCAAAAAAGGTGCCATTAAAAAAGAAGAGCGCTAAAACACGCGGCTGCCGCCAAACCATGCCAAAATAAATAAATAAATAAATAAATGATGTACAAGAAGTGAAAAATAAATATAAATAAGAAAAAGAGAAAGAGTGAAGAAGAGAGAGAGAGAGGGGGGAGAAAAGTGCAGGTTCTGTTGTTTGGTTGGTTGGGAGAGGGAGGCAACAATTGAATATCGCGTTTCACGCGCGTCACGCAAATCGCCGTCAGTTCGTTGATTCTGAGTCGATTCGGAGTCGATTCGGAGTCGCGTTGCGTATACGCCGCGTGTGGTACAAGACTAAGTGGCTTTTTCAATAATTGCAGGCGTGCTGTGTGTTGCTGTAGTCGATAATGTCGTTGGCGCTGGCAGTGCCAGGTGCGGATCCCCGGCCAGTTACCAGTTACCGTGCCAGGTAACCGTAATCATCATTTCAAAGCTCTGAAGGTGAATAACTATAAATGCAATAACAATAATAACAGCAACAACAACAACAACAGCAACAGCAACAACGGCAAAGCAACATCAGCAACATCAGTAACCTCAGCGGCAACATAAATATAACGATAACGATAACTGTTACCATAACGATAACGATAGCGATAACGATAACAATACTAGCAACAACATTGCCATCAACAGCACCACCAGCGCGACATGCTAACAACAACAACATCTACAACAGCAACATATATAACAATAATCCCATCATCAGCAACAATTACACGGATAGTTGATACATTTCCAACGGAATCATCGCCATGGTATTGAGCACGGAATGGTCTCAGGTGGAGGTTATCGATCTGATCAATGATGGCAACGGTCTCGGCTTTATTCTTGTGGGCGGACGCAGCACAGGCGTGGTCATCAAGGCACTGACGCCGGGCGGCGTCGCCGAGCGCGATCAGCGTTTGCAGCTGGGCGACCATCTGCTGCAGATCGGCGAGGTGAATCTGCGCGGCTTCAGCTCGGAGCAAGTGGCAACAGTTCTTCGTCAGACCGGAGCTCAGGTGCGTCTGATTGTGGCGCGGCCGGTGGAGCCAACGGCCATCGATTATCATACATTGGCCAGTCATGCGCCCATTATACCAACTAAGCTCCTCTCCGATCCCGAAGAACTGTCGCGCCATCTCTTTCAGAACTCGAGCTTAGCCACGGCAACGGCCTCCCTGGATGTCGGCAGTCTGGTTGGCCTCGTCACCGGCGGACCGGCGATTGACACAGCTGACATGGGCAATGTGTCAGCGCCCGGATATACGGTCCCAGTTCCGGTTACGGTTCCGGTTACGGTCACGACAGCGATCGCGACTACGCCCGCGTTTCATGCCCTAGTGCCCGACACGGAGTTGGCCGACCTTCCCCTGCCCCCCATACCCAAGAACTTCAACACCAACACGAACACTAACAATGCCAGCAGCAGCTCAGATGGCGGACATTGCCTCCAGGATATGGATATGGATATGGATATTGTTCCCTATTCGATACTATCGCCACCGCCAACAACGGCGCTGCTGACGGCACGACAATCGCTGCAGTTGCCGCTGGGTCAGCGCTGGACAGGATTGGAGTCGGAGGATGACACTGTGATAGCCGGCAAGAAGTTGGCAACGGCCAATACCGTTGACGATGACGACGGCAACAGAGAGTGTTGCTCTTTGGGCTCCGGCTCGCCATCATCGTACATCGAGTCACCGGAAACGGAAACGTATGTTGTGGAGCTGCACAAGAATGTCTATGGATTGGGCATCACTGTCGCCGGATACGTGTGCGAGGAGGAGGATCTATCGGGCATATTTGTGAAGAGCATCATCGAGGGCAGCGCCGCTGAGATGAGTGGTCAGATTCAGATCAATGATCGCATTGTGGCCGTCGATGGTCGCACCCTGGCGGGTGTGACGAATCATCAGGCCGTGGAGCTGCTGCGCAACACGGACATTGAGGTGCATCTGACGCTGGAGCGTTTCCTACGTGGCCGCAAGTTCGAGCATCTGCAGGTGGCCCTCACGGAGATGAAAGGCGGCATCGCTAACGATGGCGATGGCCAGTCGCAGTTATCAATGCCCGCATCGCCCTCCATAGCGACACTCAGCTGGCTGCCGCCGAAATCCGCTGATGCGGACTCCATTGTTACGGACGGAGACGCGGACGGGGACGGCCAGCTGTTGGCTGACTTTGCCTCCGATCTGCCCTCCCGGGACACCGTGGACTCGAATATGTCGCACGTGCTGGACCGCAGCGATCAAAGTGCGCCACGTCTGACCAATGGCAATGGCAATGACACTGACAATGATAATGGCATTGGCAATGGACATGATCATGACAGTGGCAATGACACCGACGAGCAGTGTCCCGAGCCAGAGATCGATCTTGAGTCAAAGACTAAGAAAGAGAGTAAACTCCAGTCGGGAACTGGAACTGGAACTGGAACTGAGGCTGAAGCTGAGCCAGATCATGGCAAGACGCCCACCAATGAGCAGGATATGCTGCCGTCAGTGTTCAAGAGCAGTGCCACGCCCACGGTCGTCCTGCCGCCCAAATTGGCCAGCCCCAGCGCCGCCTCGCTCAGGGTGGCCTGGAAAAGTAAGTTTCCCGAAAGTGAAATATTAGTTGCCGAAATAAATAAACTTTCAGGTCTAGGAATCAGCCTCGAGGGCACCGTCGACGTCGAGTGCGGCATTGAGAAGCGTCCGCATCATTACATACGCTCAATACTCGAGGACGGTCCCGTCGGCAGGCAGGGAATACTCCGTCCGGGTGACGAGCTCCTGCAGGTCAACGAGCACAAGCTCCAAGGCCTGCGACACATTGACGTGGTCAAGATCCTCAAGGAGTTGCCGGCAAGCGTCAAATTGATTTGTGCCCGCGGAACGAGAGCACCCTCCATTATCAATACCTCGCAGAATGCGGAGGCATTTGAGACGCGCAGTTTGCTACCCGGCGGTCATCAGAGTCTACAGAATCTGCTGAGCAAGGCGCAGTCGGAGAGTTCCCTCTATACGTCCAGTACGGCAACGTTAACGGATACGGCAGCTGGAGCCACTGCGCATCGATCCAAATCAATGGAGAATGTCTCTGGATTGGCATTGTGGAGTTGTGACGTGACGGTGGTGAACATTGAAAAGACGGAGCAGGGCTTCGGCTTCTCCATACTCGACTATCAAGATCCGCTCGATGCGGAGGGCAGTGTGATTGTGATACGTGGCCTGATACGCGGTGGTGCTGCGGAGGCAACAAACGAAATATTTCCAGGCGATCGACTTATCAGCGTGGGAGATCATGCCCTCCATGGCCTGGAGCTCGACGAGGCCGTCTCCATTCTGAAGGCCATTCCGCCGGGCACCACACGACTGGGCATTTGTCGCCCTCTGTCCACGTCGGACAGCAACAGCAACAGCAACATTGCCTCGCCCATTAACGATTCGGCGAGCAGCACATAGTGTCACTGCCAGGTGGAGGAGCAGCCAGGGAGTCGCTTTTCAATACGTGAGTACTACGACTATGACAATTATTTATGAATTACGTCCGAAAAAGTCAGTCAATTAAGGTCATTCCCATGCTCAGACTCCTTTTTCCTCTGACAATTGAATTTAATTGAATTCCGAATATAAAAGTCACCTTTCTCTTCAATTAAAGTTATCTGCTCTGTGATATTATATTATAATATTACGTATACGTAACAATTGAAAATTCAGTTATATTTTTGTAATTATTCAATTCACTATTCAAACCCGACGAGGCATTCAAAAGTGTGACAGGAGCTGCGTGTCGCACCTGTTGCCGACACTCGAATAATATGAATACTGAATATTGCCATTCACATTGCCCTGGGTATTATTATTGAATCATCTTTTGATGCAGCTGTCGTCAATTTCCTCGCCGGTTTTCTTTTACTTCGCATACCCTGTACTCATCAAATAGCTGAAAAGGGTATAGTTTAAATGTGAATACCAAAGGCTGTCAAAAATGATTTATTATGCCACTTTTGGAAACACTTTCAAGTGACCGTTAAGTGTGATAAAATTATATTAAGAGATGTCTGGCTTAGAGAAAACTTTGGCTAAAAAGCATGATGAGTTATGCCTGGACAAGTAAGGCAAATGCCAGGTCGAATTTCGGACACTGTGCGATTCTAGTATATCATAAAGATTTGTGAATAATATTATATAGTGATTAGCGCGATTATATAAAAATAGTAATACTAAAGAAATACAATTTTTTATTTTAATTCCTTTGATTTATAATAAATTATAAATATGATTTAATTTAATTTTATTTTTTTATTTATATCAATACTAATAGAAACACTTAAAACTTATTGATCTGACTTTTGACCGTATAATTTATAAATTGTTGTTTATTTTCTTTCAATATTTCAAATTTAATTTAGCTGTTTATTTAAAATTCTAATTTGTAATATTATTTTAATTTTTGATAACTTTTTGTCACCTGCTTTTATTTGAAATTAAATAAATAAATAATTTATGATTTGATTCGAAGAAGTTAAAAATATAACTTATAAATTAAGGCGCTAAGATCACGAAGATCAAATTATTATTATATTATTATAATATTTTAGAAACAGAATAGATACAAAAAAGTCATGCTCAGAGAAAAAATGCAGTGCAATTTGAAATTTGTGTATTTGTTTATTTGTTAATTTAAATAATGGGTATCTGTTAGTCTAGCACACCTTCACATTATTTTTGCTGAATTGAATTTTGAGCCCAAGGACTGTGTCTGTCATTGACAAATGTTGCCACTTCAATGCGTCTTCTTTAGTCTTCGTTTTATTTTTTTATCATTCTCACTCGTTTTGTCATTGAGCCTTTATTTAATTGCTGGCCACAGCTACGCCCAGTGCCACGCCCAATTTCTGATAAAGCAAAAGCAAAGACAAAAACAAAAGCTAAAGCATTTTTATAGCCGCTGTCAAATTTAAAGCCCTCTAAGGGTATGAGGTTTGGGAATAATGCCCAGACTCATATATAAAAACAATGGATGAGTACGGTCCCTGGAGATCGGAGAGTGGAAGTGGAGTGTGAAGTTCTTTCAAGTGTTGTTCATATGAGAACTGAGAACTCTTGCGCTTTTGTCAGCCACTTGTTGTCCTCTAATATGTTTTGATTGCTTATATTCATTTGAGGTGGAGATGAAGTCCTCAAAAGGCCAGGTGAAAACTTTTGTCAAAGAATCTTTGGCATGCCGGCAAAACTTTTCCATCGCACTCATTGAAATTGTGCTGCCAGAAAACTGTCTTTAAAATGTGAATTCCTATCGGCCACATTCGTAACATACTCGTACAAATAACATATGAGTATGTTGTAAACTTTTAATATACCCAATGCTTTAACACCTAAACGTACTGCAACTTTTGCCCTGGCACATTAACCAACAAGCCAAGTTGGTCCAGAGCGGATTTTGTCCCATAAATAATTCATGCATAGAAATAAATACAAAAGTTTGACAAGACTTCTGAGATGTCCTGGTCTTGTCCCAGTCTCGACCTTGGACTTCGACTTCGTCCTGCCGGGGACAGCTCAGGACAGACTGTAAATTGCTACTAATCCTTGGGGGGGTCAACAAGTTTCACATCTGAGTTGAGTGTGTGTCTCTCAAAATCCCATAAATAGTAATTTTGTTAATTGAGTGTGTTGTTTTCCCTTCTCCCCCCTTTCACATCATCCCAGTATTTGTGATTTATTTATATGTATTTTTTTAACGCCTCCGAATTTTGTTTAAAAAATCATATTTTGCAATTGTTAAGAGCATAAATTATAAATAACGTGATAGGAGAATGCCGACTCAGGCTTTCATGCCATATCGTTTATCAATGCCTCAATGATTTATGTACGAGGATTGTCTTTTTTTACGCCTGGAATATTGAACGGACACCGAGAAGTCCATTGTCCACAAATAGTAAACCTCAATTATAAAAATGTTTGCTGTGATGTGAATATTGGACAATCATGGGTTTACCACTACATACAAAACATATACTCGTATGTTTTTATATTTATATGATACTTATGAACATGTAGGCAAACTCTCTTATTTGCTGTTGTTTAAGCGTTTAATTAATTGCCTATTAAAAGTGTTGAAAATTGAAAACAAAATTTTACGCTATTGGCCGACGGCGCAACAAAATAAATTCCCGTCCGGACTCGAGGCAGATGCGGCATTAACCCGGCGGTCATCCGTTCCAACCACCCGTAAACAAATAAAAATAATAAAATAGAACGTGTGCTGTTTTATAATATACCCTGTAACTGGTTACCCTAGTGTTATTGATCGTTGTGAATATATTATAATAATTCATAAACAATATTTATTGTCTTTAAAAATTTGAATATACAAATCGTACATTTTAAGATACAAGTTTAATACATTCTTCTTTCGATTTTTATGGCTACAGGGTATAATTAAAATTAATTTCAACAAACAAAAACATTAAGGAAAAGTGCAAAAAATTCAGATAGATATTTATAATAAAGAGTATTTTATTCTTTATAGTGGTACACCAACAATTTCTGAAATTTGTCTGCTCCAAGAAACACTAAAAATTTTCCTTCCTCTATACATATATTTTCTTATAGCCATAAAGAAGAAAAACTGAATTGCAATTTGGCTCTTTAAAATGAAAACAAATCAAGTATTAATTTGAAAATGCCAACCTGTAAAAATATTTCTTACCTATAAATCTATTTGTATTGTATTATAATTGTTTGTGCATTAATTGCAAAGCAAAAACCAAATCATCCAAAACAATGCAAAGTTTCCATATTAGTTTGTATTATATTACTATAATTTAATTTTAATGAGATTTGTTTTATGCATTTTGATTTAATAATTGTAGTTTGATTAATTATTAATTCAATTAAGTTTCAATTGCAATTTAATTTATTTTCTATTTTGTATAAAAGATATATCACAATAAAAATATATTTTTTTTGTAATTCAGCAAATTTAAGCTAGCTTTTAAGGAATCTGCTATGATTCCATTTATACAACTTTGACTTGTACAGCTTTCCAGTTTATAGACAATAATATTTACCTGATTTAATTGAGATATTATTGATGACTAAAGTAATCCGAGTAGTTGTCAAACTTTAAATCATATTTACACAATTACTTAGGTTCGTTTATCGACTTTTGAACTAAAATAATATGTCAAGTTGCAAATAATTTGGCCATAGTCAAAATCTTGGCAGTTGTCGACAGCGTTGACGTTGATGTTGACGTCGTCGCTTTTAATAACATTTTAATTAACTAATCAGCCAACGACGTGCAATGTAAATCCACAAAATGCTCAAATTGTTTACAGTTGCCTTCTGCCTTTTGGCCAAAAGACACACGAACTGTTCTGATCTGCGTGCGTTGCATTTTAATTCAAATGCAATTTGATGTCAAATTAATGTAAACAATGGCATAATTGACTGGCAGCCAGCATGGGGGAGGGGATGGGATGGGAGGGGAGTGCCAGGGGCGAGGTCATGATTATATAAACGCTTCTACCACTAATAATGAGGACAGCGTCCTGCATATGTTCTTTCTCTCTCTCTCTCTCTCTTTCTCTCTCTCTCTCGTACATGTGTAAATACAAATCCCATAATATAAATACAAAATACTAATTACGTACAACATAATTTCAGAGCTTAACAACTGTGTGATTAATGCATTTGACTTTTGTTTTGTTGTGCATCGTTGTGATTTCTCTTGCATTTTGTGCATTCTATACGCTGACATTTCTATCCCATGTGAAATGAAATAATAATTTAAGTTTAGTCTCTGGCGATATTTGGAAAATCTGATTCTATTTTCGCAGACATGAATTTAAACTCAAATGTGACCTATTTATCACTCTCAGCAGAAGCGCCAGCAGTTTTTTTATTCAAATAGCAATTCGAGTCTTAGTTTTTCTTATCACGATTCCGCATGCTGATTACAAGTACTTGCAACTTGCAGCAACTGTAAGAAAATAATTGCAGCCGAGCAAAAACTCATTAAAAGGCACTGTGCATGGTGCATGGTGCTAGACACCGCAAACACGTCTCTATTCGTTTTCTTACACTCAGTGCTATTCACACACACCCACACACACTCATACACACTTTCATATATGCAAATCTATCAACGTCTTTGTGTCTTCGAGTCTCTTTCCCTCTTTCTTCACAAATAAAAGTGGAACGCACAGAATACAAAACATTTACTTAATGCAACAATTGTGTTGCAAGTGCAGCTGCTGCTTCTCCTTCCACACATGCAAACAAATCCAGGACTCTACACTCGTGCCTAGAAAAATGTAAAGATATGAAGAAACAACAGTTCAAAAACAAGCAGTCAACTTTAGCAACTTTACAACAAGAAAAAACAACAAGTTGCCTGTTATCATGGCATATCGACAACGTCAACATCCTCTATACTCTATCCTCTATCCTCTGCCATTTCCACTTGAGGCACATTTGTGCTGCAATCCCAAAAATGAGCTCGCTATCTTCTTGTGTTCTGTTTATAGACCCTCACAAACCGCATTATAAGTACATATATCCCCCTCCATGTGTTTAATTGAAAGCTGATAAAGAGAAAATTTGGCAGTCCTTGAGTTGAAGTCCATGAATTTTCATCATCAGCATTATTGAGTACTTGTCTTGATTTTTATCTGTCTCCTCTTTTGGCCCGAGACGACCTGACATGTCCGCTTATTAAGATCGTTAAGACTGTGATTACTTATGAGCCAACTGACGGAGGCCAACAACGCTTTAAAAATACATAAAAAGTGAAGAGCTGACGCACAGATGCTCCAACCACATCATCAGAGTTTGTACTACCCCTACTACCCCTTACCACCCCATTCTACCCCTAGGATTGTCGTTAAACTGGTAAACAGCGTTGCTTGACGAATTATAAATATTTGAAGGCTTAAGTTTGTCGACAACTGATTTACTTAATTCGCTTTAATTATAAACTATTTATACGTTGCAGTTGCTATTGTTGCCAAGTCTTACAGTAAATATGGTAAATAAAATGCCGTCAACTGGGTTACCAACTTTTCTGGTATTGTTTTTATTGATTTTCTGCTGCTCAGTGAAAAATGGAGAGAAACAAAAGCTGAACATATGTGTTCATATTTAATTATACTCATTCCACAATCCGTTACGCAATTTATGTGTTTACTTGTATGTGAGTGTAGGAATATGTGTGTGTGTGTGTGTGTATATATACATATATATATATCCAAGTAATAATCATAAAGTCGAGTTCCTTTGTGAGCTTGTTAATGTTTTATGGTCACTTTGAGTTCGTGTTTATAGACATCTAAAGGTGGCCAATGTCAACTCCTTTCTTCTTTATGTCTTAAACATAAATTCTACTTAATCTTAAACAAAACAACATTTCAACTTAAATATTAACTCCATTTAATCTTAACTAAGGCTCATTCCGTGTGGTTTGCAAATGCTAAATACATTTTGCGGTTTCTTTTCTGAGTTATGGATATGTTTAAGCTAATGTGGTATTTGATTTTCCCGCTGTGTCACTTCTTGCCAATTACTCATACAATTATTTATAACAATCGCTTAATCGCTTATGGCTTATAAATTTTATTAAACTCATGCCATGACTTGACCAAATAACCTGATGAATATTTATTGAAATTTTGTACTCCATTAATTTAAATGAGTATAATATTGAGTAAAGAATTCTCTCAGTTACTTTGACAATGTATAATTTATATGACTTTTATTACTGCATTCACTTTAATTTTAACATTTTTTATTTTCTATAGAACTTGCTTTTAAATGCAGCCGAAATATTATTTGATAACTTTCTTCTAGGTGACTTATGTATATAGAAATTTCAGAAGCAAAGCAAATTCAGTATTTTTAATTTGTTTACCTTGCGTAATGGAAATTGAAGGTACGCGTTGAGCCTGTAACGAGGCATCCAGTTAATTGCTGAACAAATCCTTGGCCATTTTTGTTGCCAGTTTGTTTGCGCTGCATGCTCTGGCAAAATGTATTCCGGCACTGCAACGGCCAGATAGGTTGTATACACACACTCACACACACACACACACACTTACACACACACACACTCACACACACAACGCGAACGCATTGAGAACTCATTGTGTATGCAAGGATTACCGCACAAATGTAGTTCCCCCCCCTCATCGCTCCCACTTACACAGGCTCCCCTCAGTTTAAAGGGAACACAGTGTCAATAGAATATCTAAACTGATGGAGTAGCAGCTGCTCTCGGCTGCCGACTAACGACAACTTGTAAATTGCAATGGGATTTGAATTTACAAGACAAGCAAAAAATTACAAAACAAAATGAAAAGAATGATAACAAAAAAATAATAATAATGGCAAGGATCAAGCATCATTGCAGCTACTAGTCGTGTTTGCTGAATTTTACTTATGCCACCCACTGTGCGTCGATGTCACATTTATTGTTCGTAATGTTATTTCACAGATGCTGTTGTTGTTGTAGTTTTTGTTGATGTTGTAGTTGTTGTTGTTGCTCTTGTTTGCTTTAGACGCGAAAATATATGCATGTATGTTAAATGAAGATACATGCACTGATAAAAAATGGTTAGAAAATCAAGATTATAGTCCAACATCAAATATTTAAAGTTAGAAAACACATCTTGATACTAAAAACAATTCAAATTAGTACGATTAAAAGTTCTTATATTTTCAAGACCACAAATCTAAGTATTAAAATAAATGTTTTTATTTATAGACCAAATAGTTTTAAGTACTCAAGACAACAAACAGAAAAAATAAGGCAAGCTTTAAATTTATTGTATTTTTATTATTTTTTTATTTTGATATATATACATTTTGTCGGGCTTGGTGTTTTTTTTTATAAATATTCCTTTCATATGTGG
Source organism: Drosophila kuntzei (assembly GCA_035042165.1). Classification (NCBI taxonomy): domain Eukaryota; kingdom Metazoa; phylum Arthropoda; class Insecta; order Diptera; family Drosophilidae; genus Drosophila; species Drosophila kuntzei. Next base: position 158,395 of record JAWNLU010001560.1, on the reverse strand, counting down.
AAAAACAATTTAAGATTTTTATTCTTATATTAAGAAGAGCAATTTTTCAGAATAATATTCTTATCAGGGATTAAAACCGAAACGAATATCGGTTTCAGTTTCGGTTACGGTTTCGGTTATGCTCGAATTAGAGTTTTCGGTTATCGGTTGTGTCAAATCTTGAAGCATCGGTTTAGTAACGGTTATCGGCTTTTTTTAAGTTTCGGCTTAAAAATACCGGTATAGTTTCGGTTCACAAAAAAATGGAAAATAATGTTATCTGGTTACTGGAATGGTTCTGCGTAATGTCGATTCTATAATAATTTGACCTCATATAAATTTGCTTTGAAAATTTCAATTATTTTGATTTTTAATAACTTCGAACTGCCATAACTTTGTCAAAAGTCAATCAATTTCCATGCGCAATGTAAATTTGAGCATGATTTTACTTCTGAATTCGCTTTGCATTTAAATTTTGTTCATTTTGAAATTTCGAAAATTTTGAAATTTTTCGAAAAATGATAAGGGGTAACACTGTAAAATTTCCAAAAAAATTCGAAATTTCCGAATTTTCAAAATGAACAAAATTTAATTGCAGAAGGAATTTAGGGGTAAAATCATGCTCAAATTTACATTGTTCATGGAAATTGATTGAGTTTTGACAAAGTTATGGCAGTTCGAAGTGGCTCAGTAGCAGTGACTGCCAAAATCGAAATTAACCCTTATAAATGTATCGGTTACTAAACGGTTATTTCGGCTTAAAGAGTTTCGGCTTATAGGTTTCGGTACAGCGGATAAAAAATATTTTCGGTTACGGTTTCAGTTACGGTTACAAATTTCAATCGGTTAAAGGTAATTTGGTCTTAAAATTATCTTATTTTAAATACAAAGTACGCAAGATGAATGTTCTTGATTTTTGAAGTTGGTTCTTTTCTTTCAGTGTGCGATTGCAAAAATGTGTGCGCGTGTGTATTTATATGCATATATAATATTACGTATACGCCATGGCAGGTTCGATCAAAGCGAGCTTTCGCGTACAACCACTTGAGAATCGCACCTCACCCTGCTCCTCCTGTTCACCCTGTTCCCCCTCCGACCCCTCTGGTATACGAGTATTTATATGCAATTCAACTTCATCTTTTATGTATATGCGTTGTCGTCACAGTCTTTCATATCCTTTCGAGTGCGCATATACTTATTTATTTGATGTCAGCCTGTCGTTTGCATATGTAAGTCGCTGTAATGATATTTGTTTGTTTGTTAGTTTGCGTGTGCGTTGAAAGCATTGAAATGTTGCTTGACAAACACACAGCTAACTCTTCGAGCACTCTTCTAACCCCATCCCACTTCATTCATTCACATAACTTGTGCACTTTCTAATGGATACGAGTAGGCCGAGACCCGCCCCTAGCCTGAAGGCGCATTACAACACGCTTTCAATTCGTGGCACGATTCAATTACCACGTGACTGCCCATAAGGCCGCTTTGAGCCCACATTTGCATACTTAGGCCCCCCAAAGGCATTTGTCAGCGCCAACTGCACTCCCCAAGCACACAGAAAAAAAAGAAAAAAAAAACAAGCATTTTTAAGTGCACATTTTGAAGCCCAGTTAAGCCAGTGAGTCTATAAAATAAGTGTATAAGAACTACCTTCAAGTAATAAATTGATGCTCCTATGGAAAACTGCAAGTACTCGTAGTAGTATATTTTAAGAATCTTAAGTACTCTTGATCAATGCATTTTTATTGAATAGAAGCAAAAACAAGACTAGTTTAAGTTTGAAAATATGTGGAATAATTTAGTAGAGACCAGTAATGCAAAGGAGGAAGGAACTTTCGGAGCTTCTGACAGATAATTACATCCTTGAAGTGTGTTACGATACTATTATAAAAATTGCAGATAATAGCAGGTTTGATCAATAGATACATATACGCATGTGGAACATGTTTTACGGCCCTTTAAAGAACACAATTTTTAAGTTAATAATGCATAGAAGCAGACACAAGTCTAGTTTAAGCATTAAAATACAGGAAACACTTTAATATGGATCAATAATGCAAATGAGAAAGGAACTTTAAGAACTTCGGACAGAAAATTGCATCCTTGAAATGTGTTTCGATACTATTATAAAAATTGCAGACTTGATTTGAAGACAATTCAAAAGAAATATATAAGTGAAACTTATTGTAAACCTTGTTAAAGAACACAATATTTAATCTAATAATGCAGAAATATTCGTTATATCCTGTTCTATATTATGTTAAAATGTAATATTCATATCTTGCATACTTTTCATGTGATAATCGAAAGATGTCTTCTTTTTGTTTATTTTGAGTTATGACAGTTTTGAAGTAAATATGTGGTTTGCGTAAAATGAATAGGAAAATGGAATTGGGAACATTATTTGGCTAATTTGCAAAGTAATACAATCACATATATCACACAGTGTGCAAATATATTGCTTGGAAAGCATTGCAAGTCAGCTTTTATTTGAGTTTACAGATTCCACAAGCGCAGGAGCATCGTTAACAAAGCCTCCAGATACATGTACTTACCACATGTGAATGCGCATCTGATAAGTTCGGCTTGATTGATGATGATATTGCGGCCTACGGTTAGATGGTTAGGTGAGACTTTTGCACAGGGGAACCTCAACTTGGATTCATGCATTATCAGGCAGTTGGAGTGTAAGGGGTGTAAGGAGTGTAAGGAGTGTGTAGTAGGAAATGGGCTTGGTCGCGCCTCGCTTGCCATACACATTATCCTGCTCTTGTGCCTGTCATGCTTAAAACCAGACAAATTCTATTATTTGTTGCCACTCTCACTGTGTGTGTGTGTGTGCACAACACACAACACACAACACAAAGAGACACACATGCAAACAGACTGGCAGCCAATATGATATGGTTCATATAGCACACTAAATCAGAACCAAGGATGTGAGCACACAAGCAACACTACGAGGAGGCGGAGAAGGAGCAGGAGAAGGAGAATGAGTGCAAAAATATATTTCGGCTTGTTTGTTTGTTTGTTTATTTTGCATTTTAAAGGATTTCCATTGCATGATTTGCAAAACAGTAACAGTTTCCATTAACCATTGTCACAACGACACTGTCAACAATCACCGATGCTAACTAAGCTTAATTCAGTTGCTCTGTACCAATAAAAGTGTTGAAAGGTCCTTTAAAATGTTGTACTTATTTGTGAAACAGACAAACAAAGTAAGTACACAGAAAACAAATCCGGAATTTCGGAATAAAGTCAATTCAAGAAGTACGATAATCCCGGGTTTTCTTGAACCAAGTACAAACTACTTGATTGAAGCACGATTTCTTTTCAGCAATATATTGATTTCAGGGGCTCTCAATATTTTTTTTTTACTTAGATTTAGGCTTTGAAATTTTAATGGTAGAGTCGGTGCCATTTTATCCGCATATTGTCTTAATTCAATAATAATATCCTGAATATATACGTAGAAATACATGCTAAATTCAAGAATTTTAAACTTGAATTTTCGAATGGTACATATAATACCATTCTCATTGTTCTCAATACCATGGGGGGTATTAGACAGTCGTTCAGACTTCTCTGTATTATTTTTAACTTGTTTCGAGCTGCAAATTGAAATTGATTTTACGCAAATTAATTTCATGTGAGCCACATTGAATTGTTGTGTTTTGTTGTGTTGTGTTGTCAATGGTTGTTGCTGTCGTTGTTGCCTGTTGCCTGTTGCCTGTCGCTTGTTGTTTGTGTGCACGCTTCGTCGAATTTTCGAAAATGGGCCACAATACTCGTACTCTAACTGAGATTGGACTGCCAGCGTCACACTGAGGACACCCTTCCATCCAGTAAAGAGGTCACATCGGGCTTCCACAATGCCAGCTGTTGTGTTTGCACTTAATTTTCATATTTAAGCTCATTTATTATGCGAATTTAATTAATTATAAAGTTAACTTAAAGTTAAAGTTGAATTCAGTGTTTCAATTCATCGCTGACAATGCGGAGTGGGGGAACGACACAGATAGCAATCAACTCGTATATAGGTCAAAGTTAACTTTGGAGACAAATTCCTCCTGCCACAGGCAATTAGAAGTCACTTTGCATCACTTATGGATTTAGCCAAAGCAATCATACATTGAAAAACTCTATCCATTCTTATTATTCTTTCTGCTGATGGACCCATAAATTCGTAATGCTAGTCATACGCTCAGTTAGAGGCTAAATGATTATGCCACCACTAGCAAAAGCTGCTACAAGCCAGGCCAACGCCGCGCTACCAATCGAAAATTCAACCACTGACGAACTTGCATAATATGTCGACCGCCGACTGTCAACTGTCGACTGTCAACTGTCGACTGTCGTCTGCTGGCTGTTACATACTTTTCAGCGCCAAGAGAAGCCAAGAGAATTAAAAACAATTCGGTCGCAATTTGCAACCCTCTGTTTAAATTATGCAACATGCTTTTAAGGGCTCCAAAAGAAAGAATCGACAGAAAAAATGTTGCTCAAATTGCACAAAAAATAACAAACCAGAAGAATTATTAACAGTGCACAAGTATAGAGTACTCGACTTTAATATACCCTAGGTGCAGTAATTAAACATAAATAAATAAGTAAATAAACATAAATAAATAAAACATATTCCAATTTTGTAAATACTGAAGAAGACATTCGAATCGAACAGAGTCTTATAGAACACAACAATTAGATAATATCCTGTTTACATACCAAGAATCAATATTTCGTCTCTAAATTCGAGGTTTTGAACTGCCATAACTTTGTCAAAACTCAATCAGTTTTCATGCGCACTGTAAATTTGCGCATAATTTTACATCTAAATTCGTTCTACATTTAAATTTTGTTCATTTTGAAAATTCGAAAATTTCGAAATTTTTAGAAAAATGATAAGGGGTAACACTGTAAAATTTCTAAAAAAATCAAAATTTTCGAATTTCGAAAATTTAAATGCAGAATGAATTTAAAGGTAAAATCATGCTCAAATTTACATTGCGCATAAAAATTGATTCAGTTTTGATAAAGTTATGGCAGTTCAAAGTTATTAAAAATCAGTAAAATCAAAATATTTAAAAATAAAAAAATAAATAAAATAATAAAATATCAGGCGCACAGAAATGAGAAAGCAAATACTTTCCGTATTTGAACAAATGTAAAGAGGTATGGAAATTTCGAAAATGTTCGACAAATTTATAATTTCTCAAATAAACAAAATTCTGCATAAAAATACCAGCTGAAATACCAGGCGAACAGAAATGTGCAGTAAGTTAATATACTTGAATTAAGTCTTACTAAAATTTAATAAAAACGTTAAAATTTAGCGATAATATGACCTTGAGTTTCTGCTGCTCAAATTAAATATTTACTTGCTGCTGATTTCTGATCGCCTGGTATTTTAAAAAAAATTCAAAAAGGTAAGTATATGATAAAATGTAAAAAGGTAAGTATTTAAAAATCGAAAAGAGGTAAGTATGAAAATATCGAAAATGTTCGACAAATTTATAATTTATCAAACAAACAAAAAGCCAAAATACACACAGAAACTTAAAAAAATGTAAAGAGGTAAGTATTCGGAAAAATGTAAAAGGTAAGTATAGTAAGTATTTTAAAGAGGTAAGTATTGGATAAAATGTAAAAGGTAAGTTGGAAATATCGCAAATGATCGACAAATTTATAAATTCTGTAATAAACAAAATTCTACATTACAATTTTAAAATTAGAGAAAGCAAAGAAAGCCAAAATACCAGCTAAAATACCAGGCGCACAGAAATGAGCAGAAAGCAAATAAACTTTATTGAAGTCTTAATAAAATTGAGTGAAAATATGACCTTGAGTTTCTGCAGCTCACATTAAAATTGAGTGAAAATATGACCTTGAGTTTCTGAGGCTCAAATGAAATTTTCGCTTGCTGCTGATTTCTGTTCGCCTGGTATTTTTACTGTGTTTCCGGATGCAGCGAGCTGTTTGCAAGCTGAATGAATACTTACTTTTTAATACTTACTTATGGAGCGTGAAGAGTCTAAAAGAGCCGAAATACCAGCTGAAATACCAGGCGAACAGAAATGAGTAGAAAGCAACCAAATTTTATTCACATCATATTTAAATTGAGTGAAAATATGACCTTGAGTTTCTGCAGCTTACATTAAAATTGAGTGAAAATATGACCTTGAGTTTCTGAGGCTCAAATGAAATTTTCGCTTGCTGCTGATTTCTGTTCGCCTGGTATTTTTACTGTGTTTCCGGATGCAGCGAGCTGTTTGCAAGCTGAATGAATACTTACTTTTTAATACTTACTTATGGAGCGTGAAGAGTCTAAAAGAGCCGAAATACCAGCTGAAATACCAGGCGAACAGAAACGAGTAGAAAGCAGCCAAATTTTATTCACGTCATTTTTAAATTGAGTGAAAATATGACCTTGAGCTTCTACTGCACACATTAAAATTGAGTGAAAATATGACCTTGAGTTTCTCCTGCTCAAATGAAATTTTCGCTTGCTGCTGATTTCTGTTCGCCTGGTATTTTTACTGTGTTTCCGGATGCAGCGAGCTGTTTGCAAGCTGAATGAATACTTACTTTTTAATACTTACTTATGGAGCGTGAAGAGTCTAAAAGAGCCGAAATACCAGCTGAAATACCAGGCGAACAGAAACGAGTAGAAAGCAGCCAAATTTTATTCACGTCATATTTAAATTGAGTGAAAATATGACCTTGAGTTGCTGAGCCTAGTAAAGTTCCTCTTTTTTGAGTGAATGATTGAGTTTTTTTGCTTAAATTTTTTGCTCTAACGACCAGCTGTAAAATCTGTTCGCCTGATAATATTTGAATTTAAATCAGTTAGTACCTGAAATTTTTTTAAAGTTCCCCCATCTGAAAAAAACCCAACATAATAAAAAAAAAGAAACGTTTAATTATTCTATTTTAAATTCTTTTTATTCTTAAAATCCTATCCTTAAGGAGTAACATTGATATATAAATTCTATGCTTATCTTCTGACATATGACGAATGTACAATATTTTAATATTAGTATTAATTATAATATTTATAAAAGTATAAAGTATATTATATTTTAGCTCACTTAGTTCGTAATGAGTAACATTGATATATAATATAATCTATACGCTTATCTTCTGATGTGCAGAATGTACAAAGGTTCCAAGAAGGGTGAAATTCTAAAACATGATTATAGGAACTTTTCAACATAGACTTATGTTATTATTGGCTATAATTTTGGAAATAAAAACTAGAAATCATTTCAGGAGTGTTTTTTTATACTAATTTTATCACCTCAAGTCGATTGAAAGTGTAAATTTAAAATAAAAAATTTTTCAAAAATTTCGAAAAATTTAAAGGCTAACCCCTTTATAAAATTTTCAAAATCCTAATAAATTTTTTTTTTCGAATAAATACAATTTAAAGTTATATCAAACTAGGCATAAAATTATGAACAAAAAGACTTTTCGCATGTAAATCGGTTTGGTTTCAACAAAGTTATGACAGTTTTTAGGCAAGAAAAGTTGAAATTTTATCTTCTGATATACGATGTCTATTATAAATGAAATCACTGAGTTCTTTATTTTTAAAAAAAATCGTATCACTGAAATATATGTCTATTTGGATACAAAATCTCGTCTATCACATTCACATTAGCATTGCATTTTTTAATCATTGTAAGCACATATTTTAAAATAAACAAAAGACTGAGTAGAATGTTTAATTCATATTAAAATTAGAAAATAATGGTTAACATCAAAATCAGGGATTAAAACCTTAACCGAAACCGTAACCTTTAACCGGTGAAAACCAATTGATATTTGTAACCGTAACTGAAACTGTCACCGAAAATAATTTTTTCCGAAACCCATAAACCGAATAACCGATTAGTAACCGATTCATTTATAAGGGCTAATTTCGGTCGTCGCAGCTACCGAGCAACTTTGATAACTTTGAAATGCCATAACTTTGTCAAAAGTCAATCAATTGCCATGCGCAATGTAAATTTGAGCATGGTTTTACTTTTAAATTCGTTCTGCATTTAAATTTTGTTCAATTTGAAAATTCGAAATTTTCGAAATTTTTAGAAAAATGATAAGGGTAACACTGTAAAATTTCTAAAAAATTCGAAATTTTCAAATTTTGAAAATCAACAAAGTTTAAATGCAGAACTAATTAAGAGGTAAAATCATGCTCAAATTTACATTGCGAATGAAAATTTATTGACTTTTGACAAAGTTATGGCAGTTCGAAGTTATTAAAAATCAGTAAAATCAAAAATGAATAACGCTTCTTATTTTGATCAACCGAAAAACTTATTTTTTTCTTTTTTTTTTGTGAACCAAAACCGTACCGGAATTTTTCAATCGAAACTTACAAAATACCGATAACCGTTTCGAAACCGATACACCAAGATTTTGCACAACCTATAACCGAAAACCTCAATTCGAGCATAACCGAAACCGTAACTAAAACTTATATTCGTTTCGGTTTTAATCCCTGATCAAAATGCTTATTTTTGTACAATCTCTGCATTTCCGCTATGTTTTTTATTTTTCTGATTTTTTTCGTTTTTGTTCAATGTAATTCGTAAGCATAAAATTCTATCCTTAAGGAGTAACAGTGATATATAATTTCTATATATTTTCTTCTGATATATGACGATTATACAATATTTTAATACTAGCATTAATTATAAAAATTATAATTAAAAGTATAGAAGCATTACAAAATTTTATTTGTTTTTTAAGCCTATTATTATATTAACATTTTTGATCATTTCATTCTTACATTATGTTTTTTTTAATTATTTTATATTTTTATATTGATTTGACTGTTTTTTCCTGGGTTTTTCGTTATCTTTGCAACAAATTTTGGATCAATTATACTTTTTTATAGGCCTTTTTTCGTTTCAGTTTTTAATTTAAATTGAACATTAATTTAAGTGTTTATTTTTAATATAATCTTTAGTTTAATTTTTATTTTAATTTGTTTAACACATAACAATATTCATTTTGCCCTCTCTTTTAGTCAAGTATAAAAAATAAAGAAATAAATTAATACAAATACAAGGTAGAAAAAACTGTAAAATAACTTTTTCGTCATTCTTCTCATTTTTGGAAAGCCTTTCGGGAGGCTGTTGCATATAGGACAGTATGGTAAACACCACATTTTTTAAGCTCACCCACATCAACACGTTATGTGTGTGTGGTTTGCTGTCAATGTTAATGGCTGGCCATGAAATTGAAATGCAAGCAATGAAAAATTCAAGCACTTCAACATGATGGACACTATGAACGGCTTTAATTTATGGCCAAGGCACTTGAATTCATGTCGTAATAACTACATCAACAACAACATGCAAAATACAAAAGCAATTGCCGAAAATTGTATACCACTTTTAGTAGTTAGTTACGTTGCTTTACCAATGAGTTTTCGACGGGTTAAAAGCAAACGGCGTAAATCGGAATACTCTTTGATGGGGTATGAATAATGGGAATAACAACAATTGCAATAACAATAAACATTTTAGACTTCAAGGCTAATCGAAAAAGACATTTGAAAATGAAAACCCTTGGAATATATTTTTGGCTTTCAGCTGTTTCAATTGTAATCAAAATGCCATTAGGTTATCCTTTCTAACTAGGACACAAGTCACTACAGAGATAGAATAAGTTTATTTCAATACTTGGCTTGGCATTTTAATTTGTCCCACTTTTAATTATTTAGGTCGTCTTACACAGGTTATCCCTACCAGTCATCCTATTAAATGCCAGACCAGCTCGCAACAGTCTAACTTAATGACCCAACTGTCCATTGTTGTTACTGTAATTGGCCTATCAATCCTGTTAGCCGGATAGGCGTTGCGTTTTATTGACGTATTGGGCAAAGTGAGTGACAAGTCTCTCTTGGCTGAGAGCTGGGAACTTGAAGCAAGGGAAATCTAATTGCAATTTAATGACTCTCTAACACATTAGAAGTAGGACTTAGTGAGACAGAAGCCCAGCAGGTGAGCAGACAAATAACCGTTATCAGTATATCCTTTAATGGCCTATAACAAATGCGGCTGAGAACATGGAATATTTATGTTATTTTCCTTGGCTTGGCACACAAGACTTTAGCGGATCAGAAAATGCGTAAAGTTTTCATACAAGTAAAGCTCAACATTCCTCATGAATATATTTTAAAACGGAAATTCAGCAAAAACTATGAATGCAAAATTGAATAATCAATTTATTTTATTGAAAGTTTTCCCTTTTTCAATAAAATGCTTACTTAATATGCAGATAAATTAAATAAATAAAAAAAAAACAATCAAAAAATGCACATTTCAGACATGAATATTTTTGCAAGCTGAAATATTTGAAGCTCAGTCACTGGAAAAATGCTGACTCAAACCAAAGTACAAAATATAAAAATAATAAAAAAAGTAAATATTTTAATTAGATTATGCGTAAAATAAATTGATAGAATGCATTTTGTGTAGACAATTTGCATAAATTGCGAACAGGTTTAACCTAATAATTAAATTGATTGTACTAACAATAATTCAAAAATTGCGTAATCAGTTGGAGGACAAACAGGTCGTATACGTAATAAGTATGTTGCGTATACGCCAATTTGTGCAGAATCAGTCGACTTTGCTCTGCAAAGCTTGTTGATGGCTTAACTCAATTTGCCTTCTTTGATAAGCTGCAAATTCTGTTTACGTGCTCCACGTAGATGAAATTTGTATTCAAAATCAGCATAAAAAGGATGCAAATGAAATGTATCTATGTCAATGGCTGCCATTCGTTTTGATAAACTCTATAAAAGTATCCACGGCAAGTTCGAAGTATTTTAAGCCCATTAAAGTCAGGCGGCCTGACTGACTGACTGACTGACAGACGACCAGGCAAATGGGCCAAAGTAAATCCTTTTGCTACGCTCGACAAACGCTGAGGCCGAATCAAAGCCAGAGTAAAAGCGAAGGAAAAGAAGCACAAGAGACGCCAACATCCAACATCTAACAAACGACATTCACAGATAAGGTTAAACATTTTCCGGGACCAGCCAAAATGCCCTTTTCCCCATGGCCTTTTAATAAAAGTTGCGGCTGCAATAAAAAAAAGAACGCACCAAACGGGGTCCTATGAATGAAAGATTCTCGGAATCTGTTGCTATGTCCCGACGCAGACAGTTCTTATCTGCAGGCGCACATTCAGGCGACATTCAGGGCGACTTTTGGGCTGCGTTTTCCAAATGGAATTATTACATTTTTATGAGAAGTTCGCACGACGCGTGTCGTAAGACAATAAAAATGCTGCGACAAGGCCGTCAACGAATATAGGACATACACAGAAAAAAAAACCATTCTAATATTTAAGTTTAAAATTCATGCATTTTTTAAGTGTGTAATCAGGATATTATTATTAAATTAAGACGGACATTAAAAAGGTGAAAGAAGTCTTAAATATTGGATCTAACTTAAAAAAATATATTCAGAACCCCGACAAACAAAATATTCTTGCGAAAAATCGTTATATCAAGTATTTTGTACTTGGTTTATGAAAATTCGGGATTACCGACCCACATATGGATTTATTTTATACCGAAGTCCCGGATTTTTTTCTCTGTGTAGAACATACATATTTCAACATGTCACTAGCTTCATCTACGTCTGTAACTTCAGTTTCATCTGCAGCCCCAGCTTCAGTTTGTGGGAGAAAATACGTGCAAATAAATCATTTTATTGCAATACACTTTCTCCACTTTCTCCCTTGTGTCACCCCCTTCTATACAATGGCTAACGGATGTTTGTCAGTCAGAGTTGTGAGCACACTAAAGCATTTTATGTGGCCATTGGGAGAAGACTGGAACGACAGTTTCACATTGCTATAATATTAATAAGAGTGGGCCTGTCAATATGCGACACGGCGACAGGAAGCAGAACGACAGGACGACAGGGCGACAGGGCGACAAGGCGACAAGGCGACATCCAAACGGCATCCACCGGAAGTTGACACACAAAGACATCGGAGCTGTTTCACCATGCATCGTATTTCATCCAAGGCAATGCTAATTTTTTTATTTTATTTATTATCTCTCAATTCAATCTCGGCCAGAAACCCATGCCAACTCTCAGTCGGACCCTTTGCAATTGGTTTTTACTTGTGGCGCCGGAAACAACAGGCAACACTTTGGACTACGGGCAACGGATGTGTTGCTTTGATGCACGTCGTCAGATTGTCCGATTGTTGCTTTTAATGTGAATGAGTGTGTGTGTGTGGCCACTTGAGGGATCTGGGCACAGCCTTGGCCTGGGCAAATCCTTAAGCCAGATTCGGCGATGCAATTAATACTTTTATGGCGCACGCGTTGCCTTGGCGGAAATTTAATTGAATTATTAATTCGCAGTGGCCTGCACTGCGGGTCACGTGGCCAGTCAGCTATTATGCTTATTAAACCAAGCGCAAAGCCAATTAACTTTTACACAGATACACACACACACACACACAGAAATACACATATTTATTTGAAGTTAATTTTGGGCCCCGTGCTGCGCTATTTAAGTTGGCTCCACTCGCTGCCATTATTTGTTCAGAGGCCAGCTTAATTGCGTTTGAATTGCAAACAAAGCAGTCAGAAGAGCGGCAAGTGGCAAGTGGTAAGCAGCAATAGCCATCTTAGCCAAACAAGCATTTGGGCCAGAGAGCACTAACTACTCGCTGCTGGGCCAAGATCAAAGTCAACGTGTCGTGTTCTGTCGCCTTGCAGCCAAAGTTTTGTGGCCCCATTTCCTAACGGCTGCACCTCATGAAACTTTGTCCTTTTGCCGGCCTGACTGTTAGCCCAGTTCAGTGCTCCACCTGCACCTTCACTCCTCCTCCTTCTCCTCCTCCTCCTCATCAGCCCCCTCTTGGACCTGCACACCCTGAAATATTCATAATGAAAGTTATTGTTTGCCACTTTGCCACCAAGTATGTATGCGTATGGGTGTATAGGTGTATAGGTGTGTGTGCCACGCCCTCAAGTTTGTACATTGCTCAGTGGGCAGTTTTGATTGTTTTGTGGCCAAGTTCTGTTGACAACTTTGGCATCGAGAGCATTGTACAGTGTACAGGTTATTTGAAAGATGTCAAAGTTTGATTGACACACAAATTGGCAAGTAAATTAATTTGAAACAAAGCATAATTCAATTTAATTAATTTGCAACAACGCTTAATCAAACATCTACAATGAATATGGTAGTTATTAAAATTTTATATTTATCATGGATTCAAACCTTAACCGAAACCGTAACCTTTAACCGATAAAAACCGATTGAAATTTGTAACCGTAACTGAAACCGTAACCGAAAAATTTTTTTTCCGCTGTACCGAAACCAAACCAAAACTCTTTAAGCCGAAATAACCGTTAGTAACCGATTCATTTATAAGGGTTAATTTCGGTTATGGCCGTCGCAGGTACTGAACAACTTTGAAAACTTTGAACTGCCATAACTTCGTCAAAACTCAATCAATTTCCATGCGCAATGTAAATTTGTGCATGATTTTACACCTTAATTTGTCCTGCATTTAAATTTTGTTCATTTTTAAAATTCGAAATTTTCGAAATTTTTTGAAAAATGATAAGGGGTAACACTGTAAAATTTCTAAAAATTTCGAAATTTTCGAATTTTCAAAATGAACAAAATTTAAATGCAGAACGAATTTAGAGGTAAAATCATGCTCAAATTTACATTGCGCATGGAAATTGATTGACATTTGGCAAAGTTATGGCAGTTCGAAGTTATTAAAAATGAGTAAAATCTAAATTTTTTAACTAAATTAATAGAAGATCAAATTATAACAAAATCGACATTACACTGGACCATTCCAGTAACCAGATAACATTATTTTTCAGGCTAAAAAGAGCATTAAGTCGTTTTTTTTTAACAAAGCAATGAATAACGCTTCTACCGAAAACCATTATTTTTATTTTTTTTTTGTGAACCGAAACCATACCGTTATTTTTAAACCGAAACTTACAAAAAACTGATAACCGTTTTGAAACCGATACTCCAAGATATTTCATAACCGATAACCGAAAACCTTAATTCGAGCATAACTGAAACCGATTTTCGTTTCGGTTTTAATCCCTGTTATTTATACTTATTTATTGACATAACTTTCAACTTTCTACAGTCTGTGAAATTAAATTGAAGTTGATTCAGGTAGAACATTCAATCACTTTAATAAACAAAGCTCTCAACTTGTCTTATAGTCTCTCCTATTGCGATTTTCATAGATTAAAATAATTGAGCGTTTTCTTTTTCCTTTTGATAAATTGCCTGTGTTTTTGGCTCGACCGTGTGACCGTCTCGAGAATTTCGCCTGGTTTGCCATATTTCTCTAGGCTTTACGGCTCGTTTATGGCCTACTTGAATACAACATAAAGTCGAGCTATTAAATATAATTGCCAGCAATTTTTACAATCTACTTAGGAAATCATATTTAATGTGCTTTCAAATGTCTCTTCCCCCCTCATGACATGCTAATTGAGGACTGTGAAAAGTGTCCACAAGTCCGGAACGGGCCCACAACAATGTGTTGGGTACAAAACAATAGAGCTTTCCTATTTAAATTAACATTTTGAGTGAATCTAATAAAAATGAAAGAGTCTGCGATAAAAACTGTGGAGCAAAGCAAAACAGCTAAATTGTTTTTGACCACGATACAGTCAGTACAGCACAGTACAGGACACGACACACCAAACCAAACCACACCACGTGACATTACCAACCGGTCAACTGGCCAACTTGCAACCTCAACCAGGTGGGCATAGTCGTAACACGTTTTGGTTCGCTTCCCAGGGTGTTAGATTTTTTTCCTATGCATTCCCAACATTGTTGCGGCTGACTTTGGTTTAATGTTTCTTTTTTACCTTTTTTTTTTGTCATTCTGTACCGTTGTTTATGTGGTCAACAACAAAAGCAAAAGCAACTCGTCTATATACATATTTTAATGTTCTGGCCGGCAAGCGATTCCTTTTGCCGTATTCTAAACCTGGTCAAAAGGGCTGCGACTGACTTGAAGCCAAGCAGCAGTGGCAAGAACCAAAACTGGCAAAAAGGCTAAAGGCAAAAAACACCCCCCACACACACACACACACACACACTGTAACAGGCACACCCACATGAATACATACATGAAATTTCACACTCGCTCGGCGAAAGGGAAGCAAAAGTTGAGGGACAAATGCAAATACACAAACAATGACGGCGAGGGGCTACTAAGCCAAGCTAAGAAGGTTTTGGTAAGCAAATACATACACAAACACACACACACACACACACAGATTTACACTCACAAATATACATATATAATGTTGTCGTTGGCGTTGCCAGCTGGGGACATTCATAGTTAAAATTTGGAGAGACAGCGCCGAGAGATTTGGCAAACAACAGTGGCTGTTGTCCTCTGTCCCCGCTCCCCGCTCCCTGCTCACTGCTCCCTACTCCCTACTCCTCGCTGTGGATCCTGTTGCGTTAATCAAGGCTCATACAATCGCCAACAAGAACAACAGCAACAATAACAATGCAAAGTAAGCACGTGCCAAAATGGACATAAACTGACATACAAATTGGAGAAGTTTGTAGACATTCTGAATACTCTATCCCCATATCGAATACTGACCGAACTTGGTTCCAACTCTCTCTATCCCTTCCATAAAATCCCTTATTTTCCTATACCTTTTAAAAAATCGCAATCCTAGCAACATATGTTGTATCACTTTAATTAAATTAATATTTTTTTAATACCTCCATACTTTTAAACTTTGTAAAGTTTCATTTATTTTCCTACAGTTTTTAATATTTAATTTAGCTGTTTATTTAAATTTGTAATTTGTAATATTATTTTAATATTAGAAAATTGTTTGTCAAATAAATATGCTCGTCATACTAAAGAAGAGTTATTATCATTTGAGTTTAAAAATAACAAACTAAACCGACAGTCCTCAAGTCATAACTTTTAGTTGAAGATAAAGAATGAATAATTTTCTTATTTGTCATTGTCCAATTGAACAATTTGCTTGGGGAATTCATTGTTGGCTTCGGTTTATCTCGATTCATTTGGATTTCAAATTTGTAACAATTTTTAAAGCTTTAAGTTGCTTGCGCTTTAAGGTAAAATCTGCTATGGTTATTAAATTGAACGGGTTCAGCTGTTTTCCAAAAAAAATGGTTGAAAATGCTAAGGCATACTTTAAGGAGCACCTTATAAATAATTGAAAATACATAAGAAGAATAAGTTAAGATTTCTAAATCTATACCATCTGTGGAATTCATTCTATTCTGAGATTTTAGCACAACCTTTTTCAAATTCGCTGTTTTGAATAAATAATATTTCAAAGGGTTTAGCTGCTCCCTTTTAAATATAAAATCAGTTTGGTTTAAAAAAGGTTCTGTTAAAAAATTAAATTGAAACTCACGGGTCCTTTAACTGCTTATTCCCATCAGTTCAAATAGTTATGCCTAAAGCAATCTACAGATAGAGTATCGAAAGTGTATGTCTATGAAAATCGATTGATTTGTTGACGGTTATGGCCATTGTTAGTGCACTTCAACGTATATTACACATTGTGGATTAATGGGGGCTCGTTGAGGTAATAACAAATAACTGAATGGCACATTATGCAAAATGGGGCCTACAAAAAGCAGGCATAAAGGGCTAATGGCTTATATGTAAATATATTTAATGTACATATAAGGGCAATGAACAAACTTGTAAGATAAAGTGAATGCGAAAATTCATACATGCTGAAATTTAACTATATGAGCTAATTATTAGCTCGAGAATAAATTAAGTAAATAATATGAGCATTTTATGCTTTTGATGCCGAAGTTTTCCAACAAAAGTGAAATCAACAAATCTATCTAAATAAATACTTATGTTTAAAGAGGCAAAGACATTAAAAAAGATATAAGGAAGAGTAAAGATTGGAGTAAGTTATGCTAATTTTTAAAGCTTTACTTACAATCAGGGATTAAAACCTTAAAGGAAACAGTATCCCTTATCCGATAAAAACCGATTGAAATTTGTAACCGTAAATGAAACCGTAACCGAAAAAAATTTTTTCCGCTGTACCGAAACCTATAAACCGAAACTCTTTAAGCCGAAATAACCGTTTAGTAACCGATACATTTATAAGGGTTAATTTCGATTTTGGCAGTTGCAGCTACTGAGCAACTTCGAACAGCCATAACTTTGTCAAAACTCAATCAATTTCCATGCGCAATGTAATTTTGATCATGATTTTTACTCTAAATTCGTTCTGCATTTAAATTTGGTTCATTTTGATAGTTTCGAAAATTTCGAATTTTTTAAAAATTTTACAGTGTTACCCCTTATCATTTTTTTAAAAATTTCGAAAATTTCGAATTTTGAAAATGAACAAAATTTAAATGCAGAATGAATTAAGAGGAAAAATCATGCAAAAATTTACTTTGCGCATCCAAATTGATTGAGTTTTGACAAAGTTATGGCAGTTCAAAGTTATTAAAAATCAGTAAAATCAAAATAATCAAAATTTTTTAACCAAATGAACCAAATTTATATGAGGTCAAATTATAATAAAATCGACATTTAGCAGGACCATTCCAGTAACCAGATAACATTATTTTCCAGGCTAAAAAGAGCATTGAGCCTTTTTTGCCATGTACAATAATGAATAAAGCTTCTTATTTTGGTCAACCGAAAGCCATAATTTTGTGAACCGAAACCAAACCGGTATTTTTAAAACGAAACTTATAATAAACCGATAACCGTTACCAAACCGATGCTCCAAGATTTTGCATAACCGATAACCGAAAACCTTAATTCGAGCATAACCGAAACCGTAACTAAAACCGATATTCGTTTCGGTTTTAATCCCTGATATAAATAAATACTTATGTTTAAAGGGCAGATATATTAAATAATTGATGAAGAAGAGTAAAAGAGCAAAAGTAGAGTAAGTTAAGCTGATTTTTAAAGATTATTTCTAGTTTACAAAGTATTTCGATTTTATGAATTGCCCACTTTAAATACGCTTCTGATTTTCACATACATATTAAATTGCGGTTATGAAATTCAGATGGTAACAGAATTCATTGATCTGACATTTCAAACTGCACTTTATAGATTACATTTTGCGATGTTCGATGTTCGTTGTTCGGTATTTCGGTGACCCGAAAAACCACTTGGGAATCTAAAAAGGAATGTTAGCTATCAATTGGCTGTTGAATGATTTACAAGTGCACACACACACACACACACACAATGGAAAACCGCTAATCGAATTTTCATATTTGCTCTCATATATATTTTCAGATTATTTGACCCTCATATCGGCCACTTAAAAGCTGCGCATCCCGACAACAACTCAACCCAACAACTAAACAACCAAACAGCTAAAACACCAAAATGCCAGCAGCGAAAAGAGAAATGCTGCAGTATCATTCAACGGAACTGAAAATGGGACAATTTGTATATAGATGAACCACAACATGGACGTAGTATTAAAATATATACCCACACACACACACATACAGATACTGTCAGTGAGACACGTATTTGTCAAAACCATATATGTATACATATACATATTGTACACAGACCATAAAACGTAGTTAAAACTAATAGATCTGACTGTGCTGACATGTTATTGATTGCAACGCAAACATAAAAGATACGTATGAATAGATAAATAGATAGTACTTGTATTTGGCACATTCAAAACGCAGAGATTCCAAAATATTTATAACGCAAATTGCAATATCAATAAATACATTTTTAATAGCTGTCCTCAGCTGTCAACGACATCAAAATGTTGTCCTACAAAATTTCAAATATCCCACACAAAGCAAATATTAATTATTGGAAAATTGCAGAACAACTCTCAAATGTAGTGTGCAAATAGTGCTCTCTGATAGTTTTCACAATTTTTTATCAATTGTAAATACTGAAGGGTGTTTTTTATACGCATTTCATTATTTGGTAGATGGGGATAAGATTCATTGCCTTGGCGGGGGGATTACAGAGGAGGACGAACCTTCTGACAATAGCATTTAAGTAGACAGCAAAAAGGAAACTAATAAAAATTGTAAATTATCTAATGATAGATCAAAGTAATCGAAAGATGTATGCATTCCGAATATGCATCTATATCGAAATCTAAATAATTATAGTTAAAATTCTATGCTTATATATAACATTTATATATACACACAATTGACCAAACAAAAGTCTAACTTTATAATTAGAAACTTAAAAGATCATACTTTAAATAGCTGCAACTAAAATAAAGCCAACTGAATAGACTTGTTGAAGCAGTTCGAATCTTTTAGTATAATGTCTCATGTGAGATACACTTCAAATTAAATATGCATTGGTCTTAATAAAAACATCTACTAATATAGCACCACAAATTCAAATAGTTCAGATTGGTTTCGTATGCACGTCATATCGTTCTCCTTTAAGACTTGTTTCTAAAGCTTTACCCATCAATCTGAAAAACAAAGTTAGCTGAAGGCTTGTTAGTGATACTAATTTTAATAAAAAAGAAACCCAAACAATGGTACTTTGATTAGAGATTACAAATTAGTTACAATATGATGTGTTCCTCCAAATATTTTTATTTGCAATGGATGCTGTGGAAATCTCTATCAAATTTTAAAGACACTAAACAGAAGCCAACACATTTTTAGATATTTTATTTGTAGTAATTAATATTGGCAAAGTTGAAAAATAGTACAGTATAAATCAAGAAATAGACATCGACTGATGACTGAAACAAAATTAAAAATATTTATCAGAAAGGCAGAATTCATTCATCTATTAATGCAAATTAAAATATAGAGCTGAACACATCAGATTTGTAAGTATAACGAAAAACTAGTTATATTCTAATATGGTTATGTGAATTGTGTTATTTAAGTTATTGCTTGTTGATCTAAGTATGTTATCAAATCAAATTAAATTGATTCAATAATTTCAGAAACTGATTGTAAATAGGGGAAATTAAAGAACTACTCAGCAAAGCATAATATGTACTTAAGTACTCGTATATCAACTAAAAGAGATCTAAAACATTAACAAAACAGGCACATTTACAATATAAGAAACACTGAAAAACGGATAAGTAAACAAGTTCCAAGCAAGTCTTTCGAATATTCCCACACAACAAACAACACACACACACACACACCACATCATATCACATCACATGAAATCGCATCGCACATCAATGCAGTATATCCAAAACAATTTAGCAATTAGCATTAAATATTAACGAACTGTCTGAGCAAAAGCAAACTAACTAAAGCGAATGACTAAGCTAACAAAAAATGAAGATAGCAACACTAAACGAAAACGAAATGCAGTATGTAAAATGAACAAATGTTGAATTAAAGAACAAAATAAAAACAAGCAAGAAATATTTAAAATTCTATCTCCTCATGTACTTTTATTTTTATACCCAGCACCATTTAAATGCTGGCACGGAACGGGGTGTATCGGGGTCTGGAATAGGGTCTGGATGCGCCTGGGACGCATCTCACGCGCCCTTATTGAAGCAGTCAATTGGATAGCCGGAAATGGAAGTGCTGGATGCGAACTGTGTACTGCAACTGGCAGTGATTGAATGGGCTCTCGTTATAGGGGTCAGCAAGTAAATAAGTAAATCAGAGAATGTATTGTACTTGCTTGTAAATACATAAGTAGTTTCAACGAATTGATTACATTTAATTGGAGTAACAAAGGGTGCGCTTTACAGAAAATTTAAAAACAAAAGATTCATTTTAGTTGTGAATTATTTTATAATTGTAAATTCATTTAATCGCACCACTTTCTCTATAAAATTTCGGTTGAAAAAAAAATAATTTCAAAAATGTTTTACTTTTTTTAATATTGCGTAACTATTTGAAACTTTGAATTAAAGTAAGTCATATTTAAATCTTCAAATAAATGTAGATTATTTTCAAAATTCGAAAAGAAATTAAATCAATAAAAATATATAAATATAAATAAAATAATTTCAAAAATGTTTTACTTTATTTTAATATTGCGTAACTATTTGAAACTTTGAATTCAAGTATGTCATATTTAAATCTTCAGATAAATGTAGATTATTTTTAAAATTCGAAATAGTCGAAAAGAAATTAAATCAATAAAAATATATAAATATACATTAAATAAATTCAAAAATGTAATACTTTTTTTTAATATTGCGCAACTACTTGAGCCTTCGATCATATTTAAATCTTCAAATAAATGTAGACTATTTTCAAAATTCGAAAAAGTCGAAAAGAAATTAAATCAATAAAAATATATAAATATACATAAAATAAATTCAAAAATGTAATACTTTTTTTTTAATATTGCGTAACTATTTGAAGCTTTGAATTAAAGTAAGTCATATTTAAATCTTCAAATAAATGTAGATTATTTTTAAAATTCAGAAAAGTCGAAAAGAAATTAAATCAATATTTTTTTTATTAAATTGATCAAGAGTTCGAGCCCAAACCTTGCGTTCAGAGGGTATATAAACAGATCCTAAGTCTTGCTCTAAGTTTCGAGCCAGCGAACCGAGCCTTTAAATAAATTCAATCGCGATAGCCAGTTAAAGTTGCCGACTGACTTAAAAAGCAGGTGCCATAAATTAAAGATTCAAAATAAACCATAAATAATAAAGTGTAAAAATTACTCCGGAGCGAAAAATAATTAACTTATGATTGCCATTAAATTTAACTTGACTTCAGAACTGTGTCGTAATGTCGAATCCATGTCAAGAGCCGCATTCAAAAGTTGAAGCAGCTGTTAAATGTCATTAAAACTGGTGTCCCACAAATGAATTAAATAAATTGAATTAGTCAACAGACGCGGAAAAATATGCAAACTGAATGCGTAAAACCACCAAAAAAAAGAAATGGAGAGAAATAAATAAATAAACAAAGTTAAAAACCAAATGAAATATGGAAAAGTGCGCGTAAATAGCGAACGTGTTTTTTTTTCCATATCGCAGCCTGGGAAAATTCACACCTAACCTAAAATGAGGCGACAGGTGCTTAGCAACCCTGGGACTATGTAACTCTCACTCTCACTTTCACTCTCACTCTGACTAGCGCTCTCAATGTCTGTCTCTGTCTAACGCTCATTTAAATGCCGAGCAACAAGCATTTATGTAAATTGAAAATATGCCGGAACGGGGCAGCCATTTAAATTCAATTGTCGGCCGCATCTTGTGTCGCCATGGAAATCCGTGTATGCCAGAGAGTTTTACAGATTGGAGGCTGTGGGGGAATGAGAATTTATGTATATTTATTATTATGATTACAGTTCAGTTCGAGATCGCGGGTCGTGCAGAGCAGTGCAGTGCAGCGGGCGGCAACCACAGCCTACAAATATCCACATCCACATTGAGATTCGTACATCAATAAGCGGAAAGTGACAGTCTTGAAATTGCATATACTCACAGACACACACACACATAAACTTACGCGTATCGCCATCATCATGGAACGCCTGCTGACCATATTCGAGCAGGCTGATCCCTTCTCCACCTGGTGGCCCACAATAGCGGCCGTTGTTGTTGGACTTGTGATTACAGTGCGGTGAGTGTGAGTGTGAGGAGGCACAGGCAGCTCATACATTTTCATGAGGCAGCTACGGAAAAGCGGAAAAGCGTAGCACTAACGATAAGATGTGGACACCCAGCAAACTTTCACCGGACACATATATATATATATATATGTATAAATGTCGCGACAAAGTAAAAACTCGCTTTATTCGAAACTTTTTAAGTGGATTTCATAAAGAGGGCGAAGACTTCTATCCATCTCCCTCCCCTATGCCACACTGTGCCACCAACTGTGCCACAGACACTGTTCGTATAATATGTAATATCTAAAGATTATTTTTGCGCGTTGCGCTTTGAGCATCGCGGTTTTTGTGGCCTGCGACAGTTGCAGGTGGAAGGCGGTGACAGCGTCAGTGGTAAACCGGAAATGGGGGGCGTGGCAGTGAGCAATGTGCTGCTGCAATTGCAATATGTAGCAAGTGGCAACTGACAACTGCGGCAAGTGCCAAAATCTGTTGAAAATACGAGTATTTTGTAAAGTGGATTTTCTCAACTTTGCTAAAAGTAAATGCGATTGGCAAATGAATTCAGAAATGTTGCAAGTATTTGGGAGGATGTAGGAGCCAAGTGCCAAATAAGTGACAACCAATGAAGTGGAAGGTCATAAAGTACAACCTCGAAAGTTACTCAAGCAATCTACAAAATTAACTTCATATCAGTTGATAAGTGCGCGAATCTTTGAAAAGAAATATAAAAGTGTCAATACTTAAAGATATCCCATAAAGTATCTGAAACTGAAAATAATTATGCAGTTACAAACGTTATTAAAGTCAATTGTAACTTTCAATTTGCGATTTTTGGTTAAATTTTTTTGTTTACTTATGACTTATTAATTTAAAAATATTATTACCTTTTTTTTATTTTTGTTTTTATAAATTATTTTTTATTATTATATCAGGATTTTTACAAGACTGGTATATTTAAGACTTGTACTTGGAAGTGTAGTTTGGGATTCGAAGCCAGTTTTTTTTTTTCAAACTGAAATTATTACTAAAACAAACATTAGTGACTTATCGACTGCATTAAAATTGTGCAATTATTTTAAGAGGCACTCTAAAACACTTTTTATAATTCAGGCATAAGTTTCTTAAATTCTTCAAACTTAATTTTGATTGTATGTGATTTTAGTTTCATATTTTGACTTTTTCTCTCTGCAAAGCTTTTATAATAATATATTGTTTACTTATGCCTTATTAATTTTAAAACATTATTATTAAAATATACTTAAGTGTCTTATGTATTGCATTAAATTTTTTCAGGCACTTTAGAAAATTTTTTTTATTTTATGCCTCAGTTTCTGGAATTCTACAAATTTAATTTTAATTTAAATATTTAGTCACACTCTCACTGCAACGATTTTACAATGATATTTTGTGTCCTTAAGCGCCGTATCCTCGATTCAAATAACTTGATTTATAAGCCTTAAGTTGAATAATAACCCTCAGTTATATTCATAATTATTCATCTGCTTATGCTAATGAGCAAACTGATTTCATTGACGCCTATCAATGAGATACCAGATAAGCCCTGCGGGCACCACGTTCTAGGTCGAATGACAGTTACACATCATTAGGAACATGGTTAGGTTGTTTCTCTCAGTCTCCTACTGCTCTACATATACATACATATAACTTTGCATTGCCCGCATTGCAGGACCATAATGAGCGGCCAGCGTTGTCCCAACGATAATCAAATCAAGGAGCAAATTGTCGTTGTTACTGGAGGCAACAGCGGCATTGGCTTTGAGATTGCCAAAGCGCTGGGGGCGCGGGGAGGTCGCATTATCCTTGCCTGTCGCAACATGACGGCCGGGGAACGTGCCGCGGCCATTATCAAGCGGGAGCTGGGATGCCACACCCCAACCTCAAGTGACGACAACACAAATCCGGCGGACCGCTACTTCGTGGAGGCACGTCATCTGGATCTGTGTTCTCTGCGCAGCGTGCAGCAGTTTGCCAGCCGGTTGATGGCCGAGTTTGAGCGTGTGGATGTGTTGGTGAACAATGCGGGTCTCGTGTTTGGCGACACACGGGTGCCCACTGCGGATGGCTTCGAGCAGCATTGCCAGGTGAACTATTTGGCGCCTTTTCTGCTGACGCAGCTGCTGCTGCCACATTTGAAGCGGTCGGAGCAGGGCAGGATTGTGTTTGTGTCGGCACACGCCCATCAGGCAGCCAAAATCGATTTCGACGATCCCCTAAATGTGGGCACCTGGGCGATGAAATTCCATGCACGCGACGCCTTCGCCCACTCCAAGTTGGCCGTGATTTTGGCCACGCGCTGGCTGGCCAGAGAACTCAAAGGTAAGTGGAGGCCACAGGGGATCAATGGGATGTGGAAACTGAAAAGTTTCTCTGTAAATTATTGAAATGTTTAACTCGAAATCGTGCCACAGTTTTTCTATTTTTAATAACGCTCTGATTTCCCCGCAGAGACCCCGATTACGGTCAATTGCTGTACGCCCGGACTGGTGAGAGGCACCAGACACCTGCGCAAGTAAGTAACGAGAGAGCAATCTCCACAGCCCAAAACTAGAATTGAAATCAAATCCATAAGCCCAAAAGTTGCACTCAGCCCCAAGTGCAGCTGCAACTAAATTTTTAAGCTCATTTCGCGGCCGCGCAAAAACTTTTTGCACTTTCATTTGGCTTAAAACGTGCTCTGTCGTGGGCGGTGCTCAATGGGCGTGACCGACCCAATGTTGGGTTTGGGGGGTCAGTAGGCGGGTCACGTTGCTGCCATCAAAAGTGGCCAAGTACCAAAGTCATCTGGGCCCTGGACGCGACCCGCCACTTGGCATCGCATCAAGGTATCATCAAATACCGAGGGCCAAATGGTAATGTAATTAAAGATTTCAACATGAAATGCCTCCGAGAGCCGATTGACCCAAGAGCTTAGTCAAAAGCCGCCGAGGGCCCAAGGTCGCTCTTGGCAGGTTGCATTCTCATAATTAATATTATTTTGATATTTGTGCTAAAGGTCATTATAGAGTATCTTTGTTACCAACAAATCAACAAAATTTTACTAAAGGTTCGGTTCGAACCATAGACCAAAACTTAGTTCCGATTTGCAAACCAGCTTAGATTCAATTTTATACATCAAAATAATAATAATCAATATTTTTTCCTTGATTTTTTAAACGGGTTCGCGGGATAAATTGTTTCAAAGCTTCGGATCATAATCCGGTTCAAATTACTCAAAATCCCGAACAGTACCGGTTTTTTAATATGACTTATTGCGAATTGCGTTTCATTCCAAAAGGAACTCAAAAACACAGTTTTAGAATAACATGTTGGGGAATCAAACCCAGTTATTTTTCAAACTAATGTTCTATTTATGTGAAAGTTCGGCGAATATAATTAGAGAGATGCTTAAATTACTTTTTGTGTAGATTTAAACAACTTTAAATTTGTTAAAATTTGCAAAATACACTTATTTATGATTTTCTCTGACGAATTCAATTCAATAATTTCAATATTTTTAGCAATAATTTATACACGATAAATTTTTAGTAATTTTTATATTTAATCTGTAACTTTAGAATACATACGAATAGATTGCTAAGACTCCTGATGTCCGAACCATTATTCAGAAGACTTATCGCATATATTAAAGTGCTTTAAAATTGCGCTTTTGTTGGTCATCTTTTGCTTTCTCTAACTGGCATTTCACAATCGGTATGAAAGGTTCCAGCATTGTGCAAACAAACTGAAATCCATTAGGATGCCTGTCAAGGACAGTAACTGCAGTCAGCACTGTAGAGGGAGAGAAGAGAGAGAGAAAGAGAGGGAGAGAGAGGGAGGGTTGGCATAGGAAAAGAAGCATGATGACAAGAGCTTAAAGCCTCTGCATGCAAATTGGCGGACAGTCCCCCCAGTACCCCTATTTCTAACTATATATATATTTATATATACATATGTACATACATATATATATTGCGTGTGTGTAGAAAAAACTAAATTTGCACAATACACAGAAAAGGACGTGCAAACACGACAAACAGTTGCAAATTGCGGCTGAACAAAATGACTACAAGTTGCAACTGCAACAGCAGCAACAGCAACAGCAGCAACAACGTCAGCAACAGCAACATCAGCTGCAAGCAACTTACGAGTACTCATGACGACAGTCCCGCCTCTGTAGCATCATCTGCGTAGATAATCGAGCATCGAGTGCCACTTGCAACACTCTTAGGCCCATATATACACTCACAAAAATATAACATACCATTCCAAAATTAGGTACGTCCGTACTTGTGTTTATTCTATTTTGTTCTTAGAATTTTTAGTCTTAGAATTTTAAAAATCTTAAATTAAGTATGAATAAATCTTAAATTAAAAATTCAGACTGACCATTCCTATGACAGCTATTTGAAATAATAGTCAGATTTTAACCGAACTTAATCAGAATATATAATATATGACCATGGCAAATATAAAATCTGTAAATTTGTACAAAACTAGTTTACGATTTTTTTGCACTTAAAACAAAATACACCATTATTAAATGGTACTTAATTTTCTTATTTTGCATAATTTTCGTATACATACTAGTGTATGTTTGAAGAGTAATAGAAATTAAATATGACAATGTTTCGCACTAGAAACAAATATATTTTTTGATTAGATCAAGCTTTTTGTGTACTTAAACTAATATGTTTCGATCTTTTACAGACTTGAATTACTCCCAAAACGTACTTAAAGTATTCCAGAAAATCTTATTTTCAAATTTCCGAACATGCTAAAACCGAACCTAAAATTATATTTATGTTCTCAGTTTTGAAAATTCCCAACTTTCAACTTTCAAGATCGTTTGTACTTGAATATCCCCTGTTTAAGAACGGAAATCATGATTGTTTTTTCTGAGTGTACTACACATTTTCTCCTGGCACTGCTGCAACTGATGTTCCTGTTGCTGTTGTTGCGACAGCTGCTTATGCAACAAAAGTGAAACGTTATAATTAAAATGCCAAGCACGAGACGCGATTCGTTCCACAAGTGTAAATCCGAGACCAGCACTTAACAATTGCCCACTTCTTTGGGGTTGCATAGAGGACAACTTGGGTCCTCAACTTTGCCTAGATCGTGAGGTTTTGAATTATTGCCCAGTCGCGTACAGCTGACAGTTGTTGCTGTCGTTGTTAATGTCCTTGTTGTTGTGACTGACTCTGATTGTTGTTGTTGTTGCCTACGATGCTGCCGATGGCGACGCTGTGTCAGCAATCCAAGTTCAAATGACAAGCGTACATCTCCCCTATCATCCTTGGTCCGAAGTCCATCGCTAAATGATGGGTGCAAAATTAATGCAAGATTTATTGATGACCAAGTTTTCCGCGGCAATCACAAATCTGCAACTTTCCGACAGTTATAAATTAGATATTGCCACACATTGTGATGCCTCGAAACCAAACTCATTTTTCAAACAATGAAGTCATTCAGAATGTCATATGGTAATCTGCAGATACATATAGTCAGAATGTCAACACATGTAGAATTATGAAGACAAATGAAACTCAGCAGAAGCAAATGCCTGAAACTTCTTATTTTGACTTGAAGAGTTCAGATTCAGTAATTTAATGGTTTCAGGTTCATCTCGAAAATATTCACTACGCATTCATTAAAGATGAATTATCAATTTAACATAAATTAGAAAAAGTCTTTCGTATATTATTAAACAACATTATAAATCTTCATTATTTTTCTAAAACATATTGTTTATTAAATTGTATAATTTTATATGCAGTGCCTCTCAGCTTATTTGACCCAGTACATTTTTTACCAGGGATTTAAACCATAACCGAAACCGGTGAAACCAATGGAAATTTGTAACCGTAACTGAAACCGTAACCGAAAATATTTTTTTCCGCTGTACCGAAACCCATAAACCGAAACTCTTTAAACCGAAATAAACGTTTAGTACTGGCCTTCGCAAGTACTGAGTAACTTTGATAACTTTGAACTGCCATAACTTTGTCAAAAGTCAATCAATTTCCATGCGCAATATAAATTTGAGCATTATTTTACCTCTAAATTCGTTCTGCATTTAAATTTTCTTCATTTTAAAATTTCGAAATTTTCGAGATTTTTCGAAAAATGATAAGGGGTAACACTGTAAAATTTCTAAAAAATTCGAAATTTCCGAATTTTTAAAATGAAGAAAATTTAAATGCAGATGGAATTTAGGGGTAAAATGATGCTCAAATTTACATTGCGCATGGAAATTGATTGACTTTTGACAAAGTTATGGTAGTTCAAAGTTATTAAAAATCAGTAATATTTAAATATTCGAAATTATCAAACCAAATGAACCAAATTTATATGAGTACAAATTATAATAAAATCGACATTACACTGGACGATTCCAGTAACTAGATTACTTTATTTTCTAGGCTAAAAAGAGCTTAAGTCTTTTTTCAGGTAAAACAATGAATAAAGCTTCTTATTTTGGTCAACTAAAAACCTTAATTTGTATGTCTTTTGTTAACCGATACCATTCCGGTATTTTTAAGCCGAAACTTATAAAAATTCGATAACCATTCGAAACCAAAACTCCAAGATTTTGCATAACCGCATACCTTAATTTCTGCATAATCAGAACCGTAACTGAAACCGATATTAATTTCGGTTTTTATCCCTGTTTTAACAATGCTATATTAAAACTATTATATATATAAAAAATAAAATGAAAATATTTATTATATTAATTAAAAAATCTGCGTTCAAATTTTATTTATATCTCCTTTCCATTAAAGATAAATTCATTTAAAATTTTTAATATGTAAAAGTAGTGGGTCAAATAAGCTGAGAGCCTCTGTACATCAGAAAGACACTTTAATATCAAATATTGTGAGATAATTTTCCATTAGCATTACACGGAATTTCAAAGACTTCAACAAAATAAACCAAGTGAATGTCTGCTATTGACGTTCGATTGTTTAGTATGAAATCAGCTAACAACTTTGCAAGTATAAGAAGATTATAATCCCAAATCACATGAACAAATGTAATTGGAGTCTTCAGTTCACTTAGCACACCTGTATTACATAAATGTACTATGTGCAACGACACGCACCACAAATTACACAATTCAATGGCAATAATTGAAATATAGTTGAGGAAAATGACATGCCATGTGGCAGGCGGCAGGCGGCAGGTTCAATATGCTGCCTGCCTGGACAGCTGAGCAGTTGGACAGTTGCCACATACAAAAGTTGAGCTGTCAGAAGCCACAAAAGCATAATCCATCATAGACACGAAATTGTAATGTCTACACATGTTGAAATCGTATCCAGTTGGCATTGCCAATGCCAGACCAGGTCGAAACAGTAAGAGAAAACATTGTTAACATGCGTCATTACAATTTGCAAAATGTCATAAGAATCGAGCAAATTCTACACAGTCGGAAAAACTTATTGTACAGTATGTTAAGTAACAAATTTGCAAAAAAAAGTCAAAAGGAAATTTTTTTAATTTTTCAAAAAATTTTTTAAGTACAATTGGCAACTATAATAAAATAGGAAAACATATGAAAAAAGGAGATAAAATATATTTGTATGCGAATTTTTTGAATTTATCAAAATAGTTACTTGATTATCTGTAAGTCGCAGATCAACCATACTTCGTAAGCTTTAAAACAGAGATTAAAACCGTAATCAAAACGGTTACATTTAACCGGTATTAACCGATTGAAATTGGTAACTGTAACTGAAACCGTAACGGAAAAACTTTACATTAAACCGAAATTATTCATACAGAAATAAGCGTATAGTAACCGATTCATGTATATCGGTTAATATCGGTTCAATCAAGGATTAAATTCAATAACAAAAAAAATTGTATTTATAATTTTAAATATGAATCTCATTACTCTCATTTTTGCTTAAAATTTATATTAGAAAATTTTTAAAACAAACTTTATTTTTCGAATCGCATTCATTATTTCGAAACCAAAACCTACAAGTATATAAGTTTCAGTTTGATACCCTGCCTTAAAATCACTTGCATCTGATCTATTTACCAAATCGCCTTTGGTTTTTTTTCTCAGTGTTGCAATGTTGCATATTGAAACAAAAGGCGAAACAATGAAAGAAAAGAAATCAAATATCAGAGCAAGCGTACAAATCATTTGGACATAAAACGCAGCACCTTGACAGGCGCTATGTTGCGGCTTGGGGCAGAAACAGAGGCGGAAACAGAGGCAGAAACAGAGGCAGAAACAGAGGCAGAGAAAGGGGCAGAGAAAGGGGCAGAGACAGCGGCTCAGCAAAGCGGCAATAGGCACGTGGCACGTGACCCGGGCGCAGCGCCAAGAACAACAAAACACCATGCCACACACACACAAACACACACAGGCACACATATATGTTACCACCAAGAAACTGCTTCGGGCTGCGGCAATAAAACAGCAAATGAACAGCGGATGTAACATCAAGTGGACGTGTATGTGATGGCCTAGAGTTCACCTCACAAAAATACACAGAAAAAAAACCATTCTAAAATTCAAGTTTAAAATTCTTGATTTTAGCATGAATTTTTTAAGTATGTATTCAGAATGTTATTGTTAAATTAAGATAAAATGACAACGACTCAACATTAAAAAATCAAAGGAGCTTAAAATATTAAAACTTACTTAAAAAAATATACAGAACCCTGAAAATCTAAATATTTCTGAGAGTCAAGTATTACGTAATTGGTATAAGAAAATTCGGGATTACCTTACTACTAATTATTTTGATTGATTATAAATTTATATCGGAATTCCGAATTTTCTTTTCGGTGTACATATGTCTGTTTTGAAGGTGTTTATGTGTGGGTGTGCATGTGTATTACTTCCTTGGTATACATATACATAGATAGATGTACCTTGCATGCATTTACTTCCTGTCCATTGCCTGCCTGCACTCACTCAGCCGCTCCAGCTCCAGCTCCAGCTCCAAGTCCTCCTCCCATCTCCCAGATCTTGTCGGCGTTTTCAACTTTTTCTGTACATGTTTTGCTTGTACAAGTAGATTTTGCTATTTACAGACTTTGTAGCGCCAAATTGAACTTTTGTTATACTTCAAACACACTCAGATACACACACACCCATACAAATATACAACAACAACCTCTGCCTTCAAGAGCAGCTGAAAGATAACTCTTTGACTTTCGTTGCTTTTATGGCTGGCAGGCTTGTATCTGTTGAAACAGCTGTCAGCTATGTGCTGCACTTTTCCATGTTTGTCCTCTTACTCTTCTTACTTTTCCTCATCTTCCTCCTTCGACTATCTTCTATACAGTTCAGTTGTTTACAGCATCCTTTCCTCCCGCGGCGGTCAAGGCGCTTGGCATTGTCAGAGCCAAGGAATACGCTGCCTGTCAGTCAACCAGTCAATCAGCCAGA
This sequence comes from Drosophila kuntzei, assembly GCA_035042165.1. Classification (NCBI taxonomy): domain Eukaryota; kingdom Metazoa; phylum Arthropoda; class Insecta; order Diptera; family Drosophilidae; genus Drosophila; species Drosophila kuntzei. Next base: position 126,390 of record JAWNLU010001560.1, on the reverse strand, counting down.
TTCTTGCTGTTATTTATTGAAAGGCAACTGCTTGCTTTCCACTGATTTCCAGCTGCTATCTATCCTATCTAACCCTGAATACATTTTAGTATTGCGAAATAGAAATATATTCTTTTAAACTGATTTCAAAGGTTGATGAGCACAGAATTCACATAAAATATTAGTGTTTTGACAGGTCAAAGAAGTTTTCCAGGAGTTCTTATCAAAAGAAATACTCTGTGCACTTTTAAGTGAAGAAAAGGAAATTTTGAAATCTGATTCGGAATATTCGTAAAAAAAGAATGTTATTTGCGATAAGGTGGGGCTAGAAAAAAATCTAAATTATAAGATAAGGATTCATTTATTTGTATTTTTTATAACGTATTGTAAAGTGCGTTTTATTTCTAAAAATCTTACAAACACATTTTAGAATAACATGACGGAGCATCTATCCCAGTTATTTTCCAAGCTGAAGCTCTATTTATGAAAGGTCGGCGACAATGACTAGAGAGCCAAGGTCCTTAGAGGGAATTCGTAATGGAACTTTTAATATTAAGAGCATAATAAATACTTGACTACGATGAATATATTAAAAGCTTTACAACATCTTTCTTGTAATTAAGTTGATGACTACTGTAATTATTTGTATTACTTAATAAGTGCAAAGTGTACAAATTATGCTACCAACTTAAATGGGAATCAAAGTCTTAATTAAAATAAATTAAATGGAATTATTTAAATATATGCATAATATTATTCCACAAGAGTGAAAAAGTTGAGTCAGCAGGTATTGGGAAACCATTTAAGAGGAGTATGTTTTCTGATGTGCTTTTCACACGAAACATTTCCATGTAATCAACTGCAGTTTTCTGATGCTCTCGGTTGGGTCGATGGACGTGAACTTTGTCTGGCTTAGCGGTTCATGCAGCAAGCCCTACGGGTGCTTAATGCGATTCAGAAATGCATCTAAAGAATTAGGTGTGCAGGAGGCAGGAGGCAGGAGGTAGGAGGGAACAGGGGAAGGTAAAGGGAATGATAGTCGTGGCAAGGGCAGTTTTAAAAGCGTTGCAACACTCTCGCCAATGGTGAATGGAAGCATTTATGTGGCAACTGAGGGAGACGGAGAAGGCAACGAGAAAAACACAGCAGGAGCAGACAGATAGAACCAAGCACACACACTTTAACACGCTTTTGTGTGGCTGCAGGTGTGTGAATGTGTTTGTGTATCTGTGTGTGTGTGTGTATCTGTGTGTGTGTGTTTTTACTGTAACGTACTACGAAATGAATGAAAATGAAAATGAAAAGCAGTTAATGCTCAAGTCACGGAAAAAGCGTAAATGGAAAAGTTAAACGCATTAATTATTTATTTATCGTTTTATCATGTTCAAGTGTCGGTGAACCTGCTCCATTGTAAACAAAGATACAAACAGCATACAACAGCAACAATAACAACAACAATAACAAACATAATAACAACAATGACAGCTAAGCAAATTGAGCGCGAGTTGTTAATCCTCCTTGATAAGGCAGCTGCAACATCGCCAACATTTCACTGCGGCGAATACTTGATATTGACCGTCGTCAGAGAAAGGAAATGGGAATGAAAATGGGAATGGAAAGTTAACAATTCCCCTCTTCCCAAAAAAAAAGGGTTTTGAAAATGTAATTACAACAATGAGAATATAAATTCTTTTGAAGATCAAGCGCTTTGTCATGAGCTTAACAATATCCAACCCAACTTGAACTTTTAAAGCTCTCAGAGCTCAGATAATACATAAATATAAGTTGCAAAACAAGTTGCTTACTATCAATTTTGTTATACAAAGAAACTAATTTTACATTAGGTATTTATTAGAAAATAATAAGGAAACATTTCAGATATTTTTTCTTCTTTGTAAATATTTAATTAGCAATTAAAATTTATTTTAAAATATACAATATAATATGATTGTGCAATTTCAAGAGTGTCTAAAATTCGCCTTTGTCTTCATTTCCTTAAGAGTAGCAGCGAAGTTTGCAAGTTTTAAATAAAACCCGTCGTCATTTTGTAATCTTGTTAATCCCTGGATAGCTTTTAATACTCTGTATAAACTGCACAGCAGGTAATGACCAACAAATTGAAATTTTTATGAGCGACAAAAAATTTGTACAAAATGGCAGAAAACATATAAAAAATTTAATAGTGAACAGAGTGTAAAAAATTACTGATCACTCAGGGGTGTTCTAGAAATGCAAACCAACCGAAAAACAACCAAAAATGTTTATTTGGTTTTCGGTTGATTTCTATTTCTGGAACAGCCAAAATTGTTCTGCTATTTATATATAATTTTTGAAGCGATCCTAAAAGTATGCTATCTAAATATTTAATATTTTAGTATTTCACAAATTTACAGAGAGTATCTGCCAGTCAGGCTCAATTACTTGTTTTGAGTTTTAATTACAAAGGAAATTAAATTAGTTAACTTTTGGATTCTTTTCGCGCACAGCTCACCGCTAATGTCGGCTATTTGCGTTAAAGTGATCACCTACCCCTGGATGTGGCTGTTCATGAAGAATGCATTCGAGGGTGCCCAGAGCGCCATTCGACTGGCAACGGATCCCCAGCTGAAGCAAGTAACTGGAGAGTACTTCAAGTGAGTTGGCATTTCCGTAACCGGCTGCTGCCGCATTAGCGGCACTTTGTTTCCTTTATTTTATGCAACATTTCTTGGCTACTTGCAGTGACTGTGAAATTGCGGCAACTTCGGAGGCTGGCCAGGACAAGGAATTGGCCAAGAAATTGTACATGCAAACCATAAAAACGCTCCAGCGCGTTACCAAACTTACTGTCGACAAGGAGGCGTTCACCATGTTGACGGAGACGGAGGGGGAGACGGAGACGGAGACGGAGAGGGAGACAGAGAAGGAGGCACAGCTCCAGCTTCAGAATGGCAACTGATTTATGTTAGGCACGCGGCCTGGCGTAGACAAAGTCTGCAACTGCAACGTCTATTTGCATTTGGTTTAACAATTGCCGCATTAAGCATTCCGGCCCAGTCCCTCCCCCACCCCCTCCACACACACACACACACACATCCCCCTTCGCATCCAAAGCTGGGCACTTAGACCCACCCCCTTTTGAGGGTCTGCAACTGAAGCTGAGACTGTCTCTGTGTTTAACTCTTAGAAATATACATGTACAAGTACATTTTAATGTGCGAGCAGCCTAAATTTGCTGATTTAGTCTTTTCTTTTATTTCATTTCGTTGTAAATTATTTTCCAAAAAGGAAAACTCATGAACCCGTCAAAAGCATTTACGAGATTTACGAGGCGCGGTCAATTAGAAAATCACCATATGTTTCCTTTCTTTGTGATGCCTTTTGAATATTGTTTTATGAATTTATTCAAAGCATTTCAGAGGTTCAACAAAGCGAACAGCAGACCATAATCCAAATTTATATCAAACATATGTTTAAATATACATATTTACTTCATATCTGCAATAATATTATAAGGGAATGTTATCCATTTGGGTAAATAATAATAAAAAGGGCAAGTTCAGCATGAAGCAATCCTTTCTTTAAGGGGAAATATGTTATTTAAATCAAGGCTGTAAACTACCAACAATTTTTGAAAATGATCGGTTCGGTGGTTTGAGCGGGATTAAGGTTTGGTTCGCGAATCGATTTATATAGCACCTTAAGCCAAGGATTTGGTTTTAACCAGGGATTAAAACGTGAACCGAAACTGTAACCTTTAACCGATGAAAACCGATTAATATTTGTTATCGTAACTGAAACCGTAACCGAAAATATTTTTTTTTCCACTGTACCGAAACCGATAAGCCGAAGGGTTATAAGGGTTCATTTCGGTTGTGGCCGTCGCAGCTACTGAACAACTTTGAAACTTTGAACTGCCATAACTTTGTCAAAAGTCAATTAATTTTCATCCGCAATGTAAATTTGTGCACTATGTTACCTCTAAATTCGTTCTGCATTTCAATTTTGATTATTTTGAAAATTCGAAAATTTCGAATTTTTTTAGAATTTTTACAGTGTTATCATTTTTCAAAAAACTTGAAAAATTTCGAATTTTCAAAATGAACAAAATTTAAATGCAAAACGATTTTAGAGGTAAAATCATGCACAAATTTACATTGCGCATGGAAATTGATTGACTTTTGAAAAAGTTATGACAGTTCAAAGTTATTAAATATCATTACATTACACTGGATCGTTCATGTAACCAGATAACATTATTTTCCAGGCTAAATAGAGAATGAAGTCTTTTTTCATGTAAAACAATGAATAAAGCTTCTTATTTTGGTCAACCGAAAACCTTAATTTTTATTTCTTTTTTGAACCGAAACCATACCTGTATTCTTAAACCTAAACTTACAAAAAGACGATAACCGTTACGAAACCGATACTCCCAGATTTTGCATAACCGATAACCGAATACCTTAATTTCTGCATCACCGTAACCGTAACTGAAACCGATATTCGTTTCGGTTTTAATCCCTGCTTTATTGCTATCATTTTTTCAAAATATTTTATATCTATGAAATAAATTTTTTAGTACAAAAATGAAAATTTTTAAATTTTATTATTTACAAATTTTTTTTATTATTTTACGACTTTTATTCAAAGTCCGAAATAGTTGTGCGATATTAAAAAGCATGAAATTAATGCAATTCTTTATTTTATGAATCAAACTTATTATTTAAGAAAGTGCTTGATTTAAATCAACTAAAAATTTCAAGTATGTGTGTAAGGATGCAGGGTAACTCATAGTCGCGCACTCTCGACTACAGCGTTCTTGTTGTTTTTGCTTTAATGGTTAAACATATTTTACATCTGTAGTCTGATTGTATTTTCGCAGTTATTGCCTTATTCTATTAAACACATAGTATATAGTCTATGCCAGTCTATATAAGGGCGAGTGAGTAATTTCAGATGGCTAATTACAATTAACAACTCTCGCCCTTTCTCTTTCTCTTCCCCTGTCTCTGTTGTTATGGCAACTAGACAATAGGAGCCAACAAACTGTTGCTGTAGATTAGCCAAACAATTACAATTACAACTGAAAGACAGTATGAAACGATTTATGTACATATGAGTATTTAATTACATATGTATACATATATATATATATACATATGTATGTATATGTATTTGCTATATAGCACACAGTATCGTAGAATGTGCTACCAATTATATTTTTGCCAGCTAAAACCGATTTCTATTTGAAATTGTGTGCACAATGCGTGGCAATGCGGAGGACGTGAAAGTGAACGTGGATCAGGAGACGGAGATGGAGACGGAGACTCTGGATGGTGGATGGCAAACTCCGCTTTGTATGCTATGGAAAATCTCTTTATTATAATACGTGCTTCGCTTTTGTTGTCTGTTGCGAGGAGACCTAGAACTCCAAAAGGTTTGACAAACACCCAACCCAACCGAAGTTGGCCAACAGCAGCGACATGTGTTGCTGCCACAATTTTACGCTTCCCTTTTTTTTTGAATTTGCTTCGTGTGCCAGTTTCTGTTTTCTGTATGAGTATGACTGTAGAAATGAAAAGCTCTTAGCGTGGAAAAACGATTACGTTGTTGCCTTTTCAACATTTGGCGAAAGCTTCACGTTTCCGGTTACATTTCCGCTCTGACGAGCAGTTAACGCGCTTCAATTAGGGTGCGAGGAATTCGAAAGTAAGAGCAATTGGATTTACATGAAACCCTCTACATATTTATATATTCAGATTTAAATATATATGTAAGTTATATAAGAAAAATAATAATAATATTATCAAAATAAAAATCTACCGCAACAAATGGTTTACGTATCGTATACTTAATTTTGTTCAGTGTATTTAAAGTATAAAAGCTTTATGCTTTATAAGAGCAGAGAGAGAAAAGCATAAGAATATTGCTCTCTTTAAGCAAAAGAGAGCGCATCGTAAGCTTTGAGCTCTTTGAAGCATTCGGAACTACATAAAATATTACGTATACGCATGGTTGGCAAATATTAGATGTAACATTTTAATATTTGTGTACTTAAATATTTCAAATAAAAAACTAAGCTTCTATAAAGTTTAAAAATACAAAATTTGAAGAGAGCAACAATTAAATTATATAAGTAGATTTCAAATATTTATAGCACAATTTGTTATTTAAACGAATAAACAATAATAATAATAATACAATTTGACAACCCTGTTGAATGTGTTCTCTTAAGTGTGACCGCATTCTCTTTTCTACGCATGCGCCGCTCTCTTTGATTACAACTCCTAAAACACCTGTGAAAGCTCGTAATCGAATTTGGCGGCTATTGAATGCCGACGTAAACAATAAAGAAAAATGCCAAAGATACGAATAATTGAGGCAACGCAATAGCAAATGATATAAATAAACAGTAGAAGATGCAATTAAGGAAATGGCCAAAGGAAGGTGGCCAAACATTACAAACATTGCGTTCACATAAACAAATAAATGACACGCTCCTCTTCTCTCTATTTGGGAGCATGAGCTATTGAGAATAAGTGAGAATTGCGAGCGGTTTTTTTCCGAGTTGATATGAAATGATGCTTTTGGTTTTTGATGGCGTTCGGCTTCAGTTTTTGTATCAGTTGCGCGGCAAACGAGCCAAAGTACAAACGTGCGAATTATCCTCGTTAGTTTTGGCACATTGGGAACAACGTGAGCGTTAAGAACGCAAACGATGCTGCCACAACGGTCGCGTTGACAGTAGAAAAATTTAAAATTCTAAGGAAAAGCGCCTGACAAAATGGGCCACGAGTGAAGGTGTGTCGGATTGTGTGTCTCTCTCTTTCTCTCTCTCTCTCTCTCTCTCTCTCTCTCTCTCTATCACTTTCTATACCAGTGTGTTTGTGTGCTGGCAATGCATATTAATTATTCAAATTAATTGCGAGAAATACGCTACAAGTGTACTCTAAGCTACATACATAATTTATATAAATATATACACACACATTTCAGCATATTTTGCTTGAAAAATAAATTGCATTCTATATGGAAATAATTCTAGATCTGAAATTTCATTGAAATTCACATACTTAAATAAATAAGCAATGTTATTTTCTATAAAATTAGAAAAATAATAATAAAACACACAAGAAACGAAAACAAGTGCTAAAGAAAGACAAAAAAATAACACGAAAAGCAATGAGAATATTCAGAAGATGAGCTGACTTTGCTGATTTTATAAAGCAGGTTTTTGTTTTTGTTTTTGTTTTCATTTTTATTTTTTTGTTATTGTTTTCATTGGAATGAGCTTCGAATCTGGCTCTACATACGAGTATACGAGAGTACAATGTGTCATTTTATTGGGCCGTCTAATATAAATGTTTGTCTGCGTCGTTTATTTTTTTTGTTTTGTATTGGAAGCGAAGCTCTAACATATCTTCAACATGTCCATCTTCCATGCAAGTGGAGCGTGGCTAGAAAGACAAACACAAATAAAGAAAACACGTTCAAGTTATTCCTTGGCCTTGGTATTTATGGCCAGCGCGTCACCCTGGCGTATACTTGACATGAGTTCTGCTCGAGCAATGAATTGGATTTATGAGTTCAGTCAGTCTGAGTCTCAGTCTCAGTCCCAGTCCCATCATCCCTTCGACCATTTCGTCCATTCGTCCCGCTTGTTTTCCCTCCCATTTGGGTCGTTTTACTCTAATGGCTTTTTTGGCCCCTGTCGTATTTAGATGTTGTAGTTGTTGTAGATGTTGTAGTTGTTTAGTCTCCACCCACATTGGAATTTGAACTTGTCGTGGCCTGGCAGCATCTCTCACTCTCAGTGGCCCCATTATCACCTTGCTAATTATCTATCGATGATGGTGATGCCATTGCCAAGTGCCCTGCTCCCCGATTTCTGTCTATCTGTCTCTCTATCTGCCTTATCAGCCAGCAGCCAAAACGGTCGCCGTTTTATGCCTTCTAAGTATTTATTATTTAATATTTGCATTTCATTGAAATACAAATCTAATAATATTCCAACAAATAAACACGTGAGAGCGATCGACTTTGAGACAACAACACAAACCTCTTAGAGTCCCTTACTAAATATTGTCAAGAGCAAAACAAAGACCAGATATATATGCATAAAAACCTTTGAATAGAGCTGAGCGATTTACAGATACGTAAATGACATTTTCCGAACTTAGAATTGCACATATCTCACATACGATTATAAAATAATAAATACTAAACAATAGATTAAGGTAAATCGCCATATAAAGATGATAAGATTGGGCAGCTGACATTCGACACTGAAATACTCTATAGGCAATTTAGCCTGTAGAACAAAAATAAGAAATGCTGACAAACAAATGCGAGATGGAAAAACAATTCAATATATAAATTGTAGCATAATATAAATAACTGGGTTCGATTCCCACACTTTCCCGCTAAAATCTAGAATATATATATATCAGGGATTAAAACCGAAACAAATATCGGTTTCAGTTACGGTTCCAGTTATACTCGAATTAAGGTTTTCGGTTATAGGTTATGCAAAATTTTGAAGTATCGGTTTTGTAACGGTTATCATCTTTTTGTAAGTTTAGGTTTAAGAATACAGGTATGGTTTCGGTTCACAAAAAAAAATGTATGTTTTGAACAAAATAAAAAGCGTTTTCCATTGCTGTACATGAAAAAAGACTTTATGCTTTTATTGACCTGGAAAATAATATTATCTGGTTACTGGAATGTTTCAGGGTAATGTCGATTTTATTATCATTTGATCTCATAAAAATTTGGTTCATTTGGTTTGAAAATTTAGAATATTTTGATTTTACTGATTTTTAATAACTTCGAACTGTCATAACTTTGTCAAAACTCAATCAATTTCCATGCGCAATGTAAATTTGAGCATAATTTTACCTCTAAATTCGTTCTGCATTTCAATTTTGTTCAATTTCAAAATTCGAAAATTTCGAAATTTTTAGAATTTTTACAGTGTTACCCCTTATCATTTTTCTAAAAATTTCGAAAATTTTTAATTTTTAAAATGAACAAAATTTAAATGCAGAACGAATTAAGAGGTAAAATCGTGCACAAATTTACATTGCGCACGGGTATTGATTGAGTTTTGACAAAGTTATGGCAGTTCAAAGTTATCAAAGTTGCTCAGAAGCTGCGACGACCGAAATAAACCCTTATAAATGAATCGGTTACTAAACGGTTATTTCGGTTTAAAGAGTTTCGGTTTATGGGTTTTTCGGTTACGGTTTCAGTTACGGTTGCAAATTTCAATCGGTTTTTACCGGTTAAAGGTAACGGTTTCGTTTAATGTTATAATCCGTCATATACATACAACTTCTTTTAGAGATGTAATATCAATAATTTTCTATTTTCCCTATTCCAAACTCCAATATAGTTTCAATTTCACTGAAACTCCCAAAAGTAGGCTCTTTATAATAATGTGAATTAGACTCGAAAAAGGAATTAAAAATAGTCTTGATTATAAAGCTGGTTTAATCTATCTTTAAGCTAAATTTAAAATACTTTTATTTTAATTTCCTGCAAGTAGTTAATTTAAGAATATTAAATATCTCATTTGATGGAATATTCTATATCTAAATTTGCATACCTTGAAATCAGAGATTAACAATAATTAATTGAAAATGATTTTGGAGGCACGTGCTCATCACTAGACACAACTGAATGTTGTGGCACAATGGAAATCGCTTATCAGCCACCACAGGTAGTTTTCGCAAGGCCTTGACAATGACAGCCAAAGAAAATGGGCGCATAGAAAAGGGCGCTGAACAAAAGAGAATAAGTGCAAAATTGAAGCGGCAATGGCAACAGCAACAACAACAACAACAACAGAAATGTTAGTTGATAATTTAAAGGTAGAAGGCAGTGGCTCTAACAGCGGCAACGGTCGTTACAACAATCCAAACAAAGGAAACAAACAAACAGGCGAATATTATGGGGCCAAGAGCTATAAACCGATGGGGCATAGGACACAGAGGGGGAAGGAAAAGAGAGAGAAGGAAGGAGGTTGTGCTGGGTCGAATGCTTTGGTTCATGGCACAAACACACACACACACGTACCCAAAATGTGGCTAACACACACGCACACTCTCTTTTCTCTCTCTCTCTCTCTCTCTCTCTCTCTGTCTCACACTCTCTCCTCTCTTGTGTGTAGTAAAACGGGTTTTGAGTTTGCTTTTGCCGCTGACGATGCCGCTGCTGGTGTCGGTCGCATTTTCAGTCAGTTGGCCAAGTCAGTTGCTCTTTTGGCTTAGTTAACTCAGAACGTGTCGCGGCGACAATGGCAACAACATCAAATTGCAACGCATAGAACAACAACAACAACGACTGACAAGATACAACGTCAGAACGGGTTAGTCATAAGGCATCCATTGATGCTGCCACAAAATTGAAGAACTTCAAGTGTATTTCAATATCTCATCAATTAACTAAAGCATAATTATATAATAGTTAAATATATGTAAATATGTACATGCTCGTGTTTTAAATAATAATAATTATAATTTAAAGTACGGCAGCTGTTGCTCTGCGTTATGTAAATGTCAAAATTCAAAGCTGCTTTTGTATCTCATGGATACCAATAAGATTTAATTTCGTATCTCTCTCTGTGTGTGTGTGTGTACGTATGTTTGTATGTGTGAGTGTTTAGCGCGTATGTGTAAAATGCCAGAATTGGCTTTGTTGGCGTCATTTGCTGCTCAAATTCTTGTAGCCACTTCAAGCGTTCCTAACTGTTACAATCCATCGACCAACTTCAGTCCAGCAGCTTCAATTGAAATAAAATACGCACTTGGCTCGGTTCCTACGCGTTTATCCCTCTGGCATCTGGTAACAGCAACAGCAACAGCAGCAACAACAACAACAACAATAAGAACAACAACAACAACATTACAGTCCATACACCTACTTAAAAAAATTTAGAAAGTTGCTTGTCTGCCACTCGCTTCAGTCTTTTTCTTGACTTGGCTTTCATTTCTTTGACTTGGGCTCGTTGTCTTCTAGATACATATAGATACTTACATACATATAAGCAAGTATGCATGTATTTTATGTATGTACATAATATGTACTTGCCTCCCATTCACCTTCACCTCTCTGCATTCTTTTCCGCTCCGCTCATTAATTGTTTTTCACCAATTGCCAACATTTTCCTTTAAGCCCTTTTATAATTTAATTGCATTTCTTTCATATTAGCACATGTTGAATATTCATACGAACTTGAAACAATATTCTCCTTCTCTTATATGTCATCTAACAATAAGCAACCGGTTTTATTAATAAGCCCAATTACTTTTTTTCTCTAATGTTAATAGATTTGAATACAGTCGACGTTATAAAAATGACTTTTAAATGCACGCGCACATTATTTATAGCTCTATTGTTTAAGATACACGTTCCATGACCTAACATACTAAATTGTCCGAGTGAACTAGCTTAATATATTACACTTCATTCGATAATTACAGATAACTAATTAAAATTAAATTAATTAACAGTTGGCTTTCGTAGAGAACATTCTTGAGATGTGTTTTTAATTTATATATTTATGAGGCGAATAAATTGTAGGTAATTTTAAAGTATTCTCTGGTCGAATATTTCTGCTTGTTATTGTAACAATTTATGTAGCTAATTTTATTTAAAATTAAATTAATTAACAGTTGACTTTTGTAGAGGACATTTTTGAGATTTGCTTTTTATTTATATAATTATGAGGCATATAAATTATAGTTAATTTCGAAGTATTCTCTGGTCGAATATTTCTGCTTGTTATTGTAACAATTTATGTAGCTAATTTTATTTAAAATTAAAATTAATTAACAGTTGACTTTTGTAGAGAACATTCTTGAGATGTGTTTTTAATTAATATATATATGATGCGAATAAATTGTAGGTAATTTTAAAGTATTCTCTGGTCGAATATTTTTACTCGTTATTATAACAATTTATGTATATATTTTTAATTTAAATTTAAAGTCTTAACAATATAATTATTCTATCCAAAATTACGATACTTAAGTTTTCTATCAATCTTTCTCTATCTATTAGAACACTAAGAAATTAAACCACAAAACACTTTAATATTACAAGACTTTATTGTAAGAGTTTAGGGGCTTAGAAGCAGGCATGGTATAATCAAGTCAACCCGTAATTCAATTCAAATTTATCGTAAATTTAATTGTTATTGTCTGTGCTTTGATTTATTTTATAAACCTTTTATGTATCCATGATTTTTGTCAATGGGCAATCAAATTGTGTATTGTTTTCAATAAATTCTGCAATGGGCGGGCATTTGATGGCGAACAAAGTCAATGAACACTAAACAAATAATGTTGTTGTTTTATTTTAAATCATAATTTCAGATATTATTACAACCCGTGAATGGCTGTCTAGCAAAGCACTTATTTATAAGAACCAGGGGCAGTAATAAACCGCAACCCGCCGTAAACTGAATCCGAAGCCGACCACAAAACTTGCATTAAAACGTCCAACAAAAGCAACAATAACTACAGTGAAGCACTAACAATAAGAGCCGTAAACACGAAAAAGGAAAAGTACAAAGTTATTTCGTCCTTGACATTTGAAGAAAGAAGAAGGCGACGAGGAGAAACAGCTGGTGTCGGGGCAGAAAAGCGAAATTTTTATTGAGAAACTGTTCCCCATCACCCCGTGATCGACCCGGACACCCCGGACAAGCCGGGAGCTGGGCAAAGCCAAGACGCAATCGTGGCCCAAAGACATCAACATCACAGCAGCAACGGCAGCGCCGTTGGCAGCGGCGCAGGCAGCGGCGTTGGCAGCGTGCCTGTCATCATGGAGGGGCCGGAGGTTACATTCCTCTTTCAATTTGGCAGCATACGAGATGCAGTTTGTGTGCCAGTGAATGCATTGACGCTGAAATCGCTCAAGGATTTGGCATGCGACTTCATAAACACTAAGGTATGTATTTTAGCAAGAAGAGTGGGCGTTACCTGAGACCCCTTAAATGGGTCACCATCTGCCAACTTAATTATGCAAAAGCTAGACCAGAGTATGTCAATATTTTCACTGTCCGCACAAGCGGAACGCGGTCATGTCAACAGTCCATCGTTAACCATTTCCATTTTCCACTTCCCCCTCGGCACATTGACTCCCCCATGAACTATCATGTTTGCCTATGACTCCCCGTACGTAATAAATTTATGTTGTGCGCTGTGTGTAATTGCTTAATTTCATTAAGTTAGTCAGAGTTGCATACTCATACACAAATATATATATACATATATATATATATACATATATAATATATATGTATATACTCATAGATATTTCTATAGTGCGGAGTTATCCATGACCAATTCAATTAACCAGCTGGCAGCTGTGACACTACCTCCTGCTTTTAGTCCTTCCTTTTCTGCACCTCGTCCCGAGTCCGAGTCCGAGTACGTTATTTCGCTTGCCATGTCGGTGGCACGTACTGTGGCCTTTGTGGCAGCTTAGTTGAGCTTTGACAGCTGCTTCCACAGTCACCAGTATCAATTTTCAATGTCCACACCAAATAATGGGCTACGATGACTATGTAACGCTCACAGAAAGGACATATACACTGCAATACAGATTTTTTCAATTTTTTAAGAGAATTCCATTTAAAAATAATTATATTTTGTGAAGGTTGAGCTTCTAATTGTCAAGTTAAGGTTTCAGTTAAATATCTTATTTAATATTTTAATTTATTGAAATTAATGTCACGTCTCAGTATATAATATTTATTATTATATTATGTATACCTAAAGTACCCTTAGATATCTATATCCTCTTTAATAACTTTTTTAAAGCTAGTTTTTTTTTGATCCATTAAAGGGTTTTTGAACGGACATATTCACTTTAGTAAAGCTTTTTCCAATTTTTCAAGAGAATTCCATTCTAAAATATTTATATATTGTTAAGGTTCATCTAATTGTCTAGTTAAAGTTTCTGTTAAATATCTTATTCAATATTTTAAGATATATTAAAATTAATGTAATATCTCAGTATATATTTTACTAAAGTACCCTTAGATTTTGTACCTTCACTTTAATAAATTTTTTTAAGCGTAGTTTTTATGATCCATTGAATGATATTTGAAAGAACACTTTCACTTCAGAATAGATTTTTCCAATTTTTAAAGAGAAATCTATTCAAAAATAATTATATTTTGCGCAGATTCATCTTCCAATTGTATAGTTTAGGTTTCAGATAAATATATTATTCCTATTATTATAAAGTAAAAATAAATATCTTATTTTAAGACTACTTTTTATGATCCATTAAAGGGTATTTCAAATGCAGCATGTCAAAAACAGAAATGACTTCACATAACTTAATTGATATCAATATCACATTTGGTAAATATTGCTGACTGACAATCTAATATCTTTAGAATCTTATCGCAGAATCAATTAAGATACGATATGATAAGAGTGTGATAATAGAACCATATGCAAAAATGAGCGTTAAATGAAGCAAAACATCGAAATGGACAATATGTATATGTATATGTACACAATTTATATGATTCCAGATACCGGATAGTGGACTGACGTATCTTTCGGAACGCATTCTGCTCTTCATTCACGACTATAGTACGCCCAATGTGCTGCACATAATCAATTCCGCAGCGGAAGTTGTGGACGAGACATTGGTGGAAATTGTATTAACAGCCAGTCGTAAGTATATACAAGCAATCACTATGGCTATTTAACAAATGTCGTTACCAATACCAATACAAAACACCCGTCAACAGCCATACTCTATCCGACGTCGGAAATGCCAACACTAAAGCCTCACAACCTCAACGTGCATTCCTATAAGGCGCCCACATTCTGTGATTTCTGCGGTGAAATGCTGTTTGGTCTGGTGCGTCAAGGACTCAAATGCGATGGTATGTAGCTTGACAACTGACAACTGACACCCACATTCACATCCACATCCACACACTGAGATAAAAAACACAAACTCGTAACTCACTTGTGGTCGTCCGTATATAAGTATAATCCCCAACAATCGCTTCCCTCACAGGCTGCGGTCAGAATTATCACAAGCGATGCGTGGTGAAAATTCCCAACAACTGCAACCGCTCGACTGATGCCACATCACGACGCTCGTTTACGTTGCATCCACCCCGCAGTCCATCCGGAAGCTCACAGCATTCGCTGGTCTCCAACGAGGAGTCGACGAGTCGCAATGACTCCAGCAGTTCACTGGTAAAACGCATGTCGGACCTTATGAATGATATTATTAAAAACTAAGACACTGAAATTACACATACGAGACGATTACTCTTTACAACTCTGGCAGAATAGTTATAGTTACGTGTAGTTAGTTATTAAAGGTGAATGGGGCTCCCTACGAGTATTCAATTTGTACTTAATTAGATCATTGAATATCTTTTATTTATTATTTTTTTATTGTATTATTTTCATTTGAATAAAACTACATTTTTTCTAAATAGTTTCTCATTGACTTTTATTTGAAATACATTTAAATACTCGTAGTGGGACATTTTTATATGATAGACCACATAAATCAAATGGGTAAATTTCAAAATGAAAAAAACAACTATTATTTAAATAAGTCTCGGGATTAATCGAGTGAAGCTCAGAATTTTCTATCTTTACTTTGTCATTTATTTTTTTGAATCTTTATTTTATTATTATTATGGGCAAGCTAAATTCTCTTTTTACAAGACAGATATATTGCAGATTTTAACGAGGCAGTGTGGAAACGAACGCAGTTATTTTTGAAAATGAAATTCTAACTAACTTAAACATTTACATTATTTATTAATATGAGTGTCATATTTGTGTCATATCAGGATTTTTACTAGACGGAAACGAACTCAGTTATTTTTGAAAAAGAAATTCTGTTTGTGTGACTGAAAGAATTGGAAATTAAATTGACCTGAAAATAGCTAGGTGATTGATTTAATATTATAAACAACTTTATATTTCTTTTAATATAAAATTTGAAATATAATAATTTAATAGTTGAAAAATAATTTCGAAGTCAAGCAATGAAATTTTCGAAAAATCACACTATGCTGACAATTTTAAACTTTATTATAAGAAAACATTTTAGGAATGATTTTTGTGAGTTATTCGTAGAAAGGCATATTAACGCTAATGGCTTAATAAAATGTTTTATAATTATTTAGAACATACCTGGTTACTCCACGCGTCATCAGAGAACTCACTCTGCGAGCAGTCGGAATGGTCTCACCGTGCTCCGGATTCCACACACTTTTATGGTGCACACTTATGGAATACCCACAGTTTGTCAGCTGTGCAAGAAGCTGCTGAAGGGTCTGTTCAAGCAGGGATTGCAATGCCGCGACTGCCAGTACAATACTCACAAGAAGTGCATGGAGAAAGTGCCTCAGGACTGTACGGGCGAGGCGCAACTGAGTCAATTGCAGGCGGAGATTAACGATGGAACGCCGCGCAAGGAACGTGACAATTTCTTCCGCGAGGAGTTTGATGACAGCGATTTTGAAGACGGTCCTACACCACAGTCCGAATTTGCCAAATACAACAAAGCCACGGGCGGCACAAATCTGGTGGCTGGACGACCACGTGAGGCGCCCAAAGCTCTAACAAATGCCCATAATTCACCGCCAGAGCTGGTCAATGGTGTCATGGATGATGGCAGTGCTCGAGGTGACACCAAATCCAGCGATGGCCAGTCGGAGCAGTCACAATCCTCATCATCCTCCTCACCCAGCGCCAACATTCCCCTCATGCGCATCGTGCAGTCCGTGAAGCACACGAAGAAGCGAGGAGGACAAGCTCTGAAAGAGGGCTGGATGGTGCACTACACCTCGTTGGATAAGGCTCTCAAGCGTTACTATTGGCGTCTGGACTCCAAGACCATTACCCTATTCATATCGGAGCAGGGGAGCAAGTACCACAAGGAGCTGCCACTGGCAGAGCTGCTTTCCATTGAAACTCATCGTGATCCTCGAATTGATAGCAACTATTGCTTCGAACTCTGCACGGCCAATCTGAGCTATTATGTGGGTCAGGATCCACAGCTGGGAGTGGGGGAGGATCATGCCGTACGTTTGCCACCACCAGATAGTGGCATCGGTGCCGACATCGCCAAGAGCTGGGAGACGAGCATCCGTCAAGCCTACATGCATGTGAATAATACCCGTGAGTTGGACTTTACTTTGAGTAATCCTTATCTTAATCCAATTCCTTGTTAAACACAGAATGCTGCGAATCGGAGGAACAGGTTCAGGATATGGGTCAGCTATATCAGATCTTTCCCGATGAGGTTCTGGGATCCGGACAGTTTGGTGTCGTCTACGGTGGTGTCCACAAGAAGACCAAGCGCGAGGTAGCTATCAAAGTCATTGACAAGCTGCGCTTTCCCACCAAGCAGGAGGCACAGCTGAAGAACGAGGTGGCCATACTCCAGAACATTACCCATTGCGGCGTTGTGAATCTCGAGCGTATGTTCGAAACGCCCGAACGCATCTTTGTGGTCATGGAGAAGCTCAAGGGTGACATGCTCGAGATGATACTTTCCCATTCCCGTGGACGACTCAGTGAAAGGGTCACCAAATTTTTAATCACCCAAATCCTTATTGCGCTCAAGTATCTTCACTCACAGAACATTGTGCACTGTGATTTAAAGCCGGAGAATGTTTTGCTCTCCTCGGATGCTGAATTTCCGCAGGTGAAACTCTGTGATTTCGGCTATGCTCGCATCATTGGTGAGAAATCCTTCCGGCGTTCGGTTGTTGGCACACCCGCCTACCTGGCACCCGAAGTACTCCGAAACAAGGGCTACAACCGATCCCTGGACATGTGGAGCGTCGGGGTTATTATCTATGTGAGTCTCAGCGGCACGTTTCCCTTCAACGAGGAGGAGGATATCAACGATCAGATACAAAATGCTGCTTTTATGTATCCGCCCAATCCCTGGAAGGAGATCTCCTCAAATGGTAAGCTAAATCCGATTAAATTTAAACTGGTTTTAATTGAATAATCATTTAATGGCAGCCATTGACCTCATCAACAACCTGTTGCAAGTGAAGCAGCGGAAAAGATACACTTGCGACAAGAGTCTTATGCACTATTGGCTGCAGGATAAGCAGACTTATCGGGATCTGCGGAACCTGGAGACAGAGGTGGGACTGGGTCGCTATCTTACCCATGAAGCGGATGACATACGCTGGGACAGCGCTGGCGACATTTGACCTGGACCTGATGCAACCAGAAAGACCAATCCCGAACTGATGCAGCCACTGAGCAGCAGCCATAGCGTGCCCAGCGAAAGTTATCCATCCCCATCGAACTGTGCCGATTGCCATCGCCTCTCCAGCTCACCCAAAGTGGAGGCCATTAGCGACAAGGCGATTAAATGGATGCGTTTTCATCTTTGCAAGCACATTAAATAGCGTCCATTCATCGGATGCACATGCTCGTCATTTATACATTTCTCCCTTAGATATTGTCAGACTGTAAACTATTTCAAATTTTAATTAGCACCCAGTTAAGAAAATTGAAAATCTTCAACGGCTTACTTTCAATTCAAATTTTATATAACTAAATATAATTTTCATTCTTCATATTGCTGATAAATCTTATGATAAATATTTCTTATGCTTTTTCAGATAACTTTTATAACTGAAATCTCTGTGCTAAATTTTCTTGAGAATCAAAACTCGTACTATATTGCATAAAACTAACTAATTGCAGTACTTAAAAAATATGCATACCATATACATACATAAATACATATAATATTATACATACAGTTAGTCAAGTAACTGTTTTGACAAAATACATAATTCACATATTATATTTGGCAAAAAAAAAGAAAAATCTATTCTTGGTTTTGTATTTTTGTTAATCTTATTATAGTTTTTTATGGATCTTGGAAGAAGTTAACTATTTTTTAAAATAAAAAAATACTTTATACAGTTAGTTGAGATAGTGTTTTGACGAAATGAAAATTCACATAATTGTTTATATATTTTTAAAAATGCTCAAGTTTGATGAATATTATTACTTTTTTTCAATTTCTTTAACTTATTCTAAGATCCATAAAGATAAATAATAAATTAAGAAAAAAATAAAAATCCATAAAAATATATATGTATATATTATATTTTTTGCAAGAGATATTGTGTAAATTTTTTATTTTGTCATAAAACTTTCTTGACTAACTGTATGCAGACCAGCGGCCCAAATCAACTACAACAAACTCGATCTTTAGAACCAATTGCAACTTGTAAAGAAAACAACTTAAAAAAACAGCCACAACAACAACAACAACATAGATTAATAAATGAACAAATAAGTAAAGCTTGAAAATTAATTTCTTGTTTATCTGTGCCACAAATCGCAAACACTCCGCTCAGTGGCTTGAAACGACTGACACCCTTTTTCAGAATTTTCCCCCAGACATTTTCCACATTTTCCTTCAGTTGAGGTCCAACCATTAAGCCAAAAAGATGCGACATTATGTGGCCAAGCTTTGTCTGCTCTTGACACTTTCCCACTTAAGCATAACTGAATGGGTAGAGATATCAAAATCTCAATCGGAACCGATTGCCGAGGATGTCTCCTATAAAAGACAACTGACTGTCGAGACACCGCCAAAGGAGGAGAATCGTGAAGAAGGTTTCACAACACCCAGCTCTGTATGGATCGAGTATCAGCGGGAGCGGTTTGGTCTAAGTAATAGCAATAGCAATCCTTTGGTGGTAAGCGGTGCTGGTGGCCTCAAAACCAGCGCACAAATTGTGGTTCCGATAAGCAGTCAGATAATCCATGCCAGGACTAAACTTGTTGTGAAAAACACAGAAGTGCCGCCAGTGAATGTAGATGTGGCTGTGGTTGTGACACCGAAAGTGGAAACGACATCACGGCGTCATTCTTCCAATCTTGAGAGTACAGACGATGTCGAATCCGTGGCGGATACAGCGACGGAGCAGAATATTGGAAATGATGATGAATCACTTATACCCAGTATGCAGGGTTTCTTAAAGTTTCTGAAAACAATGCAAAAAACTTGGATTAAAAAGTCTGCGCTAAGCATAGAAAATAAAATAAAATTACTTAAACAGCTAAGTGACAATCTAATGAAAGTAATTGGTGCGTATTAACTTGAAAAGGAAGAAAGATAAATATATTAATTGGCATTACATTCCCTTTCTATAACAGAGCAACAGTTCTCAGTGCTGTGGCAACCAACGGAGCGGCACAGACGCAAACGTCGCGGATTGTTCGACGACTCTAGTTTGGAGTTCCCACCGGAAGCCGCTTTAATGAGTATTAATTTCCTAACATTTGCTGTTTTTCTTATAAAATTGGTGCTCGTAAGTTGATTAAAATATCTACATTATTAAAAGTATATTACAAATATATCCATAATTACAGCAAGTAGTGCATATTGTCAAAAGCAAGCATTACAACTTCTCTGGAATCAATATTAATGCCGAGGTCGTTAGAAATCCATAAGCGAACGAATTTACAATTTAAAAATAGCGGGCATTGCAAGCAAGTGTGGCAGCTCTGGATGCAGCAACAATCTGGCAACTCTGAATGCAGCAACTATCTGGCAGCTCGCATTACCGGATCAGCTGTTATCTGTTTGTAATTTTTACACGTGCAACGCGTTTGCGTTTGATAAAACAAATTCGATTAAGGCTTTAATTTTCTTAAGTTAATAAAATGGATGATAAAATTTTAATTAACACTGTTCACAATCCCAAACAAGATGCACATGTACCCACAATAAGTAAGTGCACAGTATTACAACCACGATTTTTCTCCGCTAAAACCACTCGGATACAGTGACTTTTCAGAACGGTTCCCTTGGCACTACCGCCAATTTTAGTATGATTGAGAGAAAAAATAACCGGAACTCACGGAAACGGGCATTGGTTATAGCCGGGAAGAACGTCTACTCGGGCGAACTTGAAGGCAAACAACAATTTGATACATACATTTGCTTTCGGAACAAAAACACCAACAAGGCGACAATTTTACCAATACAAAAGGCGTTGTTGTCCAATAATATATATAAAAAGCTGGAATTGAAAAATAATCAGCCAATGCTGAGCAAAGAACTTGCAACTAAAAAGCTGCTCAAGGAATTCGGTGGACGCAAGGCGTCGCGATTTGTTGACAATCATGAACAGATGAGGGTCAATGTGGATGTGGTGCGTAAGGAACTAGACGAAACCGTTCAAAGTTCTGTACGCCATGAAGGAGAGGAGGAGGAGGAGGACGATACATTGCCCGAAGTAAACGCCAATAATGCTGAATACTTGGCAACCATTGTGCCCAAGTTCGATAAGACAGCAACAAAAGTAAGCGAAGTTTACGAAATAGAGGACGTGGTGCCGCAATCTCTGCTGGACCGTTTAGATGAGGAAGCCAAAAGCGTTTATACTGCTCCGTTGGAAACACTACCGTAAGAACATTAGCTAATTATTTGAATGACATCACTTAAAACATTTTTGATTTACAGTATCGAGTCGGATTATCTTCGTGATTTTATCAAGCGTATACAGGACAAGGAAATAACCTCAAAGCAGGACTTTCTTAAAATCAAATTGATTATATATATGGATGCGCTGCAATCGCTTATTGCACTACGCAAGCGACAAATGAAACACGTCGAGCTTTCCCGCATCTCGGAGAAAATTGAGAATGATATTCGACATCGCTTCGCGGATCCCAACGTTGCCAAGTCCTGCACTCGGACTACTTTCAGCACAGAGAAGGCATTAACTCATTTCATTGTCCTTGCATTGCTCATCAACGACAATCACGAAGTGGACGTTAATATACTATCTCGAATTCTGCGTACATCCAAGCAACGTATTGTTACCTATGCCCACATTGTCAATGCACGACCCAAATCCAGGTCGGATATGCTGTCGTTGCGACTGCCTAGCACAGTGCCGCCGCTTACCGTCTCTAGACGCTTCCAACGTAAAAAATAGTTCTCGTAACTTAATATAGGACACCCTGTATTGATTGCAATAGCTGCATCGATTAAACAATTTCGGGCCGTGTTGAGTTCAAGGCCGAGTAACGGACCATGCCACAATCGAGTGTGTGTGTTTTTTAAATTTATTTTATTTAGATTTTAATTAAAGATCGTGAGTAACATTCAACACATTGCGTGCACTCGTTGTTAATCAGAAATAAAAAAATAATACATGAACATTTCATTTTGCTACATAATTGGAAATTTTGCTGGGTGTTGGATTTATATTCTCAGAATTCGACATTGCTTTGCTCGTCTTTATAATTTTGTAGATTCCTTGTGTTTGTGATTCTAACAACTAGATCTCTGATGCAAAATAGAAGAGTATTGATACCCGGCTGGGTTGTGTGTCAGCTGTAAAATATAAAATATCATATTGCATTTTATATATGATTGTAATTTTTAGCTAATGTTTCATACTTACACGCAAAACAAATGCAAGGCAATCTTGTTAATCCCTCCCCCTTTTAAGTTGTTAGTTTAGTGATTTGTTTGTTTCTTGTTTTTGTTTTTTTTTTCATCTTGTTGTGGCCTAAACGGCAAGGCCGAAAACGGACACAATGCAGTACATGGTCTTATTCTCCCAGCGCACTGTGCAGCTGCCGTCGGTGTCGTTGTTCCAGTAACAGGAGCTGGCCGTGTGTAATCCAGCGCCATTTTTTTGCATAATCATAGCGGTGACAATGTATTTATATGGCTTCTGTTCCTTGGTCAGCACAGTCAGGCAATTCTCGACCACCTGGCCGGTCCAGTTGTTTACCTTATCGTGCTGGTACGCATTGCCACCGATAGTTGTCTCGATTGCCTCTTTAATTGTTTTGCTCACATCATCCACAATAAACTGGCTTTCCTCGCGTGACTCATCCATTATTGTTTAGTTTAGCGAGTGTGCAAAATGTTGCAATTATAATTAATACTTTATCACTGTCTGAACGCTTTCAGTTTGACGTCTGCGCGCGTATTTGCATTCGTTGGCGCGTCGTATGCTCACAAAAAATATGTCTGGTCGGTTTTGACAAATTTGCTCCTTGTGTTAGTTGGACAGCAGCTTAGTGATGTGAAAAACAAGGATATATCGATGTATCGATTTTACAATTATCGATATATTTACAGAGTTGCATGTGTTGGAGCGAGACAGCTATTTATCAATAATGCACTCGACTTATCGATAGAAAGGAATATATTGAGATGTTAATCGACCTTTCACATAATTTGTTTATTTTACGTTTTTGCGAAATACTTACTTAACAATGAGCTCCTCGACAACATCAGCGTTTTTCAGCTTGGATACGGCGGTGCTGGAACGCCAAACAGAGGTGCTGGGTGAACAGCCTACACCGTTCGAACAGATCTGGAACGAGACTCATAAAAAAGTCAGCTGCGGATGGATACGACAAAATGGTTACAAACGGGTGAGTTGGAAAATCCACAAATGGCCAGTTGATTACAGTATATGACGTATTTCTCAGATCTGTCTGCAATTCCCCGACGATTATTTGCCACACAGCAACGCGATCAGCACATGCTTGAAATCATCGCTGGCATCGGAAGAGTGTAAAGTCTTTATTATGGCAGACACTACATACGGCTGTTGCTGTGTGGATGAAATTGCTGCGGCTCATGTGGAGGCAGACAGTGTTATTCATTTTGGTAATGCATGCCGTAGCAAAGCCAGCCGCTTGCCAGTTCTTTATTTGTACCCGGTGCTGCCGTTGGAAGTGCCCGCAATGCTGGAACAGCTGGCAAAACTGCAGCCGGATTGTGGAGAGCACGAAGTGTGCATTTACTTTGACATTGGATATCAACATCTCTATGAGCAGCAACAGGAACAAGAACCAACCGAGGGGGAGGACACGCTTTATAGCCAACTGCGTGACGTGCTTCGTCCAAAAAAGCTGCATATTGAGGTATATCCACCTCCCGCCGAAGACTGTGGCGAGAATAAGCAATCGGAGAGTGAATCATCTGCTGAGCGAATCTGCATCTTTGTGGGTGCCGATAATCAACGATTCGCAAATCTGTCGCTGACCACAAAGGCGTTGCAATGGCATATCTTAGATGGCGCCACGGCCACAATAAGCATGAAAAATCCGTTAACAGCTCAATACATTCGCAGACGATACTACTACATAGAAAAGTGCAAAGACGCACAAACACTGGGTCTAATTGTGGCCACGTTGAGTGCTGTCGGTTATCTAGACGTTGTGACGCGTCTGCAAACTATGGCCAAGAGTCGCGGCATAAAGACACAGCTTATCTCCGTTGGACGCATAAACCCTGCCAAACTGGCCAATTTTCTTGAGATTGATTGCTTTGTGCTCATTGGCTGTCCCTACAACAATATGTACAACTCCAAGGAGTACTATAAGCCAATTGTTTCAGTGTTTGAGGCCGAAATGGCGCTGAATCCTGCCTGGCACATGAAGTATCCAGAGGCGTATGTTACAGACTTTAAGCAGTTGCTGCCCGAGGGACGCAGCTTTTTGGCCTTTGACGCAGAGGCTGTGCAGGATCAGGATGTGAGTCTGGTTAGCGGTCGCATTAGAGGCGGCACTGAAAATAACGATACGGTTGAGACGGCAAGTGATAATACGGTTGCCACACAAGCTAAAATGGCATTGATGACAACTAACACGGGCTTATCGTTTGAGGATCGCACTTGGCAAGGCCTGGACCCGGCCTTGGGTCAAACCGAGCCAGCAAAACTGCAAAAGGGCCTCAGCGGCATTCCCATTAAGTACTCACATGACTAGCATGTATAATAATCATTGACACAAACTAAATAAATTAAAACGATCAAATATTACAGCATATAATTTTAAGTGTTGGTTGTATTTCATTTTGGTTATTACTGATCGATCCTCTCGCATTAAACGGTTTGAATTAAACTACACGGCTACCGGTCACATGCCGCAGGTGGAGCAGGTTGTCATTTAGACTCTCAACCAGTACATGGAGGAGCGAATTCTGTTGTAGTCGGGTAAGTTCTCGACGGGTCCAACGGCAGCAACGGCTGGGCATCTGTCATAGACATACTTCATGCCCACATCACGTACATTCTGTACACTGACGGCGTCAATACGCTGCTCCAACTCGTGCAATGGTATGCGGCGATTATAGCACAGAATCTGGCGGCCAATGTCCTCACAAATGGGCGTGGTGCCGTCCAATTGCAGAAGCATGTTTGTCTTCAACAAGTTCTTGGCGCGCTCAACCTCAGCCTCTGTGACCATTGTGCACAAGCGCATCCATTCGGTTTGCACATTGAAGAGCATGTCCTGCACACAACAAATTAAACATGTTAGGAAATGTGGACTGAACACATGGCAAGAAATATATATTTACCTCACACTGAAGTGGATCGCATACGAAGTAGATGCCCCACAGACCAGTATCCTTATAGCAGGTGTTGAACGACTGGAAGCTGTGGCACAAATCTTTAAAACGAAAAAACGGAAACTTTAGCTACTAACGCAGACAATTTGGCAATACTACTTACTATCCTCAGCACTGGCACGTGCCAAGTTGGACGCATTGTTGGCGCCGCCGCCCTGAGAGCGATCCCAGGCTCCAACTAGAGTGTTGGCTACCATCAATGGGATGTTATCCTGGTCGGTCCAGCCGCAGCCTTCAACGGCGATGGCTACATGGGCCAATGGCAGGGAGTCGTCGCGTACGCGCACCTCGGAGCCAGTGAAGCGGCAGGGTGTCACTTCTGGTGGAAGCACGCTGGCCTCCAAGCGGCCAAGGGACTGATCAGCCAACTTAACCAGTTCATCGTGCTTCACACCACCGGCGCCAGCCAAAACAATGCGCGATGCCTTGTAGTGAGTCTGAATGTAATCGGTTAAATCGGATTTGCCAATAGACCTGAAATTCAAAAGAATTATTTTAAAATTACACAATGACAAGCAATTATGCTCAACTTACTGAATGTTCTTGGTGGGGCCCAAGATGGTCTGGCCAAGGGGGGTACCCTGATAGGCGGTAGCGTGCAAATGATCAAAGACCACCTCCTGCAAATTACTCTCCACCTCTTGCATCTCACGCAGAATCACTGAGCGCTCGCGAGCGATCTCAGCCTCTCCCAATTTCGAGTTCTGAATGATGTCAGCCAAAATCTCAACTGCCTTGGGCACATCCTTGGACAGGCACTTGGCGTAGAACACAGTCTGCTCCCGGGATGTGTACGCATTCAGATGGGCGCCCAGATTCTCGACCTCCAGCTCCAGATCGGTTTGCGAACGCTTGGCAGTGCCCTAAAGGAAATATTAATAATTACCTTTGTGATTATGAATAATGTCATATACAACCCACCTTGAAGGCCATGTGCTCCAGGAAGTGCGCAACGCCATTGTTCTTCTCGTTCTCGGAACGCGAACCAGCATCGATCCAGAGTCCAACGGTGGCGGTGGAGGCGCCGGAGTCCTCACTAGCAACGCGCAGGCCGTTGTCCAGTTTGGTCACCTGAGTGGCAGGTATGTTCAGCAGCGTCTTCTTCACAGTCAACGCCGATTTGTAGCGCTGTGGAATCAAAACAATTTATATGAATTTTTGATTGGTTGGGCAATTGGATACATAACCTCAAAACAGTCACAGATATTTTGTAACTTATTTGAGTTGCATTCAAAGTAATTTTATTGATGTGTCACACACTTTAGCGATATTCGCAAAGGACTCGAGACACTTGCAGTTCAAGAAATCAGAAATGCAAGTGTGCAGTTTACACCATTTACAATTACGTAATTTTAAATCCCGGGGCGTAATTCCAAATATTACTTTCTTACCTTGATTAGATTAACGCCGCGCGTCAACGAGCGAATATTTTGCGTTACTCCAACAACACGCAACGCCATTGTTTCTTATGTTCGTTTAATATTTTATACACTTAAAATTAGTTAAACTTCTGCGTTCCCGATGTCGCGGCGCCTGCTGAAAAATTTCACACACATATATTTACAATAAGGCGTTAAGTTGGCCGCACAAATCAGCTGTTTGGTAATTTTCAAATCTGGTCACACTGTTTACAAAACAAAAGTTGGCAACGCGAAATTGCGGCTTTCGGGCTCTGTTTTCCTTTTGTTTTATAGTTTTGGAAAATTTTGTATTAAATATTCAAAATAAGCTTAGAATTTAGCGTATAGTCGAAAAAGCAAAGCCAATTAAGTAAATATTCGAAGCACACAATGGCAGGTAACTTTTGGCAGAGCTCACACTCACAACAGTGGATACTAGACAAACAGGATTTGCTGCGGGAGCGCCAAAACGATTTGTTAGCGCTCAGCGAGGATGAATATCAAAAGATATTTATATTTTTTGCAAATGTTATACAAGTGCTAGGCGAACAGCTGAAACTGCGACAGCAAGTTATTGCCACGGCGACAGTATATTTCAAGCGTTTCTATGCTCGCAACTCGTTGAAGAATATTGATCCGCTGCTGTTGGCGCCCACCTGCATCCTGCTGGCCTCCAAAGTGGAGGAGTTTGGCGTCATTTCCAACTCGCGTCTCATATCGATTTGCCAGTCGGCCATCAAGACAAAATTCAGCTATGCATACACACAGGAGTTTCCATATCGCACCAACCACATACTCGAATGTGAGTTCTATCTACTGGAGAATCTCGACTGTTGCCTGATTGTGTTCCAACCTTACCGGCCGTTGCTGCAATTGGTGCAGGACATGGGCCAAGAGGATCAGCTGCTGTCGCTTAGCTGGCGAATAGTTAACGACTCACTGCGCACTGATGTCTGTCTACTATATCCGCCATATCAAGTATGTACTTAATATAAACACTTTCCATGATTAAATAATCTTATTAATCTTTACATCCAGATTGCCATTGCCTGCCTGCAAATAGCTTGCGTCATAATGCAAAAGGATGCGACCAAACAATGGTTTGCTGAGCTGAATGTGGACTTGGACAAAGTGCAGGAAATAGTGCGTGCTATTGTCAATCTGTATGAGCTGTGGAAGGACTGGAAAGAGAAAGACGAAATCCAAATGCTGCTGGCTAAGATTCCAAAACCCAAACCGCCGCCACAGCGATAAGCTGAATATTAAGACTACACAGACTTATTTAAAAATGCATTCTACTTTTTTGTATACCTCCTTAAGACTATATATTACTTAGTTTATTTATTAAAGGTACTTGGCTTGTCCGGTAGAGAACTTTGTGTTTAATATCTTGGCCTTGTCCACAATTTGCTTCGTTTGATTCTTGTCAATTTTGTTGAGTTTCAGGTCCACGTCACGACTGAAAGGTCGTCGTTCTGGCCTGGAGCCGGATGCGGCCAGTTCCTTTTCCTGCAAGCAGTAATAAGATTTATGCTGATACTGAGGATTGTACAAAAGAGAATCTCACCCTCTCGCGCTGTTCCTTGCGCAGTTTTTTCTGATGTAAATCCACTAGCGATTCATCTCTTTTGTGTTTCTTTTTGTGCTTTTTGGCAATGCTTTCCTGTTCCTCGTCACGTTGACGCTCATATTTGGCTTGAGCAGCTTGCTCCATATCCTTGGATGTGCATGGTTTGGGTCCCGCTGCTGCACTTTGTGGTGTCTTGGTCCAGGAGCTTCGATCGCTAAAATCTGGACGCTCCTTGCCTTGATAAAACGTGCGCTTCATATTGTTTAGCGCTGCTAAGCCGCCCTTAAGACCCACCTCGGGCAGCTCCAGCATCCATTCTTCGCGCACATCTTGATCTATTGTGGAACCACTCAAGGATCCGCCTTCCAATGCAGCTAGCTTTAAGGCCAGAGCGCGTTCCTCCAGCTCCACTTGTGTTGCATTTGGCAGAGGACCAAAAGTGCCCATCACATCATCATCATCATCTTCGTTATCGGCTTCTGATTGATCAGGAATGCTTTCAACTATTGGCGCTTCAGCAAGATTTCTGGGCATCACAGGACCAATTATTGTCGTCGCTTGTGGCTGTGACTCAGTCTTTGCATCCTTAATCAAATGTGGTGGCAGCGCTGGTCCAAAGGCATTAGCATCTACCTCCGCCTCCGGTAACTGTCTAGGAGGAGCTACTGGCAGTTGTTGAGGTTGTTGAACTTTCGGCTCCTCTCGCTTGCTGCGCTTTTTATCCTTGTGTCGTTTTTCACGTTTGCTCTTTTTTGATTTTTTGAGCTTCTTATCAACATCTTTAACATGTTTTTTATGCTTTCGCTTGCGCCGATGACCTTCGGAGCTGGAGCTGTTGCTACCGCTGCTGGAATCGCTGGACATGACTTCTGAAATGTGCAAAATTTATTGGCAATGAAAACTCAATGTCTTTAGTTTTGAATTTAACTACGAATTCTCTATTAATGTCAGAAACTTTGGGTCTTAAAATTAATTAACAAATTAGCACAACAAGCGCAACTTAGTCATTATGTGGCAGGGATTATTGGTTAAGCAGTAACAGTTGCTGTATTGCAGACCTAAACGACGAAGGTCTTCTTCGCCTTACGATAGCTATACTGGAGGGACTTGAAGATGCCCGCAGTGGCAATATTCTTAATCGACTGTGTCACGCTACTGCGCCACACAATGTCGTTGACGGATACTTGCACTATTTTGGGAAGCAACGGCGATACGGATAGATGATCCACCACATCCGCGTAGTCACCGTTACAAGCGGAATTCTTCTCCAGGCGTCGACGTAGCTCCTTTGGCAAATGTCTTAGATGAAAACTGGTTGCCACACGTGATTTGTCCTGTTCGAAGATAATTGCCGGCTTGAGAGAGCCCGGTTCTTTGCCATGCATATTGACGGCCAAATACTCCGACAGCTTCTTCATGGCGGGCTGATAAAGAGCAAAGAACTCGGACAATTGCGGCTGAACGATATTGTGCACTTTCTGCTTGTTTTCGCCAAAAATCATGCGAAAGTCGCCTTTGTAGCTAAGTCCGGCAATTGAATGAAATAGTTGGTAGGCCGTGAATTTCTCGGGTAAGAGAAGTAGAGCTGCTTCGCAGGCCGACAGTAAGTTCTGTTCCATAGCAAACTGGAGACGTGGATTATCTGATAGATTGACGAGATCAGTAACGGGCTTTTGCAAGCGTCCAGCTAAGTACAGATGCCGCCAATTTAACAGATCGTCCAACAAATGATCCTCGTGGACAACACCATATTTAATCGTCAATCCAAGATCCTGCAGCGGCACCAATGTATTAAAATAAACGCGCGCACCAAGGCGCTCCTGATACTTGGTCACAAAGTTAGCACCGAAATATTTCAATGCCGAGTAATGACTGGAATGACGATATATATTCTCCGCATGGAATCCAAGCGTATCGCGCACGCAAAATATTAAATCGATTACACTATTGGGATCCGGCTTCTGGTTGAGCTTCTCGTATCCCACCTGCTGTTTGACTCCCGAACCATAGGCGAACATGTAACTGACGTTGCCCAAAGGAAAGCGAGTTACTGTGCGCCTGTACAAGTCCAGCATGTTGTTGGGGATGGGGGATTGTGGTTCGAGTGTGATAGCGAAGTTTTAATAGATTTTATTTATAATTACGTTTCGTTTAGGCCAATTACTTTGAGTTTTGCTTTATCAGAGTGGCATCGACGCAGCTGTAGCAGATAAAATTCTCCAATGCGAACACTTTTCGATAAATCTAAGACAAAAACGATACAATTAATAAGCCGATAACACATAAATATTGCCGGCGATAATACCCAGTGTTGCAAGCTGACAGATTAAAATCATGATGTGGTCGTAAAGTTTTGTTTGGAATCATTTCAATCTTGTTTTATTTTTTTTTGATAATTTATATCACTGTAAATTTTAATGCTCTGCTTGAATTCGAATTGTTTATATTTTTCTTTCATTTTCACAAGATACTAAAATTTTGCCGCTAGTATTAGTGTTTGACAACCCTAAATTATCGGTGCTTGGCAATTCTTTCGGAAGAAGAAAAACGCACATTTTTTGTACCACAAACATCAATCAAGAAGTTCTGCATATTGTGCTAAATTCAAATACTTATCGACAGTAAAAAGAAAAGAAAGACTATCATTCAGCACAATGTCGCAACCACAGAAACGATCAAAAGATACTGAGCCCAAACAGTCGGCTGAATCCACGGAAAATGACGATAACGAACCGTCCACTTCCCAGTCGAGTGCAAACAGAATTGACTTGACTGCCTTCACACAGGTGAGTGTGTGCAGGTAAACTGCAGTGTATATATGGACACATTCATATATATATCTTGCTTAACTCCACATTCAGGAAGCCTTTCGGAATGTAGTGGCCGCCACACGTTGCTGCAATTCCTTTCCGCAGGACACGGCGCGTTCCCTTTATTTAAGTTATCCGGGCTATGCACGCATGCTGGAGGAGCAGTCACAGAGAGTGCTGGGGCTGATCAACAAGGTGCTGAAGGTGGAGAACATCAGCGGCGACATTAGGCGGTAAGCATGTGTGCATTGTCGCATATTTTACATGTATTTTTCAAATGTTCCCACTTTAGACGACAAGGCGACGAACAACTTGAAATGGTACAGGAATTTAATGATATTCTGTTCGAACGTATCACTACCAATCTTGACATCAAGAGCGGCCTACGACACAGGAATAACCACGTGGTGGTGGAAACCCAAGTAGATGTCCAGTCGGCATCAACACCAACGGCCACAACAGTAGTAACAACAAACGAGCAACAGACGACGCCACGTGCTGGTACCTGGAATCGCACCACCTCAAATGTGGGAACACCTTCGAGAGGGACGGTTTCAGCTCGTTTGTTCACAGCGAAAAATATCATGCGGCCACAGATGCAATTTAAAGTGCCGGTTGATAATAGTGCACAGAATCCATTCAAGCCAAGGCTAACAGAAAAGCCCAACTCGCTGAAACCATTGGCACTACTGCCCGAATATGATGACGCCGGTGAAGTGGTGTCCTTCCTGCATCCGTACGAGTTTGAGCTAATGAAATTCGAGCCTCCAAAGGAGCAGTTGCAGAAACAAAAGCCACTGTTACCGCCGCCACCGGCGCAAACCGAACTGATGCTTGTGGACAGTGTGGAGAAGCTGCATCAAGCGCTAGACGAGCTGCGTCAGGCGAGTCAAATTGCCATAGATGTGGAGCATCACTCGTATCGCACATTCATGGGTATTACTTGCCTGGTGCAGATGTCGACACGCACCAAGGACTATATATTCGATACACTTATTCTGCGCGAGGACATGCACATACTGAATCTGGTGCTAACAGATCCCAAGGTGCTCAAGATTCTACACGGTGGCGATCTAGATATAGAGTGGTTGCAGCGCGATCTATCTCTTTACATTGTTAACATGTTTGACACACATCGCGCAGCAAAAGCTCTAAACATGGCACGCCTCTCGCTGGCATTTTTGCTAAAACATTACCTGGATCTGGATGTGGACAAGAGCCTGCAGCTGGCAGACTGGCGAATGCGGCCACTGCCACAGCAGCTGATTGACTATGCGCGACAGGATACACATTATCTAATTTATGTGTTCGAGCGGATGACTAACGATTTGCTGCAAGCGGATCAAGGGCAACCGCAGTCACTGCGCATCGTTTATCAGCTGAGCACAGAGGTTTGCAAGAAGCGTTACACCAAGCCACACATTGGCCCAGAGTCGCATTTGGATTTGGTACGCAAGTCAAAACGCTCCTTTGACAATCGCCAGCTGTACGCACTGCGGGGAATCTTTGCGTGGCGTGATGCAACCGCCCGGCAGGAAGACGAAAGCTATGGATTTGTGTTGCCCAATCATATGATGATGCAGATTGCCGAAAGTCTACCCCGTGAAATGCAGGGCATTCTGGCTTGCTGCAATCCCATACCACCGTTGGTGCGCCAACAACTGCACACACTCCATC
This sequence comes from Drosophila kuntzei, assembly GCA_035042165.1. Classification (NCBI taxonomy): domain Eukaryota; kingdom Metazoa; phylum Arthropoda; class Insecta; order Diptera; family Drosophilidae; genus Drosophila; species Drosophila kuntzei. Next base: position 93,535 of record JAWNLU010001560.1, on the reverse strand, counting down.
AGATTGTACTGCAGGCACGCGATCAGCCCTTGGTTAAAGTGAGTTTTCAATACGCAAACATGACGAAGGTGAATTGCCTGCAGGCCTATTCAGAGGCTGGAACCAGCATGGTCTCCAGAATTCCCATCGATTCGATTATTCCTGTACTTTAATACCAAATAAGAAATAGATATTAACCCTACTTCAACAAATTGCAATCTTTGCCTATTTACAGCCCATCCTAGAGGAGAGCAGCAGTCGTCTTGGCAATGCCCATTTAGCACCAACTACCAAGGACTTTAACAGCAAACTTAATTGCCCACACGACTATTCGCATCAGGAGGAGATGCGTGATGATCTTCCCACTCTACTCAAGCGCAGTACGACTGGCAAATTGCTGCGTCCAGACCAACAGAAGGTCAACACGCTCTTGGAGCCGTTGCTCAATCCTGCTCTTGCACTGTTTCAGAAACCGAAGTCACCAACACAAGAGGAACATCTGCGTTGGCAGCACGCTCGCAAGGAGAGTCAGATGCTGCGTATGCCCTACAAACGTTATCTGGCCATTTTACCTCTCATGCAACAGCAAAAGATCGAGCAGAGCGCTCGCGAGCACAGTGAGTTGTTGAAACGACAACTGTGTCCAGCGGAGCCAGCGCCAGTGAGCATTAAATTAGAGACAGCGCCAAAAGCGGAGGATGACTTGTACAATCTGCCATTGAAGGAGCAGCTAAAGCGTAAGCATCAGTCCAACGCTGAATGCGATCAGCCTAGCATTACCAAGCGTTCCAGGAATGAAGAAAACACCCAGCGCAGTGCGTCCACTTCCAAACCAATAAAGAAAGAATCGATGCCAGCCTCTGTGGAAGTGCAAGATAGCGACGATGAAGCTGTTGTTGAAGTTCCCATCGAAAAGAATGCCCCAGAAAATGGTGCTCCTGCGCTAAGCAAGCGTCAACAAAAACGCCAGCAGAAAAATCAACGCTTTAAAGCCAAGTCACGTATACAAGCACAAAGCTCGAACCATCCAGTGGAGATGCCCTCAAATCATGGGGCGACACAGCACTTTGACTACAAGAATGTTGACTTCCGACAATTTCGAGGAGGCGCACAACGTGCACGCGGCACGGAGGTCAAGACACAGATACGCGGCAAAGTAAGTTAATTAACACAGATCTGAAAAATCAAACTAATGAAATTATTCTCTTCGCTTTGCAGAATCGACCGAATCATCGTAATAACAAGCAATTCAATAAACTATTCACATTCAGCAATGTTAAGAAAGAGGGTAAAAAGTAAGTGACAGAGGAAATGGAGATTCCTGACCTGAAAACCCAGCCGTAAATTAAATCATTTATTATGTAGTTAGGAAACTACAAATATTTCATATTTAGTTTTGTTTTCATCCATTCTTTATCCTTATTATCAAATACAAACCAAACTATAAATAAAACTAATAGTTGCAGAAGATTGTGCTATAAAATTAAACCATATAGCTTATTGGATAATGCAATTGTTGAAATTTTGTAATAGCATTTTGAAACTCATTAAACACGATTTAATAATATATCTAAAAAATAATTGGTCAATGCTTTTATCTAATTAGATACTCCATTAGCTTCCGTATTCCTCTATTCTTGATACAAGCAAGATCCTTACTAAAACTAATAACAATGAAGACTTAATCTAAGCTAAAGCGTTTTGAACATCTTATCACCCTCCTTGTCCATGCAATATTCCACCACGGCAAAGACCACAAGTAATCGTCGTTCAACGCCACGTTTGTGTTTGTCTGTAATGAGAGGATAGAGAGCATCTTGTTTGGACAGACGGTCCACGATTTCAGTCAGTACGCCACCGGAAAAAACTTGAAGGCGGTCCCAAGTCGATTTTCGTATTCTTCGAAAGCAGAAACTTAGTTTAGATAATGATAAAACATCTGATATTTATGTGGACACTCACAGACAGCACTGATATAGCGGTGCGAGAATATCCAGATGGTCTTTGTTGGGGTTGCCAAACGCCTTGCCATTATCGATTAGCACAACACGCTCCTCTCGGGTTTCATAATGATGACGATCTCCATTCTGTATAAGATAATCGAAAATAGACACATCTATAAGATCCAGCAGGCGCATTGTTTCCATTCTGTTCTTGAGCGGTCTAAATAATAAAGTTCATTTATTAAAATTGATTGTTTAAAGATTCAAATATTTCCGACTGTACGTACTTGCAGTAGGTCATGTCATCCTCCCAGGGTGCTCTCTTTTCCTCCTTGTAGGTGCGTTGCCAGGGCGAACGTCGTTTCGCCAATGCTCCGGGTATAATGAGGATCATTACACCCTCAATATTGTGCTGTTCATCGCCACAGACAGTCTCCTCCTCATTGCAGTAGTGGCATTTGCCAAACAAGCAATAAGTTTCCTTGCCCTCCTCATCTGTTTCGATTTTGATAGTATTCTTAAGCTCTTGATCTCCACTGGCATATATCTCATCCTTTAAATTCACCACGCGTCCCACCACAATAGGTGTCCACCTTAGATCAAGTACAGCTCCAAGGTAAAAAGCATATACTTCGGCCGCATGTCGATCCTTGCCGCTGTAGACGACACCTTCCACAACAAAGTCACGAGGATACCATTGTGGCTTGAAGATAACCTTCTGCTGCTGACTAAGGCGCATTAGGAGTTTCAACTGGGTACCACGTGGGAGATTGTTCACCCTGGTAATAGGTTCGTCTCTTAGCGTCTTCAGTAACTGACCCATTGAGGAGTCATGCAACGGATAAATCTCGTTCTCATGCGGCCACTGCAAATACATTTTATTCCCAAATAATTACCATAATAAGATTATTTAATTTGGCAACTTACCCAATTGGCGATTTCCCAGAGCACGCTGGCGTTTTCGTATGTTGTCAGTTTATAGTTCTTCAGCAGCTTGTTGCGAAACATGAAGAAGCGGGGATTGCGATTCAAATAAGCCGGCTTCAGGTGTCGGATCTTGTGTCGAATCATGTTCTCCAGCGCCCGCACACTGGACAGCTGACCCTCTTCGGCATTTAGGTAGTACATGAAGTAGAAGTTGGCGCCGAGCACAATGCACAGCAGCGTGGCAATGATGCACACTATGATGACGCTGCGTCTGTTCATATTTTCAACTCTCGGTTAGCTCTGGGCGGCAATCTGGGCGGGCAGCAAGACAATGTGCGTTTCGTTTGGCTGGGCGCTCGTACTTTATTTTTAATGCTGCCTATACGTAACGCAGCACTAACAAATTGCTCAATTTTAGCAAATAATTTGTGGCCGTTAATGCGGATGTTGCTGTTGGGCTGTTGATGTTGCTGCTGTTGCATGCTGCGGCTTCTTTCTTTTCTTTCCCTTTTCTTTTCGTTTCTTTTGTTTTTTTGTTTTTGTTTTGTTTTTTTTGGCAGACATTGGCAACAACTGTTCGCATCAGTCCATTGTTGTTGTTCTCATTAATTTCGAGCATGCGACAACAATTCATTGGTTTCTATTTTAATTAAAATGTCAACACTGTGCGTGAGTCCTGGCCTGCCATCGAATTCTGAATCCCAAATATGTATGTTCCTTTCAAGCCACCGCATGGCATGACGAGACGTTACAATTGCTGTTTGCCTGCGATTCCAAACGCTCTCGTTGATCCACTGATTAAATTGAGCACACGTCTTTGACCAAAAAGATCATACATTTTACTGCCGCTGCTGCTTTCCCACAAACTGTAAATCAACGCCAAAATTTATGCTGGGTTTCTAATAAATGATTTGTTTGGCCTCGACGGACGCGATTGCCGCATTCAAAGCAACTCAATTTGTTTACATACGCAAATATAGCACGTATTTATGTAAGTATGCAGACGTTTCTATGCGTTGTGTATAAATATGGTCACACCATGATGTATGCTTTATTCACTTTGGATATGCATAATTCATACTATATATTTGTCATTTAATTAAAAGCATAAACATAAACATAAAACAAAATGTGGCCATCAGGTGGAAATGTTATTTAACATTGACTCATAACAGCAACATTAACATGTTCTGAAATGTTATTAACAGACACATTAACATTATTTGTGAATGTTGCCAAAAATATAAAACGTTAACTTTTAAATTTTTTCTTATCATGTTTTCTTTTTTTTATTAAAACTGGCCGGGAAATTACTCTAAAAAAATAACACTTCAAAAAATTTAAGCACCACATATAATTAATTAATTTAATAATATGATATGCAGCTGAGTGCTATACTGGACAGCTTTTGACAGCGCACACAACAATAAACGTTACGTTTTAAATTTGGGTTTCAATATCTTCTAAAACATTTTTTAATTAAAATTGTATTGAATTTTGAGCCTTTAAAATAAAAACTGTGAATTCATTTGAAATTTGACTACTTGCAATATATTTAAATATGTTTGTTGACAAACAATAAAGTTTACTGTCAGTTCCAAAATTCAAAATTTCTCTTAACGGAAAGTGGCAGTTGGGAAGAATGGAAAATCAAAAGTGCCAGTGCAGACAAATTAAGGAGGCCCGAGTCCATGTCATTTACACTGGCGGATCGATTGGCATGATGCGCAATGATGCTGGCGGTAAATATGGTTTTTAAAATTTCATAAAATGTCTATAATTGGTTTTGTTAGTTTTGGTTCCCATCGAAAACGAGCTTCCCAATCGACTGCGTGAATATCCCAACTGCCACGATAAGACTTACACGCCGATCTATGGGGATAGTGAGAAGCCTCCTTTGGTCCTGCCAGCCGTAGAAGGTGCGCCGATTCGGGTGGTCTATGATATAAGAGAATATTCCCCGCTTTTGGACTCCAGCTGTATGGGCATGAATGATTGGAAACGCATTGCAAGCGATATAGGTGTATGTTTAAATTATGCACAACAATCGCAATTTAACCAGATTTCTCTGTGCAGGAATGCTACGAGCGTTATGATGGCTTTGTCATACTCCACGGCACGGATACAATGGCCTACACGGCATCTGCTCTGGCTTTTATGCTCGAGAACTTGGGTAAGCCCGTTGTGATTACTGGCGCCCAGATACCCATATTCGAGATGCGGACAGATGGCCGGGATAACTTTATCGGATCCTTGGTGCTGGCGGGCAACTATTATATACCCGAGGTGTTACTCTATTTCGACAACAAGATTCTGCGTGGATGTCGCAGCACCAAGATTAGCTCGAAATCCTTTCATGCATTCGACTCACCGAATCAAGCACCACTTGGCACAGTTGGTGTGAATGTGGAGATTAACCATCGTCAGATATTTAGGCCATGCAATCTGGGCAAGTTCTCGGTAGAAAGTAACTTGGAAGAAAACGTGGGAATTCTGAAAATCTATCCGGGCATCACTCCCGCCGTTTTGCGCGCCTTTCTAAGTCCACCGATGAAGGGCGTCGTCATTCAGAGCTTCGGCTCCGGAAATGTGCCCAATCAACCGGAATTACTTCATGAAATTCGTGAGGCGGTTAAGCGTGGAGTGTTAATCCTGAATATAACACAATGCCTTAACGGATCGGTTGCCCCGATTTACGAGACGGGTGCCTGGATGCAAATGGGCGTGGTGGCGGGCTGCGATATGACACAGGAGGCGGCTCTGACCAAGTTAGCCTATGTGCTGGGCAAGGACAAGTGGAAGTTGGAGAACAAGAAGAAGATCATGCATCTAAGCATACGGGGCGAGCTAACCACTAACATAATAGCTAAGATTAATGACATTGACCTAATCGAGGGAGTGGCGCGCACTCTTCATCTGTCCAGTTGCAAGGAACGCGATCAAATGTGCTCCACTTTCTTCCCAGCACTCGTGGATGCTGCCGTCAGAGACGGTGATGTGGAAAGACTTAAGACCCTCAAGGAATATGGTGCCAATTTATGCGATACCAACTGTGAAGGACGCACTGCTCTCCACCTGTCCTGTTACCTTGGACAGGAGTACTGCGTCACATTCTTATTGGATGCCGGATGCCCAGTGGACTTGACTGATCGATTTAATCGCACTCCACTCCACGAGGCCATTGATGCGAATAACCACAAGATTATTAAAGTACTCCTGGAAAGCGGTGCAGTGCTCCAGGATGAGGTGCAGGCCGAACAATTGCGATCTCTGGCCGAGCATGGACAAATTGAGAAGTTGGAGTCCTATCGATTGGCAGGTGCAAATCTGACAATAGCTGATCGAACCGGTCGCACACCATTGCACTATGCATCTCAGTTGGAGTATCTATTGCCCTTTTATTGCGATCCCAACGTTAAGGACGAGCTCGGATTGGGACCAATCCATTATGCCAAGGCAGGCAAACATGACGAAATTGTGGCTATATTATGTGAAAAAATAAAAATCAACAGTAGTTAAAGCTGAACTTAAGATATGATAAGAAAATACAATTGTGTTGTTTTTTTTTTCTTTTTTTGTGAAATGATTTCAAATATAATTGTAGCTTATACCTGGTATATGTATAATTAGTTGGTTGTCTGTGTGTCCAAGTCGACGACGACGACGATGCGTAGGTAACACATTAAAATTCATTTCTGTGTTTCTTGTTGTTTATGTTTTACAATTCAAAATTGTCGTTGCTTTTGCTTACATCGAAATACAGATACAGATACATATGCACAACACTATCATTTAGTATCGCAATCAACGCAATTGTTAGTAAATAGTATGCTTATATACTTGAAATATATGTATGTATGTGTTGTGTGTGTGTTTGTGTTTGTGTGAGCTTGCCTATATTTAGATAAGTATATTATGTATATGGTTTTCTCATCTTTTACATTTAATTGTTGTTCATTAAAGTTATTTGTGTTATGCAAAAAATAAAACAAGCAAATTGTATAATGTAACATAAATAAAACTATTGGCAACATAAAAAACAAACTATGTGAAAGTTCTTAAAAAAAGGTGAAAACACATGCACAAGTATTGATCCAACTCATGTCAATGCATTGTATAATATTATATATAAAACTAGCTGCTGTGAATCCTACATACACGTCTATATAGCGCTACTTAGTATTACGCATTAAAGTTAGATATAATGAGTTTTGCATAATTCGAATACTCGGTAGACCCCAAATGAGCGATCAATCCGAAACAGTACAAGTTAGTTTTTTTCTTTAAATCTTATAATTCTAAAATGACACATATTTGTATGCTTTTCGCTATAAATTTGACATTTAGACATGAAATATTGCTCATTATTTTTTTTGATGTTTAGAAACGCTTTTGATTCTGTAACTTGTCCATGTACTGTATTTATACTGTTTGTATATATTTATTTTTATTTTTATTTGTATTTGTATTTATAGTTATATTTCTAGACGTAGGTTTGTTAGCTGCTGAAGCAAAAAGCGGTTGCTGTCGTTTATCTACTCGTAATTTGTTATTAATACTTAAGATTGCTTTTCGAATTGTTGTTGTCTACGGCTTAAAATACTTGTTTTTTTCTTCATTTTTTTTTGTTTGTTTTGTTTTGTGTTATTTGAATTTAAAAACTCTACTAAACTACATTACAAAATTGTTATCTTCACTGGGGTTTTAAGTCCTCCTTAATTTTCATCAATCTTCCATCTTCTTATAATCATTTCTTGTTATTCTCGAGCTTGTAAAAAAAAGAAATGCATATTTGAAATTGTATTTTCGTTGTGACAGTTGAGGACATTGGACAGGCGAAGCTATTTCGTAGGTATTGAAAACTTTGCATAATTGTTGGTTTAAACTAAATTGCACATTGAGTTAAATTTTGAACGCAGATTAATTATTATATATACATACAAACAATTGTATTATTGTGTGTGTCTTGTGAATATGTACAGCAACACTTGTGAGAGGATGTGTGGGCGTGATAGCGGGCACCTTAAAATCTAAACAGTTGAGAGCTTGCGGCTTAATTAAATTTATAAAATACATTTAGAGTGTTTCATTGATGCTACCCTAGTTGACCATTAGCGTATGCGATTCCATGGGCGCTGCTGAGTCATAGAGCGTGTCCGTATCCTGCGTGGGCTCCCCCTGCAGTTGGCATTGGTTGGACAGGGTGCCGGCACCGCAGTCACAAAAGAAACTACAAAATAACAACAATTATTTAATAAGTATCAATAATCAATTTCTTTAATTCACTTACCGATCGTGTCGTATGAATTCAACATCATGTCCTGCATGACAATTCTTTATGCAATTCACGCATATGGCATTTCGATCGGTTGTATTACAGGTCTGGCAGCGATAAAAGTCGTGCATTGGGAAGGATGTGTAGCTGCTAATCTTATAGAGGCACTGGCCACTAGATACGGCCTTCTCAACCTCATCCTCGTTATTGAATATGTTGTTACCACGTGTGATCGGTTGCACGCCGCTGGCCAAACATAGTCCACCGAATTTGTTCTTAAAGATTTGATTGTGCTCGAGTGTAGCTGTTGCATTGTTGGTGATCTCAACGCCAGCCGCTTGTCCATCGTAAATCCGATTGCGTCGTAGTATGGGATGTGACTGTGTTGAGATCAGAACGCCAGCCTGTGTGTTCCGAAATATGTCGTTCTCCTCGAGAATGCCCTTGCCACCATTGAATATGCAAATGCCGCCATCGCGTCCGTCATAGATCTTGTTGCGCTTCAGGGTCGGATTCGAGTCCGTTTTGATCCACACGCCCGCCATGGCATTGTCAAATATCTCATTCTGCTCCAGCAGACCTAGTCCACCATTATAGACCAGGACACCGCCGTTCTGTCCACCCCAGATTTTGTTGCCACGTATCACCGGATTGCTGCCCGTGCGGATTTGCACTCCCGAATACAGATGATTGAAGATGTCGTTGTCTTCTAGCTTGCCGTGTCCGTTATCATAGAAATAGACGCCCACTTGCTTTCCCGAATGGATGCGATTGCGTCTCAACACTGGCGTACTTCCAGTTGTAATCCAGACGCCAGCGAGTGTATTTGAGTACACTTCATTCTCCTCGATCAGTCCCTGGCCCTTCTCATGCACATAGATGCCGCCATGCTGTCCATGATGAATCTTATTGTGGCGCACTATTGGATCACTGTTAGTGCGGATCTGTATGCCGGCCAATGCATTGCCATAGATGTTGTTATGCTCAATGAGGCCACGCCCCTCGCCGAAAATGTACACGCCTCCCTGATGACCATTGTAGATCTCGTTTTTGCGTATAGTCGGATTGCTGTTGGATGTTATCCACACACCTACATTCAAAAGATGGTTAATTAATCCGATTTGGGATAAAGAGATATGTAGATAGTTTACCTGCAAAGTTATTCGAGTGTATTCGATTTTCTATGAACTGTCCAAGTCCATTCTCGTGCACATAGATGCCCCCCGTCTGTCCATGATGTATCTCGCACTTGACCACCGTGGGATTGGCGCCAGCCTTGACCTCAAAGCCAGCAATGCGATTGTTGTGAATATCGTTCTTCTCAAAGTAGCCCTGAAATTAAAAATAGTAATCAATGTGATTATGACCATGACCAATTTAATTGTCAGTTAACTGGAGTTGATAGGGTTGTAAATAGTGATAATAATATATTTTATATACTTTTATATATATTAGTATTTATAATTCTATTATAAATATTTTACTATTTCAGATTTGATAATAAAATCATAATATTATTATAGATTCGTTAACAAGTTAGAAATTTGTTAATGAAAAAATGTATACTTTTAAAAAATAAAGAAAATATCATTATCAGTTAGTGTAAAAATAATAATATAATCATAAGTTTAGAAAAAGTAATAATAATGATGCGTAAACAAATAAGAAGTTTTTTAATTAAATAAAATTACAGTCTTAAAAAGTAAAGAAAATGTCATAATATAAAAATCATAATATTTTTAAGATAGATCCTTTATTCGGTATTTAAAGCAGTTGAGACTTACCATGCCATTCTCAAAGGTAAATATGCCCACGTCCCGTCCATGATGTATGTGATTCTCCCGCATTATGGGACTGGCAAAGTTCTTCACCCAAATGCCGGCCAAGGCATTGCGGCTGATCTCGTTGTGCTCATAGGTGCCCTGGGCATAGTCTGTGACATAGAGGCCAACGTTCTCACAGTCGCTGATGTCACAATTCCTTATGACCGGATTGGCACTGACGCCTCCAACACAAACCGCTGCACCCACCACAGATGTGGAACGTATGATGCAGTTGTCAACCGTTGGCGAACAGTTCTCGCCAATGTCCAGACAATAATGCTTGTGATGTGACACCGTTGAGGTGACTTCCGGTGAAAACTTGAGCGTCAGATAGCCAACATATGCGTACTTGGCGCCCTCGACAAACATTACGGTTGATCCCGCCTCGCGCTCCAGCACAACAGATTCGGCCACATTGCCGGGCGCAGCTCCCACGAGTGCCACGTCGGAGTCAATAAATAAATACTCTCCCTTGTAGTGACCGGCATGCAAGAATATCAGAGGACCTGGATGTTCAGTTGGTGGCACATTTTCCTCGTATATGTTGGCCAATGCATTGACGCTGGCGGCACCTCCTGCTCCCGATGCTGAGCTGCTGCTGGTATTTGATAGACCAGCATTGACATTGCCTGCGCCAGCACCAGCAGCTGCACTGGAACCCGATGCAAAAGCTGCAGCGGCACGTTCTTCGGGATAATCAAGTGCGGCCTGAATGGTGTTGAAGAAAACGATGCTGCGACCGGCGTGTCGCTTGTCCTGGAAGCCTGGGCGTACGTGGACGCCGCGGTATAGTTGGCGAAAGCTCTCCTTCCACGGATTGGCGTACTCCGATTCCTCAGGTTTCTCAAATACAAATTTACACAGTTCCGGATTAAAAAGGGGTAAATCGTACTCAAATACGGATTGATATAGACGCTTCCACAACTCCGCATCGTTAGCAATGGTATTGAAGCGCTTGCACACCAGCGCCAGACGACACAGATCCTGTTCCAGCAAATAAGAGAATATCGCTAGAAGCACCTCGTCCGCCAGCTCGTATTGCAAATACTGTGCGGCAGTTGGTCCTCCTCCGCTCGCTGCACTCCCGCCGCTGCCTGCCTCCATATTGGGCACCGCCGCCGTATCCGTCTCTCCGCTCTGTGTGTAAAGACGGCGGGAACGTTTGCGTGCCGGCAGCATATAATTGTTGTCCTCAATGACAGCAGCTGCCCCGCCCACCGGCAGAGCGCCGCAATGCTGCTGCTGCGGCACAGAGCTATGCACGTTCGGCGGCTGGGCAAGTGTGGCGCCCGTTGTGGGTGCATTGTTCACGGGAAATGTGGCACTGGTCGATGGCGCCTGTACGATAGCAGATGGTGATGATGACGATGACGACGACGATGATGAAGACGATGAGGATGAGGTTGAGGACGTTGAAGAACTGGCAGGTGATGTGCTGGGATTTAATAACGGCGGCGAACTGCTGGCCGGTCCCACCATTATACCAACCGATGGACCAGCACTTGCACTTGACGAACACCACTGCTCGTGATTGCTGGCAGCGGATATCTTACGTCGCAAGTCATACGGTGATTGGTGGCAGCAGGAGGCGCTGCTACTGCTACTGCTGTTGCTATTGTTATTGCTACTGTTATTGCTTTGACTGGAAGCTGATGTGCTGGGAAAGTTTGAATTGCAGGTGATGTTGCTGTTGCCATTGTTGTTGCTGCTGCTGCTCGGACCGGCAGCTGACGAAGTGCTTGCCAGAGTTGAGTTGCCCTCAGTGGTGTCCATAATTTGCACGGCACTGTAAATGTTACCAGTGCCTTGATTCTGATTGACCCCCCCACTCGTTCCAGTTGTTGTGCTGGCTGAATTGCTACTGGCTGCATTGCTGCTTGACGGCTGGCCGCTATCAAAGAACTCCGCGGAGTTGCCGGTTCCAGCTGCGGCACTGTTGCTAGAACTGGAGCTGGTGCTACTTCCTCCTACTCCTGCTGCTGCTACTGATGCTGAGGATGCGGATGAGCCTGTGCTTGTGGATGCAGCGCTGCTTGGTTGAGCATGCACACTCTGTTGCAGCATGGGATCCATAATGTTGCCCGACGGGCGATTTGGCATGGCAATGCGATTGGCTCCTTTTCGTCTGGAGCGGCGCACATAGGTGCGTGATGATGTGAACGATGCACTGGGCATTTTAAAATCTTGCTTGCGCCTTGCCGCAGATGGGGGCAGAAAAGACGACGTTTATGGCGTTTATCACTTTTCACAATTTACCAACCCCAATCACAATTCCAATTCCAATTCTTCTCACACTTGCATACACACACACACAGATGCACGGGCAGCAGACACAGACACAATTATATGTACCGATGGCAACGGATTTTCTCCTTTCACTTGCTGTTTGCATATATTGCTGCAAACTAAACACTTAGCTTACAGTTTTTTGATTTCATTTGTACAACAAAAAGTTTCATTTCGTACATTTTTCTTTTTAATTTATTGTCGTTCATCAGCCAGTTTTGCCTGCTTCATCATCTGCTCTTCTTCCTATTGTATGTATTTGTGTATGTGTGTGTGTGGAGTTTTCGGGGTTTCTATCCTTTGTTTCTCCTTTGTTTTGTTTTATTTGGATAGAAGAGTAGCACTATTTATCACATTTTCGGCTGTTGTTTCGCTCGCTCATTGTTTCTTTTGTTTGCTCTTTGTGCCTTGCTTCGTATTGGCAGCTGAAAATTTATTGCAGCTTTTTTCCTTTTCACCCACTTTATATTACAAGTTGTATTTATTTATATCATTCTTTATTAAACTCTGCGGCAAATTGCAACTACAAATTAAACATTATCCACGACTTTTTAATTCGCAAGCGAGGCAGAAACGAAAGAAACAAGAGCGACGGCCTGCAGCCTACGATGACTTTTCGATAGCACTGCGCTCCGTGCTGCGCTCAATAAGCAATCGGTAACCTCCACAAACAGAGTTGCACTTAGCTAGAGTTTTTTGCAACACTCTTTTTATATCGATGAAACTATCGATTAACGTTCCACACATTACTCTTCCCGCCACTTCTGGCATCGCATTCCGCTGAAATTACGCCTCTGTTGAAATTCGGAAATATTTAAGTTTTTGGAAATAAATCAATTTAAATTGAAGAATATAATGGCGCCGATTGCAAGTCTAACCACAGGAGTGATTGCGGTACATATGCGAAAAACAAAACGCATTATAATAAAAAATTAACTTGATTTATGCCTGATTGCAGCGGATCATGCATGGCGAGGATGTTCCACAACCGGTGCTTCAAATATTGGGCATTAAGAAGATCAATACGAATTCGGATCAGGAGCGTTATCGCTTGCTTATGTCAGATGGAAAGTATTACAACAGCTACGCCATGTTGGCGAGCCAACTGAATGAAATGCAGCACAAGGGACTGCTCAACGAGAACACAATTGTACGGCTGGATAAGTACATGACTTCGATGGTGGGAAAAGAAGGATCTGGCAAGTAAGTTTCATTCCCAATTTGACGATGGATTGATGGACTGACACTACAACTGCTTTCTTTATAGGCGAGTTCTCATTGTGACAGAGATAACTGTATTGAATTCGGGTGAAGAGGTGAATACAAAGATTGGCGAGCCTGTTACTTATGAGAATGCAGCCAAACAAGACACTGCTCCAAAGGCAGCTCCGGTTCAGACAAGTGTGCCTGTCAAAAAGGAGCAATCATACAACCATACAAATAACAACAACAACAACACAATGGACACAACAATTAATACTGGACTAACGCATCCCATTAGTAGTCTGAGTCCATATCAAAACAAGTGGGTTATTAAGGCTCGCGTCACTTCGAAGACGGCTATACGCACCTGGAGTAATGCACGTGGCGAGGGCAAGCTTTTCAGCATGGATTTAATGGACGAATCCGGTGAAATTCGAGCAACTGCTTTTAAAGAGCAATGTGATAAGTTCTACGATCTCATCGAGGTCGACAATGTCTATTTCTTTTCCAAATGCCAGCTGAAGCCGGCCAATAAGCAGTATTCTCAACTCAAGAATGATTATGAGATGACCTTCACTGGCGAGACAGTCGTGCAGTTGTGCGAGGATGCCGACGATGGAGGAATACCCGAAATCAAATTTGACTTGGTACCTATCTCCCAAGTAGCGAGCATGGAGAACAAGGCATCTGTTGATACAATTGGCATTTGCAAAGATGTTGGCGAGATGCAGGCCTTCACATCGCGAACGACTAACAAGGAGTTCAAGAAACGCGACCTAACTTTGGTAGACATGAGTAATGCTGCTGTCACTCTGACTCTATGGGGTGATGAAGCAGTTAATTTCGATGGACATGTGCAGCCAGTGATATTGGTAAAGGGATCTCGTATTAACGAATTTAATGGCGGCAAAAGCCTTAGCATGGGCGGTGGATCAATTTTAAAAATTAATCCGGACATGCCGGAGGCACACAAGCTGCGTGGCTGGTTTGATAATGGCGGTGGTGATAATATAAGCAACCTGGTTTCGGCACGTACCGGCGGCGGGAGCTTCAGCAGCGATTGGGTCACACTGAAGGATGCACGCATGCGAAATCTAGGTTCTGGCGACAAACCTGACTACTTCCAATGTAAGGCCGTCGTACACACAGTTAAGCAGGAGAACGCATTCTATAAGGCCTGCCCCCAGACGGAATGCAACAAGAAAGTCGTGGACGAGGGCAACGGACAGTATCGCTGCGAGCGTTGTAATGCTGCCTATCCCAACTTTAAATACCGCTTGCTAGTGAATGTGAGTGACATTATTGTTTTCAATATTAAATGGTACGTAATTAATCCTAATTATTTGTATGGTTACAGATGAGCATTGGAGATTGGACGTCCAACCGTTGGGTGACCTGTTTCAACGAGACTGGCGAACAATTGCTAAAGCATACAGCTCAGGAAGTTGGCGAAGCATTAGAAAATGATCCAGCTGCTGCTGAGAAAATGTTTGCAAATATTAATTTTTCATCTTTCATATTTAAATTGCGATGCAAGAATGAGATGTACGGTGACATGACTCGTAACAAGTTATCCGTACAGACTCTGACTCCGATAAATTACAAAGAATACAACAAGCATTTGATCAAAGAGCTTAAGGATATGACAGGCATTGGACCTTCGAATTAAGTTGATCACGTGCCGTGCGCGTCCTAAGAGTAATATTAATTCCATACATTAAGATTAAATATTGAACATACACATGCAAATAAATGAAACAAATTATCTATAATTTGTACTTGTGGCGTTTTTTCTGTGTTTTTGAGACAAAACGAGACATCATTATTAGAGATTTTTTAATTGATATTTAGTTTGAAAAAGAAACTTTCCTTAGACCAGGATTGTCAATGAGGGAAATGTGGGTAACAGATAGACCGCATCCTATATAAGGTATATATTTTCTTGATGAGCATCAGCCATTTCCGTCTAACTGTCTGTCGATCTCAGAGACTCAATTAAATAATAATAAATATGACAGTAGTTTCGATTTTTTTAATTTGCGATCAACACAGCGCTGAAATGTATAAAGTATTACGTATTCCTTATTTTTGTAACTCCAATTAATCTATTCAAGTTTAGGATTCTGTTCCAGTCGACTTCATTCATACTAGAGAAAATGCCATTGTACTGTTTAAACAGCCCTCGGGATACTCTGCTACCTGTGTGATGCAAGCCGATCAAAAAAAGGTAGAATAATCAAAAGTGCATTACATCATTTTCTGGTGATCAGAAACCAGTTTTATTTCAAAGGGAAATTCTTATTGTGTGTAAGGTAGATATAATTTACAATATTACAGTCTACAATAAGCAAAAGGGACTCAGAATACTTCAACTCAAAATTCAACTTTGTTCATACAGTAAATATGATCACATCATGCAATAAGTAAAAAGAAGACAGGAATACTTTTACACTATAGCTTACCTTGTCCTAAGATAACCTATAAAACCCCATACAGTTCAATAAACGAGACAGTTCTTAAACTAACGTGAGTGTTTCTTGTTCTGTTCTGAGCAACAACTGAAACAACTTAGAAAAAACAAACTATCAACAAAAAAAAGGTATTTTTAAAAGCAGAATGAAAAAGTGTAAAAGTGTTTTAATCGGGGATTAAAACCGAAACGAATAACGGTTTTTTATAAGTTTCGGTTTAAAATATCTATATGGTTTCGGTTCACAAAAAAAAAGTAAAAAGGTTTTCGGTTGACCAAAATAAGACGCTTTCTTCATTGTTTTACATAAAAAAGACTTAATGCTCTTTTTAGCCTGGAAAATAATGTTATCTGGTGACTGAAATGATCCAGTGTAATTTAGATTTTATTATAATTTTATATCATATAAATTTGGTTCATTTGGTTTGAAAATTTGGATTATTATGATTTTACTGAACTTTGATAATTTTAAACCGCCATAACTTTGTCAAAAGTCAATCAATTTGTATGCGGAATGTAAATTTGAGAATGATTTTACCTCCAAATTCGTTCTACATTTACATTTTTTTCATTTTAGCAAATTTTTGAAAATCGAATTTTTTCGAAATTTTACAGTGTTACCCCTTAATCTTTTTTGATTTTTTCGAAAAAATTCGAATTTTCAAATTGAACAAAATTTAAATGCAGAACGAATTTGGAGGCAAAATCATGCCCAAATTTACATCCCGATAAAAAATTGATTGACTTTTGACAAAGTTATGGCAGCTCAAAGTTATCAGTACCTGCGACGGCCAGTACCGAAATTAACCCTTATAAATGAATCGGTTACTAAACGGTTATTTCGGTTTAAAGAGTTTCGGTTTAAGGGTTTCGGTTTCATTTACGGTTACAAATATCATCGGTTATTACCGGTTAAAGGTTACGGTTTCGGTTAAGGTTTTAATCCCTGGTTTTAATATAACAGTTATTTTTCCGACAACCTTAAAATGAGGCCCAAAACTTGCGAACGAAATTATAATTCTTGTATTTTGCGATAGTTTGTGACTCAATTAATTGTGTTTAACGCTTATGTAGTGAAACAGCCCAAATGAAAATTATTTTCCTGCTCCAGCTTCCGGATTAAGATGATTAGGCGTAGAATATTTTAATTTTAAACTCTCTCACGATTAGAATAATACGAAATGCATCCTCTCAGATTTCACAGTCGGTAACACAGCAACTTGTTATATTATATTATATTTTGCTCGTTATATGTTATATATATTATTATTATATATAAGTTAATGCAACAATTAATCCTTAGTGGAAATTTCAGTTTTGATAGGAGCAGTCATACAACTTGAAGAATAATATTGGCAATACCGAGAACGTCACAATGAAAGACACGCGACTGAATGAAACGCAATCCATTGTCAGTCTTATTCCAAGTGGCAACAACTGGAGGATTAAGGCTCGCGTCACTTGGAAGACTGGTAAAACCTATTGGGATGGTGAATTTTTTCATGACAAACTTTTTAAGATGGGTTTGATGGACGCATCCGGTGAAATTAAGGCTACTGCTTTTAAACATAAATGTGAGGAATTCCACGATCTAATCGAGGTTGGCAATGTCTACATCATTTCCGACTTTAACCTAGTGGAAACCAGTATTGGCCGGCAGTATTGGCCACATAAACATAAGTTCAAGATAGAGTTCAATGACAATACAACGGTGCAGTTGTGCGAGGAAACCGACGATGGAGAAATACCCGAAGCTAAATTGGATTTGGTACCAATTTCCCAGGTAGTGAACAAGAATCGTGAGGAATTCGTTGATACTATAGGTTTTTGTACGTATGTTGGCGAGATGGACACAGCGAATACGCTCAGTCAGCAGCCGATTCGCGATATAACTCTGGTACATCCCATAAGTGGGGCTTCAGTTACTCTGACACTATGGTATGATGAAGCAAAATATTTCGATGGACAAGTGACGACTCTGATTCTAGTGAAGGGATCTCGCATTCACTATTATATGGGTAACATAAAGCTCAACGGTGGATCAGTTCTAAAAATTAATGTAGACATGCCGAAGGCAGAAAATCTGCCTGATAATTGCGGTGGGGACCGCATCTTTACACTTAATCTAGGCTCAGGCCAATTAGATTACTTCCAATGTAAGCACGTCAAAGAGACGGATCAGAAGGAGACCCCATTCGAAGAAGTCGTGGATGAGATCGACAAACAGCATCGCTTTGTGGTCAATGTGAGTATCAATATTTTTGACAGTATTTAATAGTGCCGAATACTAATCATTTTCATGGTTGCAGATGAGAATTGGAAACTGGACCGAAAACCGTTGGGTGACCTGTTTCAACGAGGCTGGCGAGCAATTGCTAAAGCACTCTGCTCAGTAAGTTGCCTAGACTGCTGATAATATTATATGTATTCCAATATTAATTTATCATCTTTTATACTTAAATTCAGATTCCACCCCGAACTCGGTGTGGTTGGCACAAATCCGTTGGAAATTGTCAAAATGGAAGAACAATAATGCAATAATGGCCAAGGTCTTTCAAGGAGTTGGCTGAACAAATTCTAAATACAAATACTATAATCCACTTGTGTATTTTAAAAATTCTAAAATTTCAAAATTTATTAACAAAAAAATCAAAATAAAAGTAAAAAATACTTTTGCTTATACAGAAATAAATGTATATTATTGGATAACCCATAATAAAAATATTGGAAGTTCTAAGAACTCTTTTCATTTAGGCGAATCATCCTGCCTGAGACAATTGCTCCAAAAGGGAGTACTTCAATACTATATTCAACCTTGTCTACATAGTACATTAGATCACATTATACAATGAGTAAAAGATGTCAGAAATATGAAATATGGTACTATTACGTTTTTTATACCCGTTACTTAAAAAAAAGTAAATATACCCTATATTGTATTCGTGCAAATGTGCGTAACAGGCAGAAGGAGGCGTGGCAGACCCTATAAAGTATATATATTCTTGATCAGCATCAACAGCCGAGTCGATATAGCCATGTCCGTCTGTCCGTCCGTCCGTCCGTCCGTGTGAGCGCCTAGATCTCAGAGACTATAAGGGATAGAGCAACCAAATTTGGTACACAGACTTCTATAAACCCCACGCAGATCAAGTTTGTTTTAAATGTTCGATCGGACCACTATATCATATAGCTGCCATATGAACGATCGGTCGAAAATCAAGTTTTAGTATGAAAAACTCTTTTGTTTTCTGGGATATCTCAACCAATTTGACAGGATATGTATTAAAGTTGGTTTTATACATCCTGACCAAAATTGATTCAAATCGGTCGACTATATCATATAGCTGCCATACGAACTATCGGTCGAAAATTAAGTAGTAGTATGAATAACTTTTTTGTTTTCCGAAATATCTCAACCAGACTGACAGAATATGAATTATAGTTAATTTTATATATCCCGACCGAAATTGGTTCAAATCGGTCCATTATATCGTATAGCTGCCATAGAACCGATTTGCCGAATTTCAAGTTTTAGTATAAAAAACTTTTTTGTTTTGCGACTAAGCTGACAGAATATGCATTTTAGTTCGTCCTTTACACCGTAACCAAAATTGGTTAAGATCGGTCCACTATATCATATAGCTGCAATAGAACCGATTTGTCGAATATCAAGATTTAGTATGAACAACTTTTTTGTTTATTACGATATCTTAACCGATTTTACAGAATATGCATATAAGTTGGTTTTATACATCCTGACCACCCTGGTTAAGATCGGTCTACTATATCATATATCTGCCATAGAAAGAATTGGTCAGAATATTATTTTGTCTTATACGTCCTGAATGAATTTGGTTTTAATAGGTTCACTAAATCATATAGTGGTCATTGTAACAATCAGGGCGGATGCCCATTTCTATATTTTAGGAATATTCAATATAAAATAAATGTTTTGTCGACTATTTTTTCGGGTAGTTATTACATTAAAGTACTTTTATGGGGTTAACTTTGTTTTCAGTTATCATTATAAAAGTAGAGGTTTTATATCTTTTGAATCTAAAATTCGGAAAATACTTTATATATATTCAAAGAAGTAACGGGTATCCTACAGTTGGGAGTTCGACTGTAGCCTTTCCGACTAGTTTTATTATTGTTGTACGTAATTTTATCTTTTTTAAGTGTGTGAAAATAACAGGATTTTTTCCGACAAACTTAAAGATTTGCGAAATCGGATTATAATTCTCAATGATTATAATTATAATGACTCAATTAACGCATATGTTGTGTACATTATATTATACATTAAAATGATAAGGCGTTGAAATTTTGAACTTAAAGTTTTTCTCACGATAAGAATAATTCGAAATGCATTATCGCAAATTTCGCAGTCGATAACCGCAACTTGTTAGTGGTTGCTCGCAATGCTCTTTATATATTATATATGTTATCGTATAACTCATTCGACATAGCGAATGCAGCAATTAAGTCTCTCTTGAAATTTTAGTTTTTGATCGACAGTTGGAGCAGTCACACAACTTTAAGAATAACGTCGGCAATCGAGAGAATATCATAATGAATGACTCACAAGTGAATGAAACGCAATCCATTGCTAATCTTATTTCAAATAGGAGGATTAAGGCTCGCGTCACTTGGAAGACTGGTAAAACCTATTGGGATGGTGAATTTTTCCATGACAAACTTTTTGTGATGGGTTTGATGAATGCATCTGGTGAAATTAAGGCTACTGCTTTTAAACATAAATGTGAGGAATTCCACGATCTAATCGAGGTTGGCAATGTCTACATCATTTCCGACTTTAACCTAGTGGAAACCAGTATTGGCCGGCAGTATTGGCCACATAAACATAAGTTCAAGATAGAGTTCAATGACAATACAACGGTGCAGTTGTGCGAGGAAACCGACGATGGAGAAATACCCGAAGCTAAATTGGATTTGGTACCAATTTCCCAGGTATGGAACAAGAATCGTGAGGAATTCGTTGATACTATAGGCTTTTGTACGTATGTTGGCGAGATGGACACAGCGAATACGCTCAGTCAGCAGCCGATTCGCGATATAACTCTGGTACATCCCATAAGTGGGGCTTCAGTTACTCTGACACTATGGTATGATGAAGCAAAATATTTCGATGGACAAGTGACGACTCTGATTCTAGTGAAGGGATCTCGCATTCACCATTATATGGGTAACATAAAGCTCAACGGTGGATCAGTTCTAAAAATTAATGTAGACATGCCGAAGGCAGAAAATCTGCCTGATAATTGCGGTGGGGATAATCTTAGCAAGCTGGATGACCGCATCTTTACACTTAATCTAGGCTCAGGCCAATTAGATTACTTCCAATGTAAGCACGTCAAAGAGACGGATCAGAAGGAGACCCCATTCGAAGAAGTCGTGGATGAGATTGACAAACAGCATCGCTTTGTGGCCAATGTGAGTATCAATATTTTTGACAGTATATAATAGTGCCGAATACTTATTCTTTTCATGGTTGCAGATGAGAATTGGAAACTGGACCGAAAACCGTTGGGTGACCTGTTTCAACGAGGCTGGCGAGCAATTGCTAAAGCACTCTGCTCAGTAAGTTGCCTAGACTGCTGATAATATTATATGTATTCCAATATTAATTTATCATCTTTTATACTTAAATTCAGATTCCACCCCGAACTCGGTGTGGTTGGCACAAATCCGTTGGAAATTGTCAAAATGGAAGAACAATAATGCAATAATGTCCAGGTTCTTTCAAGGAGTTGGCTGAACAAATTCTAAATACAAATACTATAATCCACTTGTGTATTTTAAAATTCTAAAAATTCAAAATTTTTTTATAAATAAAATAAAGTTAAACGTAAAAACGTATTTTATAACCCATAATAAAAATATTGCAAAATACTATAAGAATTCTTTTCATTTAGTCTGTTTTAATAACTGGAATCTAACATAGATAGATATAATATTGGACCGAAAGACTTCAACTGGGGGGCATAAAACTATCTAGAACAGTTAAAAAGCTCTGAAAAAATTCGAGATAAATGCTGCATGTTATTTATTTTTTATTGATTTTTAATAATTTCATATAACTTACTCTCTGTATGCGCGTTTAAAGATTTATATGTATGTGTAGGTATACTTATAAAAAAGTTAATTTCTTAAAACGTTTGCTCGAGTTGTAGTTGACTAGTAATCTCAGTTTTCATAATGGATTATATATATTTTTTAATATGATTATTTGCGCTTCAGATGCATGATATATATATATATATATATATATTTATATAAAAAGACTTTATAGTTGTTAATTGTTAAAAAATTTACAAAATTGGAAAACTTATGTTGCGTTGTATTGAAGTTTTCTGTGAAATTTATCATATGGTATGTAAGTTTAGTATAAGTATGTTTCTCTAAATACGTATATGTATGTATGTATAGTTTTATTGTTAAAGTAAAAACTGCATTGCACATTTCGTCGGTGTTACTCGTGTAATTTCTGTAACTGTTTTTATATGTATATTTAAATTTTGCTTTACCATTTTGATTAGCGTTCATTATTTTGGTTTAGAGTTTGATTATCAATATATGCATAGATATCTATTAGAACTTTGATCATCATCGTTTGTTTACACGTATTCACTTTATTGATCTGTCTTAGTAACTTTAGCGACAATTCCCCGTTTAAATATTCATGTAATTATATGTTATAATAATTTCTTAAATTAAAGTATGTATTTCTAAATAATAATATTTCAACTAAATTATGAAATTCTTGAAGCAACCTATTTTTACAACTTGCGCTTTGGATTTGCAGCGAACATTTGGCACCAAACAAATAATTACAATTATTAATTAACTAAAGAAATAATTTATATATAGTATATTATCGACACAACTCTCTCTCTCTCTCTCTCTGTAAGTGAATAATTCCCATTTCCTTAGCGCTGCACATAGGAAAAGTCCGTCTGGGCCTGCGCATGAGATGCCTGGGATTGCAACTGTTGCTGCTGCTGCTGCTGCTGCTGTGGATGATGATGATGATGATGCAGGCAGCTGAGCGGTGGCTCCATTTGATAGCCAACTGAGGGCAGCTCCTGCTGAAGCTGATGCTGCACGGAGAAGCTCAGGCCACAGGAACAATGCTCAATATGAGGCTGTCGTGTTGCTGCCACCGTTGGAGCAGGTGTTGCATGCACCAGGGCCTGTTCCGTGATGACTGTTGGCGTTGGCGATGGCGACGATAGACACTCCTGGCAGTAGTGTGCCGCTGGACCAGGTGTCGGAGCATGAGTGTGTCCATGAGTTGAATGATAATGATTGTACGTTGACGACGGCGGGGGCGGTGGCGGTGGAGGTGGCGTTAATGATTGCGTGGATGAGCTGGAATCGGAGCTCTCAGTGGCACTTTCGGTTGCCGTACTGCTGCTCGAGGTCGATGTGGATGAGGATGGTTTATGTGGCTGATGCGGCTGATCAGGTGGATGATGGCAGCGACATATTGTAACTCAAAAAGTGCCGCCATCGTGATGATGACTGGATGAAGATGTGGCTGCTTCAACAGCAGCTGACAGTGGTGCAACTACCGCACTCCCGCCAAGACTATTCCCATTGCTCGTCTGATGCTGCGGGGAGCTATAGTCATCTCCATTTCCATCACCTCCGACACCGACACCGACACAGCCATCGCCATTATGCTGCTGTTGAAGATGATTGTGATTGTGATTGTTGATGGAATGATTAAGAGATGGATGTGTGTTGGGTGAATGTGCCTCGACGCTGGCCATAGAGACACTTAATCCATTGGCCGTTACGCCCAGCGACTTGGGTGGTATGGGTGGTGGCGGCACTGGGATATCTTCCACATCAAAGGAACTGGTGGAACTTTCACGTTGTGTTATGTTCAATGCTCCTCCATGGATGTGCATGTCCAGGCTGCCGTTGGAGCTGATGCGACAGTGCTCCCGATGCTGCACCGTACTCATTGAGATGGAGGACGACTCCTCGCTCAAATTGTTCAGTTGATTCAGCTCCCGTGAGCTGGTGGTGGAGATGCCCGAATCCCGAAAGTCATTGGGAGCAAAGCATACATTCAGATGGCTTCCAGCATCCTGCAGATTATGTGGCAATGAATGCGGCTGTTGATCCGCCTCCGGGTCATCAAAGCTAATGTCCACCACGGAGTACTTCTGCCCGTGCTGTTGTTGCGCCGAGTGACGCCTCGCAGTGGCATCCGTGGAGTTGCCAAAGTCATTGAATATCAACGGATTCGAAGCACGCTTATCCGGCGTAATGCCACGTGGTGGCAATGGTGGTGCATTGGGTGAATTGTTGGTGGGTTGACGCTTTGGCGGCACCTCTGGACTATCCATGGCACCGTTTGCCACAAAGTTCTGAGAGCGTGGACGATTAGGAACTGGCGGCGCCTCTCCCACCTCATTCAACGGCAATTGTATGCTCAGGCTTTCCTTGCTGAGAGTCTGATAGGAGTTCATGGTTTCCACCGGTCGCAGTGTGTCGCCGGGACGTGTGTAGATCTCGTCCAGCTCGTAAACATAGTTGGCATTGGGATTGCCACTGGCCATGTTCTGGGCAGCTGTCCGTTGCTCCGTTGGCAGTGGCGGCAGCGGCGTGTTAACAATACTCTCGGACGGCTGACGCTTGAGGCGACCCATCCCCGAGAGACTCTGCTTCAACTGCGAGAATCGCTCCAGGAGGCGATTGTGCAAAGGTTGAACACCCGCCGGTGCCAATTGTCCATGTAGCTCCAGTGCCTGCTCTAATATCTGGATTTGCTCCAGTATTAAAATCTTCAATCGCTGCACATTCGCCTGTTGACCGGCACCTTGTGGTGATTTCAGGAAGTGCTCGGAGAAGAACGCCTCCTGGTACTTGCTAATGCCGCCCATAACGTTGGCATCGATGGTGCCCTGCAGTCGCATCGAGAACGGATTGATGTTACGCTTTGGATCGCGTCGATATTGCACGATTAGATCCGCCAGCTCCTTGCCCGCATTGCTGATGATCTCGCAGGCATATTCCACCGGCGTCAGCTCCTGCACGGACTTTTGCTTGACCTCGAACCAGCGCAGGATGCCGGGCAAAGCACTGGCAATGTCCAGTGTGGTGCGTTCGATCCACAGCGACTTGAACTCATTGTCCTTATCAATTGGACCCTTGTACATTGGACGATCATAAATGAACCGGGTCACATCGTTCACCTCATAGAACCGTGCGATCTTCTCCGGCACCGGCACCATGGCCGTTTTCAAGGCCTGTGCATCACCCACCGGTCTCACATTGCTGATCTGGATATACTGTTCCGGTGCATTCAATATCGCTGCATCCGGCGGACTATTGTTAGCCAGAATTTGTGCACTTGGGAACTCCGTTTGCAGGCGTTGCGTGAAGGCGCCAATCCGCTCGTACTCCAATCCCCGATAGACAAACTGCTTGTTCTGTAATTGTAATAATAGAGGGATAATAAGAGGAGTTCAACTGATAGACAGAGAGATTCACTTACCCGCACAAAGAGCGGCAGCTCCATGCCATAGAAGCCAACCCGAAAGTATTCCGGCTCTGGTCTCAGTTGTGTCAATATATTCTGAAAGAACTTTGCCTCCAGTATGAGAATATCGCTCAGTTTGTTGTAGTCAAAGCGACGCGTCTCATAGAGCTGTGCCAGCTCCTTGCAGAGCGGAATTCCCTTCTCCCAGCACTTGCCCTTGTCAAAGTATTTGAGTATCTGCAAGGAGTCAAGTCCATGGATTAAAGGATGCTCATTAATTTGTGTAATTAAAATCGTAATTAACCGATTGCAATTGTGGAACGTTACTGAAACCCCAAGCGAACTTTTTTTCTTATACCAAATCCGGAAAACCGAGATTATAAATCCGAAATAACCGATTAGTAACCGTTTCATGAATAACAGTTAATTACGGTTAAATTTAGCATTAAATTCAATTGTGTAATTAGAAAGTAATCGTTGTTTTTAAAACTAATGTTGATTTTAAATTAAAATATTGATCTATTATACAGATCTATTTTGAATTCAACAATTTTTAAATATTATTAAAATTAAATTACAACTAATTTTTTAATCTAAATTTTAAAAATTATTCTTATTAAATAGATATATTTTAAAATTCAAATTTTTTAAATAATATATTAACAAATTTACAACTAATTTTTATTTTTTGAGAACCGAAATCATCATACGAAATCAATAAATTAATATTATTTATTCAAAAGATCTAACTTTAGGTAATGATTTAAATATTATTTCCCCACTATTTCGAAATCAAGCAAACATAAAATTATAATAGACAGTATATAGTATATATATAGTTATTGAAAAAATTGAAATATTTTTGTAATCATTTTTTTTTTACAACAAGATAAAAACAAACCTCATGATAAAGTCGCTCCTTGCGCTGCCACTCCGGTTGACCGCTGTTATCAAAAGGAGCAAAGCTTTGGGTCTCCCGATCCCAGCTGAGCATGGAAGCGTACAGTTTTAGAGTGTAACCTGCCTCCGTGTAGTTCTCCGCCTGAAGATGCAGATTGTGCAGCTTATAGATGTATCTGTTGAGAAATATACATAAATTAATTAAATTTAAGTGATTGATTTATGCTGATTGAGTGAAACACACCTCAGATACATTTCCTTACGATTAATTTCATTTTTATAAAAATTCAGCAGATTGACAGTGCAGGTCATGCGTTTATCCCGATTCTCCTCTCCCTGCATTACACTGCGATAGTCCAGGAGTCGCTCCAGAAGCCGCGTCACAGATCCAATGAACGCTGTGCCCGCATCCTTCCAATTCGGATTCTCCACTTGCACCTTCTCCAGCAAGCTAAGTAAAGGAATTGCGAATAATAATTTTAGTATAAATAAGAAAAAGGATATTAAGTTTGGGATTATAAAAGTATTTACAGAAATAACTCAAATACAGGTATATCAGAAGGTGAGCGTAAGCGTAAATTAGGAAAAATAGGAAAAAACGACTATCTCCGGATATCCGAAGATTTCATTATCCTTGCAGATTGTTCTAAATGAGAGACATGTATTTATATTATTTATCATACAAAAATTAAATTAATTAAGGATCGTTATATAGATTATTTGCGAGATTAGTTTTCCCTTATTTTCCCTAGATCGTTAGTATAAAACAATTCTGAGAGATTACTTGAAAAAAATACACAGACAGAAGGAAGATTATATACACTGGTAAAAAAAATTTCTAAAATCAAGATTTTGGTCTCATAACTAAGAATTTTGGCCCAAAAAATACATATTGATTTAAGGAATATTTCAAATTGAATCAAGTTCTAATTTACAGACCAAACAGTTTTAAATACTCAAGACAACAAAAAATAAGGCAGGTTTTAAATTTATAATGTTTTTATTGATATTTTAATTTAAATATTATTTTTTTTAATTTTTTCGGGTTTGTTATTTTTTATAAGTATTCCGTTAATGTGCTTTTTCTTGGCAAGATATTCAATTCATATTTTCCTAACAATTTAAGACTTTTATTCCTATATTAAGAACTGCGATTTTTTAGATTAATATTCTTAGTATTAGTAATTTGGTCTTAAAATTATCTTATTTAAAGAATAAAATATGTTAGAAGTCTGTCTAATTTTTCAGGGATCATGATATTTGAATATCATCTGCGAGAATATAATAAATGCGGTTCTACGACAAAGGCAAAATGCGTTTTGAACTTACACCAAGCTGAGATGTTCCCTTTATGGATGGCGATTGCAATGAGTTTATGGTGAGACATTTATACAGACATATATATACATTTGAACATACATATACATACATATAATATATAAGTATATACATATCGTAGAGATGTGCACAAATGATACTTACATGGTGCTGAACAGTTCCCGATATTCATCATCCCCTTTGTTCTCACTGATCAACAGATCCAGCTTATCAATGAGCTCGCTCTCCACCAGGCGAAAGGATCCACGTGCGGCCTATTGATGGAGACAGCAATTCCTTTAGTTGGTGTAACCACTTGATACTTAAAGATCACTCACCTGTTCGCATTGCATCATGTCGTAGAAGACGGAGAGTGTCGCCTTGCGTAGTGCTGGCTCCGGCACTAGAGTAACCTCCAGGAATGGACCCACCATTGAGGGTATAAAGTGTAGTTTCTGCTCGCCCAACTGCGACCACATGCTCAGTATTTGGAAGCCCATGAGGACGCGCATGTCGCCATGAGAGTGCAGTATTTTCAGCCGCTTGGGTTCCCTATACTGTTCCAACTGTAGCGAGGGTTGAGTGAGGAATGTGACCGCCAGACTAAAGTAGCTCCACCAGAGCTGCGAGTCAAACGCCTGTGGTCCCAGGAAACGATAGACGAGGGGTTTGGCAAACTCTTCCAGGGACTTGCGAAGCACATCATTGGCGGCCAGTTTCATGACCAGCCAATCATTGGGATAAACAAGCCAATCTTGGGTCAGTAGCTCCTCATACACCAGCAACGACTTGCTGAGAAAATCCTTGATGTCACGAGGATCCTTGTTGGGCGTCAACTCGTCCCAGTAGCGTTTGTAGTGCGTCTCATCGAGAAGTTGCAACAGTCCCAAAAGACACGCCACCAATTGTGGAAGCACCGCATTTGAGCCCTCCATTATAATACTTATGGTGCGTATCAATATGCCCAGGATATTTTTGCACAACGAATCCAGATCGTGTTGCAGTGTATTGGTCACCTTGTCCCGCTGCTCCCGCTGCAACTCGTACAATTGGGTTAGAATCTCGGAGAGAATCTCAGCACACAGACGCAGCTCATCGCGGCGACTCAGATGCATGCGAAGATGTTTGCAGGCCACCGACAGGACAACGGTGCGCGAATCTGAAAGCAGGAATAGACATGGAGTAATCAGTAATAATCAGTAACAGACTGAAAGTTCAATCATCTAAATCAGTCGCTAGTAGTTTAATTTACTAACAAAACTCAAACTGGTATATTTTGCAAATTGGCGGAACAATGTCGCTTTCTTCCTCGTCGACGAGGAAATTATTTATAACCCTAACAAAAACAAAGAAAAACACGAGACCCCGACTATAAAATAACTCTTACATACTTGTATTACTTTAAAACCCAAATTAGAAAATACTGCCGTTATTAACCGATTTGGATGCGATTACTTAGGATAAAAGATAATAATTATTGATAGCCTAGCTACAAAAAAAGTTATAATTAAGGAATAAACTATTTGAATTAACGAAAAACCAGTAAATGAAAAAAACAAAATTAAAAATATTATAAAACTTAGTATATGGAAGTGACACTATAGACTAGTGTATTAATTTGTAAGGATATTCTTGTGGCACTGGAAAATAAGATAAATAACTAAATAAATAAAAACTCTGAGGAAGGAGGCGTGGCAAAAATTTAAAACAATCTCGATCTATTCGAACGTAATAGGAGTCTGTGTGCCAAATTTGGTTGCTCTAGCTCTTGTAAACTCTGAGATCTAGTCCCTCGCACAGACGGACAGACTATATTGACTCAATGCTGATCAAAAATATATATACTTTATAAATGTATATACGAAGGTGTCTCCTTCTCTCCCTGTTACATAAATTCCAACGAATAGCATTCTACTTATTTTTTAAGCCATGGGTATAAAAACAAATCACAGCAAATTCGTAGCTTCGAGCTTTATGATTTTTTAACAGGGATTAAAACCGGTTATGCTCGAATTACCGATTTAATACCGGTATGGTTTCGGTTCGCAAAAAAAATTAAAAATTAAGGTTTTCGGTTGACCAAAATAAGAAGCTTTGTTCATTGCCTTGCTTTTCATAAAAAAAGACAATGCCTGGACAATAATGTTATCTGGTTACTGGAATGGTCCAGAGTAATGTCGATTTTATTATAATTTGATCTCATATAAATTTGGTTCATTTGGTTTAAAAATTTCGACTATTTTGATTTACTGATTTTTAATAACTTCGAACGGCCATAACTTTTTCAAAACTCAATTAATTTCCATGCGCAATGTAAATTTGAGCATGATTTTGCCTCTAAATTCGATCTGCATTTAAATTTTGTTCATTTTGAATATTCGAAAATTTAGAATTTTTTAGAAATTTTACAGTGTTACCCCTTATCATTTTTCGAAAAAATTCGAAAGTTTCAAAAATGAACAAAATTTAAATGCAGAACGAATTAACAGGTAAAATCTTGCTCAAATTTACATTCCGCATGGAATTTGATTGAGTCTTGACAAAGTTATGACAGTTCAAAGTTATCAAAGTTGCTCAGTAGCTGCGACGGCCAGAACCGAAATTAACCCTTATAAATGAATCGGTTACGGTTTCAGTTACGGTTACAAATTTCAATAAGTTTTCATCGGTTAAAGGTTGCGGTTTCGGTTAAGGTTTTAATCCCTGTTTTTACATTACATTTTTTTTTAATATGACTTATGAGTGAATTGTGTTTTATTCCTAAAGAACTTTTAGAATAAACATGACGGGTTGTTAAACATATTTGTATGTTCAGGCAGGGAAACGAACTCAGTTATTACTTCAATTTCAAAAAAAAACTAAAGTTTCTAAAGTTGATATAGATATTTTTGTAGAATTTGATTGCCCACTCTTGAGCTAAATAAGAAGTTGCTTACCATCCTCGTGAAAGAGTTCTCCCGAGACTAGATCCTTGACTGCATGCAACTTGGCCTGGATGAGACGATTGGGTGCACCGCGTGGTATGGCATCCAACATGTTGCGAGCGAGCATTCCGAGCTCTGGAGCAGGTAATGTATCCTTAAGCTGTTCCAGCACAACGCCCGTTGAGTTCAGGAGCGCCTCTTGGGTGGGAATGATGACATCATACGATGGCACCGCCAGCATTCCATTCAATGCCGTGAAGAGCGAATGCAGATCTCGTCTGAAGGAGTCCTCGTACTGCCCTCCAGTGGCACGTGCGAATAGTCGACGCGATTGAATCAACAGCTTGAAGATATACTCCAAGGAGCCGAAACACTTTTGAAAGGGATCCGGATGCTCGGCCTTTGTCATAAAGACGGCCATGTGCTCGACGGATGTGATGAGACCCTTGTAGACCAGGGCAGCGGCAAAATGATTCTCAATGTATTCATTCATCACGGGTCGAAAGTGCTGGAACTTGTTGCTCTGCAGCAGACTGAAGATGCTCACCAGCACATGGAAGACGAGGCCCGAGTGCTGTGTGCTGTTGCCCTCCTCGTTGGAGAACATGGCAAAGAGTGCGTCCAGCACGTCCTGCAGGAACTTAACCAGCTCCTCATCGTTCAGCCTGAGTACACCCGTCAACGAGTCCTGTATGGTGTCGGGATGTGCCCGCCACTGCAGCAGCGACAACAGATCCGCATTCTGTGTCAGTTTCGTGGAGCAAAGCAGCGATCGGAGTACGAAGACCTCCTTGGAGCTGCGACTAAAGCATCCGCTGCAATCCATCTTGGCCTGCGCATCTCTGGGACGGCACTGCAGTCGCAGGTAACTGGACGCCTGCAGCTTGGCCGGATCCTCGCATTTGTAGACATACAGCTCATGCTGTCCATCCCCCAGAGTGGCGCCACTGGTGTCCATGAGTCGGGCAAAGCTGAAGGCAAACAGCTTCGGTTCCGACTTTTCCCGGGTCGAGCAATGCCGGAACTCGAAGCGAACGTGGGCGGTGGCAAACTTATCGATGGGAACGCTCAAACGGAGCATTTCATTCCAGCTGGGCGCATTCTGATGATACAGGATCATGGAGCGATACTGTGGCAATGCATCCATGCCAGAGGCACCCCACAAACAGTCAGCGAGCACATTGCCAGCCACATCGAGCACCACAACGGTGACCAGAATGTTCTTTCCCGTATTCTTGCCCCCTCGCTCGAATTCACCGCGTTCCAGGGTCAAGAAGAGATCGTTGCGTACATCGCCGGGCATGATTACATCGGGGAAACCCATTTTACGTGTAATGGTTGTGCCCTGGAAGAGCAACGGCTGTTCCTGACGTGCCTGTCCCAATCCACCATGCAGCAACTTGAGGGAAACCACAATTCCTTGGGTACTCTGATTACCCGGCTGAATGGGTGAGAATTTTCCGTTCGATTTCTTGATAATTAGCTCGGGCAGCAGATGGAAGTCTTTCTCCTCACTTTGGTACAGCTTGAAGCTATACTCACGCTCCTCCGATGACTGTTGCTCCAGACTGCTGTCCATCTGACAGATGTCGCCCAGGGAGAGGACGCCCACGCCAAAGGGACGACGATAGGTGGCGCCACTGACATTGGAGGAGCTGTTCTTCTCAATCTTCTTAATCGAATCCGATTGTATTATTTTGCCCACACGCATAACGACGGCCACCAGATGCAGTTCCTCATTGAGATCAGCGGCACCTGTAACAAATGAAATTAATTGAAATTAATTAATGATATTAATTGATCATCATTTGTGAAATCTACCAAGATCCGTGAAGACCGAGCAGTTGCTGTGCAACTTCTCGATGTAATTGGAGAAACCGTCCTTGGAGATCTTCACCAGAAACCGCTCCGACAGCGGACGCATGCGATTGCCATCGTAGAGAAAGAAATAAACCTCGGCATCATCGCCCCCAATCCGATGTCCAAAGTCCCGCATGCAAAAATATAAATGATGACTTAGGATCTTGCGTTGTGTCTTCCGTCGCAGCGTTCCACGACTCTGGAAATGGATGAGAAACGTTAAGAGATTTGATTTCATTTAAGGATCTACTCCATATCTGCTTACCGAGGAGGCTTTGGCATTATCAGCACTGCTCACGTGCACATTGTAGAGCTTGACAATTCCAATGCCATGTGGATCCACGGCCAATGGACCCACACGTGGAACCAGATCGAGGCCCAGTTTGCTGCAAAGATCAAAGATCGAAGTTCGTTGAGTAATTACTGATAGCTGAAACTATAAATTGGAGAACAGCTAAAATAACTTTGCCACTTAGTCACGTACCACGGAGTTATCTGATATATAGAAATGAATCAACTCGGGAGGGAGATGGGAATACTCGTAATACTCGCAAAACCAGCTGCGTTTATTTGGGAAACTATCAGAGCTTAAATGAACTTGACGCATTCGTTATTAATTGCCACGATGGGATGTGGAGTCGAGTGGTGCGCCAACATCTTTCATTCAATTTGCTCACTCAGCACCATGCGGCTCCGGAAGATCATTAATCACACAGGTTTACCAAAAATAAAACACGTGAGACACGCGTAGAAAGGCAATGAAACCTGAATGTAATATACTTAGCAAGGGAAGCGAACTGTATTCTACAGATACCCCAACTGTCTAAATGAAGTCCCAATCAGGTTATAAATTCGAAACTAATGTAGTTTTGAAAATATACTATCAGTTAATTTTATAGAATCCAGTAAGAGAGCTGGGAATAGTTGATACTTTTCTTAAATTACACCTCTTATTTTTAATTCGATTTTTATTACAAATAAAATTGCAATTTTTATCTTCACTATATTTTTAGTTGGGATTTTTTCCACCAAATATTCAGCTGTAATGTTCAACTTCATTAAATATTTAGTAGAGCATTTTGTGTACCACTAAATATTTATTTTTTTTTAAATAAACTCAAATTTAATTTCGTTGATTTAAAAAATAGTTAAGATATATTATTAAAAAAACTTCAGAGATTTATTTTTTGTTAAAATACTTAACTAATAACAGCAAATAATTGTGAAGTACAGGAATATTCAACAACTTATGTAAAATATTTTAATCACTATTCCCAGCTCTAACAAATTTACTTTAAATGTATATAGTCAAGATTTTTGAAACTGTGAAATTATTTAGTAACATTCAACAGTAGCATAAAAATGGAGATCACTTAATTTATTACATCTGTAATTTTTTAAAGTAACATTTAGATTGTACATCGCTTTAAAGGGTCATAAATTTCTATATTAAATATGAAAACGATTCAAAAAGAAATTAATTTCAATCTACATATATCTCTAATAAAAAAAGTAATGATCTCGAATTTAGATCTCGAACATCCTAAAATATGTAATTTGTTAATATGCAATTTAGATTTGAACAGCGCATTAAAAAGACAAAAATATCTTTATGATGTTTTCTAATCTATATCTTTAATAAAAAATTAAATGCATTCAAATTAAGATTGTTATCTAAATAAGAGAAACTTGTAATTTTTAATGCCTTTTCAGCGTTATTAATTGGATGTTAACGTATTTTAGTTAGTAGTTCAAAATCAGGGAAATTTGCATTGTGATAATAAATGTTAAGGTTCTCGTATTGCCACTGGATCCGCCAGAGATGACGCATAAATTTGGCTTACAATGTTGCTGCCCGGCTTTTGCCAGATCTTTTTACCAGCCAACGAGGCACAGAGACTGAGAGGCACAGACAGAGACAGAGAGGTACAGAGAGGCAGAGATAGAGACAGAGACAAAGCCCAAGCTCAAGCGCACAGGTAATGAGTTCACGGCATTCCGGTGGCGCATACGAGAGTTAACCTGGCAGCCGCACCGACCGATCCAACGTCATCAGCAATATGTTGCCGACGTCGGGTCGACGTCGTCGTCGTCGTTGATGTTGCTACCTCGGCTACGCTTGAGTTTTTCTACCTGGCTTACGCAGCGAGCGAGATGGCAGCTGGTTGAAGTGGGAGCGAGAGAGATGGCCACATGTGGCTAGCGTCTTTCGAGTCTCTGGGAACGCGTTGGCCAGAGCAGCTCAAGAAGCCGTTTTGTTGTTAACGAGGCCTAAACGGCTTTGTCTTCTTCTTCTTCTTGTTGAGAGAGAGAACATATAAAAAGAGAGCGAGCGAGAGATTGACTGAGATTAAGAGTGAGAGCAGCGGGAGAAACAATGTAGTTTCCATTTTGGAACTGGAACTGGTCAAGAGCAGACAATCTCAGAGAGAACACTCTTTGGTTTTTCTATATATAAGACTGTGTGTGTGTGTGTGTGTATGTGTGTGTATAGCCACCTCTGTTACGCCTTAAACTGGGCAACTGGGAGCTGGTGGAGTTGACGTGACCAAAAGAAATGCCTGCGCCACAAAATGTATCTCATGGATACAAATATGAGAAGACCGCGCGTGCGCGGATGCCGTCGCTTGTG
The DNA here is from genome assembly GCA_035042165.1 of Drosophila kuntzei. Taxonomy (NCBI): domain Eukaryota; kingdom Metazoa; phylum Arthropoda; class Insecta; order Diptera; family Drosophilidae; genus Drosophila; species Drosophila kuntzei. Next base: position 58,479 of record JAWNLU010001560.1, on the reverse strand, counting down.
GCCATCGCTGCCTACAGCTGCCACAACATCTATACATACGTACGTATATACAGACGATATACACACGGTAGCAATGCTCGTAATAAACCCTTTAAATCGTTTTTAATTAAGTCCCGGATCGAGCTCAACAGGTGAAAACGCGCTCGCCACACAAAATGTATCTCTGTGTGTGTGTTTGACAGTGTGATTTATAATTTTATCTGACGAAATTCACAAATTTTTGTTCAACTTTCAATTTAAAGTGTTGAAAATCTATAAAGATGTGATAGAAGATACCATACAACTCGACGACCCAACAAAGAAGAGAAAGAACAAAAAAATTAATTATTTACACATCGATAAGCAGCGACTGACGTTGTTGCTGTTGCTGTCAACCACAAACGGCAACAGCAACGACAACAGCAACACGTTGAAGGTATTGTATCTGTATCTGCAGGTCGAGGCAGAGACAGAGGCAGAGACAGAGGCAACAGATACATTTTTATCACAATCACACATGCCATATATCTTGTATTTAATGTCTTTATAAAAGGTGTAGCTGTGAGATACATTTCAAGCGTCTTTCGAGTATAAAAACCCGCACTGGCGACCCAAACCGACACCGACAGCAACAGCAACAGCAACAATCTCAGCCACAGACAATAAACAAACAACAAGAACAACAACAACAATCAGGACATGCAGCAACAGCAACAGCAGCAGCCATTTCGAAATGCCATTTCATTATGCCAGAACCAAAGAGTTGGCAGCAAACTAACCGGCTGAGTCATCTTAACAACGAGTTGCAACAGGAGTTGGAGTTGGAAATGGAGTTGAAGAGATGAAGATGGAGCATCGGCAGGAGGAGAAGTGGGTAGTAGGCTGTAGTCAGTTCTAAGCGCATGCCTGGCAACAACTGAACGTTGCCATCTCTAGACGACTCCACAAGTTCTCTCTACATGCAAATTGATCTATGAGTATACATATGTGTGTATGTATCTGTGTGTATGTGTGTTTCTGTATTCTGGTCGGTGCAACAATCGACAACCCAGCGACACACTTTAACCCTGAAAAGGACCCACTTGGTGCTTGCCACTTCAGACGGCAATACGCGTTCCACTTGCAACTCCCAACTCACAACTCGATTCTTATCGATTAATGAGTGTGAGTAATATTGCAATATGAGAAGAAATATAAATCCTTATAACAATCCAAAATAATTACTGTATGATTATGTGGAATAAGTGTTAAATGGGATTATTTCATGGGTCAAGCTGGTCCCTTCATTATTTGCACCAATTTTTACTAAATTTATTTATTGAACTATGTAATATATTCAATACTAATTTTAGATGAACGAAAATTAAATAAAGAAACTTCTCATATTTCTGACATGCGTTGAAAAAAAATTATAGCCATTATTTTGGTTTTTACCTAATAAATTGATATTACTTATTTATGAACCGTTTTTAAGAATCAACTCATTTAACTCGCTGTCGATAAAATAAGAAATGAAAAGCCCGATTTAATGTATTTATGTGAAAAGTACATAGTTATAATTATAAAGAAATTTCGCTAAAACCGTACCATTTCAGAAACAAAACTAGTTCACCGAATAAATAATGTACCAGTTTTGTAAAAATTTTAATCTTTGTAAAAACATGCAATTATTAACTTATTTTAATTTAAATTTATAAATGAAGTGTCCATTAAAAATTAAGCTGTACACATTTTAAATTTACAAATTTGAATTCCATACTTATTTATAAAAAAGATAAGAGATTATAATAGTGGCTTGTGTAAAGAACATTCATAAGCTAGTTTAGTTAATGCTGATCATTTACTTTGGATATAATTTCGTGGCTCAGAAAGTGTATGACTTGAATTTCATTTCACATAATGATGTTGCAACAGCGCCTTGGTCAGAACGAGATACAGGACTTGAAATAAATTCCCAATGGAGTTGTATACGATTCCAGCTTCAGAAGCAGCAGCAAGTTTCTTATAAAGTAATAAATTTTCAATGCTTGCGCTGACAATATGGTTGCTCTACAAACAAAAGATTATTTCTGATCCAGATACATATGTTGTCATGGACTGGGGTTAAGCAAGTAAATCAACAATTGCCTGAGCTCTCTCTAATAATGGCATGCGAGTGGTTTACGGTCTACCTGTAGGTGGCAAGGTTAGGACTGCGCCCAGGTAACAACAACATTTGCTAGGTAACAGAGCCCAACAAATGCAATCGGAGCGTAATTTCAAGTCGTGAGTCGGAACCAGTTGCGATTGCGATCAATCCAACTGGTTCCCAGAGAGGCAGAGAGACAGCCAGAGAGAGAGAGAGAGAGTGTGTTTGTTATACTTGTGAGAGAGCGTATCTGTGTCTCTGTGTGTGTGTGTGTGTGTGTGTGAATAGCAATCGACGGCCAAGCTTGACTGCGGTTCGTACTCAATACTCAGTAGGTTTTGGAACGCCGCTGAGCGCAGCTGCACATTTGTAGAAAACGGTAATCATCAAAGTGTAAATGCTAAAACAGGCACACACATGTGTAGATACAGATACAGATGCAGATACAAATGCAGCTAAATCTACAGCTGAGGTGACTGTCGCTTACGTGACAGAGTGTGTGTGTTTATGTGTGTGAAATATAGAAATCTGAAACAATCCAAACAAAATTTGCAAACAAAGTGTAAAACTTGAAACAAACACAACAATCAAATGTTTTAAGCTGCTTAATTAATGTTACTAAATTAATGAGCCGCAGCTAAAAACGAGTTTTCAAAGTGTCAAAAGTGGCTATAAATTTATATGCGAAACACCAAAATTGGCAGGAGCAAAAGAATCACTTAAAAGTGAAGGAGCAAGAGCTGTTGCGGGGGAGGGGGAGCAACCAATGTTGCAGCCAGGTTTGCTAATCTTGGTAGCACGAAAAAGGAGAAAAACGGCAGCAAAGCGCAACAGTGGCAACACAGTTCCCGACCCATAGTACCATTGGGGCTCTGCTCTCTTGAGCTGAAAACAAAAAAAAAAAAAAACAAAAAAAAAAAAAGAAATATAAAAGAAAATACCTTAAAACCAGTTTTTCAAAATTTATTGAAAAAGAAAAAAGCAGCGAACGCAAAGAATTGAAGTTGAAATGAAGTACTGCTCTCGCTCGCTCTCTCTCTCTCACTCACTGACTGACTCTCTCTTTGTATCCGTGTGAGCTGCGTTTGTATCTGAGTATGTGTGTGAGTGTGTTTGTGTGCAGGGCATAAAACATTATGTGTAACTTTCAATGCACTACGCTGAAGGCAGAAGCTGCTGCTGCATTTTCGAAAAAAAAAGGAGTAGCTGCCGCTGCCGCTGCGCAGATGCAGATACATTTTGACTTTAATTGCAGCGAGTGCGACAGAGACGACTCTAGTTATTAGTGTGTGTGCGCGTGCGTTAGCGCTTGTGTGTGTGTGTGTGTGTGCGTGTGTTTTTAGAGTTATATATTCGTATATATGCTGTGCCGAAATGAAATACACACATTCAAATTAAAAGCAACAGCAACAGCAACAAACATGACAAATTTGCATATAAACAAAAGCGCCAAAGAATTTCATGGCGAAGCCCAACGAAAAGAAAACAAAGCCTAACAGAACCTGATCTCAATCTTCTGATCGAATTCGAGACGTTCGTTTATTGTACATATACTTCGAATGTACACAGTAAAAAAAATCCGGGATTCAAGGAAAAATTCAATCCAAAGCGGTGTCAGAAGTACAATAATCCCGGATTTTCTTAAGCCAAATACAAAATACTTGATTCAAGCACGATTTTTCTTAACAATATTTTGATTTTCGGGATTCTGTACATTTTTACTTAGTTAGCACAAATATTATAGGCTTCTTTCCCTTTTTTAAGGTTTAATTGTTGCCATTTTATACGCATATTATCTAAATTTAAAAATAATAATACTTGCTAATATCTAGAATTTTAAACTTGAATTATAGAATGGTTTTTTCCTGTGTTTATTCTACAAAAGATTTGACTTTCAAGTGTACACCAGTGAAAACTATACACACATAAGTATATACCCGTATACACATATAGTCGTATTTGGATGTGGCCCAGGGGAGCATCGGCAAAGTGAAATTTATGCGTGGGTTGACAAAGCTTTAGCTCATTTACCGGTTCTGTTTCAAAGCCAAGACTCAAGAGTGGACTCTAAGGCCATTCAACCTACATATGTATTCATGTATGTTGTATGTTCAAAGACAATGATTAGATTAGATTGTAAACGAAAGAAAAACAGAAAGATCTTTTTCTCAAAAAAAACCTCAGAGTTCTTTACTCAGAGTTTCGGCACTGGCCCCAAGCACTTACTTAATTGTAAGTGCGGCTTGCGTCGTGATAAGAAGGCAGTCAACGGAAATGTGTAGTTGCTTTTTATTAGAAATATGTCACGTCTTGTGTTGTGCCCGATAACGCACAACACATACAGTCAAACGTCTTTATAATTTTTTTTATGACCTGAAAGTGTATTTGCCTTTCATTCCAAGGAATTTAAAAACACATTTCCACACAAAATAAATTATTTGATATAGTTATTCAAATCAAGGCTGCAACCCATCAAAAGTTTTGTAAAGTTTCGAGCCTTGGTTCATTTAAATACATAAAATTAATTTTATTGTATTAAATTTACCTTGTTTTTTTTTGAAAACTAAGTTTTTTATTAAAAAAACTTATAATTTTGTAAACAAACTAAAATAAATAAGATTCAAATATGAAATATTTATTATTATCTTATGATTTTCCCCAAAGAATTGCGCAAAATTAAAAAAACATCAAGTTTATATGTATATTTATTTTTCCCCGAACCGAAAGTGGTTCGGTTCGGTTTGGGGCTCGCGGGGTAAATAGTTTAATAGGTTCGATGTATGATTCGGATTACTTAACATCCCAAGACGAACCGGTTGCAGGCTGATTTAACTATCTATACACAATTTAGTGACAAATTGTTTGCTATAGCAGAGTTTCACTGTACAAGCGCTGTCTGACGTTAGGCATTCTGTAATTGCATAATTATGTACTTAATATTTTTCTCCCTCTCTCTCTCTTTCTCTCTCTACGCTCTCTCGTTATCATTTACAGTTAGTTTAGCTAGTTGCAAAAGTCGAAACAACAACAATTAGCAGCGGCAACAAGAAGAAGAAGAACAAGAAGAAGAATCACAAACATGGCGGTCTTCGGCATGGTCTCGGCTGTGTCCAGCTTCGTCAAGATACGATATCTGCTGGACAAGGCTGTTATCGATAACATGGTATTCCGATGCCACTACAGGATTACGACAGCCATACTTTTCACCTGTTGCATTATTTTAACCGCTAACAATCTGATTGGTAAGTAAATGCGACAATTTAACACCTATTTAGCTGAGCACGACTTAAACTCCAGTTGGAACTCGAAACGTGTTAAATTTGTGCAGTCAATGCAAATGAATAACTCATGAATACTTTTATGTATACAAATATTTACATATATACTCGTATACAATATCAAAAGAAATATGCAAGTGCAGCATAAAATACTAAACAATGTGAATTTCGAAATCCATTTGCGCTTTCTCAATTCAAAATTCAATCACAATAACAATCTGAGACACATTCATCAGATTTCAGTTGAATAAAGTCATGAGTCATGTTAACCACAGCTGACGATGCGTGTCTTGACTGTTGTTAAGATCCAATGGCCGAAAAAACCAGCTTTTGTGGCAACTATTAAAGTCACGATAATACTGAGTCTGAAACCACTTTTAGACTTGATTTATGAGCAAAAGCACAATGCCACAATGTTTGTGCATTAAAGAATCGCTCTAAAAGCATACAGTCTTATATAAATATTGACAATTGAGTTCTAGGAAACTTCATTACAGCCCCCTCTGCCCATCCCAAACTCCTCTAGAAAGCCACTTGTTTATACAACAGAAAGAGCGAGAACAAAAGGGAACAAACAGTCAAGTTGAAGTTCTATTTGTGGGGCACACCCAAAATGTTGTCACGCCCACAATAGAGCAGCTACGAAGACAATATGTTCATCCATTTCCACAGATTGAGATTGCCTTAATGCCACTTAAAGTTGATGATGAAAGACATTTAACTGCACTCAACCCATTTGAGAAGAGCGCGTGCATTTGATTTAGAGTCTACATTTTAGACGAAGCATCAGGCCTGAGGTCAAGCCCGATTTGGATTGCACAATTTATGCAAATATCGTATATATCTATCATAATATCATGTACAAAGAAAATAAGAAGACGAAAAGTTATCTACATGATATTTTAAAAAATATAAATATTTTCATATAAAAATGTTTGCTCTATAATATTGCAATAATAAATTGATGTTTTCGGATTAGATTTTCATATAAAACACTAAAATTTCTATTGAAAAAGAGATTTCAGTTTTCATTTCATTTTCTCTATGTTCTCTTTAAATTTATCAATCTTGAATTCAATTGATGTATTTTATATCCTTACAGGTGATCCGATAAGCTGCATTAACGATGGTTCTATACCGATGCACGTGATCAACACATTCTGCTGGATATCGTACACTTTTACGATACCCGGACAACATCATCGACATATTGGAACAGATGTGGCCGCACCCGGTGTAATGAATGAATACGGTCAGGAAAAACGTTATCACAGCTACTACCAATGGGTGCCTTTTGTGCTCTTCTTCCAGGTAAGTTCTAAACCTTTCAGATAACATAATCAAAAGATTAACTTACTTCCACTTTAATAGGGACTTATGTTCTATGTGCCCCATTGGATCTGGAAAAATATGGAGGATGGTAAGATTCGCATGATAACCGACGGTTTGCGCGGCATGGTTACTGTGCCCGAGGATTATCGCAAGGATCGTCAGGATCGCATCATAAAATACTTTATGGACAGTCTGAATTCGCACAACGGCTACTCATTTGCATATTTCTTCTGCGAGCTACTGAATTTTATCAATGTGATTGTCAATATCTTCATGGTGGATAAGTTTCTGGGCGGTGCTTTTATGTCCTATGGTACTGAGGTACTCAAGTTCTCGAATATGGATCAGGACATGCGCTACGATCCAATGATTGAAGTCTTTCCAAGACTAACCAAGTGTACGTTCCATAAATATGGTCCCAGTGGCTCCGTACAGAAGCACGATACGCTCTGTGTACTTGCCCTCAATATTCTCAACGAGAAGATCTACATTTTCCTGTGGTAATTACAATATATGATATATAGAGAAAACGATCACTCAATATTTAAAAACCCTTCTACAGGTTCTGGTTTATCATATTGGCCACCATTTCTGGCGTAGCTGTGCTCTATTCCCTGGTGGTTGTAATGATGCCAACCACACGTGAGACCATCATCAAGCGCTCTTATCGCTCCGGTCAGCGCAAGGAAATCGCTGGATTGGTTCGGCATTTGGAGGTAGGTTATATCCAAAAATGCATTTCAGAGTTTATAGATTAATTGTGTTTCTTGTTTTGCAGATTGGTGACTTTTTGATTTTGCATTTACTTAGCCAGAATCTCAGCACACGGTCCTACAGCGATATGCTGCAACAGCTTTGCGGCAAACTGGGTGCCTCACGTACTCCCTCCGCCCCCTCGACACTCGAAATGAATCCCATCAGCCATCCGATTTATCCACCAGTTGAGGGATTCGGAGGCAAGGAGACCGAGACATAGGCCCCAAATTCAAAATGTGGCGCTAATTCAATAATGATTTCAATGATTTCTCAATAATATTTGTATACAGAAATGTGACCAGATTTAGAAGGTGTTTTTTTAGCAGCACTCTAGGCTTTTAGGCTTTCTATTAATCTTATGTATGTACACTGTTTTCAAGTGAAACATGGATTTGAATTTTAAAACATCAGCATAAATTCTTTAGCAAAATTTTTTCTTATTTAAAGCAAATTTGTTAACTTTTGGTCCTATGCAAAAGATATAAGATACAAGCACATAAAAGACATAAAAGCAGAGAAAGAGAGAGAGATTGAGTGAGAAATAGAATGGGGAGAGACACAGGCAGACCGTGCAATTTGTAGGTTGGATTGTGAATGTGGATGGTAAATTATCCGATATGCTTATACATAATACTACTACATAATACAACTAATATTTGTAGTAACGTTAACAATGATGCGCCATTTAAATATACAATTTAGTTTACCACTTAGATCTATAGTTTGCTCTTTGAGGCGTTGCGTTTATTACGATTAACACGATTATCACGATTATCACGAATATCACCAATATCACGAATGTCGTGCGCACTCTCACGATATATGTTGATCTATATACAGAGACATGCTTACATCTAACTGTAGTAATCGAATTATATAATCATGAGTATATATGCTCTCGCTATTTTTGTCTTAAAGTTTAGTATACAAATGTATGTAATTTTAAGCAATTTTGTTTATAACAAAATTATTGTGATTATTGCTAGAAAAGAACACATTTTATATAAAGAAAACAAACTATCTAAGTTTTAAATTGTAATAAATACGAAATACGAGTATACAAGTCAACTTTAATCATTTTTCAGGGGGGAACGGAGTAAATAAATTTTATAAGAATTTAATAATAAAATTTCATAAAAAAACTAAATATTTTATAAAATGTTGTATAGTCCTATTATCATTATTATAATACAACCATAAAGGTTTGTAATTTCTATCCAAATTATATAAAGCTGGCATTGCAAAACTATACATAGTTTATACATACATATGTATATAGATTATGTAGATATTGTTTTCCATGGCATTTAAAAAATCATAGAGAAACAGAGAAAAATTGAGCTGTGTAGAAAAAATACACTATAAAGGGCACATGATAAATATATTTGAGTTTCTTTTTCAACTAGTCATAACTTTGGAGTATAGTAAATAGAAAATATATATTATATGTATATATTTTACGCCATATATAACATATATGTATGACTAACTTTTGAGTATAGTAGAATATATTAAATGGGGTGAAATATATTTTATGACAATATATATAATATATATATAACTATATTTGTATACCTGTAATTGGTACTTGATACTGGCATTTCCTGTGTGATAAGGTCTTTTACTTACCGATTACCCCAATCGATTTTCGATACCACAACCATTTGTAGCTCGATCGTCTGATCCTGTGTCATTGTGGCACTCAACAATTCTCGCCGACTCTCCAATATGGAAAACATAACCTTTCGTAGCGTTTGGAATTTGTACGCCTCGCGATCCTTTAAAAAAGAAGAACCCGGAGTTAGGCAATTAACAGGAATATGAATAGGAGTAATCTAGTAATACTTACCACATAGAGTCGTTTCCAGATCTCAGACCATTCGCGCAATACCTGTGTACATTCGGCGACAACAGGATCAATTTTAGACAGGTCTTTGATGTGTATATAGGTTTTTGGGAAGAGGCCAACGGCTCGAGATTTGCGTGGACAGGAGCCGCGATACCAATACTTGCACTCCTCCACAATATCCACAGAGTCGCCGACGTCCAGAGGCAGTCCAAATCGGACATCGCCATGCCAATTGTGTATGGCTAAAAGGATAAGATGATGTATAAGTTAACCAGTTGAACTTTCGCCATGACATTGCTGAGGATTGGGAAGACGCCGCCTAGTCCGGTCGGAGTTGCAGCAGCAATTAAAGTGCCCCCCCTTGAGTGGCCACTTGAGCATGCCACGAGTGGCACAACAACAATAAATACTTCAACTATAAATAGGCAAATGGCTTTGGAAACAAAATACGAGTATGCATAGGAAGAGGGGAGGGGAACAATCGTGTGTCTGCACGAGAGGAGGAGGAGGCAGCAACAAGCGGCACTTGGGCACACCAGCAATTGAACACTTGGCTTTCAAGCAATGAACAATAAAGAGCTCCCGCTTCAGCTGAAGCTTCAGCTACAGTTCCAACTGGATGCAGCCAGGGAAGCTGCTGATAAGTAGAAGTATAAATCCGCAATGTGGCTGCCAATTACAAATGCAAGGCACGCACTGGAGTCCGGGCGGCGCCGAAAGACAACGTTGCTCTGACACAGGCAGGGGAAACGAGAGAAGGAGGAGGAGAAGGTAGGGAGGGGGGGTGTAGGTGTGTAGGGTGTGTGTAGAGTGTGCGTTGTGCTGAAAGACAAACGAGCGAGCACGGCATGAGCATATCAACGAAAGGAGCTAATAAAACGCAGAACCAGACAACAGACAACGCGGATCAGAGGCGTCTATGGATAGGGGGGAAGATGTGTGTGTGTATGCAAGGGCGTACGCAAGTATGGGCAGGGGGAAGCAACCCCCCTCAAAATAAAGAAATTTTGTAGAAAATTATTAAGTATTCTAATTCATTAATAAGTATTTTATTTTAAATTAAAATAATGTATTTTTAAAGAAGCTATCACAGCTCAAAAAATATCAAAATCAATGCAATTGGGTTAAATTTTTAGAATGGATAAATAAAAAAGAGAGAAGAATGTGCTTGCATAGACTAAAATATGCATAGGGCCCTATATGACACCACCACATTTTTCTATTACTGAGCTTTTTATACGTGCTCCGGGTATTTTAAATTTAGTTAAAAGTAAATCTGTCCCTATGAACGAAAAGAGATGGTGAAATTCAGGCAGATAGGGAAATAATATTTAAATTTATAATTATTAATTACTCATTCCATTATTTATATATTTGAGTTAAAATCTATGGAGAGTCGGCTGACATACTATTACCATATCAGCAACCCTGCCCTATGTGAAGGGATGGGTTTGGTTGAGACCAGGGATTAAAACCGAAGCGAATATCGGTTTCAGTTACGGTTTCGGTTATGTTCAAATTAAGGTTTTCGGTTATCGGTTATTCAAAATCTTGGAGAATCGATTTCGTAACGGTTTTGTAAGATTCGGTTTAAAAATACCGGTATGGTTTCGGTTCACAAAAAAAATAAAGATTATGGTTTTCGGTTGACCAAAATAAGAACCGTTATTTATTGCATTACATGAAAAAAGATTTAATGTTGGTTTTTTTAGCCTGGAAAATAATGTTATCTGGTTACTGGAATGGTTCAGTGTAATGTCGACTTTATTATAATTTGATCCCATATAAATTTGGTTCATTTGGTTTGAAAATTTCGATTATTTTGATTTTACTGATTTTTAATAATTTCGAGCTGCCATAACTTGGTCAAAACTCTATCAATTTCCATACGCAATGTAAATTTAAGCATGATTTTACATCTAAATTCGTTCTGCATTTAAATTTTGTTCATTTTGAATATTCGAAAATTTCGAATTTTTTTAGAAATTATACAGTGTTACCCCTTATCATTTTTCGAAAAATTTCGAATTTTCAATGTGAACAAAATTTAAATGCAAAACGAATTAAGATGTAAAATCATGCTCAAATTTACATTGCGTGTGGAAATTGATTGGCTTTTGACAAAGTTATGGCAATTCAAAGTTATCAAAGTTGCTCAGTAGCTGCGACGGCCAGATCCGAAATAAACTCTTATAAATGAATCGGTAACTAATTTCGGAATTTCGGCTTAAAGAGTTTCGGCGTATGGATTTCGGTACAGCGGAACAAACATTTTTACAGTTACGGTTCCAGTTACGGTTCAAATTTCAATCGGTTTTTATCGGTTAAAGGTTACGGTTTCGGTTAAGGTCTTAATCCCTGGTTAAGACTATTATAATTTAGGGCCTATTTTCCACGGTAGTGACGTGGACTGCCGTTTACAGTAATTTGGCTTTATTTATTGATTTTTAGTGGAACGCAAGATATGTGACTCAGAAGCAAAGAACAGAATTTATGTTACTTGCTATATAAAAATCATATTTAGGAAACAAAATTAAATTATGTCAATAGAGTAATAATGTTTTAAAAATAATTAGTAGTGTTTTTTTTACCAATCATATACAAAAGTACATAAGTAACAAAATTTCTAGCCCCCTCTAAATTTCATCCTGAGTACGCCCTTGAGTGTATGTAAGTCTGTGTGTGTGTGTATATGTATGTTTGGCTGTCTGTCAAATGAAATGCTTCAGTGCGATGAAAATGGGCAAACTGCTTCCTGTTTTTGATGTTGCTACTGTTTCTTCAACAAGTCGCAAGTCGCAACTTTGCAAAGCAGCTAAAGTCGCTGTTGATTTAAATGGATTCCAAGCTGTTAAATAGCTGAAATTTCATAATTTAAATGACACTGGAGTGGGGATTTTGGGGCTTGAAGGCACTTCAACTGGCTCAGCCCAAACACTCAAACAAATGAGCACACACATAGGCAGACAGGAGGATTGGAGGGAGGATAGAAGGGCAGGCAGGCGGAGTACATGGAGTGGCAAGCAACCGTCGCACTATTTAGGTCAGTCACATTAGGCAGGCGTCGAGCTGGCAAGCAACCAACGCCCTGCGTCCTACGTCCACATACCCAACAATATCCACATCTATGTACATTCAACCCAATGTAAACTAAGCCTATTCCACCCACATCCATCCGGCGTCTCTTACATGAGCATCATCATCTAATGAGCATTTTTAGCAATTTAAGAAACGAGGCAGAAATTTAATATTTTATTTCATGAAATAGTTTTGATTGGCGCCAGGGAGGAAGTGCCAAGAGATAATTACGTTGGCCTTTTAATTGCGCTTTTGATAAAGTACTCCTCACAACACAAACTTAAATACAAATGGCTTTTCACAGTTTCACTAGAAAAAACCTCAAAGGCATAGAAACGAGAAATGAGAAAAAGTCAAAGAAAGAAACTCGGAGAGACAGTCCAACAAGTCGACAATGTCAACAAACGTATTAAAATAAAAAATAAAAAAGTCGTTAAGCCAAGTGGATGCAAAATGCAGCAAAACAAAAGCATTGTGAAACAGACGGCAGTCAGAAAATAATTTTAAATTAAATAAAAGAGATGCTGCATTAGCGCAACGAGTGCGCTATAAACTACTAAGGCATAAGAACACCATGATTACATACTCATAAGGAAGAATGTACGATATGAGCATGAATATAAGGATGAGCATACTGAGTACTTAAGTACATACCATTTATGTATGTATGTGTGAAATAATGCAAACAGTATAAGGCATTCTGTTCCCATTTGCCGCAACGTCAACAAATGGATTAAAACAAGAGCAGACTAACTTTGCCTTATGCTGATGCCTAGATAATACTACTATTTTAAACGAAGTGATTACTAAACAGCACTGCAGTAACAATATGTGTTAGTTGGCTTTCAGAAAAGTTAAACATGGAATTAGATACTATGCAGATTTTAATTAAATTACTAATCAAGGCTGCAGACCATCAAAAATGATATAAAGGTTCGCTCCATAAAGAAAGACTTAGGTTCGGTTCGCGAACCGGTTTATATACTCCCTGAACCCAAGGGTTGAGTTCGAGCCTTGGTTTAATTTAATACATTAAAAATATATTTATTTATTATATATTTCTTCGATTTTTTAAACCATTTACGTTTTTGATTGAAAAATCTAATTTTGATAATAATCTCAATTTATTTGAAGATTTCAATATGACCGTTTTTATTCGAAGCCTTAAATAACATACAATATTTAAAATTATTTGTGTTTCTTTTTTAAAAAATAGGTTCGGTCCTGGTTTGGGCTCGCATTGTAAATAATTTCACAGGTTCGGTTCGTGATCCGGTTCGGGCTGCTTAAAAACACAAACCAGACCTGTTCTTTGAGGTTCGGTTCAGAACCGGTTTGCAGCCTTGGTACTAATATAATTAGTTGCTTAGTTGAATACTCAAACTGACGAAGGAAGGAAAAAAGTGTTGTAAATTATTAACTAGAATTGCTGTAAAAGTTTAATGTCTACAACAGCTGTAACATAACTATAATAAGCTACTGTAAGAGTATGCAGAGCTGGGAAAACTGCTGCGGCAAGGGAATAGTAATGGGAGCGCTGGCAAACCACAAAGGAGAATCTTCACACTTGACCCTAAAGTGCGCTTGGTGCTCAAGAATTTAATTAATTAATTGCTTTGTTCCACACAATGTAATGTTATGTAGGAAGGGTCGTCAGATGTATGGGGAACTGGAAAATGGGTCAGGCCAAGTCGTATGAAAAAAGACCCTTGGAGAGAGTGTGAAATTTGTTAAGGTAGAATTTCCGTTAAAAATTAAAAGCTGAAAAAACTCAAAATTAATTAGAAATTGTCACTCCTATAATTTCCTTAAATACAAACATTTAAAAATTATTATATATTATTAAGCATTCATTGTTTAAAATACAAAAGCTAACATATGCTGGCTGAGAGGCATTTGAATCATCGGAGATACATCAACGAATACAGGAAACGTGGCCTCAATGTCAATCATATGTCATTATACTAAATAATAGAGTTGGAAACTAAAAGCGCAATACTTTTCGAACCAGTTGCGAGTTATTCTCTCTCCTGGAGATTGCAAATTATTGTAAAGTTCTCACTTATCGCTCCACGTTCTCCATTTGACGAGCAGCTTTTCATTATTGCAGCTGACATCATATTTCCATACTCACAGATACACACATACACATACACATACAAAGGCAAACACTTGTGCCAACTTATGGGAGAACGTGTTAGCATGCTGTTGAAACATGCAATATGCATTGCTATACCCTATACAAACAGGGTATAATTATTTTGCATATTCGCCTGCACGTAACTAACACATATTCTTATTACTCGTATTTTACATGACATTTTCAACTTAATTTAAAGTCGAGACCACATAAAAATGTACATACACTCAGAATTTTTAGTTCTATATTTAGGTTTCAGTTTGAAAAATAACTGGGTTCGATTCCCACACTTCTCCGTTTAAATCTATAATATAACTGTCTTGTAAAATTCATATATGACACTGAAAATGCTTCTAGAGTGATAATAATAATAATAAATAATGCATACAAAAAAATATTTAAGTAATAGAAAAGAATTTCGAATTTAAAAAAATATAACAAAAATATTTTCTGCATTTTTAGAAACAAATTTCCTGTATATCCCCAGCTTTGGATGTTTTAAGTAACGTGAACGAAGTTTTAAATTCAAAGATACAATTAATGCATATTTAAATGCAGTCACGGGTATCTTTTAGTCGGTGACTCGATTAAAGCATTCCTACTTGTTTGCCTTCTGTTTATTATTTAAAATTTAAATTTTAAATGCAACGTTGTCATTGTAAATATGAGAAATCAACCAAAAACCGCATGATAAATATTTGGACGTTCAATCGAATTGTTTGCTCATTTGCACATTTGTTTATGCTCTGCCACGTGTAAACAAAACAGGTAAATATGATTACAGCCAAATAAGCCACCCACTCAATACTCAATTGACTATAAAAATTATATGCAATTGTTGATAGTTTTCTCCAGGCAAAGTGACACTCTTGTTAATTATTTATATACATAAACAAGTACTTGAATAATCCGTATTTATTTTCGATTAGCATTTCGGAACTTATCTCTCAATTGTTTATGGCCAGGTAAACGCTGCAGTCTTATCACCTTGCGTTTATCAGACCGTGTGGGGTCGACAGGGTATATATTATACATTGTTGTAGGAGTTTACTTAGACATAGACCGGGTGCTGTTTGTTTATAGATGAGCCTATGCAGTTTAGGTCTTTATTGCATTTCCATTTACATTTACATTTACATGGAAACACTCAGACCACAACAGAAACGTGCTTCATCCGGTAAAGTGACTGATAATGATAATGCGCTCAAATCGGAAGTGCGATAAATTTTCTGTGTGTGCGTGTGTTCGTGTGTATGTGCGTAGTTAATCATACGCATTATAGTGGCAGGGCACAAATCATAAATACATCGTTAAAGACGAATTATGGAAGTACAACTGCCGAATTGGAGGCACAAACAAAGAATTGACGATCGGAGGAATGGAAAAGCGGACAAAACGGATGGTCGGATGGTCGGAGATACAAAGTCGGACTCACAAAGTTGCCGCCAAGCATATTAAACAATGGATATGAATCAATTTAATGCTCATACATTCACACAATCACATACATACATATGTACATTGTGTGTACATATGTACATATATACATAGTTGTTTATAGTATGTGTTGGCATAACAAAAAGGAAATGCTGCACAAATTTGTGCGCTGGCTCCACTCACAGTTGCCACTGGCCAAATGCATAAAATGAATATTAAATTAAAGTTGAAAACGAATTTGCCCCCTAGTCGAATAACGACGACACCAACAACAGCAACAACAAAAAGCGGAATTCACTGGAAAAGGCATCGGCAACATCCGGCCTGCGCCTGTCTAGAAATTTTTGGCAAAGTTGCGACAACACAGTTCTGTGTTCTGTTCTCCGAGTTCTCTGCTCTGAGTTCTGTGTGTCTCTGTCTCTGATTGTGCCAATACACAGCCCGCATGGCTCAGAGGCTGCACCACCAGCAGCAACTTCAGCAGTTGCATGCAACCACCAAAAACTGTCGTTGACTAACTACGTAATTGAGAGCATCCACAAAAAAAATAGTAGTAGTAGTAGCAATAGAGTGAACTCGACTGTGAGAGACTCTGCATTTATTGTATAAAAATAAAAATATTCTAAAAAATATAATACTTTTAATGTTGCAGAAATACTTTTCCATGCCCTCTTATATTTCTCATTTATTAATTTATTTAACGATAACTAAAAGCAATTGACAATTATCAAAAATTAAAAATATCAAATTAAATTACAAATACTCAAATATATTTCATATTAAAAACTGAAAAAATAAAAAAAAAACAAAAAGATAAATATAATAACGCAATGCAACCTACCTACGTTACTTTACGTCTCGCATACAAATAGAAACATAAAAACTAATCATAATAAAAAAATATATTAATTAAATACATTTTAAAAAATAAAAAAATTCAATTTAATATAAATAAAAAAATATCAATAGTAATAATAGAATACCAATATCAAAAGTTAATTCGTTTCTTTGGCCCTAAACAAAACTGGTTCTACCTAGCATTCTAATCCTGGCGGAATGCGATTCTCTATCTAAACGTGTAGTTTTCTAGGGAAATATGTCCTACCGATGAAGGATATTACAAAGCTCAACCCGGCTATAATCGATTAATGGAAGAGCTCTAGACTCAGAAGCGAACACAATACATCCAGAGGATCGCAGGAGGTTTTTACCCCATTATAATAATAAGTTTTCTAAAGAGAAACTTACATACATACATACCAAGTTTGGTACTTCTAGCTCTTATAGTTTTATAGTGTGATCAGACGTACAGAAAGTCGTCTAGGCTGTTGATGCTGATCAAGAATATACATATGTATATACTTTATGGGGATTGCCTCGCATCTTTCTGCCTGTTACATTAATTTTTTTTTGGACAAACTTAATAGACCCTTTGTACTTTTATAAGTACAGGGTTTAAAAACGAGACAAAGAGTTTTTAAAAGTGTGTGTGTGCGTGTGTGAGTCTGGACTGGTATGCGGATGTGTTAATGAAGTCATTGCCCAGGCAAAAGCTGCAACCAGCCGTCCAGCACGTGGCGAATGGGACGCGGTCACAGATCTAAGAGTCTGTCAGTCACTGGATATTGCGCAAGGTTAGGGGCGTTGCTATTTCGACAATGACATCCGCCAGCTAATGGCGTTAACATGGACTAACCCATCTCGACCCAATATCAACCCCAATCCAAACAGACGTCTGACTGATTGATTTGTGTAAACTTTGACCGCCTGCCATGTCACAAATCATCGGTTGCGATGAAAACTTGAGAACTGGAGCAGGCAACAATAATAACAAATGACGACTATCGCTTATCTGGCACAAGTCAAAGACAGAGACAGAGACGGAGACGGAGAAGGAAGTGAAGCTACTGACCAGCCTCTGCTTTAGTCTCAATTGTCATTTGTTAAGCGCTGCCATTGAAGCGAAAAGTGTGACGAATGAGCTGATAATGTGAAAATATATGTACATAAAGCAGATAAATGGACAACGGAGAAAACGCAGCAATAAAAGCAACAACAACAACAGCAACAACAATGGCAACAACTTATTTACAAGAAAGATTTATAAAATGGCAAAATAACAGAGAGATCCAGAGGAGAGTCTTATCAAAACAAGTTTAGTTTAGTTTGCGGCTGGCAGTGTCACAGTTACAGTAGTGGCCACAATAACGTTGCCAGTTGTAGGTAATTATAGAAGCATTTAAATTGGCAACACCTGGCACACAGCAATTGGCAACGCGAGTAAGCGTGATGAGGAACGGAGGGGACGGGGACGGGAAGGGGAAATGAAAACATAAACACATCAAATCGCAGCAGCAGCAACAACAAACACAAATCTCTTTGAGTTTGCGTCTCTGCCTCGGCATGAAAAAGTAACGAAGACGATGCCAAAGAAGAGCGACAGGCGTGCTATAAAAATAAGTAGAAAAATCGCTTTTCCGGCAGGCCGCCACAGTGGGTGGGGTGGTGATGAGGTGGGGGTGCGGTGGTTGTTGGTCTGTCTGTCTGCGGATGCTGCACGGTTTTTCGCGGAAAAAACGGTGAATCAACGCATGGATACAACAACAACAGCTACAAAGGCAACAATAACAACAAAAGCGATGTAACCGTGCACGTGACGCATCACAGCGCCCCCCGCAACCACCCACCTACCCACCCATCCACCACCCTTCGACATCATTGTACTGAAGGGGTGTTGTTGGGCTTGTAGCCAAAACCGGGGGATGTGGACAGACACATACATACACACACACACACACACACACACATACTCAGCAATAAAGGGTCGCATTTAAAGAAAAAAGAAGAGACTTTTACTTACCGACGCCGTATTTGTTGTTGGATGGTATCCACATTTTTGTTGTCGAAATCCAATTGGAATATGACTAAAACGCAGTCCAAGGCCACTCCCAAAACTGTGCCGTTCTGCCGGCTAATTTGCTTTTTGATTTTACGAACAACTTTCAATGAATGTTGAAATTTGCTGAACACATTTTTTATTTGCTTTTTGCATCTTCTTAAATATACACAAATTCACACACACGCACACACACTCTATCACTTACACTGATGAATTTTTGCGTTTGCGTTTTGTTGTTGTTATTGCATTTGTCGCTCTCACTCTTTCTTGCTTGCACTCGACTTACGAGTTAGTTTAATAACACTTACTAGCAACTACAACAACATACGCCTTGCCAGTTATCTACATTGTTGTTGTTGTCGTTGTGGTAGCGTCCACTGCGGAATTGGCAAATTGTCCAACAAGACGAATTGATAATCTCTACTCTTATTATTTGAAGTTTAAGTGGTTGCTTTTCTCTTCGTTTCTCATACGACACAATCACGAAAATCAATATGGGATTATTTGAGGCTTTGTTACCGTCCCTAAATTTATCTCATTTGCTCTAATAAATAATATTCTTGTCTTCCAATTGCCTCGCCTTTGGATACAATTTGATTAATTTTTCGTTTTCTTTTTTTTTCCGCAATTTTAATCGCAAAGAGCGCACTCTGCCAACCGCACTCGCGCAGCTGTCCAATAAGACTAACGGCCAGCTGTTAGAGTTGTATCAAATCGTTCGGATTAAGTTCAAGACGTTGCCACCTGACAGAAAAAATGTTGCCTCTTATTTAAACGTTGCCAGACCTTGGTATTCGTAAAATATCCTAGAAAGATACTATTCCAAAAGGATCTTCTATGGAAAAAACGGATCTTTCGGGTATTTTTAAGAATTTTAATTGCAATTTCGTTGAATTTTCGGATTTTTGAACATGATGAATCAACTAAATGAACTAAAAATAAATTCATGATTGAATTGTGCGCCCGGCCATTATTTCAATACGGAACCGGCGCGCCGCGGCGCTGTTCATATCGTTCGGATTAACTTTAATTGAACTAATCGCTAGAGTGAACGAATCCCATTCATTGTAAGTGCTGGCGAGAGTTGTCATTTTAAACTATTTTAGGTGTCGTATTTAATTTCCGCGCGTAGCGCCACACATTTAAAAACATGCTTCCCTGGTCGATATCACTTTAAGGTTCTTTTTGTAAAAGGATCTTTTTATTTACAAAAATTTAACTTCGAGTCGTGTTTGTTTTCAGAGATTAGTGTTGCGAAACTTGGCATGAAGCTGGATGCTGTAGTGAGTCGCCATCTGGCGTTTCGGAGCTAATCGAAGCCTGTCGGTATCAAAAGAAAACTTTACTGACTTAAAGCTGGCTGCTATATTGTGGCGCCACCTATGAACGATGAGCAAATAAACCGGGGAGGCATCTGGCGGTAATAAAAAGAAGTTTGCTGTGGAAGTGTGTGTTTGTAGAGTTAAAATTGGTATTGGAGTCACTTCAGGAGAGTTTATACACACTCAACCTAAGCTAGGACACAAACCAGTCAGGAACAACTGCTGGTTGTAACGGCCGTTACTTTTTAAATTTGATATAATTTCAAAATAAAATCAAATATATTGAATTACCTGTGATATGAGAGCTAATTGCGTGATACGTGCTCGTTAGCATTAGACAAATGTGCCTTAATTCTGTACAGTTTTAATGAGTTAAAGTAACCATTGAAAGTGTTTGTGTTGTTATTCTTTTATATTTGTCTTAACTTTTATTATTGATCTGTTTGTTCGTTCGCATTTTGTAACTAAGACTAGTTAGCTTAGGGTATGCTTAGTTGCTACAAATATTTAACAAATACACAATCTATTTACAAAACTCTTCTATACACATTACAATTAACACTTAAGATCTAGGATTGCCAACTGAGTAACAAACGTTTCGAGACTCTAAAATATATGACTTATACTTAAGCAGATCGTTAAAATTGACCCAGTTCTTGTACATATACATATAAAATACAAAACATTTAACGTTAACATTCAATGACAGCAATCAAGCAAACTTTTCAATATGGTCAATAGCTATAGAAAAAAAATTAAAAATATTACTTAAGTACTTATCGCATACCCCTGGCAGAAATAGAAAAATAATATTAAATACGTTTGAGTTTGATCTTCTGTTTGTGTTTGTTGTTCTATTTGCATTTGTGTTTGTGTTTGTGAGTGTTGCAGTTTTAGCTAATCATTGATGGCTCCCCATTTTAACTAAATTAAAACCTTTGTACCAAACTACTTCCAAATCTTTTTAGCTGCCTGCTTTTAACCAACACCAATTTCAATCGTACGTATTTTACAAATTTTGCATGCGAGCAGCTCGAGGAAGAATTTCTGTTTCTGTTTTGTGCTCTTTTTGTATTATTCGATAGCATGCATTTCATTAATGAGCCTTTAATTTCAGTGCTAAAACCTGATCCTCCCGATGATGATCCTGGATCAATGCTTTGCAATTGGAATTGTCATTGTTATTGTTATTGTTGCTGTCGGCCTTTGTCGTCGCCGTTGACGTCAATTGCTGTGCCTTGGACTTCCTGTAGCTCTGCATATAAAAGTTCATGAAGAGGCAGAAAAATATAGATGCATTGAGCAGCAGCAGCGCCGATATAAACTTGGAGAACTGGCACTGATTGCTGAAGAGCGCCCTCGTGGTGTGCACAATGCAAAGCACAAATTGAGCCTGTTTAGAAAAGAAAAAAAGAGATCAAATTTCAGAATTAATTTGTTTATTTTTTTAATATTTTTAATTTTTTATTTATTTATTTAATTTATTTATTTTATTATTTTTTTTATTTTATTTAATTTACATTGATAGTATGTATATTATTATTTTATTTTATTCAGAACTGTTCTCCTTTAGCATGGTAGGGTGGAAAACGAACCCTGGTTTTCGAACTGAAAAATAGTTATATTTGTGGCAAGTCTCTAATCACTGAAGTATCCAAAATTTCAGTGTTAATACACACGAAAAAAACCATTCTAAAACCCAAGTTTAAAAATCTTGATTTTATTATTGTTAAATTTGTACATTAAATTTAAAGTTAAAGAAGCCTAAAATGTTTAATCTAACTAATTAATGTGTACAGAATATCGAAAATCAAAATATGTCTGAGAAAAATCATTTAAGAATATTCGATTGATTTTATCCGGGAATCCCGGATTTATTTGTTCTGTTTAAGAAAGAGTTCAAAAGTCGAAAGTATCATATTTATAGCCCAATTAATTTTGAACAGATTGAACAACTTAATTGCTTATTATCCGATTCTAATATAATTACGAGTAATTAAAGTTTATACTAATCAGAGTGGACAATAAAATTAATACGGTTTTGGATAGATGTGATAGTGCCTAATGATTACATTATTGAGACAGAACTTATTCCATTTGCAAAGCTTTAAAGTTACAACAATTTTTTATAACTACACACTAGTATAATTATATTTACGTTATGAGGAGCTGAAAATAATATGGATATTATTTTTTAATAGTTGGGAATAGTTTTGCTATGAATTCTGAGAAATGAATTTAGGACGGGTATTAAGTGAATGCAATGGATAAATAGTATATACAAGAGAGTAAACGAAACGGAAGTTAAGCTGTGTGTGTGTGTGTGTGGTCAATTATAACTATGAACTTCATAGTATTGAAGTGTGGACAGGCGTTGTAATTATAATTACAGAGAATCAAATGGAAATTATGCCTACACGCGTTGTGATCACCCTTGAGCTTGGCAAGGGTAATCAAAAATCGTTTACTCGCACATATATACATATATATTTATTTATGTGAATATATACAATGTTAGCACAAATATCGCAATTTGCCGTAATAACTGTTATGCCATACAAATATTTCTATAGAGACCTCAATAATCTGATGCCCGTTTGTCTGGCTCCAGTTGTAACTCTGACTTTGACTTGTTTGCCCGCTTGCTTCTCTGTCTCTCTGTCTGTCTGTCTGTCCGTCTGACTTGCTGACTGACGACTTACGACTGGCGGAATGTCGGACTGGCTAAGTGGTTGCCCCTTGTTTGCATTTAACAAGTTCGCTGCTTAAGTCTTTCGATTATGGCTTCCATTGACCTTTTTCGAACGCCCCTTAAATGCGCAAATTATAGAACCTATAATTAAGCTTGTTATTGATTATTGATAGCAAACAATTTTACTTTATAATTTCATTTATCAATCGTCAGCATCAGCGTATCGAATGCAGTGCACACGCCCATATCTCACACGGCCACCGCCCACTTATTTGTTCTACTGATATTTTTTTTTATATTTTTTATTTTATTTGTTTTTTTTTTGTATTATTTTTCCTCGTTGTTGGTTGCATCTATTGTGACCTACAAACAACAAGCCACATGTTGGTCAACCAAGCGCTGCAAGTTTCCATTAACACAGCAGCGCAAAATGCAGCAAAGTCAACAGCAACAACAACAACAACAACAACAACAACAACAACAAGCAGTTAACACAGTGGGCACATTTTGGCTGGACGAATAAGTCAGTTGCTTTTGGCCAACTTTTTGGTAAAACTGAGAGTTCGAGAGTCGCTTATACGCTCCATTACACACACGCACACACTCATAAGCATTCAAGTACACTGTGGGTGTGTGTGGGTGTGTATGGGTGTATGGGTGTGTGTATACTCAAGTGAATTAAAGTGCATTGTGGCTATAAATGATTGCATATTTGATTGAAGAAGTGGACTATTATAATGTAAGCACATATTACAGACTGTAGACAGCTTTTCAAAAACAGAGAACAATGGGAACAAGCTGCAGAAACGAAAATAAAGGCATTATATCTAACTGATTTAATATTAAATGATCTGCTAATTTTAATAGTTAATAAGCTGAAGATCAGTAAATTTTTAAATTTAAAACAAACCAAGATATCTTTATTCTCTTAAGTTTTTCCCTTGATTTTTAAGGAAAAGAGTTAAAAGTACATTTTCCTGTTAAAATTTAAATTAAAGTACTACACTCAATAATGGTGTTCCCTTAATTCTATGATTAGAGTCGTCGAACTGCCACAAATATAAACTCTCAGTTCGAAAACTAGGGTTCTTTTCCCCAACTAAAGGAAAACTGTCATGAATAAAATAAAATGTAAATATACACAATGTCCATGAATCATGAATAATAAATATAAATATTTGATGTTCTACTTTTAATTAATTTTAACAGTTACTAGACTGAAGATCAGCTAACTTTTAAATTTAAAAAAAGACAAGAAATCTCTGTTCTCTTAAGTTTTCCTCTTGATTTTTAAGGTAAAGAGTTAAAAGTTCACTTTGCTGTTAACATTGAAATTTAAATGAGAACAATAAAAATATACACACCGTCTAAATATATCATTGAATGTGTTTCTAAGTTTATAAAGAGTAGAATAAAAATAAAAAATATATGTATTTTATGTTCTTCTTTTAATTTCAACAGCTGCTAAGCTGAATATCCGTATATTTTTAAATTTAAAAAAGACAAGATATCTCTGTTCCCTTAAGTTGTCGTGATTTTTAAAGATAATAATTTGAAATGCTTGTATCTATTGTTACCACTGTGCCAGCTGTGCCATTGGCGCCATCTGCATCAAGTGGTTGCACAATCTGTGAGTCTGTGGGGCAGTTGAAATAAAAAAAACAAACATACACATAAATGATGTTGCACTTGCAATATGAACTAAAGATTTGCAGCTATGGACGAGTCTGGAAACTGAAAGTGGCAGATAGCCAGGTTGACTTTTACTTACTCTCAGACATTTACACTGACATACTCGATATGGCTGACTAGCTGGCTAGCTGCCTGTCTTAGATGGTTGTTGGTTAGTTGTTTGTGTGGTTGTTTGTTTGGCTTACACTGCTGGTGGCATAGACACTCACGGTGTGGCAAGTTCGGCAAGTTGCGGCGGCGCAACACAAAAAGTGAACGCTTAACGAGCAACATTCATTGCCGCAAAACGGAACAGCAAAAGCAACAGCAAAAGCAAAAGCAACAGCAAAAGCAAATGGCGAATGCCAGGCCAAAGATAATGTAATCGAAACTGGTCGGATCGGCGAGCTGAAAGTGTGGCAATTTGTGGAATTGGCGCACCGGCCTAAGCTGCAAGGATGTTGCAACAAACAGCGGCAGCAACAGCAACAACAACGACAACAGTGACCAGCGTGTCGATGGTGGTGCAGAAATTGGTGGTGTTACCCGCCAGTTGGCCAATGGGAACTTAAACTTGTTCGTCTCTTGGCAAATTGGAGCATGCGGTCTATGAGTATTTATAATGCTTGCGGTTACTTCAGTGGTTAACTGCTCAATAGGAACAAAGACTATGCTTAACAACAACAGCAACAAAAACAACAACAACAACAAATGCATTAGCAACAACATTGGCAGATAAATTATACGCAAGATGCGCCCAGGTTTATGTGTTTATCCACTTAGTATTTGATTGCCGTGTGTAGTGTCATTAAAAATGTCAGCGTAGTTCAGTTCAAAGAATAAAAAAATAAACAACAACAACAACAACAGCAGCAGCAACTAGCATATGTCGTACATATGTACATATATCCAAGGGCGTAGGCAGGGGCGTTAGAAAGGGGCCAAAACATTTTATTTTTATACTATATCAAACACTACAAGTCTGTGGAGATTTAAAAAAAATCTTTCGAATAGAAACATTTTTGAGTTCTTTAAATCTCAAAAATTAAATTTTTTCAAATATATTTTTAAAGTCACTAAAGTCGATTGCCATTAAATAATTTTCGATTTAGGTATGTTTTTTTTATAGGTATGTTTTATATAATAAATAAAATCGTTCAAAATTTATTTCATGCAATGTTTTAATATTTAAAAAATTATTCTATTTAATTCAAAATATCAAACACAACAAAACTTTAGATATTTAAAAAAAAGTAATCGTTGAAAATTTTTCGTTTAAAATATTTGAAAAAACTGCTTTTGAAAGTAATCGTTGAAAATTTTCGGAGTTTTTTAAATCTCACAAATTTCATTTTTTCGAGCATATTTTCAATGTCACTAAAATCGACTGCCATTTTCGAATTCAACACAATTGTTTATATTTTTAGCTATTTTTTATTTGATAAATTAATTAATTCAAAAATTCATTTCATGCAATGTTTTGACATTTAAAAAATACTGAAATGTAATTTAAAAAGTTTTAAATATTATCAAATTTTTCGACATTTTTTTTGACTACGCCCTTGCATATATCGCATCGTATATAGACGACGATCGTAGCTCGTATAATGTGTGCTTACCGAACGTTTGACAAGTCAACTGTGGAGTTGAGTGCCCCTCAAGGCAAAAACAGACTCACACACACACACACACACACACACACACACACACGGCATATAATAGAAGCAGGCCAACAACAACAGCAACAACAACAACAACAACAACAGAAGCAGAAGCAGAACTAACTAAACTTGCCAAGTTTTATGCGTTTCAAGAATTTCGTAACTTAAAGAGATAGAAAAAAAACAACAACAACACAAATTTGCAATGAAACTTATTCACCGATGAATGTCATGTATGTGTGTGTGTGTGTGTTTCAATTACACATATCCACATTAGAAGACTACTACCTGAAAAATCAGTCGAGTGGCGCAAATGCCATCGCTACTACCAAGAAAAAACGGAAAGACAACCGAGCAATTGAAATCTAAAACTAAAGCTGAAAGTAAATGCAGTAAAAAATATAATATTATACTATAATCATAATAATGATCAGAAAACTCACTTGACTGGTCAACATAGATATTAGTTAGTTCGATATGCTAGTAAATAGTTGTCTTAACAGTAAATAACCAGATCGTAGAATTCACATTTTTTTTTTTTTTTTTTTTTTTTTTGGGGCGTTCAATTGACGAAAGTGACAGTCGACAGTCGACAGTCGTACGATGAACCCAACAGATTTGCGATGATTACAACAAATGTAGATTTTGCAATGCAACTTGGCCTTTGACTAACTCACTGACTGAATGTTTATGTGTGTGTGTGTGTGTGTTTAAGCCAAACATTAGACAAAACCACTTCCACTTGCAGCTGAATCTTAGACTTAGTCTGTGTCATTTGCTTGGCCAGTTTCACGAGACAGACACAGTTAGAAGCGTTAAGTAACATTTTTCAGTTGTTGCTGCAGATATTTGTTATTGTTGTTGGATTTTGGCAATAGCTATATCTAACGTGTTTAATATAGCATTTTATTATGCGGCACAGGCGCAGGCTCAAACATCAGGCCAGGTCAGGTCTAACTGGTTTGCTTTTGGACTCAGTGACAAAATATTTCGGCTATGCCTCAATATAAACTTCTATTTCACGTTTCTATTTCTATTTCTATTTCTATGTCTGTTTCTGTTTCTTTTTTTTTATTTATTTGGAATCTATGCTGGAACAGATTTGATAATGAATGAATTGTCGACACTTACGATTTGCAGCTCCGTCATGTATTTCTTCCACCACAGGAACTTTGCGTACTCGGGACCCATTGCCGACATCATATAATAGAAGTACATGCACACATGCACAAAGTTGTTCAACAGATTGGGGAATGTCGCATTGCCACCTGAAAGAACAATACTAAGAGCTTGCCGGGGGACAGGGGGGAATTATATTTAAGCTTGTCACATACCTGCCAAGAACTTGACCAACACCCATGTCTCCAAGGGCGTCACCGAATGATGATACACATGCAGCCACGTTATTTGGGATGACTTCTTGCGCAGCACAAAGAACATTGTGTCAGCGAACTCAGTTAATTTGGACAAGTAGTAAATATAGCAAAGGTTTAGCATCTAAAGAGAAAGAGAACAATAAACAGATTAAATACTGTTAAAATTATAAATAAAAGTGCTGTCCATAACTGATCAACGGTTGTGTCAACGAACTCAGTTAATTTGGGAGAGTACATAGTAAATATAGCAAAGGTTAAGCATCTAGAACAATAAAGATAAAAGTGCTGTCCAAAATTTAACAACAGTTTTAATAAGTACAAAGTATTATAATCAATTACAGCACAAAGAACATTGTGTCGGCGAACTCAGTTAATTTAATACAACAAATATTATCTAAAATCTAAAGAGATAGAAAACAATCAAGAGTTTAAGGGCTGTTTAAATATGAAATAATCCATAATAAATCCAAAACTGAAAAACAGTTTAAATAAATTGCAAAATATTGTAATCAATTATTGTTGTTATTATGTTATTGTTATTTGCGAAATCGATAATATTTTCTATTAATTTTATGGTAATTTTCTATAACCGGATGTAAGTACTATGCGCTTCTTTTGAGTCTAAGGTCATTTATTTTTTAGCTTGCGGTTCTTAGACCGCAACGAATGATGTCTTCAACCGAGATTAATGACATTGACAGCATTTTCATTTGAATTTCGTCAAGAATTTCATAGTCGTTGTCGTAAGATGTGAGACTCGCTGTGTGTTGGCACATTTCAAGCTGGCCACGGTGCGTATGCGCAATGTAAACAAACTACATGAAGGTGTCAAAGCGCCAAGCGTCATGCGGCATGGAAATGGTTGATTCATGATGCCAAATTAGCGAGTGACCTTCATTGTGTAGTTTATTGACTTGGTGGTGTTGGGTTTGTTTGTTGGACTTGTGGCGGATGTGAAACCCATCGATGGGCATCGAGAGTGTTGAGAGGATTATGCTTTTGGGGCATGACATGTTTGTTAGTTGTGCA
The DNA here is from genome assembly GCA_035042165.1 of Drosophila kuntzei. Classification (NCBI taxonomy): domain Eukaryota; kingdom Metazoa; phylum Arthropoda; class Insecta; order Diptera; family Drosophilidae; genus Drosophila; species Drosophila kuntzei. Next base: position 29,852 of record JAWNLU010001560.1, on the reverse strand, counting down.
ATAGTTGTTTGATAGTTTACATGGAATTTTGACGAGGGCCACAGCCCATTGATCTCTGCATCTCAAATAATAACAAATGACCGACAAAATGTTTGATTGTAAGTATTGTAAATGTTGTTAATTTGACTGTTTAACAATAAAATACAACCTTGAGTCATTGCATGTACTTTTGGGCCTTCTACTATTGCACTTTTTACAACACTTTTATGGTCTGAGTTGATTTTACGATTTATAAAGCGCGTCAAATCGACACAAAATTGTGTATTTAACTTTAAAGGCCTAATGCTTAACTATAATAATAAAATATGTATATTTAATTGTTTCTCTTTTTGTATTTTAAGTGAGCAGACAAATTGAATTGCTGGGACTTTTGAAGGTAAACAATAAGATTGACGGGCGTAACTAATTGCTAGAAGATCAACAAGAACCAAAACGCACTTTCAATTGGCCTCTCAACTTCAAATTATCTCTTTGCACTAAGCCATAATTAAGTCAGAAAACTATTTAACATTTATTTATTTATTTGAACTTTGATTCGCAGTGTCTGAACTTGAAATGGACGAGGGAATGACTCACTCATCCAATCAAAGACAAGTTAAACATTTGTGAATTGATAAGAGCATCAAATTGATTTCTTATTTTGTATATATTAAAATGTTGAAACCTTCAGGTTAGAAAGTGAGAGGTCTTAGAACTTACCCGTTTTGACATGGGACCATCCGAATAGTCAACCGGTTGGCACTTCAAATTATAGTTGGTCAGCCATCCAGCCATTAAATGCTGCAATCGAGACAGATCGAAATCAGATTGAAGCTAACAAAAATCAAATCCTCTAATGGAAACTCACCTCGTAGAACATATAACCGCTGAGCAGGACTTGAAAGGCATTGTAGATGACGAGGGTGCGACGTAGTTGGAAAGGCTTCCGATCCCGCATAAACAATGGACCCAGAACCAGCACCCAGGATAGATATATGGCGACCAGACCGAGTGTGAACAGCGGATGTTCCATGAGGGGGAAACGTTTAGCACGGGGATCTATCAATAAAAATAGTAAATGAAATGAAATTAAATTGACACCTGAATCGAATTCTTTAGGCATAACTGAGTAAATTTCATTTAATTAATATATATCACTTTACGTTGATTTATCCAGCGATTTTATCTAATTGACGATTTGCACGAGTGAATGAAATCGTGTCTAACTTCAAATAAATCTAAACAATTTGCCGGTTTGATTGTTTGTTTGTTTTTATTATAACGGCTGGGCTAAGCACAAGTAACTAGACAATTGTCTTGTTTATTTAGACGTAGGGTTTAAATAAAAAAAAAACCACAACAACAATTATAGTCAATTTGAACCGGATTTTCTAGCTGAAATTATTCAACTTAAATGGAACTACTACGAGTGCATATACTGAACTTATAAATGAATTATCTTACGCCTTGTTTTCAGACTATAAGTCCAGAGTTACAATGTCGTCATAGCGTAATTTGTGAATTAATATCTTGAGTGAACCCCATTTAAAAAAAAATGTTTATTGATTTGCTGCTCAATTTCCGATGTAATAACTTTCCAGCGTAAATATTTGTATCTTAAGTAAAATTTGTTATTGTCTCGAATTTTCCATTGCAAAACATTTCCATGCTAGTTAGAAGTAATTGTGAAGCAGCTCCTGTAATGTTTTGATTATATAATTATACCCTGTGTCAAGGTATATATTAAATTTGTGCAAAAGTATGTAACATTCAGACCTTATTAAGTATATAGGTATTTTGTTGATCAGCATCAGAAGTCAATTCGACTGAGCCATATCCGTCGTGTCTGTCTGTCTGTCTGTCTTTCTGTATGCAATTATTAGAGCATGTGGGTTTCTGTATACTAGAAATTTTATATATTGTTTTAGATTTTCATTCTTATTTCTGAAGACAACTTTCTGCAATTTGTACATGTATAATATATAAATGTAAGAATGTGTTAAAATAACAATATGTATGTTTAATACTTGCACACATGTGCACATATAATTTTTTGAATACCCCAGACCTTTTAAACTTTATAATTCATTTTTATTTTGTTTCCATTCATTTTTTCATTTAAGCTTACATATAATTTTTAATAGCTAATTTAAAATCTTATTTCAAACGTTATTATAAATGGGTTTTAAGTCGGTTGCTTTAATTCGACGTTGAATAAATAAATAAAATAAATATGTGCACATTTCTATGTCTGTACATATGCGTATATTATACCCGTCCAACTGTTTATTTCTGAGATAATAAGTGATCCTAGGGAATCAACTTGTCAAATGACATTACAATTTCTAATTATATTTATTATATTCAGAATCCTAGCACAACATGCTCAACTTATAAATTGTTGTGTTAGGTATGCGAAATAAAATATGCCTGATAGAAATACCTTAAATGTTTCAAAGCCAAGTTTGTGCTCTAAGTCTTTCGTTTTGCTTTTATTTGTTACGGACTTGGAACATCTGGCATTCAGATTTCTTATTATTTATACTAGTATATTTTGGCTCACGTTGTGAGGTAGCACTTATATACACAATTTGCATTGCTTTTAATTGCTGCTACCTTCCATTGACCTTTTCACCCGCTCGCGGCAGTCAAGAATGTCAATATGTTTCTATACACGTTATACGTTTAAAATGAAAACTAAACGAAAAGTCAGCCAAAAAACAAACGTTTGAGTACATGGCATATGCATCATCTTCAACAATGTTATTGTTATTAGTGTATATATATATTTTGTTGGTTTGCTTTTGTATGTGTGTGTGTACTGTACATGCTCAGCTGCACACAACAACGAGCTACAAATGACGACGGTCGCGTCAGAAAATTGTTTAAGATCAACTATGTAAATACATTTTAATTACGTTAATAATTGTCAAAAATACAATTGGCATTGCCAAGGTCGCACTTTAAGTAAGTAGATAAAGAAACCTTTTTTAATTGTCCTAGAAGTCTTTTTTTGGCATTATTTTTATTTTTGCCTTTTTGTGGCTTGCCAATTTTTGTTGTCATTTTGTTTTGTTATGATAAATGGCAATTCATCATTTTTATGCTGCGTCGTATTATATTATAGTTATGATTTGTTTATTATGATATGTTTACAACGTAAACTGCTAAACAAGTAGCTGCAGATGGAATGGACACTTTAACGACATTTTTAACTTCCCGGATTATAAATATTATAAGACAGAGATAGACAACTGACAATGACATCAGAATAACTTGGACAAGTTCTGTTCACACATATGGCTTAGGGGCCTTTTTTCTTTTTTTTTTTTGTATTTGATATTATTATTAATAGTCCACATTTGATATGGCTGCGGGACCTATCAACTGCATTTGCATTTGCATTTTGACGTAGACCTACCGCCGTAATCCTCCTCTACGAGCTGGTAGTATCGCTGCACCAGTCCCGTATAGTTGCGCGTTATATGGTGGGTCTTGAACTCATCGAGTGCAATGTTTGCTATTTCCACGACCATCTCGAAGCGTGTGCTGCTGTTGTAATAATTCATAGTCATTTTGCTAGATGTATTATCGCTGATGTTGTAATTGACGACGTTATTAATTTGGCTCAATTAGTTATTGCCTATATTCAAATGTGTCTTAATTAATATTATATAATGTTAATATGCTAATGTTAGCTGCTAACAGGATACGGCATGCTGTTTCGTTAAGTTCGCTGAGTTGAGTTCAATTTAAACTCGAAGCACAATATTTCGACACTCTTGAAAATCACAAAAAATTCATAGAATTGATCTAGTTAATTAGATTCGTTTTTAGCAGCACGCGCTTAACGCATCTGGATATTTTAGCCACCAAGTCAACAACCGCACCGTAGAAATGTTTATGCTCAACTGAATCTAAAACTTCTCAGCAATCACAAGATAAAGTAAGTTTTTAGCAGTAACAGAAGCAGCGACGCCGACGCAGACGCGACGCTTTGCAACTAGTACGAGTACATACACCTCTACACACACACACAAACACACACACACACACACACACACACACATACAGTCGAAAACACCTATAGGTTGGCTAGTCTAGTTGAAAAACTTAACGAACATTTCAGACAACCACACAGAACGGCGGAAGTTTCGTTGACTTCAGCTCAGCTATGTGTGTGTGTGTTAGTGTGAATTTAATTCTGTGAATGTGTGTGTGAGTGTGAGTGTGTGTGTGTGTTAACGGATTGACTTGGCTTAGCTTGGCCCACTGAGCACACGATTCGCTGTTGACTTATTTACCAAATTCATTGAATGGCATTCAACTTTGCATTGGTTGTTGTTGTTGTTGCTGCTGTTGTTGTTGTTGTTGTTCATGTTACTAACTGATGATGTTATCACTGAACCGATTGCAGTTTTAATGGGTCAATGTACCATTACCAGTAAGATTTAAGGAGGTCAAACTATACTGCAATATTGTATCAATTAAATTACTAATAGCCACATTTTATGTTATAGTTAATAGCGAATTTTGTAAGCTACCAAGATGATTGTACTCTTGTTTAAGATATCATTTATGACATATTTCTTTTTTCAATTATGTGATCTATTTTTAAAAGCTGACTCGTTTGAAATAAAAGCACACGTTTCTAAGGAATGTGCACTTATGTACATAGATATAAGAGTATATATGAAGGTCGACAAGACTTTCATATTTACACATGTAAATTTCAGAAACATTATTATGCCAGCAAAATATTTGTCTTTAAGCCATTTGAAAGTCGTTGACTTAATGCTAATTATTAATCGTATATGTTAAATAAAAAATTTGAAGATGTGGCATCCTTCACTAATTGTTAGTTTAAATTATAAAATCAATATAATCAGTCATTTAATTTTTGAATTGCCCAAAGTTTAAATTGTTTGAATTAATATTTAAGTGCAGCTTTTGACTGGTTTAAACGTATTCGATCTTGCTTGTTTCTTATGTAATTTATTTATGCTAATTTTCGACAATTTGATGATTTGATCTCCAATATAAATAGGGGTAAAACAGGTTCACATAAAATTTTAATAGATATTTGAACAGCGCACCCTGGGACAATTGTATATTACTACTTCAATTTAAATGAAATAATAAATCAAATATTGAAAATTATATTATGAAACTATTTTATAAAAATTGACATTTTGATGACAAAGATTTTAAATTTATGTCAAATTTAAACTTTGCACCACAGTGCAGTGCAAAAAGAAATAAAAAACAAGAAATTCGTATAATACCGCACGTTCCCTGAATGTTAGCTCAAATCTAATTTTATATTTAGCTGCCCATTCATATCTTCTTCTAACATAAACCAGATTCTAGACACCCTTGGAGTAATTTGAATATGAATGAGTAAGACACATGCGAATAGACAGGTACGTCCAGAATTGCTTAAACTTCAGACTTACTGGACATGAATTTGTTAATATATATAACTATAAAAACAAGTTAGCATCAAGGCAGATGCCAGAGACAGAGTCAGAGATAGATCCAGAGAAAACGTGTCGAAATGTTAAAAGCCGAAAAACCCTTCGAACGTGCAGCGATATCATCGGCGAGGTCGAAATCGGTTGTCATTTTATGTAAATAAAAATCTTAATTATGCCATTGAAATGAGCATGGCAACCAAAATTGACTGGTTGCTTACAAAGAATCATTTTTATAGAGCTCTTTTGACAAATTTAAACGACACGAGCTGGCAAATTGTTCTTTAAAGTGCTCTCGACCTTTGGCTTGATTATTTTGACCATGTTAATGTTGCCACTGCCACATCGTATGCGATTGCTACTGGGATTGGACTCAATGACGTCAGGATGACATTGCATTCGTTGTTGTTGCTAACGGTTTGATAAGCTCGACTTTAACTTCATATTGATCAGCTCTAACAAAAGCCGTAATACTAGTAGAAGCCTTAGCCAGAGTCGGCGTGATATTTCACGGTCTAGGTCTAGGTCTAGGTCTAGGTGAGATGCCGGTAGTCGGAAGTCAGCCAAGTAGACAACCGAGCTGACCAAGTTCGATGATAAATAAGCATTTAGTCAAACAATTAAGCCGTCTCTTAGTAAGCTCTAGTTAGCCAATGGCAAAACACTTTGACTCAAACCAAAAAATAATTTACATTTTTGCATATTTTGATTAATAACCAAGGCATTGTATTTTGGCAGTTGTTAAAATTTGTAAATCTTAATGCAATTTGTCATAACTTTAGTGAAATGCTAGACTCTTATACTACATAGGAGTTTTATGACATGTTAACACTAAAATAAAAAGTCATGCCCCAAAATTGCAAAGTCATTAGACGCCGATTAAATTGCCGATCTGTGAAATACGCTTAAAATGTGAAATAACATAATCAAAAAATGCAATAATTTTAATTAGCAAAGTCATTAAATTTCTAATTGAATTAGCACAACGTGCCGGGGGAGTAGGTTTTTCTTAGGGATCCAACTTCGGGTAGACCACTCGATTTCTGACCGTTAACAGCTGTTGTTTATCGTGGATAACGGAAACTTTTCGAAAGTCAGAGAGCTGCTAAGTTACTGGCAATTAATAATCTGCTATTAATCCGGTCATCTGATCATTCTAATTAAATAATTACATGAACCTAGTCCGAGTTGTTGACAAAGTTCTCTCATAAAACGTCATTCCCATGTAATTTTTCCTTTATGACCTCAATGCATTTAATGGGAATACTATGATCCATTTAATCCATTATATATAAATACTATGATTAAATCTTGGTTTATTGTTTGAATTTGTATATTTTTAACTGTCATTGTTCTTGTTTGTAAGTACAAATCAGCATCCTTGTGTGACATATATTATATTATTTTAAACTAACATTTCTTTATACTTTTTGTGCTCTAAATATTTCGCAGTTAAATTTTTTTTTTCTTTACATACTTTTAAAATATAGAAGTCTTTTTATTTTATAATGGCAGGTGAGATCAAACGTCAAGATGTGCTGGTCTTAATGGAAGAATTATTGACCTGATTCAGTCAAAATCAGGCATAAAGTGGACATGTGAATCATGTAGGGATGCTGAAAGGAACATGATGGGATTCATGAGGCAGAATAAACTAGGATTTTGGACGGTTTAAAACTGTGTTCGTTTGTTTCTCAACTTTGGATACCAATTTTAAAGGTAATCGTTGGTATCGTTGGGTCACATGAATGTACTGCCCGTTTATTGTTTATTATATTGCTTATTATATTGCTTATAATTATAATTATAATCGTTGATTGTTACAGAATAAATTTCGTTCTTCAGTTTTATTTATTTTTTTTATTATTTTAACTTCGACTTGATGCGGTCGACATCAAATAATGGAATTAAAAATAAAATAAATGTTTGTTTTGCAAAAAAGGAAATGTATTATTTATTTCAATTATTATTAATAGAGTATCTGTGAGTCTAAAGTGTTTAAAACACAAATATTTTGGTACTAATTAAAAGCACAAGCTGAAAAGTTTGTTGGGCAATCCCCATGGCAATTGTTGTGGGCCAAAAGAAACAGTTGTATAGTAACTATTTTCAGTAAAAAGACCAAAGCACGATCCCCAAACTCTCGAAACTTAATATTTTGTCTATATGCCAATGGCCATGTGGAAGCCCAACTGCTAATCAGTTGGCCAAATATCCATGATGTGCTCACAATTTCTAGACAGGTAAATGCTAAATCTAATACTGCATATATACTATATACGTCATATTTATGAACGTAGCCAGCATTGGCTTTAAGGCCAGTCGAGGTACTAAGTCGAGTCATGACGGATCAACAACCGGACAAGCTGTGATGGCGAAAAATCCCCCTCGACTTTGCATGGACTTTAACTGAAAGAAAAAACAAATGAGAATCATAAACGTTGTTTACGATTGCTGAAGACCCCAAGACTGAAAACGTTCTTGGCAACATTTAACGCTGAACTTGAACAACATTTTGGCTTATGAATTAATATGCTCGAAATTATAATTGAGCGCGAGATCGTCTTGGCCCAAGAATAGATCGTCAGACGGTGCGGTGCGTCTTCAGCAATTAAATTTCAGCTTGAACTTGACATACTGAATGTGCTGTTGGTTTTTCTTTTCTTTTGTTTATTTTTTATATTTTGATTTTAATTAACCAAAATCTGTTCCATCTAGAATTCATATTATTTATAAATTATTAATTAATCACATTTGATGCTAAACGTTAAGCGGTACACAACTTGGTGATACTCGTGTGGCGTCTAACTGTTTGTAGGTTTATCGGCTTCTTAACTTTAAGCGCAGATCAGGAAACGGAAGTATATTTTCTAGCTGTTCTCGTTGTTGTTGTTCCTGCTGCTGTATACTAATCTTTTTTTTCTTTCAATGCGTTAAACAAGTTTTCGACAAGGGCACAAAGCCTCAACGGTATTTCGCTGGCTTCGATTAGCCGCTAAAGTGCTGAGGTTACGATTTCTAGGCGCTAAATTATTAACCGGCGTGATATAATTCAACTGAGGTATAACCATATTGTTTTTGAACTCAGCTATTTCCGCTTTTGAAACACGTTTTATTTGCGCCATACTTACGACTACTATGGAAATAAGATCTAACTGTTGGGAATACTATTCTAAGATCGTAGTGCAATGACTCCAAAATAAGCTTACGTTGAAATTCAAGAATTAGAAAATCCAGTCAATTTACATTCTAAATACTATGAAATTTTCATCATCCCAAAATATCATTATAAATAGCAATTATTTTCAAAATTTTGAGACAGTAAAAAATTGTATGATTAATGATAAAAAAAATGATAATATTTCTGATAGAAGCAAAATCATAAAATCAAAAAGATTTATTAACTGCTTATTTAATCCAGAATAATTGTAAATATTATGTAAACCACATTGTTTCCGCAATGCAGTCAACTTAGAGCTGGAATGTGTAATTAGAACAACGCAATCGTATTATTGTGAAAGTGCAAAGCTTTTAACTAATCGATGCTGATCCAAAGTTAAGCTCAATCCAAACACAAGCTCAACTTTGAAAGAAGTCTGGCAACTTCTGATGAAGCTTTAAGTTAAGCTGTACGCAACGAACAATAGATGGCGCCAAAAGCATTGCAAAGTTAGCAACAAAACTTTATGTTACACATTCAACAGCTTAATAGCGTTACTAAACTGAGAGCTTTTAGTTAATAATAGTTTAAAGATGATAATTATACCATTAAGTGAACAGTTTGTAGCTCTTAAAAATGTACCTATTCAGTCTATAAAAATAAGTTTATATGCCTGTCAATGGAGACAGTACTTGATCATTATAAAATTCAATTGTTCGGAATATTGCAGTGTCAAATTGGGAATTTTAAAGAGTGAAGAGCTGCCTGAAACATTTGGGCAAAGTTATTCAAACGTCTAATTGCAAATTTGTGAAAAAGAACCCCAAAATGAAACATGCAATAATTAATCAAAAACCAATAATAATTGTTAACGGTTTCTTCGATACCTTTGTATTCGTTTCTATGTAAATATTTGCGGAAGAAATTTGCATAATATGCAGCGGCTCGTGTCTCTCAACTCTCGACTCGCGACTCTCGACTCGCTTGATTTGCGGCTGCCTCCTAAGCCAAGTCGAAGCATCTGCAGCAAAATAATAAACCAAATCAATAGTCAATCGTTTGCATATGATTATGATAGTGTGTGAATGAGCAAAAAGCAAGAAACAAATTAAATCGAATCGAATCAAAGCGAGTTGACCGGAAGAGTTCGGCAAACGTTGCGTATGAGTGATGTCTATTGATTGGCATAAGTTATTGAAGCTGCTGATAAGTGTAGCGACTATTGGGTGATCAGCCAACCTTATCATATTTATTAATCTTGGCTAATAACTAATAACCAATAACTATTCAAGCCAAACTGGACGAGTTTCTTCAACGCCGCTTAACAAGGCAGGGTCAAGTTCAATTCGCCGGTGACACAGTTATCCGAAGTTGAACCTCAAGTGACCCCAGCCTCAGACGCAGCTAGGTAACAGTCAGATTTACCATTCGAATCAATACAAAGATAGCCTCAAACTTGACCCGGAAGTGACATTGACTCGCATTGTGATTGCTGTGATGCTCAAGAATCCAGCCCTGGGCCTTTAGAATTCATATGTAAATGATCAAAATGATATAATAATTTTTGACTGGTTTTTTCTTTTTCCTCACCGGACAAGTGTCTCCTTGAATAGAGACCAAATTAACGGAACTCATAAGAAACCAAATGTCAACCTTGATGGGCCCCAAGATTTTCACTTAATTACCCGATCTCCACTTATTACGTGTTGTAAACGTGTATTAAATGATTTAACAACATGTTAAAACATTTTGCTTACACAGCACTTGTTTTGTTGGCCTAAATAGAGTTCAATATGCAGAATTTTTGTAGGCGTGTAACTGGAAAATGTTTAAAGCTCAACGCAACTAGAAGAAAGAAATTAAAAGTGGGACACGGTTTAAGAATTAAAGTGGCAAATAAATGTTGCTAAAAGTATATAAAAGTATCTGTTATGTATTAGCACTTAAATGCAATACCATAATTTTGAGCTAATAACAACAAATATGGAAAACATTATTTATGATTTGAAACTACAAATGCTGAAAACGTAACCGACAAATCAATTAAAATTCAGCCAACAACTATTTGAAATACAATAACCGGCAAACAAGACACCAACAAGACAAAAAATATTAAAACACAACAACAACTACTTCAAAAAGCTGTTGTCATTATAATTATCAATAGAAAAACGAGACTACGATTATTCGAAAGATGCGATGCGATACAACGCAATGAAACGCAGCTTCCCAGCCTGCCTAATGAAGCGCCCCAAAAGAACATTCAACAGAAGATGAGGCAAAACAAAAACAAAAACAAAAATAACAACAACAACAACAACGACTACAGACTAAACTAAAGCTTATATAGTCAACTAGTTAAAGCGGTAGGGGGAAGCGTAAAGTCAAAACCTATAGACGAAATTTTTATACATAGCGGCGCACAAATCGGTGTAGCAATTCAGTACGCGTACAAGTCTCGTGGGTAGCGGATGCCAGCAGAGGTCTCTCTCCCTTAATAATACTATACTACTACTACCAATAATTATAAAGATCTGTTAAAAAATAAGAAGAAGCAGATGCAGACGAAGAAATACAAAAAATCAGTTGTCATGGTGTTAGCATTAATAGCAGTCACTGTTGTCGCTGCTGTAAATTAAGTGACGATTGCGACAGGTGCATGTGCTCGACATTTGTCGGTGTATAAATTCAGATTTATCTACATACATACATCAAATTATATATACATTTGTATATGTATTTAATGACTTTATTGCCGTGAGGAATTTGTGTGTGTTTATATTTATGTGTGTGTGTGTGTGTGTGTGCACAAGGATGAGCGCCTAAAAAGCGGTTGAAAAACTCATTGGTTTATTTAGTATACGACCCATGTAACCAGTTGGTAAAGTGCTACACAGTAAAAATAATCCGGGATACTGAAATAAAATTAATTCAATGCGGTGTGAGAAGTATATAGTAATACCGCATTTTCTTAAACCAAGTACAAAATAATTGATTCAAGCAGGAAATTTCTCGGAAATATTTGCATTTTCGGGGTGCTCTAAATTTTTGTTTAGTTGGATTGAATATTTTAGACTTCTTTGACTTTTTAATATTGAGTCGTTGTCACTTTATTAATTTTTTCTTAATTTAACAATAATATCCTGAATACATACTTATAAAATGAAAGCTAAAATCAAGAATTTTCAACTTAATCATTTATTTGTTTTGTTATGTTATGTTATTTTTTTCTGTGTACGTGCTGTCTTTTCTGTTCATAAAACTGTTATTTTAAGTATTTAAGAACTCTGAACTAAGCACAGTACTAACTATGCAAATCATATGCAAAATCCAACTGAGCACGAGTGTCAAAAGGTTTTCGACAAGGTCATTCAACTTTTGATTGGGCCGAGTCAACAAAATGGCGCATATTTCTTACAAATCTTGGTTTTGGGCTCTTCGATTTGTCAATTGTTGACACAATTTTGCTGCACACCTAAGGGTTAGTCAAGGCCTACGATTCCAAGCCCATTTTAACAAATGACTAACCAAGTGGAAATGCGCCGAGTCCAAATCCAAAGATGATCGTCATATGTGACATATTACCGCAACGAACCGCGAATTATGTGACTTTTTGACAGTTGCCAGGTTCCCACAATGGTCTTGTAGGTTTTAATGGGTTGACCAATGACCAATGGTCAGAACTGGCCAATATCGAATATATGACAAGGCCTTCAGCTTTAGTTGCTCATTAGCCAAGTGCAAATTTGATGTCCATTTGTTTATTTCTCTTTTTCTATGCGTCAGTCTTAAAATTGATAATTCAAAAACTCGATTCTGTGCGGCACAGATTTTGTTTTTGCTTTTCCAAAAAAGGTTTTTCAACTTCAGACACCTTTTAGCACCTTTATTTCGACGCTCATTTTCTGGTTCATTTCGCATTTATGATTGCAGCAAACAACAATAATAAAAGCTAAAATATGACCACAAAAAAACCAAACAGTGCAGGAAATGAGCCAAGTTAAAAAAGCAAACCAGTTGCTTGCCCTTCAAAATATTTATTTGATCGAACTCAATGTATGAAAAGCTCAAGAAGCTGCCCAGAATCACGAGTATGGTGTGAAAAAAAAGAAACAGAAACAGAAATTGAAATAAAAACAAAAGCAAAAGCTGAAACTAGAATTAGCCTCGGAAATGGCCAAAATCCGAGCAGCAAAAGCAACAATCGATTGAGAAATAAAAACAACAACAACAAGAAATGCCGCTTAATAGCCACTTGATATATTGTTAGAGCTGCAAATGGCCTTTGTGAAGTTCAAGTAGACACTTGTTGCAGCCATCTGACCGCCGTGTTTACAGTTATTAGCGGTTATTTTTAGTGCTGTTGTTTTGGTATTACAATTATTTAGCCGTTGCGAACAGCGGTTAAAGCAACTTGGTGATATTATTATTATCATACATACGTAAGTTTCATAATTTCAACCTTCGTGTTGTTCCACACACATGAAACACAGCATCCTAAGCCAATCTTTGAATCCTACTAGGTGCCCCCAATTATCATAAAGTTACTTTCCTTTACTTTAATTTTAATGAGAATAATTTACTTCAACTGTTACATCATAATTTCACAATACATAAAAAATAAGCAAATGTTTTCTTTCGGCCAACAAGAGTCTCAAGACCAAAACAAGACAAGAGATGCTGTGATCTCTTAACTCTCCAACTTAATTTGCATCAAAGAAGTCAACTGCTTTCGAGTTTCTTTAGTTTCTTCCGTGCCCAGCAACAGCAACAGCAGCAAAACAATAGATTGAATAAATGTTAATAGTGGCAAAACGACTGATCAGTTCTGCCACTTCTTTTTAAGCAGCATTAACATATTTTTAAATATTTATGATCTTGAATAGAAATAAAAAAAAACCGAAGCTTTTACTAACTTAATTTCTATTTTGATTCCCGCCCGCAGAACATTGGATAAAACTCGTTCGCGCTTAGCAGATTTTTAAATTTCATTCGAAAATTACAAAAATTAATTAAAATTACTAAAGCAATTGGAGGAATTGAAAACGAATTTAAAAATGGCGGCCGTGAACGCATCACAAACGGATTATTGGAACTTTCTGTTCATTGAATTGGCTGGTGAGTAATTAAATCGAAATATTTTATTGAATTCTAATGATTATAATATTTTATTTTAGATCCACGTACAAATGATTGGTTTCTGATCAAATCGCCATTGCCATTGTTGACCATTCTGGGCTTCTATCTGTACTTTGTGCTATCCTGGGGACCTCGTTTTATGAAAGATCGCAAACCTTTTAAATTGGAACGCACTCTGTTGGTCTATAACTTCTTCCAGGTGGCACTGAGTGTGTGGATGGTGTACGAGGGTGTGGTTATTTGGAGATATTACAGCTGGCGTTGTCAGCCTGTCGACTGGTCACGCACTCCAAAGGCTTATAGAGAGGCTCGTGTTGTCTACGTTTACTATATGGCCAAAATAACTGAGCTGCTGGACACGATCTTCTTTGTGCTGCGCAAGAATGATCGCCAGGTGACTTTCCTGCATGTGTATCATCATACAGTGATGCCCATGATCAGCTGGGGCACCTCCAAGTACTATCCAGGTGGACATGGTACCTTCATTGGTTGGATCAACTCCTTTGTGCATATCGTCATGTACTCGTACTATTTCCTATCAGCCTTCGGACCCCAAATGCAAAAGTATCTGTGGTGGAAGAAGTACATAACCAATCTGCAAATGGTAAGAAATTATGGCAATTAATATATGAGATTGTTTCTTAATTAAATCTCATTCCATAATAGATCCAATTCTGCTGCGCCTTTATACATCAAACGCAACTGCTGTACACAGACTGTGGATATCCGAGATGGTCTGTCTGTTTCACACTGCCCAATGCCGTGTTCTTCTACTTCCTGTTCAATGACTTCTACCAGAAATCCTACAAGAAGAAGCAGGCAGCGGCCAAGGCAAAGGCTGATAAAGATAGTAACAATAATAACGACAGTTGTGCCAAGAACTTTAATGCCGCAATCCAAGCATCGACAGCTCAGAAGAAGGTGCTGTAAGATGCTAACCGGCTAACCATCCTCCCCATATTCCCCCCATTTCCCCCATTTCCCCCATTCCCACATTCCGCAAATCTTCCATCTCCCAAATACTCGTACAAAGCGGGAAACACACGGGAACAACGCACATATGAATTGGCATATATTGTATGAAATTGAACCTTCTTTCTGCCCATGGATCGGGCGTTGTTCTATGTACAACTTTGTTGACTAATTTGTTAAGTAATCCGCCGCAGCCAAAAAAAGAAAAAGAATGAAGAAGATCAGAGATAATATTGAGAAAATGAGGTTTGAGTTAGTAGACAAACAATTCAATGCTTTTTTCACAGCCATCGCTTCGTTTGATGTGTGTTATGTTTGTGTTTCTTTATGAACCGACACAAATGAAAGAAGTTGTATGTTTATTCGGCCCAAAGTCGAATTAAGTTAAGTGAACGAGGAAATTAGTTGTGTAAATAAGTTAAGGTATGCATCGGACATACCAAAAAATGTCTTGCTTAGATTTTATACATATACACACACATATAGAATAATGTTCATATTGATATTGGTATGTAAAGTACTTAGATATAAACGAAAAGAAACCACAAATACAAATATAAATACAAATATATTTACAAATTAAATTTAAATATTTTTCAAAAAAAAAACAAAACAAAACAAACTACATTGCGTATACTTAATTTCTGGTGTTTAATGATATTGCGATTTTTATTGTATATCATACGGATATGTACGAGTAAAATAATCTTCGACAGTCGCACAAAGCAGCGGAAACAGAAAGACATTAAAGTGCTCAAAATGGTACCATCGACATGGCCAAAACACATAAATTATTGGCTAAATCACTGATCGCTGGGAGTGTCAGAACAGGTCCATGATCTGATCGATGTTAACCATGCAGTATGTCCAGTTCATGAATTTTAATATTGTTGCAAAATAGACATTGCCATTGTTAACACCATGAGTGGCTAGAACACAATCCGGCAATTCGGCAATCAAAGGTCTATTTGAGACTTATTTCCAGTTCACCTTGAAGATGACAGTTGTTCAGATAAAATATAAAATAATACAATCGATGGGTTTTCCACAAAACCTTTTATTGATCAATCATTCAAAACGGAACCTTAAAACCAAAGCGGAAGCTTAAGCCATCATTGAAGAGCGTCTCAACAGTAGCATTTAAGCCGGTTCGCACTTGACCTTGATCTTGACCACAAGACAACACATAAGTGTGTGATCGTTGTTGATCTTTTGATCGTCTGATTGGGTGGCATTATCATATTTGAATTTTGTTTCATTTATAACAGATTTCAGCGCAGGGTCAGCCTAAACGATTTATGATGCCAATTTGGAATTCTATTAAAATCGGCAGCATTAGAACTATCGGAAATTCAAATTAATGAAATTTAAATCGAATTTTTTTATTACTTTAGCAACGTTTCATGGGAATATTCTTCTGATAAATTACAATAAATATTTATAATGTTTCCAACATATTTTTGAAAATATTTTCAGTTAACGCCTCAAAATATGCCACGATATTTACGGCTTAAATATTCACACTTTTATGCTTTACGTAATAAGTTAAATAAGTTTACAGGTATTTTTTTATTATAATACAATTAGATGTATATACTAAAATTAATCACAAGTTCTTGGGACCATCGCGCTGTTCATTTGATCTCTGGATGAAACGGATCGTTAAGCAACGTTCTAAAATCATTTGCATATTTGATGATTAATGAGATACTTATTAACTCTGTTGAAACTAGTCAAGGGTGTGCGACAATAGTCAGACCATCGTCTTCCAGTTTCTGGAATAACTTGAATGACACAAACTTGATCTCGGCTCAACTTCAAGTTTCGGGACTAAACTATACTATGTAAAGAAATAGTTAGTTATCTATCTAAATATACATTTGACTTTTGTATAATGCTTATGCTTATGCCCTTTGCTAAAACGATGCCGGGTATGACACAAAATTAGAATATATAATTTTGGATTATTCTATTCTTCATCTCGTTATTCGTAGTCGCCATAATGTCTCACAGTTTCGATGAACCTGAAATCATGAAATCAATTGCATAACTATGAGGCACGCGAGTCAAGTCCGGCCCCAAGGCCCTGAGATTTGTATGAATTAATGACCCCGGCATTAATCATTGCAATAAAAGAAGTTCAACAAGAAGTTGGAATCTGCATAATTATTCTTTGGGAATCGTCCGACACGCGCTGATATTCAACGGGGAATCCATAGGACTGGTTTAGCATATGCTAAGAACCTTCCCGAAAAGTCAACCAGAAAATCATATAAAATATATATAGAAAAAATGCCGAGTTAATTAAAAAATGTTAAAATATTATTTTATTTTGTTCAGAAACAGTTCAAATTCGAAAATCAATAATAAGTTTCTTGCATTTCTCAATACTTAAAACAAAATATACACAGATACAGACATGCACAAAAGACACACATACACACAATCAATCACACACACACGTACACACGTACATTCACACTAACACTTACACACCTAGGTATTTGGATTGTAATCTTCTGCTGTTTGGCATAAACATTATACATTATACATTATACAAGTTCATTATTCAGAATATTTTCATATACAGATAGGGTTAAGGATACATTAAACTCTAGACTAAAGCCCCGCTCTAAGAAATGTAAAGCTAACCTAAAGACAAAACCCCAACCGGATCCCAATGTTAATTGAGTCCAGATACATGTTAACTCATTCCAGCTTCAGGGGTTTCACACTGTTGTTGTTCAGATCGATGTATGGCTTGAATTCTCTGGCATTGGCATTGTTATTGTTGTTCATATTATTGGTAGTGGTAGTTTGCATTGGCATACAACCCATACCGCCGGCAGCACGTAGGGCCGATTGGGCCAAGTTAAGGCTCCTACCGCCATTGCGGATCATTCCATTTGAGTCAAGGCTCTTTGACTTGTTGTAGGTCTTGCGATAGAAATTGCCAAACAGATATAGAAAGATGACCGTGTTGCCCACAAAGAAGAAGGTGAGAGTCTTGGGCATGTTGCATCCCTTGGCACCCACGGCAAGCATATAGCCAAGAATGAGAACAAACTGAACGAGCTGAATGCTGGTCATGTACTTCTTCCACCAGAGATACTTCTGGTATTGGGGTCCCATTGCGGCGACCATATAATAGAAGTACATTATGATGTGCACTCCCGAGTTGAGGATGCCAATGATGACGCCTTGCTCTCCGGGCGCATACTTCAGATAGCCCCAGGAGAAGAGCACTGTAATGGTATGATGATAGACATGCAGGAACGACACCTGATTGTTCTTCTTGCGCAGCACAAAGAACGTCGTATCCAGCAGATCAATGATCTTCGAGAAGAAATAGAACCAGGCGCCCGAATAGAGTCTCAGATTTTGGTCGCGAGTACGATTTATCTCACACTTCTTTGAGAATATCGATGATATAACATTGCTCTCCTGTATCGACTGTGAACAGGATGGATAAAGCAATGTTTAGTTATGTTATTGCGATAAGTATACGCCCTGTATGCTCACCGTATGACACATCCAGATGGAGTAGCACACCTGAAAGGCATTGTAAAATACCATAATACGCTTCAGATCCATCGGCTTGCGATTCTTCATATACTCCGGTCCAATTTTGAGCACAAATGCCAGATAAATCATTACCACAGCCACCACCGGACCCGGTGAACTCATTAAAAACCAACTGTCCACAGTTTCATCTACGCAAATGGGATTGTATTTGTATATATAAGTAAAAGTGGGGAACAGATCAGTTCATTAGATACTTACCCACACCCTTGGCCAAGCCTGAGATGCGCTCGTTGAATATCTTCATGTAGGTCGTCATTTTGGCTGCGACTGCAATGAAAGAAATCGCAAAAATGATTTTAGAAATTTCGTTTACTTGCGGATATTTTTGGGTGCTTGACGCTCGACTGCCAAATTATTGAATGAAATATTCTAAAACCCAGCTGCTTAGACAGGCCACGCACGTCCGCTTAAGCTGGAGCTGGAGCTGAAGCCCGGAGCCGGAGCCGGTTGCTTGATTATGCTCGCCAGTTGAGCGTGAGCGGCATAGGAATGCAGCTAAGCACGCAAATATTTTATTTAATAAGAAAAGAAAATGCTTATCCCATATGCAAAGCGGGACGTTGCGACGCAAGCCCAAAAACTGCCCGACAGTCGATGAATGACGCCAGCGACTAAGTACGAGTAATTGTCACTATAGAACGACAATGAATCAATGAATCAATGAATCAATGATCGCTGATCACTGATCAATGTCAGCTACCATATGCAGTCTAAGTTGTTATCAAAAAAATAATAATAATCAAAATCAATAACATGAGAATTCGCATAATTAAAAGTCTCGGCTTCTTGGTGGTTGTAGTGGTTCTGTGGTTTCAACCACAACTTGGTGGCTTAAAGACCTGATCAACTTGTATATGAGTGTGAGTGTGTGTGTGTGTGTGTGTGTGTGTGTGTGTGTGTGTAGTGGCATTCTTCAAGGCTAGATTTAAGTTTTTCGCCTTGGCACTAAAGTCGTATAACTTTGGCATTCATCTTGCAGATACCAAATGTATCTGTGTTCGCTTTCAGCATTCAAGATGGCGCATCTGACAGATACATAAATGCTTTGTATATGTGTAGGTAATGTTCTAAACATTAACATATAGAAACATTTGCTGCTTGGATAACTCGCTCGTGGATAACTCATTTAAATACGAGTCTAAATACATATGTATTCGTATTCGTATTCATATTCGTATTCGTATTCCTTTTGTTATTTAAATTGCACACGGAACAACATTGAGCACATTACTTGCCTATTTTGGGGGTCTGTCAATCTTCCTATTCTATGCTATTCCTATTCTTCAACTAAATGTGTATATTTTAATAATTAAGAGACATTAATTTTCAATTACTTTACGTTTGCTTTTCTTGTTCTTTGTGTTGTTAAATCTTTTTTGTGGCTGTCGGGCAACTTGATGGGTAACTTGAATTTGATCTACTCGTAGTGTTTAGATCCGTAATATAGTGAACACTTCCGGTTAGTGGCCTCGTAAGGGCCACAGAATAATCCAGTATTTTTGATGTTTTGTATAATGTGCAAGTTCTTAATATTTCCAGTTATCACAACTGGAAATTTTAGATCGCGCCTTAATTATAATTTGATTATTGAATTGAACTTGATGTAAATTAAAATGTGAGATTTATAAATACTGATTGAATAATTTCAATCGAAACGTTCAGTGCAAAGCCTTCTCTATTTTTATTATTATGTTTTGTGCTCTAGTTACAAATTGTTATGCAAAACATTAAGGCGCGTGCAGTACACATGGCGTATAATTGATATATTTGTATATATATAACAATCGAGAGAGTGTGGCAGTTACTTAAATACATTTAACACCTGTCGACAACAGTTTCCAGAGTCCGTTTGATCACTTTATCACTGATCGCACACAGATACTGACTGACCACATTTGCAGCTCGGCCAATTTGAGAGCCTCGGGTCCAGTTTACACAGCGTCTGGGCCACCTTTAAATGGTCAACGTTGCGAACCGTGGACGATCTCTATTCCATTCTGATTTGTATGCATAACATCAGCTGATCGTGCTGCTAGCGTCAGAGTCAGACTGACACTGGAGACAGGAAAAATGAGCAGTGCGACCAAAAATGTGACGACAATGGAGAAACGAGCCGACAAACTGGCAAACTGACAAACTGACAGACTGTTGACAGTTCCAGTGACTGCCTCCCCTTCCCCTTATCCATCCCCATCCCCATTTCCATACTCTTCTCTCTGCCCTTGCCCTTGCTACACCTTTTGTGTGTTGTGTTACAGTTTGCCACCGTTTTGTAACCCAAAGGCCGCTGGGCGGCAGTCAAAACTGTCAGTCACTAGGCTCTTCCGTGTGCGCCTCATTAGCAAAAATGTTAAAATGTAAAAATAATAAAAATAAAAATAAAATTAAACAAATGAAAGCAATAACAAAAAAGATAACATAAAAACAACATAAATAAAAAAAATACAGCAGCGTACGCAAGACTAAATTGATTTGTATGCATAATTGATTTTGCGAATTTTGTAGCCTTTAACAGCGTGTATTTGTTTCTCCTTATTGTTGCTGTCTGAAATCGCAGCATTGTCAGAATCGGAATTGCCCAACGATCTACGAGTACAATATATAATATATATACACTGGAAAAAAAGACCTACTTCTGAAATCAAGAACATTCATCTTAAATATTTTGTTCTTAAAATAATACCATTTTAAGACCAAATTAATAAAGCTAAGAATATTAATCTAGAAATTCGCAATTCTTAATATAAGAATTAAAAATCTTAAATTGATAAGAAAATATAAATATGTCAAATATACAAATATGGCTCTCTGGTTAGAGTCGCCGCTTCCGTTTGGTGGTAACAAGTCGAGGGATCGAAACCCGCCCTAGCCAAGGAAAAAACATATAATCGAAATATTTATAAAAAAAAATAAATCCAACAAAAGTATAAATATCAAAAAAAAATATAAGTTTCAAGATAAAACACCTGCCTTATTTTTTTATTTTTGGTTTGAGAATTTAAGACTGTTTGGTCTTAAATTAAGAACTTATTCTTATTTGAAATGTTCTTAAAATCAATATGTTTTCTTAATTTAAGAATTTTATGTTCTCGACGCATTTTTTAGACCAAAATTCTTAGTTCTGATCTTGATTTTAGAACATTTTTTTTATCAGTGTACAGTTTGATCCATGCTCAAGCACCTCACAATCACACAAATTTGTCTAGATGCTTGATATAATCTAATTGATGTGGGGAAATCACCCAAATCGAAGATGAAAAAAAAAACTGCTGCCAATTTCAAACAATCGAGCTAAGGTCGTTGTGACCCCCTTGAGTTTTGTTTTGACTGTTCGGTTCTTCTTCTTGTTTCACACGCTTTTAATACTGCAATTAACGATCTTAAGCGCAGCTGCATCTGCAACTTGTAACTTGCACTTACATAATTACACTGGGCAAATAATTACACGCCAATCGGGCGACAAATGTGTTTTTGTATTTTTTTCCCCTCGTTTTTCACACAAATTGACAAAAGCCGTGTGACCCCCAAAACACCAAAACCCGAACACCTGTGCCCCTGCACCCCAACAGATCTGAACCCGGCACGGAACGGATGTTTAGTGTGTGTACACTGTACATATTGTAACGAGATTTTCACACGCATACGTGCTGTGTTAAATTCAACATTCCCCATAGGGTTTTATCTACCTTTTCTATATGCTTATACTTAAACATCTCGAAGTTGATTTATAATTGTGTCATTTTTAAAAATAAAGTATTGTTTTCCACTTATTTATCTATTTGTATGGAAAAGATATTCCTTTCAATATTTATCGCCTATAATTTCAATATTCTCATAATTACTTGTACTTTTTTCTTACACAGTCGAACTTCTCTAAAGCGAACAAAATGAAACACTTAGTCAAGTCTATTTAAACAATATACGAATATCTTTAAAATATGTTTTTTCTGATTGTATTTTTTTTTTATAAATATTTAAGTACGTCGTTAACATTTTTTAACTGCTATAGCAAGTGCCAAACTGAGATTTCGAGACAACATTATTTAGTAAATTGTAAAATAGTTTCGTTTACATAAATACTTAATATAATATAAGGTGCAGAGGCTAATCAGTTAGTTCTGCCTAAGTTATTCGTAAGTATATTAGTAATGCCTGTATCTGTGACTTAGCCCTCGAATTAATTTAACATTCCGACAAGTGTGGCCGAAACGGTGCGTTGGCAACAGGCGTAGACAATGTACAGACAGACAGACAGACAGACAGTCAGACAGACAGAGAGGCAAGTTACCATCGAGAGTTGTGCCTGGGCTAGTGTTTAATTACTTGGTAAATATTTGCAACGTTAATTGGGTTTCGGGTTTTAAGTTTTTGGGGTTTTGGCTTTTCTTTCATTTTGTTTTGTTTTTGGTTTTTGGCATTTTGTCGCTTGTCAGCAGTAAAATGCTTTGGTTTTCGTGTGAAGATTGCACGTGCTTCGGTTCCAAAGTAATGCTCCATTTACAGTTTGTACTCGTATGTGCTTGGCCATGAAATTCTGGGGATTGATTGAACTAGGCGGGGCAAGGTGGATACATCTGATCTTCGTGCAGCTGCAAATGCAATTGCCATTTATTGATTACAAGTTCAAAGCATTTAGTTTTGGCCGCCTCAAAGTTGTCAGTCTTGGCCTTGGCTGACTGGCAAAATTGCAGCCAACAGCAGCAGCAAAAGCAGCAGCTCCTCAGACAAGTTTTCAGCACTTAATCTATGTGCATTGCATTGGGTTAAGGTCAACTAGAAAAAAATCAGACAGGCCGAGTCAAGCGCCAAGCACCAATAAAGAAGCATTAGCAAAGACCAACAAATGGCAGGCAACTAACGAAAATTAGTCAAGGCAGCCAAGCTGTGCCGAACCGAACCGAACTGAACCGAACTGAACCGAACCAAACTCAAGTGAAGTGAAGTGAAGTGATCTAAGCAGTGCTGACTGTAGTTAACTCAAGTCTAGTCAAGTCGAGTAACTGCAGCCAAGTCACAGTGTAAATATTACCAACTACATACAGTATGTTGAGTAACTCTTTTGACAAAAACTAATTAACATATATGTTTTCTGTTTAAAAAATAGTCAAGCCCAAATACAATTACAGAAATAAACCCAATGAATATTAGTTATTTTCATTGATAAAGCAAGAAATGAATTTTAAAAAATATATATATTAATTTTTGCAAATATTTGAATTTGTCCAAACAATTACTTGACCAACTGTATGCACAAAGTTGCAAGTTTGTTGAGCCTGTTAACTGGCAGTTGGGTACAGCCCATAATTCCAAGTTTCGACATGTCTAATTTTAAATTTACAAACTTAGGATTTATGAGATATCTTTGTTCTAGGTTAATGTCACTTTCACTAGTTTATATGCCCGATAGATCGATCACTTCCGTACCTGGTTTTGTACTCTGTAGATGCAGATGATCCCCGTTGCACCTAAAAGCACACTTGCAATCACACACACAGATACAAACACACACACACACTGAACACTGAGCTAGATTTGCACTCACAGTGGGAGCTGAAATAGACTCGAGAAAACCGTCAACGGCGAACGCCAAGAAGACACTAATACGGAGTTCTACACGCTCGGCTGTATAAATAAACAAAATATGCGCGTTCATCCGCCGGCCGAGGCGTTGACGTCGCGTCGACTGCGACGCAAGCGTCGACTGCGGCCAGAACGCAAAGCCAGGCCCGTAACTTTGGTTTTGGTTCAAGCTTTGGCTTTAGCTTTGGCTTTAGCTTGCTCTTGGTCAATCCATTTGCCGTTTCTTTGTTATTCGACTTGATGCAAGTCGAAGCCGCGTTAATTGCCGATTTGAGTTGCGTATTGGGGGTTTTTTTTTTTTTCAAACTTATTTTTATTTTCGGTGGTAAGGTCAAGTTTGAAACAATTATTGCGAATGTTAAGCGGGGCAAAAGAAAGCAAAACTGTTATTAATGCGATTTGCCATTTTGTGCAAAATGATGTTTGTTTATTTTTTTCAAAAGTTTATTAACCTCTTTAGTGTCACGCGCTGCTTGGAGAGATCTCAGATACCGCCCCGGTAAAGTCCAAATAAAAGCACGTCAAAGGAGAGACAACAATATGTAGATGCCTTGTACTCAGACACTACTTAAGAAGCGTAAAATTAGCCTTTGCTTAATTGATTTATTATCGTTGTCAGTGAAGCAAATTGTAATGTTAGTCCGCGTACTGAAAAGGCAGCTCTTATGACATGTCGCCGCTCCATTACGAGCAATTACGCAAATCCAGCAGTTAACACATTTCGTTTATGGGAAAAATAAGCCATCGATCAGTCAAAGCTTTCCCAAACTCACCTGTTAACTGCCTACACAAATATTTGTTATTGTCCCAATAGGCAATTCAATTGTCTAAGTATACACATAGCGGTTCATCATTCTTCCGGGTCTTTCCTCTTGAAATACATGTTTCAAAACCGATTTGCATTTACATTTTTAGTATGTTTTATCATTGGTATTTCTTTCGTTTTGTTTTTTTGTTTTATTATTTTTTTTTATTCTCTTTTATGCGGTAGTGACTAAGGCCCTGAACTTCAAAGTTATATATTGCGATATCTAAATATTACCGCTACGAACAACGAAGACTGAAATAATTCAGAAGCAGCCTCAGCGCATCCTTGGCCGAGATTTAGATAACGTCAGTTCACATGAACTTATCAGAACGATGCCTTGGCTTCTTTGAAACATTGACCTGCTTTAATTAACTTTAAAATGTCTAATTCATTTTAGTTAACAAAGTATAGTCTGAATTATTGAAGAAATCATTTAGTTTTATTATTTAGTGTATTAATAAAAACATTTTTAAAGCCTTTATATAAAGGAATTCATTATGTTAAATTATTTTGTGACATTGCTCAAAATATTTTTAAATGACGCATCTTCAATTAAGAGTCAGTTTTAAATATTTAAAGTTTCCAGTGCTGTAAAACAGTCCGTAATTTAGTGTGGGGCGAGATTTGCAACACTGTTACTTGTCATAAGTATTTCAAGTATTTGATGAATGTGACAGAAATCACTCATAATTATTAAGTCACGGTCTAGTATTTTTTTCAAAAAAGACATTGCCACCTGGCTACAGTTTATTTGAACGTCTGGCAACCTTGAATTCGTAATACATAATATTTCTTTTTGCCCTTTTTTCCCAAAAGGATCTTCTGAGCATTTTTCAACATTTTGCAGCTAGATTTTGAATTTTTTGCAGAATTTTTGTTCGAATTTTTTCGATTTTCGGAACTTTGATCTAGAATACAACGTCTCTCCCCGAGGGCTGATAAACTCACCACATTTATTAAAATTATCTACTTTAATCAATCTAATTTCGAACTTAAATGGTTTCGTCATAATTGATACAGTTTCTTTATTCACCAATCGTTTGTTGTTTAAATTTGTGAATTTAAATCACGCGCCGTTATCGTGAGCAAAGCAGACTCGATAATTATGGCTCTTGGTATTTTTATATCGATAACGATTAAAATCATCACAATTGCGCTGTAAAAGTATTATTGATTGGAAAGAAGAAGAAGCAGCAAAAGCATTCAGCGAAAGAAAGGCGCAGCAAGCAAAAAGTACTCTATTTAAATTATATTCTGTGTTTAAGTTTGTCTCAAAGTCGTGGTGATATTAATGTTCCACACTTTAATAGGTTAGCTGTTCACTTGCACACTTACCGAACGTAGGGCATTTAAGACAAATCAAACGATAGACATTTGCCGAACGACAAGAAGAAAAAAAAATAACAAAAAAAACAGGCAAAGAGCATTCTGGAACCATGACCAACTTGGAAAAGCAACACGAGATGGTGAAGCGCAGCCTTGTTCATTTTGTTAGTGCACATATTCCAGGCGCCGACTTTAGCGTTGTGGACGAGATTGTGCTCTCCTATATTATATCAATTCTCGAGGAGGCTTCGCAGGATCCGTGTTTCGATGTCGAGGGCTTTGTTGAGATGATGGGCGCCTACTTCGAGGAGTTTTCGACTATTGATCAAGGGGTCATCTGCGAATGGATTTACAAGCTGGCCAACGAGCTTACTGAAACGGAAAAGAATCAAGGCAATCACACTACGGTCAATTTGTCGCTCAAGTAAGCCAAGTCATTTAATATTTATTATTATTTTCGCATACATATATATCTTTAAATTAATTGTGTGGCACAGCTCCTTGAGCCTTTCGAGTATTATACCCGAATCGAAATTGCGTGCTCGCAATTCATCCATTTCCGAGAAAGATGAGCTTTCATCGAATAACAGCAGCAACAGCGGCGGATCCGGCAGCAAGCGATCCCAGCACTTGTCTGAGAACAGCGATGGTGGCTCTACCGACAGTTCCAGCTCTACTTGTGAATACTTTTTGGATGAGGCCGAGGTGTTGCAGGAGATGTTCCCAGACACCGCCTACGTTGAGGTACGCTATATTTTAATAAAGAATAAGAATCACAAATTTCAAGTATATGCTTACCATTTTTCCATCATTAATATGAAAATATTCCTGCAGATAAAGCATTGCATTGCCATTTCCAAGGGTGACATTGATGGGGCTACTCAAATCCTATTGCATCGTCAGGAGACGAACCAGAGCCTTACCGACAAGTCCCATACTTTGCTCATCAAGAAGAATGTTGTTGTCGATGATAATGAGCTTAAGAACCGCATAATTGCCAGGTAAATATAATTAATACAATAAATACATGACCTTTCACATCTTTTGTCTCTACAGATACTCCTATGTGGATAAGAATGCCACCCAGCGAGAGTATAAACCGGTGGTACCCAAAATGGAACCGCGCAAACTTGTGCGCTATCGGGACAACAAAATAGTTTCGCTTAAGGGAGAGCGCTACACCGAAATCAAGCGTGACGAAGATGCTGAGTTAAAAAAACCCAAGAAGCAAATTCAACCGTAACTAAAGATGAACAAAACCCACAAGTATTTTATCAAGAAGCAACTTAACCTACAACCACCTAATAATTCCGCACCAACGACACCTAGAGTTGATCGATGCAACAGTAGCAGCAGCAGCAGCAGCCAACGGAATATCAATGTTTTAGAACGCAATGTATGCACAGAGCTGCATATAGATGGGACTAGAATTAATTCCGAATCCAACCCATCCCAAAACCCTTGCCTGGCATTAGCGCCAGTTGTAGCCATGCTTAGCCAACATTTAGATGCTTCCTTGCCAATATCATCATCATCATCACATAACGAATCTGACGAAACAGGAGAACAACATTTGTTGAGGAGGACAGCAGCAGCCGCCGCATCGAGTGACCCAATAATAATCCAGGTATCCCCTTGTGAATTAGCTGGCAATTTGTTGTTGCTGTTGTTAGTTAGCTTTGCTGGTTATTGTGAGCCACGGAATTTTTATAATCATAATCAAATTGTGGACAAAGACACGAAGACTTTACATACCAAATTAGTTAATAGTTATGTTTTAGGAATCGCTTTTGCATTTTTTTGTGTTTGCCCAGCCCAGGGCGGTATAATCAATAACTACTTATGAGTTTCGTTTCGGTGACAAGGATGCGGCTCAAGGATGTTCCTAGCTGCTGCCTGTCGCTCATGACAACGCTTGTCGTCGCGCCTGTGTCGTGTGGATAGTTTTTCTTAGTTCCTTACGTCACAACAGCAAGTACATAAAACGAATTAAAATTGTGAAACTGTAACAAGAATACAGTATACCCTTATTTGCCCATTTTCTATGGGCTCAGGGTATAAAAATTGAATCTCGAACACATCAAAAGACAACAAATATTTATATTTGTATTTGTATCGTATTGTTGTAGTTGTCGTCGGTCCCACATGCAGGCGCGACTATCAACTCGAATTTGGCGCTCAAATAGACTTATTTAGATGATTTTAGGTATTCGAATTGAAGTGTTTGTAATTAAAGTGTGCGTTTTAAAAATGCATCTATATAACAACTTGCCATAAGATTTATGTTAAAGTTTTTATGTTGTTTTTACTGTGTAAAACTTAATTTTTTAATTTATTTCTTTTATTATTTTGGTCTAAGCAAACTAGTAACAGTAATCACAAATGCCATGCAACATTAACTAGTCCTCATCCTGAGAATCCCATACCAATGCGGCTGCTGCTCGGAAGGACACAGCAATATTATAAACATATTCAACGTATACAACTAATCATGAATAATCAATTTTAATATATCCTTATCTTAGCAAGCTTCTTTGTAATTCCTACAATTGTTAAAGCCCAGCGTAATTCATTTATTTAGAGTTAAGTATCAGAATATCATTCAACGCATTTGCATTTTCATATAATTGCTTTCTAATCGTTATATTTGTTTTTTTTTGTTTAATTTGATAACTTTATAAGTGTTCCTTCCCAGTACCACCGTTTTATTTATATTCATATATTTGTTTACAAGTTTTAAATTTCATTTAAGCTAAGCACTGACTAATCGGTATTTATATTTATTTATATATAAATATGTATGTATTTATGAATTTCTTTGGTTTCGGTTTGATATTACGCAACATTTTCTCGTATATATTTTAGTTTATATATTATTTTTGTGATATTAGCGTAAAAATTTAACTACAAGAAAAAGGCAAAACTCTCGAATTAATCTTTTCAAATTCAATAAATATAAAATATTGTATCCAATGTAAAGTTTATTTTGATGGTGATAGGGAAATTAATATTAACAACGCCATTGATAATTTGGAGTATCTGCTCTCGAACCAGAACTCCAAAGAGCTTTTGACACAATTAAAGCGGTTGTAGCGAACGACTACAAAAAAATAAATAATTAATGGTAAGCATCAAGCAAGTATGTTAACTGGCAACTAATTCAATACCCTTTTTATTCCCAAGGTTTAAAAGTAATGGAATTAATATTGTTGAAAATGGATTTTCGCAAAGAGAAGCACGCTGAAAGTTTTTATTTTAAATTGTAATTTACTGTCATTTTGCTGCATCCGTTTCGAATCACTCCGATGCGCGGCCCTCCCTCCCGGCGAATCTGAAAAAGCGTGAATCTCAAAGCCAAAAACGCCTATGACGCCGACCGGTTAAAACATCATTTGCAATCTGGAACGCAACACAACGCAAAAGGGTAAATAATGTGAATATGTGAAATTTTACTTTCATAATGATTTTATTTTTTATTTAGGTGCGCTTTAATCTAAAACGGGAAATTCATGGCTGCTCGAAAGGGAGATTAACCCAAGCTAATGCCACAAAAGGTTATAATAAGTAAAGGAAAAGGTTGGAACCAACCAACGGAGGAGGCATGTTAAACAAACCACGCTCAGGCCGTATCAGGAATGTGACGATTTAGCAGGAGCGGTTGCAAGCAAGAGTTAGGATTGACAGAATTTCGATATGTATTATTTATTTGATTTGAATATTGAATAATTTATCCATCGGCGGGTATGATGAGAGCACTCAAAATCGTTCACATCGATTCTAATGACAGAAACAGAAACAGCTGGGGGATGATTTGGGGGAGTAACCGAGT